>JBBMOL010000166.1:12575-1212575 GCA_037954665.1 Laguncularia racemosa
ACACGCTATCTCATATTTCAGCCCTAAGATGAAGTATGCTAGGGTTTGTTCTAGAGGCTCGATTGACCCACATTTAATCATGAGGGTTTTAAATTCTTGCACATAATCATCAAACGTCTTGCCTCCCTGCTTCAATGTCTACAGATGCATGAACAGTTCCTGTCTATAGTGCTTAAGAATAAATCTTTTTTCTCAGAGCCCTCTTCATGTCCCTCCATGTCTATATCTCAGCCTCCCTATCCCTATGCCTATTGATAATCAGATTTTTCTACCATAAAGCAGCATACCCTATAAACTCAATAGTAGCCAATCGGACTCAAGTGTTATCATTGATCTCATAGCATTCAAAGAGACCCTTAACCTTGTCCTCTTAGTCTAGATAATCATTAGTTGAACCCTTGCCATCAAAAGAAGGCATCTGCAGCTTTACATATTCCAGTCCCCGGGGTAGCCTAAAATCCCTATTCGGGTAAGGATTAGCTTGTTGTCGTCCTTCTCTTCCCTGCAAGGGTAATGATCTTCCTTCATCCTTTTACCCAGATTTACTTCTCCTACTACCCTTTTTCTCTAGAGGTTCTGTGGAGTTACCCGAGGTGGTGCTTGAGGGTTCACCACTGGTGGTTGTGGTAATGTTATCTTGTGAATCCTAGTTGCTAAAGTAGCAACAATGGTAGTAAGGTCCTGAATCTATTCTTCCAAAGTCCTACTACCTACAGTATTATGACCTTGACCTCCACCAACTTGGCTGTTGACCTCATTGCCAATTCCCCCATTCACACTTTCGTTAGACATGTTGTGATTTGAACAAGTAATCCTGCAATTTATAGCACACTCTTTCAACAACACCAACCCACACGTTTAACAACTACAATAATACAATAGCTCACGTCTCAAAAAGCTTCAAAGGCACAAGGAAATAATTTAGTTCTCTAAGTAAGGTTAAATAAATGAAGTATACACATAACTACTTTCAAGTAAATAGAATTCAATTCAACTACAAGTGTTTAAGTAATTAGTTCAATTACTTTCACACTTTAATGATTTGTTTGAATTTTAATTTCTATTACTCAACTTTCCTTATTCTTCCCTTGACTTCTCACCACTTAAATGCACAATGGGCAGCAAGGAAAATACACACACTACACACCATCCACCGCCACAAAAGTCCCCTTATGCTTACGGTGCAAGATGCTTCACGCCACTACTAACAATGTCCTTGACAACACAAACAATAACCAATATCAAATGTACACAACCTCTACTAATTTAACAAGAAAAACTCCAAATACACTCCTCAAGCCACGGCACAATTTCACTTCCACAACTACAACAAAAATTGTAACTTTTAAGCAAGATAAGGCAGCTCACTTTCAAATTTAAAAGGAGTTCAATAAGTGCATAAGTCCACAAATGGTAAAAGGCTTTTTCAAATTCAAATGACACACAATTAACTATGATTTAATGTGTGTTTTGAAAATTCAAATTGACTTTTGAATATACACTTTCAATTCTGTTTTCAAATTTGAAAATTAAAATTGTAACTCCTTCTCCTTTTCTGAAAATATATACTACACAATTCCACTTCACAATTAAAACACTACTCCTCCCTTTCACGGTTTGCTATTCATGCACTACACATTCACAGCCATGAGCAAGGATTTCAAGAGTGTCCAATTAACCAAGTGATCATCCACTAATCAACAAGACAACAAAATTAAACAATTACAACAACAAGATGTAAGTCCATGCTAACAACTTGTTCAGTTCAAAATGTTTTAATAACGAACCCTAACTTCCGAATTTAATTTTCAACCATTCCCTTCTCACAACCTTAAGCTCTGATACCAAAAGATGATGTGCCTAAAACCAAGATTAAGCACATGCAAAACCAATCTGAAAGATAATCAAACAATGTCAATCAAACTAGTTCAACAATTGCACAATTCCTCAATATTTATGAACCAATTCTTAAACAATGGCGTGATCAATCTTAATTCCAAGTATGATGATGCTCTGATACCAAAAAATGATGTGCCTAAAACCAAGACTAAGCACATGCAAAACCAATTTGAAAGACAATCAAACTAGTTCAACAATTGCACAATTCCTCAATATTTATGAACTAATTCTTAAACAATGGCGTGATCAATCTTAATTCCAAGTATGATGATGCTCTGATACCAAAAGATGATGTGACTAAAACCAAGATTAAGCACATGCAATTGGAGAAATTTATAAACCCCAATTCAGTTGTTCAATTTTAGTTCAACTCTATTAGGTTTAATGTGAACCCTTATGGAAATGCAATGAAATTCGAATGCTCTAAATTACAAATAACAATTCCACAATGATAAATTCCTCCAAAATAACAATGATCACAAATAAATCCATGTGAATTACACAAAAAATAGCAAGAACCAATTCTATGATTCACTTTCCCAAAAAAAGTGATCTACAGTTCAAAATGATGTTAAATTGAAGGTTAAAACTCAAAGGCTAAAACCAATCAATTGAAGTAACAAGAATTTGATTACAAATGCAATCAAAATTCGGTCAATACACTTCCAAATCAACCCTAGATACTACTCACTAGAGAAGAAAGGAAATTGCAACAAGGTAAATTTGATATAACTCATAAATTAGCCTTAGAGCCACTCGCCAGAACCTCAAATTGGGATTTGAAATTGATAAGAGCAATTGAATTAGGAAAACTCTAACCCTCACATGTAAAGTGTTTGTTCTTTTCTGAAAAATTTGGCTACCTCCTTAAAACCTTACGTAAGCAAGTATTTGTACTTGCTCCCTTTAGGGTTAAAAAATTCACAAAATTACAACTATGCCACTTTTAGGGTGGTCAGTCCTAAAAGACAATTGCAAGCAAATGGAAGTGTCCTAAAAGAAAGATTACAACATAAATAGTCCAAAGAAGCAATTATGAATACAAAAATAATAAGAATCCTCAAAGAGCCAATACATCAAGGCGATGTCGAATACAGCGGGTCATTGGATGAGAATCTAATGATGTCCCTTTGCGATCAACAAATGAAAGTCATTTGGCTTCCCGTGGAGAAATATTATTATACCTATAAGATTATTATTCAAATATTTATTAGATAAAAGAAATAAAGGTAAAATATGAGTGATTTGGATCATCATCCAAATCGAGTTTTGTAACCATCTAAGTTACCAGAAAAATTTCCATCACCTCCTGTCATACAACCAAGGCTTGCCAAGCAATATATGGGATGCACACATAAGAAGGATGTCACCTACAATCTCATCATGATATTTATCCCTTATATTGAAAGGTACCTTAGACCTCTGGGCATCAAGCATGTCTTCTTCATCTTCCTCGCTCTCAACCTCCATAGTAGTCATAACGTTCCTATTTGGACACTAAGCAGCCGTATGTCTAAAACCCAAGCATTTAAAACATTTGATTTGATGACTCCGTCCTCATGATGTCCTAGCTACTGATGGTTTGTTTTCATTCCCTGTAACCATTTTTCCTTTCCCCACTATCTCTTTCTCCCCTCGACTATCCTGCACCACTAGACTCTTTTCTACATTTCTACTATATCCCCCTCTATTAGCCTGTTTATCCTCAAAATTATACAGTTTTGTAAAAGTCCCATACTTGTTACTAGCTGCTCTAAATGGATTGGATCACCTCTGTCTTTCCACTTTTAGAGCTAGTCGGGTGGTCTCCTTAAGGGTATCTTACCTCTAGAGCTCTACAATGTAAGCAATTTTATACTTCAACCCTGACACAAATCGTGCTAGGGTTTGTTCAAGAGGTTCAACTGACCCACATTTGATCATCAATGTCTCAAACTCCTGTACATACTCATCAACTATTTTGCCTCCCTACTTCAGTGTTTGGAGACGCATAAACAGCTCCTGCCTATAGTGATCAAGTATAAACTTCCTTCTCATAACCCGTTTCATCTCCTGCCATGTATGTATCTCTGCCTCACCATCCCTTTGCCTACTAGCCACTAGATGCTTCGACCATAAGGCAGCATAGCCAGTAAACTCAACAGCTACAAGGCGAACCTGAGTGTGATCGTTAATCACATGACATTCAAATAGGCCCTCAACTTTATCCTCTCAATCTAAGTAGTCCTTTGCAGAACCCCTTCCAGCAAATGAAGGCATTTGCAAATTCACATACTCTAAGCCTCGAGGCAGTCTGAACTCACAATTAAGGTAAGGTTCATTTTCAAAATTATCATCCCTTTCCTTCCTAAAAGCATGATAATCACCTTCCATCCTCTTACCCCTATTGCCTCTAATAGCTCCTTCCCTATGAGCATTTTGGTGGGCTACCCGAGGTAAGGGTGCCTGAGGGTTTGCCACTGGTTGTTATGGCATCGTCATTGGATCTACCCATGTTGCTAATGTAGCAACAATAGTGGTTAGATCTTGTAATTGTTCTTCTAATGTTCTTCCACCTGTAGCATGACGACCTTGACCTCCCTTAACTTGATTATTGGCCTCATTGCCATTTCTACCTTTCACATTATCATTATCATTTGACATAATTTTTGAATTTTTTTTTTATCACTTAACACCAACTCACGGTACTACTCACACACACACTCACACAAAACACAACAACAATTCACTTCCACATTAACTACAACACACTTCATGGCACAAAGTTCTCCAATTCATAACACAACAACACACTCACCTTCACGGTTTAACCAACACAACAACACTACTCCCTTCATGGTTTACCCAACACAATAACACACACCATGGTAACACACACTCTCACACACCCATGGTGCAATAATCATGCAACTCACACACTCCCATGCTCCAATACATAATCACGCAACACACACACTCCCATGGTTCACTTCACTTCATGCCACTACATACACACTACCAATATCATGGCAACAAAAAAAAAATGATTCCTAGCTTAGTTAAAATGTATTTAAAGTAATTAATACATAATAACTCCACAAGTAATGATTGAATTCAATTTCAAAATATTTCCTAATTCTCTACGGCAAGATGATAACTCAAGGATGAAATTTTGAACCATAACCTCCAATTCTGAAATTACAATGAACAACATGGCACAAATCAACTCAAATACCTTCTATTGGAAACCAATTACAATGATTCCTCTAATTTATCCATGGCAAAGGAACCCTAATTTATTCTACTTCGAATTTTAATTCACAAATACTACGGAATTAAGAAATAATTCAACACAAGAACTCGATTCCACTTCTCACAACTTCACTTTTGAAATGAAAGGATAAGAACCCAAAATCCCCAATTTATGATTCACGAATTCCCCTTCCACAAAATCGTTCTCTAATACCAAATTATGATGTGCTCAAGACCGATTACAAGTTCACAATGTAATTGAGGATTCAATTGAACCATAAACAATCAAAATGGTGTGAACCCTAAATTGAAAATGGAACCTTAAAATTGCATGAAAAGAGATAGAAAAGAAGAACTAATTCCTTACCAGATGTTACGCACTAGTTGGAATTAGGATTGATCCAATATTGTTGATATTACACACAACAAAGATCAAATCCCACTCGCCACACATCAAGAAGAAATGATAAGAGCTATTTGCATGAAAAAAAGGAGTGTCCCCTCATAGTTCAATACTTGAAAAATAATTATGTCAAAATTCCCTTACAAAACCTAATTAACAAGAATTTATACCCTACTCTAAATAAGGAAACTACAACCATGCAAAATAGTCAAAAATCGGTCCTAAGGAGCACTTCAAGAACCGATTACTCCCACATGAAATGAAAGTGAAGATGGCCGGTTTTCTCAATTGAAATGCAAGTAAAATAAAGGTTGGTTCCTCTTGTCTTTGTGGGTTCAAGTATAGCTTACACACTTGAGATTAGTGTGTTGGTTCGCCATCCTATAAAACTGACAAATGTACCTACTAAAATGCAAAATAATTATACAATGGAAATGAAGACACTAAACAAATATCTTCGAGGTCAAAGAGGACCCTCATCGCCAAATTTTGTAATTCTTTAGCTCTTGCCCTAGTGATGGGTCTTGTAGGTATATGATTCCTATCACTTAGTATTATATGTACTTTTTTCTTAAAATGACATGCAATATGATCCAATTTTTAAACAAAACTTTTTATTATTACATATGCCTAACCATATTGCAAACATTACTTAATTGCACCAAGTTTCTTATTATTAAATTGTAAATTATTATGATGCACAAATTTCTTGTTTGTAATACTATGATTAATTAATCATGTATGGAAATCATGTATATTCATTGTAAAGAATATACATGAATTTAAATTTTTTTTTCTACAAAAAGGGAACTTCATTAGCGATCAAGCGAAAGAGTGCATTGTCATAAAAAAAAAAAGGAGAGTGAAACAATACATGTATTTCTTTTTTATATATGAGGTAGCTTTTTTATATGAAATTAGACCCATGCAACAATTATCTGACTAGTTAGAAAAAATTAGCGACAAAAAAATTACATCGACTCTCTTGCAATACTTGCTACTTGATTATTGACAAAAGACTTGTGTACATTTTTATTGATGCACTAAATTAAACAAATGGGTATAATCCTTACCCTAAAAAAAAAAAACGGAAAAAACCAAATGGGTGTAAACTTGTGGTAAAGTAGAGAAACCAACAAAGATATTTAATTTAAGGCACGGCCGTGTAGGAATATCAAGATTGCACAGAATCATACACGGCCAGACACATGGCTAAAAGGCACGGCCGTGTAAGGAGACAAGAATTGGCACAGAATCATACACAGCCAAAGTATACGGCCGTGTATCCCCTACCGGCCAGCTTTTTCTGTTTCGTGTTTTTACGCAACTTATCTAAACTACGTCGTTTTGGACTTGTTTTTCACGAATTGTAACCCTAGTATAAAAGCTCCTAGGGTTTAGACAATAAAGAATTTTACATCTTTGAACATTAAACACTTTTGAGAGGCACCTCTCTTGGTTCTTCAAGAACTGAATCGAACTTATTGGATTGATCTTCGTGACGTTCATCCCGACTTATCAATCGGTCTTTCATCCCGATTGTGGCATCTTCATTTTATACCAAGGTTCTTGTCTCGCTTATAGACAACGGGTCACGGTTTCCACTTTAGGTGTTTGGGCGTCTTAGGCAACGAATTTCCGAACGTATTGGTATTGGGTTTCGTTACGGGTTGGCATGGTTCGTATCAGTTTGGTATCAGAGCTTAGGTTTGTCAAAACATCAAGTTCGGTTTGAGGAAGGCAATATCAAAAACCCTAACTCCAATTGTTCATATCAATTATCGTATTCAATTTCGTAGTATTGATTGTCTTTTGATAGTGTATTATTGACTAGGTGATTGTTACAAAAAAAAAAAAAAGAGTAAAAATCACAACAACAAAAAAAGAAGAGAAAAGAAAAGAAAAGAAAAACGTGATCAAGAGCAACAACCAAGACAAAAAAAAAAAATTCGGATGGAAAAATAAAGGAAAATTTACGAACCCTAAAGTTGTTTTGAATTCTACGGAAGGAAATTGGTGTAGTTCGGGTTAGTTCCAAGAGAATTGAGAAGAGGAAATTGGTGAGTTGATATCATCATTATTTGTGAGAATACAGGAGTGACTGTGTGATATCATCATTTGAGCGAAACACGTAAGGTTTGATGCTAGGTTAGTAATTGAGGTGTTGAGGGGAGAAATGAAGAGGATGTTTTAAGAAGGAATGGAACAAATTCATGAGACGATAGAGCAAAGACTAGAGCAATCCACAAACGTATCCCAAAGGCGTAAGAAAGAGAGTCGTTCTAGGAGAGTACCGAGGGGTGGAGATGAAATGTCGAATGATGATTTTTATGAGCCTTCTGTTGGGAGTTATAGAGGTTATAGTGGTAGAAATAGAGAGGATGATCAATTGAGTAGCATAAAGATGAAGATTCCTCCTTTCCAAGGGAAGAATGATCCTGAGGTGTACTTAGAGTGGGAGAAGAAGGTAGAGATGGTGTTTGATTGTCACAACTATAGTGGGAGAAAGAAAGTAAAACTTACTGCCTTTGAGTTTTCGGATTATGTTATAATGTGGTGGGATCAACTAATGTTGAATAGGAGAAGGAGTGGCGAGCCACCTATTGAGTCTTGGGAAGAGATGAAAAGAGTGATGAAGAAGCGGTTTGTGCCTGCTTATTACTATCGTGAATTGCATAACAAGTTGCAAACTCTGAGGCAGGGAAGCCAAAGTGTGGATGAGTATTTCAAGGAGATGGAAGTCACCATGATTAGGGTGAATGTAGAGGGGGATAGAGAGGCTACAATGGCTAGGTTTCTTACGGGGTTGAATACAGAAATCCAAAATGTGGTTGATTTGCAGCATTATGTAGAATTGGAAGATATGGTTCACATGGCTATAAAGGTTGAGAACCAACACAAGAGGAAAGGTAGTAGTAATGCATGGTTTCCACAGGGTTATGGTTCATCCACTTGGAAGACCAACTAATGGAAGAAAGAAGAAAAGCCTTTACCCACCAAACCAAAAGGGGAGCTAAGACAAGCGGGTTCTACTCCTAGTAATCAAGGTAACCCTGAATCTTCTACTTCTAGAAATCGTGACATTAGATGTTTTAAATGTCAAGGTAGAGGCCATATTGCTAGTCAATGTCCAAATAGGTGTGTGATGATTTTGCGTGATGATGGAGAGTATGAGACTGAGGGGGATAGTGAAGAAGATGATATGCCTCCATTAGAGGATGCTAGTGATGATGAGGAGCCTGCAATAGGGAGGTTATTGGCAGTAGTGAAGCGAGCGTTGAATGTGCAGGTGAAGGAAGAAGAGGAGGTGCAAAGAGAGAATATATTTCATACTAGATGTTATCTAGGAGATCATATTTGCAGCTTGATCATTGATGGAGGAAGTTGCGACAATGTAGTGAGTAATTTTATTGTTGAGAGGCTGGGGCTCAAAACTGTTAGACACCTTAGTTCATATAAATTGCAGTGGTTAAATGATAGTGGTGAGACTAAGGTGAGTAAGCAAGCCTTGATTAGTTTTCGCTTTAGTAGATATGAGGATGAGGTGTTATGCGATGTAGTGCCAATGCAAGCATGTCATATGTTGTTGGGGAGGCCATGGCAATTTGATAGGAAGGTTGTTCATGATGGCTTTTCTAATAAGTATACGCTTGTTCACTAAGGGAAAAGCTTTAATCTTAAACCTTTAACACCTAAGCAAGTGTATGAGGACCAGTTGCAGCTACAACAGTCTTTTGCAAAACACAAGGTGAGTGAAAAGCAGAGTGAGAGTGAGAGAGCAAAAGACAATGAGAAGAAAAAGGAATATAAAACTCAAGATCAAAAGGAAAAGGAGAGGAAGGCTGGAAAGAGTGTGAGAGGCCAAGTTGAAGGGGGATCAACTTTGGTGGTGAGTGAAAAGGAGAGGGCAGCCTTGCAAAAGGAGAGTTGTGAGGCAAGAGCGAGTGTAGTAAGGAGAGCGTTAGTGATGAGGTAATCTATGTTGTTGCTGGTTTTTAAGGAAACATGTTTGACTACTAACGAATTATCTAACTCTTTACCTAGTGTGGTTGTGTCTCTTGTGCAGGATTTTGAAAATGTCTTTCCGAAGGAACTCCAAAGGTAGGTAGATGAGTTAATGGAGAAGGGATACGTGAGAGAAGGCATGAGTCCATGTGCAGTGCCTGTGATTTTGGTGCCTAAGAAAGATGGGACATGGAGAATGTGTGTTGACTGCCGCGCCATCAACAACCTTATGGTAAAGTATCGTCATTCCATTCCTTGTTTAGATGACTTCTTAGATTGGTTATATGAGTATAGTGTCATTCCTCGTGAGCCATGGATAAACATTTCCATTGATTTTGTGTTAGGATTATCTAGGCCTAGGCATGGTCGAGATTCTAATTTTGTGGTTGTGGATAGGATTTTTAAAACGGTTCATTTCATTCCTTGTCATAAAACTGATGATGCTATACACATTGTTGATTTGTTCTTTAGAAAGGTAGTGTGTCCGCATGGTATACCTAGAAGCATTGTTAGTGATCGAGATGAGAAATTTTTGAGTCATTTTTGGAGAGTATTGTGGGAAAAGTTAGGAACTAAACGGATGTTTTCAACTATCTGTCACCCATAAATTGATGGGCAAATTGATGTGATTAACAGGACTTTAATTCAATTGTTAGGGGCAATCATAGAGAAGAACATTAGGACTTGGAAGGAATGTCTACCATTTGTGGTGTTTGCATGTAATAGGGCTTTAAATAGCATTATTCATTGTTCACCATTTGAGATTGTGTTTGGTTTTAACCCACTGAATCCTAATTATTTATTGTCATTGCCACTTAACAAGTTTGTGAGTTTTGATGCTGATTCTAAGGCAGACTTCATGAGAAAGCTAGGTAAAGAGTAGGATTGAAAAACAAAATGCCAGGGTCATTTTAAGGGTGAACAAGGGCAGGAGACCCATGATTTTTCAGCCTGGAGATTGGGTTTGGGTGCATTTTCGCAAGGAGAGGTTTCTATTGCAGAGGAAATCCAAGTTGAACCCTCGGGGAGACGGTCCATTTTCGATGCTTGAGAAAATCAATGATAATGCCTACAAGAAAAGTTTACCAGGTGAGTATCCAGTAAGTGTCACATTTTATGTTACTAATCTGAGTCCATTTGATGCAGGCAATGATTTGTGGACAAATCCTTTTCAAGAGGAGGGGAATGATGAGAGCCAAGCCGGAAGAAGAAATGTGGATCCTCTTAAAGTGCCGCTTGGACCGATCACAAGAAATCAAGCAAAACGATTCAAGGAAGCACTTAACTGGTTGATAAAGGTTGTCCATGAAGCCGGAAAGGATTGGAGCAATCATGAAGTTGGAACGGATTGGAACAACCATGGGAAGACCCTTGCTTTTATATAAGTCACACCAGACACGGGTTGAAGAGGGCGTGTACTTTCAAGGCACGGCCGTGTAGGAATATCAAGATTTCACATAATCATACACGGCCAGACACATGGCTAAAAGGCACGGCTGTGTAAGGAGATAAGAATTGGCACAGAATCATACACGGCTAAAGTACACGGCCGTGTATCCCCTGCCGGCCAGCTTTTTCTGTTTCGTTTTTTTATGAAACTTATCTAAGCTACGTCGTTTTTTTTCACGAATTGTAACCTTAGTATAAAAGCTCCTAGGGTTTAGAACAATAAAGAATTTTACATCTTTGAACATTAAACACTTTTGAGAGGCACCTCTCTTGGTTCTTTAAGAACTAAATCAAACTTATCGGATTGATCTCCGTGGCGTTCATCCTGACTTATCAATCGGTCTTCCATCCCGATTGTGGCGTCTTCATTTTATACCAAGGTTCTTGTCTCGCTTATAGACAACGGGTCGCGGTTTCCACTTTAGGTGTTTGGGCGTCTTAGGCAACGAATTTCCGAACGTATTGGTATTGGGTTTCGTCACGGGTTGGCGTGGTTCGTATCAATTCTAGTTATAATCAAATTCATATAGCACCCGAGGACCAAGAGAAAACCACCTTTACTTGTCCTTATGGCACTTTTGCCTTTAGGAGAATGCCCTTTGGTCTCTGCAATGCACCCGCTACTTTCCAGAGGTGTATGATGTCTATATTTTTTGACATGTTAGAAAATTTCATTGAAATATTCATGGATGATTTTTCTGTCTTTGGTAAATCCTTTGAATCATGTCTAACAAATTTAGACTGTGTGCTCAAGAGATGTAAGGAGTCTAATCTACTTTTGAATTGGGAGAAATGTCATTTTATGGTAAGAGAGGGAATAGTCTTAGGTCATAAGGTATTAGAAAAAGGGATTGAAGTTGATCGAGCGAAAGTGGAAGTGATTGAAAAGTTGCCACCACCCATTTTAGTCAAAGGAGTTAGAAGTTTCCTTAGACATGCTGGCTTCTATCGAAGATTTATCAGGGACTTCTCTAAAATCTCCAAACCCCTTTGCAATTTACTTGAAAAAGATGTTGTGTTTAATTTTGATGATAATTGTTTGCAGGCATTCAACCTATTGAAGGAGAAGCTCACTTCTGCACCTGTGATTGTAGCACTTAATTGGGAGCTTCCATTCGAGCTTATGTGTGATGCCAATGATTATGCTGTAGGAGCGGTGCTTGGGTAGAGAAAAGGTAAGATATTTCATGTAATATATTATGCTAATAGAACTTTAAATGAGGCCTAGCGAAACTATGCCACCACTAAGAAAGAGCTTTTAGCTATTATATTTGCGTGTGACAAATTTCGACCTTATTTGATAGGTTCTAAGATCATAGTATATATGGATCATGTAGCTCTTAAATATTTGTTTGCTAAAGCTAATGCTAAGCCAAGGTTGATCCGTTGGATTTTACTGTTATAAGAATTTGATTTGGAAATCAAAGACAAAAAGGGAACTGAGAATGTTTTAGCTGATCACTTATCACGATTGGAATCCGAATGTTCAGATTCACCTATTAATGAAAAGTTCCCTGATGAACAATTGTATGCAGTAGAAATCCAAGGACTACCTTGGTATGCTGACATTGTAAATTATTTGGTTAGTAAAATCACACCGTATGGTTTATCCTATCAACAGAAAAAGAAGTTTTTGCATGATGTGAAATTTTATTTTTGGGACGAACCATATCTGTTCAAATATTGTGCTGATCAAATAATTAGGCGATGTGTTCCAGAAAATGAACATCTTAGCATCATTCAACATTGTCATTCAAAAGAATCAGGAGGTCATTTTGGGGTGGGAAGAATTGCAGCAAAGATTTTATCTTGTGGATTTTGTTGGCCCAAGTTGTTTCACGATTGTAGGAACTACATTATGTCATGTGCTCAATGCTAGAAGACTGGCAACATTTCTAGGAGACATGAATTACCACAGAATAGCATTCTTGTAATAGAGCTCTTTGATGTGTGGGGGATAGACTTTATGGGTCCTTTTCCTTCCTCTTTTTCAAATAAATATATTCTCTTGGCTATCGACTATGTTTCAAAATGGGTAGAAGCTGTTGCTCTACAAAGTAATGATGCTAGAGTTGTGGTTAGATTTTTGAAAAAGAACATATTTTCAAGATTTGGGGTACTTAGAGTTATTATTAGTGATGGGGGATCGCATTTCTGCAATAGGCAATTTGAAAAACTTTTATCAAAATATGGGGTAACTCATAAAATTGCCACCCCTTATCATCCATAAAGTTCTAGTCAAGTCGAGATATCTAATAGGGAAATTAAGCGTATTTTAGAGAAAATAGTCAATGAATCTAGAAAAGATTGGTCTTTAAAACTTGATGATGCATTATGGGCTTACAGAACTGCTTTTAAAATCCCTATAGGAATGTCCCCATACAAGATAGTCTTTGGTAAATCATGTCATCTCCCAGTAGAGCTAGAGCACAAGGCATACTGGGCCATAAAATTCCTTAACTTTGATTTACAAGGCAGGTAGGAAGCGATTGCTCCAGTTGAATCAATTGGCTGAAATGAGAGATGAAGCATATGAGAATGTTAGGATATACAAGGAGCAGACTAAGCGATGGCATGATAGGAACATATTAAAACGAGAGTTTCTTCCGGGCCAGAAAGTTTTATTATATAACTCTCGATTAAAATTGTTCCCAGGTAAGTTAAGATCTCGATGGTCTTGACCATTTATTATTTCACAAGTTTTTCCTTATGGCACAGTGGAATTGAAAGCAGAAGACAATCAAACTTTCAAGGTGAATGGTCATCTTCTAAAGCATTACCACGATAGGGAAAATCTTGATAAAGATACCACCATTGTGGATTTTACTTCCCCAAGGTAAGAAAAAGGAAAGTCGGGCTAGAGACTTTAAACTAAGCACTCCATGGGAGGCAGCCCATGCTTAAGGTTAGTATTCCTTAGTTTATTATTTGCTTTTATGATTCATTGTCAATTTACATAATAATAATAATAAAAAAAAGTGTTTTATCGAGCTGGCTATGGGGAAGGCCCACGGCCGTGGCACATCAATTGGCTATCGACGAATAGACCAACCCTATGTACCACGACCGTAGGTCATGCCGTGCCCTACTTTGGTTTGTGTTTTAAAAAAAAACGCTTCTCATTTCTCATTTTATATCTGTCACCTCCTCCACGCATACAATTCCTCTTTATAAACTTACTCTCTCTCTCAAAATTTCTCCTCATTCCTTTGTTTTTCCTCTCAAAGTTTGGATTTTTCTTCCTCATTCCCACTCCGTGTAACATTGCAAGGTAAGATCTATCCTTCTTTTCCAATTTTTTTTGCAGATTTTTCAAGTTTTATGCATTGTCAATATGGGTTTATCCTCTTATATGTGTTGTGGTAACTTTCTATGGGCTTAATGCAAAAATTTAGGGAGAACATGCCAATTGCATTGGGATTTTCGAACATGAATGAGCATAAAGATTGTATTTTTACGATGTTTTGGCATGACTCTAAAGATAGAGGTTGTGGAAATTTTTTTATTTATGTGAAGTTGTTATGTTACACGGCCATGGGTTGAAAATACGATTTTTTGCACGAAATTTGCCTGCAGATGACCCACAGCCGTGGTACATGTGGGGTTATAAGTTTTGGTGTTAGATATGGAAAATAAGGTCATTTTGATAGATTATTTTGGTCTAGCATAAGTTAAATGTGTTTTCAAGAACTATGAATGTCAAAATTCTTTGTTTTTGTATATGCCTCGAGACCTAGCACCATCTTCTTCTAAAAAACGACCTCGCAAAGAAAAAGGGCCTGCTAAACCAGTGTCACAATCAAGGCATGATAATTATCCTGTTGGTCTCAAGCAAAGTCACAGGGATAGGTATGATATGGTATTGAAGAATAAGATTATTAGGCACAACACGGTGTTGAATTGGGAATTGTTAGAGAGATATGGTTTTTTACAAGAATTTGAGATGATACTCCAAGATAGAGCATGGAGGAATTCGCTAGATATTAAGGAGGATATTTACAAAAAAATCACTATTGATTTTATGGCCACCTTCCAACTTAAGGAAGCCATAACCATGGGAATGCATAATTATGTTTCTTTATATTTTAATGGTCAATACTACAATTTATCAATGAGAGAGTTCATTAAGAGATTGGGGATATATGAAGATGAAGAATTTGGAGACTCTGAGGAGATGGCAAGGATGTATTTTGATTGGTACGATCAAATGTCGGCCTTTCGGTTGTGGTAGGAACTTGGGGTAAATGGTTATAATTCTTCTACATCTCGGGCATCCGATTTGAAGAACCCCACCCACAGAATATTACATTATATCCTTACTCGATCGACTAGTGGGAAAATAGACAATGAAGGGATAGTGAGTATATTTGACTCCTCACAAATATGGTCCATGACTCAAAACCAGCGTTTGAATGTTGGTTTAATAGCTGTCAAATGTTTCAGACGTCAATGTGAGAGAAGCCGAAAGGGGATATTTGTGGGAGCTTGGATTACAAGATTGCTAAAAAATATGGGGGTGTTCCCAACTCGACCACCCATTGATAGAGTAGGTTCTTCAACACTCATGACTGAGGGGGTCCTTAAGCAATGGGGCTTTGGTCCAATCCCGGTTGAAGAACAAGGTCCTCACAGAATGGAAGTTCCTATAAATGAGAGGAGAGGTCTTTCTTCTTCTCTTGCACAATTCAAGGACGATATTGAGGAAATAAAACGGGAACAATGAGTTCAAGGAAAGACAATCAAGAGCATGAAAAAGTATATGTCCTCTTGCTTCACAAAAGTTGGAGATGCATTGGGTATCTTTATTCCCCCATGTGGGGGAAGTTCAGATGAGGATGTAGCACCTCAACCATTTCCGGCTACACATTCACCCCCTACTACTGATCAGCCTTTGGCCATCATCTCGAGTTTGTCTATTGGTGGACCTCGCATGAAGATCACACCCAGACACTCCATAAGTGTTAGAGAGCAGCAAATAGAGCCTCTAGCTGAGGTACAAGAAGAAAGATCTAGTTCTGAAGAGGTCGATTTAGGAGATGAGGAGGAGGAAGAGTACGATGATGATGAAGAGGAAGATGATGAGTGATAGATTGACCCGAGCTTGAACTGCACTTTTATTTGGATTATTTTTTAACTCGTATTTGAACTCACTTGTTTGATTTTTTTTTTTTTTTATGTTTTGTTTGTTTTTGTTTACAGATGTTCCGAAGCACTTCAATTTCAGGGAAGTTCAGTTTTTCCCAATTTACTTTTGTCAGTTTTTACTCTCCTTTTGTGCATATCAGATAGACAATTGGGACATTGTCTAAGTTAAGTGTAGGGGAGTAATTCTAGACTGATGTTTCAATAATAAGATGCTTGTTCTGTTATGGCTTGTTTAATAACTTCCTTATCTTTAACTAATTATTTGTTATTTGGAGAGAGTACTATAATATAAAAAAAAAAAAAGGGAGAAGAACTTGACTTGTTGAGGTGCCTTACTCACTAACTGTTGTAACTGATTTACTTAGTTGAAATTAAATAGTAAAATCTTTAAGGACTAATGTTTCCTTATGTTTAGCTTTTGAATTTGAAGTCTAAGAGTAGGTCGAGTCCACTTGTGCAAAATAAGCAAGTTTACTTTTAGGTGAATTTAGCCAGTACATTTTCTTTTGAATTGCTTTGAGAGTATTTTAACATACAATGAAAGAGGTAAAAGGAATTCTTTTCTTAGTGATCCCTAAAAAAAAAAAAAATTCAGGGAAATTCAAAGCCTTTACTCTAATGACTCAGGCAATTGAGTTAAGAGTATCTAATCTTAAAAGTTAGTGTGAGGAAAAGTTCGTAGGGGTTCCTTTAAAACCTGGTTACTTGGGTGATGAGCCTAGGATATGCTGACTCAATGGACTCACAATAACGAGAAGAGTGAAAAGGCTAAATTTAAGTACTTGAATAGAAACCAAGTTGATATAGGCAGGCTTTAGTCCCTCAGAGGAGTGAAGTTTGACTCTGCTGTCAATTTTAGTAATTTAAATAAAACTTGACTAATCAAGTCAAAGAGCAAAATGAGACTTGAAAAAGGGAGAAAATCTAGGGAAAGAATGGATACCATATGCTTTCATTGTGTGTTAACTTATTTAGATAAGTAATTAGAGAGATTATATACTTGCCAGTTGCTAGTGAAGTCTAATTGAGTACTTTGCCTTGTTTAACTGAGAATTTACTCTCTAAAATAAGAATTCTATTGTTAAACACTAGGATTGGAAGATTACTCTTTCTGGATTAACTACTCAGTTTTAACTATGGTACATTAGTTACATTTTTCCGTATTAGTTAGAGTGGTATGCACCAACCATTCAAGTCACTAATCATGAAAGAAAGAATGAATGAGTTGTTGAAAGAAGGAAATTTTATACTTTTATTACATTGATTTTCTTTCACTTGGGGACAAGCGAAAGTTCAAGTGTGGGGGAGTTGATAACAGCATATTATCTCATGATTTATCTTGTGATTTGGAGGTTGTTATTGTTAAATTTGAAAACAAATCACCAAGATAAAGATACTGAAGTGCTTGTATTTTGATATTTTAGGAATCAATGGACTCAGACAGGAAAAGAGTGCATTAGGAGCTGAAAAACATGAAGAAAATCAATAGGCAAGGGATATCACACGGCCGTGGGAAGAGGCTGGAACCAAAAGAAATGGAGTTTTGCAAAAATGCCGAGAAGCCTATGGGGTAAGACCATGGCCATGCCTCAAGTGGTGGTGGAAACACCACTTATCATACGACCGAGTCTTATGTGGTGGAACATTTGTGAAAGATACCGAAGAGCTTATGGGGTGATCACACGGTCGTGCCTCATGTGGTGGAACATCTGCGAAAGATACCGAGGAGCCTATGGGGTGAGACCACAGCCATGCCTCATGTGGTGGTGGTAAAACCACTTATCACACGGCCGTGCCTCATGTGGTGGAACACCTGCGAAAAATGCGACTTTTCATTTTCCTGACTGTTTTTATATATTCCTTTGAGAAGTAACAGAAAGAGGACTTTTGGCAATTTCCAGTTTTCAGACTTTTGTTCTTTCAGAGAATATTTCATTTTGATAGCAAGAACAAGAGATTAAAACAAGTTTTCCTTGTGATCAATTCAGAAGTATTTTTAGTTGGCTTTGGGAAGTGGTCTTTGGAGTTTTGTGTTTGAATTCTCTCCAATTGTATCACAAAATTGGTGATTTTTGATCTTTATTTATTTATGCAATTTTGTGACTTGTGTTTATACTATTCATGAATTCTCTCAAATATTCCATTGTAACTTGTGCATTCATTATTAAATCTATGGCTGGCTAGATTCAATTGGTGGGAAGAAGAATGAAACCCTAGATTGTTAAAGTGATAATTGTAGTCATATTATTAGAATAAGGTATTTGTGGATTATTCATAATTTCAATTGAAATTCTTAAAGGTTTTAATTGTTAGAAATTTTATCAATATGGGAGTTGAGATAGAATTTGTTAGGGATTCTTAATTGGATTAATATAACAAAGTGGAAGCGGCGTTAATTAGTTAAATTAGGGTTTATCTGGAGTTTAAAGCAATGTTCTAATTAATTATCCACTAAGGAATTAGGGGTAATTGCATTAGGATATTAGGCAATCATAGCACTGGGAAGTGTATGGATGTAATTTAGAATCCTTTGTTAATTAGAGATACGAAAGTTGACTAATTAATTGAAGGTTTATGGTTATAAACCCATTTGAATAACCACACATAGGTTACTCTAAATAACATGATGGAAATTTGATTAGCGTGTCTATGGTGAATTCTTGATTCCCACATTCTCAATTGAAAGGTTTACTTTATAATATTCTCATAGTTCTTGTTTGAGTAGATTTTATTTCAGTTTTTAATTAAGTAGTTAAAAGAATCTTTATTTGAATTGCCTAGATATCAGTAAAAGTTATTATAGGTTTAGTAATCTCTTTAGTCCCCGAGGGATCGACACTCTACTTACTTCTATATTACTTTATTCCGACCTAGTATACTTGCTAAAAAATTCACTATTATTTTATATATACAGTTGACAGTGATCATAATTGCAACTTTGAGCATTCGGTTCTCTTTACATCTTCACTAAGGTTCACGCGATTTATAGTTACTTGAACCGAGATTGATTTAGTGCAATTGAGGTTGATTATTTGTTCCAATCGCATATGCTTAACCCCTAATTTAGGCACATCATTTTTCATATCAAAGCTGCAGATACTTGGTTGATTTCAATATTGATCACGTGGTGTTGTGGAATTGGCTATAAATCTTGAGAATTGATGCTATTGTTCTTGTGATTGGAAGCTAGTTTAATTGACATTGTTTGTTTGTCTTTTAAATTAGTTTTGCATGTGCTTAATCTTGGTTTTAAGCACATCATAATTTGGTATCAGAGATTGAGGTTGTGAGAAGGGATTGATTGCAATTTGAATTCGGAAGTTAGGGAATTGTTGAATAGCACATTGATTTGAATTTTCTTGACATGAAGCTTGAATTGTCTAATTGTGTTGTTAAGGAGTTATAGTTGCTGCTTGTTGTTGTAGACGTAGGGCAATTGTGAATCCTTATCATTTTGCTGTTGACGTGAGCTTGGAAGAAAAAGTAAGAAGTGTATTTCCTAGTGTTTGATTGTGGAATTGGAAATACAATCTGTGGTAAAAGGAGAAGTGTGACTTTTGTTGATTTCAGAATTGGGGAGAATATTTTACCATTTCCAGATTTGAAGTGTGTGGAAGGATAAGCATCCATTTGAAATTCAAATACCTTCTTTAAGTTTGAAGCAATTCATTGAGTAGCATTGAATAAGTGTTATTTGAATTTGAATTGTTTTTACCATTTGTGGAGAAGGTTGCATTTAGTAGAGTGTTTTCAAATTTGAATTTTGTTGCTGCTATTGCTTGTGGTTTATGGTGTGAATTGGAGTTATGTAGTGGTAATGAAGTGTATACTTTGAAGTATTGTGTGTGTGTTATATTGGGGAGGTTGTGCACCATGGTTGTTTTTGTGTAGAGTTGTGTTTGTAAAAATTGAGTGATTTGTTGTATGTGTAAGAGTGAGTGGCAATGTGACTTGTTGTGTGTGTAAGTGTGAGTGGTGGTGTGAATTTGTGGAAGTTGTGTAGAGTAAGGTGTTGTACGTTGAGGCTAAAGTGTGAGAGTGTAGTGCGTGGATAGTAAACCGTAAAAGGGAAGAGTGGTGTTTCAATTGTGAAGTGGAATTGTGTAGTGTGTGTTTTTGGAAAAGGTGGAGGAATTATAATTGTCATTTTCAGATTTTGAAATCAGAATTGAAAGTATACATTAAGAGGTCAATTTGAAATTTCAAATACACATTAAGTCATAGTTAATTGTGTGTCATTTGAATTTGAAATAGCTTCTTACCATTTGTGGAATCTTGCAGTTATTGAGCTCATTTTGAATTTGAAATTTGAGTTGCCTTTGTTGTTGAAGTTGCGGTTTGAAACTTAAATAGAAGTAAAGAAGTTAAAGTGTAGAAGAGTGTGTATGTGTGTACTGCAACGTGTGTAAAAGGTATGTGTGTGAGGTGTTGTGTTTTGTAAAATTTAGTGAAAAGTATGTGCATTTAGTGTGGGTTTTAGTGTGTCTAATATAAAGAATTGTTGTTCGTGGCATGAATTGGTGGAATCGTGAGCAAGGGAGTTTTGTGGCGGTGAGTTGTGTATTTTGTGCTTATGTTTAAGTGCTACTGTTGATGACCCTAATCACACAAATTTAAAAATCCCTTCTCTACGACTCTCTATTACGATCAAATAGGCAAATGCACCTATCGATTGTAATAGTATAGAATTGTGTTCGAGTATCGTTTCCTCAAGGATCAGCAAGTACCAATAATAACTCTAAACTAACTATCTAACCACACAAATTCGAGAGATTCAGATTAAATTAAAAACACTTAACAAAACCTATAGCAATTAAAACTAACACAATAACATGATTACTAAATCCGATAATTAAGAGCATACCCTACCCTTACTACTCCTCTAATTGTCATGTAACTTCACCCTTTCAATAAATTAGTTAACGAGCAATGGTTATCTTTAAACCGCGGAGTATCTAACACTAAGCCAATATTCC
Source organism: Laguncularia racemosa (assembly GCA_037954665.1). Classification (NCBI taxonomy): domain Eukaryota; kingdom Viridiplantae; phylum Streptophyta; class Magnoliopsida; order Myrtales; family Combretaceae; genus Laguncularia; species Laguncularia racemosa. Next base: position 33,684 of record JBBMOL010000166.1, read on the forward strand.
TTCCAGAATTATTAGCTCCTAACCCTAATCGCATTAATAAAGATCCTCTTTTATCAAAATCGATTAGAATTGCATTAACACTCTTGAACCCTCCATCAGGTCAAATTATCTAATTTAACCTAATACAAAAATTCATGTTCTCTATCCCTAGATTACATATGAATTCCTTTATTCATGCACAATCTATTCAAACAAGAGATTTTCCAATCAACTTCCAAGAAATCAATGCAAACTCAATGCTGGCCATACATCAAATTAGCAACACTAAATGAACAACATGAATAAATTCAGAGAGTTCCACTATTCATTAACTATGCAATCAATCCAATATTACATGACAATTAGGGTTCGTAAGGTTCGGGTATGAAATAATTTAGCCACTCATGGTTTTCAAGTTATAAATCAATGAAGATGAAAAACCCGTGTGCATAAACCCTTCGGAAGAGAAGAATGACTCCGTTGATGTTGCTTTTCCCTTGGATAAGCTTTCCCCATCTCTTCCTCTTCTTCTTTTTCTCATTTTTTCTATCTCCTTCAAGTCAGGAACTCCCCCATCTGGAAAACGAAGAGATATATATGTGGAAACCGAAAAATCTCCTGAAACGGCCAAACTTTTCCATATACACGGTCTCTACCAATGGTTATACACGGCCATGCCTTGCAATAGTTTCTGAAGTAAAAAAAAAACCCACGGCTAATAACATATGGCCGTGTACTTAAATCGTGTAAGCTTCTGTTGGTTTTTTTCAAGCCTAACACACGACCGTGCTCTGGAAATACACACTCGTGTACTTCCCCTATTTCTTCCAAAAAGCATTTTTCTTCGTGTATTCTCCTCTGATCTCAATCCAAGTCGATATCTCCTCTCAAAATAGTGGTCCTCATTCTTGAAACTGAAATATTTCTCTTTTAAGTATCAAAATTCTTCAAGATAACATTAACTTATTACATAAACAACTAGAATTCATCTAAAATACAAGTGTTAATTTATACTTATCAAACTCCCCCACACTTAAGCGTTTGCTTGTCCTCAAGTAAAAAATAAATAAATAAATAAAGCTAAAGAAAAAACAAGGACAAGATTTTCTTTAACTCAGCAATCAAGAATTTCTTTTTGCATCATTGATTCTCATAGTTTACCCCCATAATATGCAATCTCTACTCAATCCCACCATTAGTTGTTTACAAGATACAAATACCAGAATTCTCAAGCTAATCCAAGTGACTTAAACTAGTACTCTCATCATTTAAACACAAATTTCCAAAGGTGAAATCGAACATAGATCAGTGCCAGTAGTGTAAAGTATACTACCCTCTTAACTACTCCTATAAGCAATGCAATAAGGAGTAAAGAAATGTTGTATCCACTTATCTCCTAGATTTTTCTTTCCTTTAGTCCTTTTAAATAAAATTGGGAGATTTTCCATTAAGTACTTAACTTAGTTAACCGACTCATGTAACGAATTTTCAATAGATAATCCCGAGCTCATCACTCAAGTTAACAGACGTTATCCCCTTAGCGTAGAAGGCGTCCCTCGGATTTACTTGTTCGAGTCAAGTCAACTATCTATTTTCTTTAACCTTTCAACTAAAATGGTTTCCTTGGTCAGTAAGTCCCAGACTAGACGATCTTAGGCTATTAGGTTTTAAGATACCCCTTCGAACCTCTACCATCTTAATTAATTAATTCTAATTACAGCTCAATTAAGTTCAGTTTTCTCGGACTTTTCTCACGACCCTTGTAACGAGCTTTCAACCATTGATCCCGAGTTCATCACCAAGTCAATAGATGTTATTCCCTCAGGAGGGCACCCCTCAGGCTTAATTACTCGAGTTAATGAGGCCCACTTCTGAACTTTTTTTTTTCAAAGATAATTACTCTCAAAGTTCTCAGTTCCATTAATTGCGAAAAGGAATCACCAAGTTACAAGTATCCTCTACTCCTTTACTCAGAATTGCATAACTCACATTAATGGCAAAAGAAAGAGCATACTAAACCTACTAGAGATCTTAATTCACTCTCAATTCTCGAAATAACTGCTTAAACAACAAGTAATTCTCTTCACTTGGATTTCAACTTGTAATTCTAGTAGAGTATTTAAAAAACAAGTAAGAGAGTAAACATTTTTTTTCAAAATTCCCAAGAATTTTCAGCACAGTAAGTAATATAATGAAATCTCAGCAATTCTTGATTGTTAGTAATTCATTAAACACATCTTAAGTGGGGAAACTTTATAATTTTGATTTATTAACACTTATATTTCATGCTTCTTATCTCAGTTTCCTCCCCCACACTTAGATTTAGACATTATCCCCAATGTCTACATTGAACTACACAAAAAGGGAAGAAAATGAAAATAAAAGAGAAGGAGAAATGAGACTCCCTTGGATCAATATCAGAATTGCACATCCAGCATCCACTTTTGCAGAAGAACTCAAATCAATATCATTCATGCGCACAAGACCATGAGTTCTTGCAAAGAACGCCAAATATTTATCCTCTCCAATCTTGTCATGCAACTAAAGTCATGTACTTCATCAATTTAACAGAATCTCTGAAATGAAAAACCAAAGAAAAAAAAAATAAAAGCATAAAGAAAGAACAATAAAAGCATCTAGAAAGAACAATAATAGCATCCATCCCTATTTTAATGCAAAGTCTTGACAAAAATAAAACATAAAATCCTATAGAAGGGATTCAAACAGTTAACACCCTACAATCATCCTTCAATCATCATCCTCATTGTCTGACTCATCTCGATGACCGCCCTCTTCATGTCGAGAGGAAGAACCTGGAACTTGTGTATGTGCATCGATCCGGACGTCTTCATCACTTGAGCAATTGCAAGATGCAAAGTCTATATCCAACTTATCACCCAATTTAGTGAAACAATTTTGAATAAATCATTTTAATCTTCTTTGTTTTTTTTTTTTTAATTCTATCTTGTTGCTCCTTCAATCCCTGAACTTGGGTCTTTAATTGCCCTATAGTTTTCTGGACTTCATCATCTTGAGTCCTTTCTTTTGGGGCAGCTCTTTCTCCTTCACCTTCCCTAGCCTCAGCTTCCTGGTTAAGGTCATACCCCTCAATTTCATCCATCTCATCATCGGAGTCTTCCTCGTTGTGTTGAGGTTTATGCCCCCACCCAATAATGGGTGCATCTGATAGTCGAATAGTCATTCCAATGCAATCGTTAGGTTCGCGTATGGGGAATAGCTATAAATTTTTCAGAATCCGGGTAATCCAGGCACCCACAAAGATTCCCCTATTCCCTGCTTTTGCTTGTCGGAGTAAACAAAATGCAGCAAACACCTCGACATTGATAGGAGTCCCAGTTTTCATACTCCATAGCTGGAGCACATCTCGGGCATTGACCACTCCTTCCGAATCGGTATGGCCCGTAGTGGAATGAGCAAAGATGTAATGAAGCACCCTCAAGGATAGCCGCCTAAAGGTGGAACCTTTTGTAGAAGAAGAAATGTAGATGCTCGATCCCAATTGTGGCCAATAATCTCCAGCCCGAAACCTGTGGGGAAATCTTAAGGGTAATTGACGGAAGGCTGAAGAGCGGAGGAATGCAAATTCATAGATATCTATGGCCTAAAAAAAATCCATCATTGAATACCTCTGGTATTGACCCATCACAAGGAACTCAACTTCATTATCTATCCCAGCACTCATGGGCTCTTTGATGGTGAAGGTAGCAATAAAGGTGAGTGTCAGGTCGAAATAGATTTTGTCCTCGATAGAAAACAATCTCACCCAAGCAGGGTCATGCAGAAGACCCTCAACTTCTTGACAAATGCCAAACCGCCCCATAACATCCCAATCAAGAGCTACATTTGGTTTAACGATTTTAGTGCTCTTGTAGTTATGGTAGATCGGTTGATGCTCAGCCTTTATATTTACAAGATAGTGGATCGCCCCCTACTACTACTGGTCTCGTCATCACGGTGCCTCTTCTGAGCAACAATCTTTATCCGAGGCATCTAGAGACACAAAAACAAAAGAACAAAACCAGATTATACCTTCTCAAGGTGATAAGTAAGATCATAGCCAACAATTTGCACACAAAACACTCTCCCTTAGTAGTGTATGACAGATAATATAAAAGATAGAGCTACAATCCAAGGAGAAAATCACAAATTAGACTTAATTGGAACTACATGCCCAGCATACACGCCCAATATACATGCCCATACACGCTCGTGTATTTGGATCACACATTCCCACCACAATTCAAAAATACACACCTTGCAACAACGGCCGTGTAAAATCAATCATGTAACAATCTCAGCACAGAAATCCATTCCTTACACAATTTTCATGTGAATGACATCTAAAAATCAACACAAATTACTCAAAAGGTAAAAACCCTAGGTTTGTGTCCAAAAGCAGAAAATCATCATGAATTCCACACAAAAGCATGACAGAACTCACAAAAGCATGACGGAACTCGAAGTAAGGAAGATAAATCATTAAAAATGAACAAATCACACATAAGCCCCTTGATTAGAACACATAGAAAGTGTTCTTTAGTTCAACATTGCAAGGAAAATAAAGAGAGTTGAGAATAACTTTTGAATCCAGAGGAATGGGTGCAAAAATCACAAGAAGAATTAGTGAGAGTGTAGAGAGATGATTATGAACACGAAGGAGCGAAAAAGAATGAAGAGAGATGAAAATGAAAGGGTATTAAACCCTATCGGTTGTGTTTATGATTCACACGGCCGCACACACAGCCACGTTATACGCCCGTGCCTAAAGCCGTGCTTCTCAGGCATGTAACCTTCTGTGAATTTTTTAGACTCCATGCACGGTCAAATACACAGGCGTGTAAAACGCCCGTGCAAAAATTTCCAGTATACACGGCCTATGGTACACAGCCGTGTAACCTTCTGTGAATGAAAACTGCCTTTACATGGCCGTGTAAAATAAGAATATGTGGCTGTGTATCTCTGTTAAAGCACAGTACTCACCTCCGTTGAGTGTTCTAGCCCTTCCAAACTTGTTGAAACATAATTCTCATGTCATCCTCAAGATCCATAACACAAGTATCACCCTGTCAAGTCATTCAACAACAAAAACAAAAATAGAATGGATGGTTATGATGAAAGAAAAAATTTACCTAAAAATAAATGGGTTGCCTCCTATCAAGTGCTTTTGGTTAACGTCGTTCGCTCGATGGAATGAGATTGCACCTGATTAATTCAGAAGAGGGTGGAGTCTAAACTCCTCTTGGCCCTCTTTTTCCCCTTGAGTCCCAAAATATAGCTTCGATCGTTGCCCATTTACCTTAAAGGTATGACCACTCGGGTGTTCCACTTCCACCGCTCCAAGAGGGGAGACTTTTATCACCTTAAATGGCTCGGACCACTTCGATCTCAACTTACCTGGGAAAAACTTCAGTCGCGAATTGAATAAGAGAACATGATCTCCCTCACGAAATTGTTTCGGATGATGAATCTGCATGTCATGATACCTCTTCAGCCTCTCCTTATAAACTCGCATGTTGTCATAAGCCATTGCACGCCATTTATCAAGTTCATTCAGCTAAAACTTCCTCTTCTTACCAGCGGCCTCTAAGTCAATGTTGAGAGTACGCAAAGCCTGGAAAGCTCTATGTTCTAACTCCACTGGCAGGTGGCAAGCTTTCCCAAACACTAGTCAATATGGGGTGGTGCCTAAAGGAGTTTTGAAGGCTGTCCTATAGGCCCACAACTCATCGTCCAATTTTTTCGACCAATCCCTTTGGTGATGCTCTATTGTCTTCTCTAGAATCTTTTTTAGCTCACCGTTAGAAACTTCTACTTGACCACTCGTCTGTGGGTGATAGGGGGTTGCTAATCTATGGGTGACCCCATATCGCTTCAGCACCTTCTCCAATTGCACATTACAGAAATGTGTTCCCCTATCACTAATTAAAGCCCGTGGTGTTCCAAACCTAGAGAAAAGTTTCTTTAAGAACTTTACCACTACTCTGGCATCATTGGTGGGCAAAGATTGGGCCTCTACCCATTTAGGCACATAATCCACCGCCACGAGTATATACTTGTTCCCGAAAGAATTGGGGAAGGGTCCCATGAAATCACTCCCCCATACGTCAAAGATCTCACACTCCAATATGAAATTTTGTGGCATTTCATCACGTTTTGACATACTTCCCACTCGTTAGCATCTGTCACAAGTCTTCACAAAGTTGAAGGAATCCTTTAATATAGTTGGCCAATAAAATCCTGATTCCAAAATCTTGTGGGTTATTCGATTCACACTATAATGACCGCCAGTTGGCCTGGTGTGACGGTACTTTGAAATCTTCCGCCCTTTTTTCTCGGATACACATTGTCTAATCACTTGATTTGCACAGACACGGAACAAGAATGGTTCCTCCCAAAAATAGTGCTTTAACTTAGCAAAGAAACGCTTCTTTTGCTGAGAAGTTTTGTCACTAGGGAGTACTTTACAGACAAGGTAATTTAAAAATCAGCAAACTAAGGTTCATAGGTGTTACTTACCTTGTTAATCTGATAGAGTCCTTCCTCAGTAAAAGTATCATCAATATCTTTTTCATTCAATTTCTCCAATTTCGGGTTCTCCAATCGAGATAGATGATCAGCAGCTAAGTTCTCAGCTCCCTTTTTGTCTCGAATCTCCAAATCGAATTCTTATAGGAGCAAGATCCACCGAATGAGTTGCGGTTTCGCATCTGTCTTGGATAATAAGTACCTGAGAGCTGAATGGTCAATGTAAACAATTACCTTAGACAAAATTAAATAAGACCAAAACTTGTCAAAAGCAAAAATTACAGCAAGAAGTTCCTTTTCGGTTGTGGTGCAGTTCTCTTGGGCACCTGTGAGGGTCTTACTAGCATAGTAAATAGGCTGAAAATGCTTATCCCTCCTTTATCCCAAAACCGCTCCAACAGCGAAATCACTTGCATCACACATTAATTCGAAAGGAAGATCCCAATCAGGAGCCACCATGATAGGTGCTTGGGTTAACTTTTCTTTAAGCGTATTAAACGCTTGAAGGCATTCATTAGTGATTTCATAAGGCATGTCCTTTTCTAGTAGCCGTGCTAGAGGACGAGCTATTTTAGAGAAATCTTTAATAAACCTTCTATAGAAATCGGCATGCCAAGGAAACTCCGAATGACCCTAATCGAAGAAGGTGGTGGAAGTTTTGCAATTGGATCCACCTTTGCACTATCTACTTCGATTCCTATATGAGAGATTTTATGCCCTAGAACAATGCCCTCCTTTACCATGAAGTGACATTTCTCCCAACTTAAAACCAGATTTGTCTCTTCACATCGAATCAAAACTTTTTCCAAGTTAATGAGACAATCATCAAAAGAATCACCAAATACGGAGAAATCATCCATAAAGACCTCCATGATGTCTTCCACTAAGTCCTCAAAAATTGCTAGCATACACCATTGGAAAGTTGTTGGTGCATTGTGATAGAGCCATTTTATACTCAATCTTTATAGTATGAAGTGTGTTAATTTATTATAGATTTTATAGAAATCATAAGGAAATGGTACTTAATTCTATTATGGTGAAAAATCAGGTTAAATGGAGTCAAAGGTGCTAATTCAAGTAAATTAGAGAAGTTATCTACAACTTGGATCAAAGACAAGGATTTACACCGCCGGAGGAAAGTGCATGGGCATGTAGTTGAACTACACGGCCGCGTACTTAGTTTTGAAGCCACAAGAAACTATACGGTTGAAGTACACGACCGTGTATCTGTCTTGAAAAATCCACGGGAAAATACACGGTTGAAGTACACGGCCGTGTATCTGTCTAGAAGGAGGCACGTTTTGAGGCACGGCTATGGTGCAAACCGTGCTATACACTACACAAGAAGGTGAAAATGTGGACTCCCAATAGAGAGAGACACGGCTTGTGACACGGCAGTGGTGGAAGCTTGATGAAGCCGTGCGATATACTAAATAAGGAAGAGAAATTGTGGAACTTCGACCAGAGGATGACACGGCTTGGGATCTGGCCGTGGTTGAAGCCGTGGTATACATTGGACAAGGAAGATGATATGTGAATTATACACAGAGGAAGGCACGGCTTGACAAGAAGGAAAGATGGAGGCAGAGCAGGCAATCGGGAACAGAGGCTTGTTATGTTTTTATTTTTAATTTTCGTTTTGATTATGAACATGTGTAGCTAAGTAGTTTTTCTAGCCAAAGGGTCATAGAAGTTTGATTCTCCACGAATTGTGAGATCTAATTGATTTGTGTTTAATCTATTCTTTGTTTTTGGATATTCATATATCTTCTCAACGTCTCGTCATTATTATCTTTGTTGATTGGTATGAATTAGAGCTCTTCTACTCAATTAGCAAGTTAATATATTGTCAACTAGCACATCAAATCCATAATTGTTTGATAGTTCTAGTCTCGGTGACACGATAACATGTTTGATTATAAAATAGATGATCGAATTCATGTTATGGAGATGTATGATCTTGTTTAAATAGGTTATCTTATAATCTACTGGCATGAATTGGTGGTCTCTCTAGTTTTTAATGCTATTGATAGATTGAATCCTAAGAGCTTGTTTTAGGGTTGTCTAATTGATAAGAGAAATAATTAAAGAGCTTGTTTTGATTATCGAAGAAGTAAGGAGAGATAGGTTATTAGAGCTTGTTAATAACCATAACCAGTTTATCTAGAAATAAGAATAGAAAACATTTGCATCGATGATCAATTCCTCAAATTAAACTATCTTGATTCCTTTGGCTAGGCTTTTATCAATATTCGATTTTATTATCTTGTTTCAATATTATTTTGATTCACAAACAAAACCTCCCATTTTTCTTTTCCTCTTTATTCGTTTTGAATAGAAATATATTTAATCAATCCCTGTGGATACGACCCTACTCACTACTATACGCAAATCATATCATTGTCTAGGAGTAGGTTTTTATTTTTATTGGATTCGACACCCATCAAATTTTGGCACCGTTGCCGGGGATTGGTGTCAAATTTATTTCTATTCTTATATGACTCGTTCTTCTCAGATAGATGAACTCACTTATAATCCAGGGATCGAGAAGACTCTTAAGAGGCTGTGAAGAGAAGCTAGATCATCCCCTAGATTGAACTTAGCATCGGATTTGTCTGATTCATCCCTTGATTCTGAAAAGAAGATGATATGGCAAATCCCGAGAGAACATTAAGGGAATTGGCTGCACCGGATGTGAATCAATAACCACTTTGTATTCACTATCCCGAACTAGCTGTTGAATTCGAGTTGAAATGTGGGTTGATACATCTGCTACCCACCTTTCATGGTCTTGAGAATGAAGATCCTCATAAACATTTGAAAGAGTTTCATATAGTGTGTTCTAGTATGAGGCCGCAAGGAATAACCGACGATCAAATCAAGTTACGTGCTTTTCCATTTTCTTTAAGTACTAAAGCTAAAGATTGGTTGTTTTATTTGATTCCAGGTTCTATAACCACTTGGACAGATATGGTGAGACTCTTTTTGGACAAATTCTTCCCCGCATCCAGAGCCGCTGGTATAAGAAGAGAAATTTGTGGTATCAAACAGAGGGACACCGAGACTTTTCATGAGTATTGGGAGAGGTTCAAGCAACTTTGTGCAAGCTGTCCACAACACGGGATATCTGAACAACTTCTCATTCAATACTTTTATGAAGGATTGTTTTCGATGGAGAGGAAGATGATGGATGCTGCAAGTGGAGGCGCCATAGTAAACAAAACCCCTGGTCAAGCTAGGGAATTGATCTCCATTATGGCTGCTAATTCGCAACAATTTGGGTATAGGCATGATACATCTTCAAGGAAGGTTAATGAGGTAAGTGTTTCTAACCTTGAACATCAAATTTCTAACCTAACCTCCCTTATGCAGCAGCTAGCTCTTGGAAATACCCACCAAGTGAAGGCTTGTGGAATTTGTGCTGCTCCTAATCATCCTACCGACATGTGCCCCACATTGCAAGATGACAATCATGAACACGCCAATGCTATAGGAGGATTCCCAGGACAACCACAAAGGAAATATGATCCCTACAACCCACAAAATTTCCAACAATTCCAGCCTAAGCCATCAAACCAAGTACCCCAAGCTCCTTCCACTTCAGGTATGTCTCTTGAGGAAATTGTTAAATCACTTGCCGTTAATACAAAACAATTTCAGGATGAGACAAAGTAAAGCATCCACAACTTGGAAAATCAGGTAAGCCAACTTGCTTCTTCTATAAACAGGTTAGAAACTCAAGGTAAGTTACCTTCTCAAACTATTACAAATTCAAAGCAAAGCGCTAATGCAATTACCTTGAGAAGTGGGACGAAATTGCAGGGATCAAATGAGAAAGGACACCGAACCAATCTTGAGAAAGAGACTGAGAAAGAGACTGCAACTCCAAGTCAGCAGAACAACCAGATCAAAGGATCCCTTGTTGAACCACCAAAAGTCAGGACAACAACACCTCCTTTCCTCTCTACATTAGCGAAAACCAAGAATGAAGCTAAAGAAAAGGAGATTCTTGAAACTTTTCGCAAAATTGAGGTAAATATTCCTTTGCTGGATGCAATTAAGCAAGTACCTCGTTATGCTAAATTTCTCAAAGAATTGTGCACTAACAAAAGAAAGCTGAAAGGTAATGAAAAGATTAGTGTGGGTGAGAATGTTTCAGCTATTCTTCAGAAGAAGCTTCCTCCTAAATGTAAGGATCCAGGTATGTTTACTATTCCTTGCAAAATAGGTAATCTTGGAATCGCTAAAGCTATGTGTGATTTAGGAGCTTCAATCAATGTTATGCCTTTATCTATTTATCAAAGCTTGAATGTTGGTCCCTTGAAGGAAACATGTGTTATTGTTCAACTTGCTGATAGGTCCAATGTCTATCCTGAGGGAGTCCTAGAAGATGTTTTAGTACAAGTTAATGGGTTGGTTTTCCCTGCAAATTTTTATGTGCTTGACATGGAAAATGATGATTCTCGTAATTCCTCAATGATATTATTAGGGAGACCATTTCTTAAGACATCCAGAATGAAAATTGATGTACATGACGGTAACCTCACTATGGAATTTGATGGTGAAGTGATTAAATTTAACATTTATGATGCCATGAAATATCCTAGTGATATCTCCCCTGTTTTTGTTGTGGATGTTATTGACCCATTAACACAGGCTACATTTGATTTGATAGACGATGATGAGTTGAAAATTGTACTTAATAGGAGTCTTACTATTAATACATTGAAAACTCTTAAGGAGAAGCTTGTAATATCCTCTGATTTGTAGGACATGATTTGGGAGTTGGAATCATTAAAACCTACCAGGTATGATTGTCCTACATTAATTTACCCCCTTCTAACACAATACTTCTTCCCTCTATTGTGCAGGCACCAAAGTTGGAATTAAAACCCTTACCCGAACATCTAAAGTACATCTAAAGTACATCTTCTTAGGAGAAAATGAGACTCTTGCTATGATAGTCTCTAACAAACTAAGTACTTTAGAAGAAGAAAAGTTGATTCGGGTGTTAAGAGAGTATAAAGAAGCCATTGGATGGTCCATAGCAGATATCAAAGGACTAAGCCCCTCCACATGCATGCACAAGATTTTAATGGAAGATAATTGCAAACCTTCAAGGGAAGTTCAGCGTCGTTTGAACCCGCCTATGATGGAGGTAGTTAAGAAAGAGATCTTGAAACTTCTTGATACAGGTATGATCTATCCAATTTCCGATAGCAAATGGGTAAGTCCAATTCAAGTTGTTCCAAAGAAAACAGGCTTAACTGTGATTGAAAACTCTGATGGTGAGTTAATTCCTACTCGGGTTCAGAATGGTTGGAGGGTTTGTGTTGATTACAGGAAGTTAAATGCATCAACTAGAAAAGATCACTTCCCTCTTCCTTTTCTTGATCAGATGCTTGAACGTTTGGCTGGCCATTCTCACTATTGTTGTCTTGATGGTTATTCAAGTTTTCATCAAATTCCAGTGGCACCGGAAGATTAAGAGAAGACTACTTTCACTTGTCCATTCGACACTTTTGCGTATCGAAGGATGCCTTTTGGGCTCTGCAATGCCCCAGCCACATTCCAAAGGTATATGGTTAGTATATTTTCAAATTATGTGGAAAATATCATAGAGGTTTTCATGGATGACTTCACCGTCTATGGTAATTCTTTTGATTCATGTTTGACTAACCTTACAAAAGTGCTTCAAAGATGTATAGATAAGAACCTAGTGTTGAATTATGAAAAATGTCACTTTATGGTTGAACAGAGTCTCATTTTAGGTCACATTGTATCCTCTAAGGGGCTTGAAATCGATAAAGCTAAGTTAGAATTGATTAAATCTTTACCTTACCCCGTAAGTGTACGGGAAATTCGCTTTTTTCTTGGGAGTGTAGGATTCTATCGACGCTTCATCAAGGATTTTTCCAAAATTACTTAACCCCTATGTCAATTGCTGCAAAAAGAAGTGACATTTGAGTTCGATGAGGCCTGTAAGCACGCTTTTGACACATTGAGGGATAAGTTGACTTCTGCTCCAATCATCCAACCACCTGACTGGAAACTTCCCTTTGAAATTATGTGTGATGCGAGCAATTATGCGGTTGGAGCCGTTCTTGGCCAAAGAGTTGGAAGAGCTTCTCATGTCATTTATTATGCTTCTAGAACATTGGATAATGCTCAATGCAACTATTCCACAACGGAAAAAGAACTCTTGGCTGTTGTTTTTGCATTAGAAAAATTCAGATCATATTTACTTGGTACTAAGGTAATTGTTTACTCTGATCATGCAGCTCTCAAATACCTGCTCGCGAAGAAGGAGGCGAAACCAAGACTTATTCGATGGATACTCTTATTACAAGAGTTTGATCTGGAAATACGTGATAGGAAAGGCTCTGAAAACTTAGTTGCCGACCACCTCAGTAGAATACCTATTAGTGAAGGGTCAACACCAATACAAGATGATTTCCCAGATGAGTATCTCTTTTCTATTCAAAAGACAATTTTGTGGTATGCCGATATTGTCAACTATTTGGTTACTAAGACACTACCAAGTGATTTTTCTAGGGCTCAAAAAGATAAAATTAAAAGTGATGCTAAGTACTATGTATGGGATGATCCATATTTGTGGAAACATTGTGCTGATCAAATCATTAGAAGATGTATTTCTCAAGACGATATTCCTTATGTCTTGCAATTTTGTCACTCATATGCATGTGGTGGACATTTTGGCCCTAAGAGGACAGCTCAAAAGGTATTAGGATGCGGTTTGTTTTGGCCTACATTGTTTCGTGATTCTTTTATGTTTTGTAAGTCTTCTGAACGATGTCAAAAAATTGGCAACTTAAGACGTAGAGACCAAATGCCACTTACCTCTATTCTTGCATGTGAAATATTTGATATATGGGGTATTGACTTTATGGGTCCTTTTCCTCCTTTCGGTAATGTTTACATCCTTTTTGCTATGGATTATGTTTCAAAATGGGTGGAAGCCAAAGCAACCCGAACTAATGATGCCAAAGTTGTTGTGGATTTTGTTAAATCTCATATTTTTACTAGGTTCGGGACACCAAAGGCTCTTATCAGTGATCGTGGTACACACTTTTGTAATAGAGTAGTGGAAACTCTACTAAAAAAATACAGGGTCACTCATCGCACTTCCACCGCATACCACCCTCAAACCAATGGATTGGCAGAAGTTTCAAATCGAGAAATCAAGTCTATTCTGGAAAAAACCGTCAATCCAAGCAGGAAGGATTGGAGCACAAGACTTGAAGATGCATTATGGGCCTACCAGACAGCTTACAAGACCCCTATAGGTATGTCTCCTTATTGTTTGATATTTGGCAAACCGTGTCACCTCCCTATGGAGTTGGAACATAGGGCGTACTAGGCTGTAAAACAATGTAACATGCGAATGGATGAGGTTGGTGAGCACAGAAAACTTCAATTACAAGAACTTGAGGAAATTCGAAGAGAAGCTTATGAGAGTACTAAAATCTACAAGGAAAAAACAAAGAATTTTCATGATCAAATGATTTCCCGAAAGAATTTTTCTATAGGTTAAAAAGTACTACTTTATCATTCTCGATTGAAGTTGTTCTCTGGAAAACTACAATCATGGTGGATTGGTCCTTTTGTTATCACTAACATATTTTGACATGGTGCAGTTGAGATCGCAAGTCTTGAAACCGGTAAGAACTTCAAAGTCAATGGTCATCGCTTGAAACCTTTTTATGAAGGATTTCAAGTATGTAATATTGAAGAAACCAGTTTAACTCACCCCAAGTATTGCGATTAATTACAGGAACGTCTAGCCAAAAACGTTAAAGAAAGGCGCTTCATGGGAGGCAACCCATGTAAAAAAATAAAATAAATTAATTTAGTTTTGTTTTGTTTTAGTTTTGTTTTGATTTTAGTTTTGTTTTGATTCTTTCTTGTGGATTAGCTGCAGCAAGGATACATATCATCAGATGACACTCTCTAGTGCTTAAGGGGAGAACTCCAAATACCAGGGAAGTACCAGTATTTCCTTTCTCTTATTCTCTAATGTTCCTTATGTTGTTAATTCCTCTTTAATTGCGCTGAATTAGGAATAGTGAGGACACTGTTCAAGCTAAGTGTGGGGGAGAGGATAATAAAATATAGAGAATAGAGAATTGACTCATACTTTAAAACTTTGAATGTTTGTCCTTAAGCAATTTTAAGCCAAATTTTTTCAACATTATCATGAAATCTGGAGATTGTACTAAATGTTGTAATAAGCATCTACAAAATGTGAAATTGACTTGTTCAAATGCTTTACTCACCTACTGCAATGATTAGAATACTTGGTTAAAATTAAGTAGTGAAATCTTTAAGAAACAAATTTACCTTGTATTTAGCTTTAGAATTGGAAGTCTAAGAGTAAGTCGAGTCCCTAAGTGAAAAATAAACAAGTTTACTTCTACGATAAATTAGCTACTGTATACTCTTTGAAGTTGTTTGTGAAACAATCATAACACTTAGTGAAAAAAAAAAATCAAGCATAGCCATTACTCCAATGATTCAACTAATTGAGTTAAAAGTATTCAAACTTGAATGTTAGAGTGAGGAAGAGTCTATAGGGGTATCTCAAAACTCGGTCACTTGAGTGACGAGCTCGGGATGTGCCGACTCAATGAACTCACTATAACGATAAGGGCGAAAAAGGCAAAAGTTCATGAAAAGAAGCGGGCAAAAACCCGTCAAAATAGATGCTTGATTAAATCAAAAGAACATGAATGTAAACATTCATTGAATAAAACAAGACTTATAATAAAAAGGGAGAATATCTAGCAAAGAGTTGATACCATATGCTTTTACTTTATGCTGCAAGGATTATATGTTTGCTAGTATCCAATGAAGTTTAATTGGGTGTTTTTCCCTAGTGGATTAAGAATTTACTTTTGGAATAAAAATTCTTTTGCTAAACATGAGGATTAAAGTTTGTTTTGTTTAGATTAGCTATTGAATTTTGTCTATGGTAATTTGATCATAGGAGACTAATTTGGTTGAAGTAGTAGACATTAAAATTATAAGTCATGAGTTACGAATGAATAGATGCTTGAAATGATGAAAAGAAAGTTCGTATAATCTATGACGGATTTTTCAATTGATTTGATTCATTTGCTTGAGGACAAGCAAGAGTTTAAGTGTAGGGGAATTTGATAGAGTCATTTTATACTCAATCTTTATAGTATGAAGTGTGTTAATTTATTATAGATTTTATAGAAATCATAAGGAAATGGTACTTAATTCTATTATGGTGAAAAATCAGGTTAAATGGAGTCAAGGGTGCTAATTCAAGTAAATTAGAGAAGTCATCTACAACTTGGATCAAAGACAAGGATTTACACCGCCGGAGGAAAGTGCATGGGCGTGTAGTTGAACTACACGGCCGCGTACTTAGTTTTGAAGCCACAAGAAACTACATGGTTGAAGTACACGACCGTGTATCTGTCTTGAAGAATCCACGGGAAAATACACGGTTGAAGTACACGGCCGTGTATCTGTTTAGAAGGAGGCACATTTTGAGGCACGGTCGTGGTACAAACCGTGCTATACACTGCACAAGAAGGTGGAAATGTGGACTTCCAACAGAGAGAGACACGGCTTGTGACACGGCAGTGGTAGAAGCCGTGGTGGTAGCCATGGTAGAAACCGTGGTAGAAGCTTGACGAAGCCGTGCCATATACTAAATAAGGAAGAGAAATTGTGGAACTTCAACAAGAGGATGACACGGCTTGGGATCTGGCCGTGGTACACATTGGACACGGAAGATGATATGTGAATTATACACAGAGGAAGGCACGGCTTGACCCACAGCCGTGTTGTAGGGCGTGCCAGGCGGATGTTTATTTTCTTCTCGAGATTTACTTGAAAAAGGAAAGATATTTTCGTATCTTGCTAGCAAAAGATCACTTGCCATCCCTTTAAAAATATAAATAGAACTAACCCTAGAGGGTTAGAAGAATCTTGGATCATCTTAGAGACAAGAAGGAAAGTAGGAGGCAGAGCAGGCAACCGGGAACAGAGGCTTGTTATGTTTTTATTTTTAATTTTCGTTTTGATTATGAACATGTGTAGCTAAGTAGTTTTTCTAGCCAAAGGGTCATAGAAGTTTGATTCTCCACGAATTGTGAGATCTAATTGATTTATGTTTAATCTATTCTTTGTTTTTGGATATTCATATATCTTCTCAACGTCTCGTCATTATTATCTTTGTTGATTGGTATGAATTAGAGCTCTTCTACTCAATTAGCAAGTTAATATATTGTCAACTAGCACATCAAATCCGTAATTGTTTGATAGTTCTAGTCTCGGTGACACGATAACATGTTTGATTATAAAATAGATGATAGAATTCATGTTATGGAGATGTATGATCTTGTTTAAATAGGTTATCTTATAATCTACTGGCATGAATTGGTGGTCTCTCTAGTTTTTAATGCTATTGATAGATTAAATCCTAAGAGCTCGTTTTAGGGTTGTCTAATCGATAAGAGAAATAATTAAAGAGCTTGTTTTGATTATCGAAGAAGTAAGGAGAGATAGGTTATTAGAGCTTGTTAATAACCATAACCAGTTTATCTAGAAATAAGAATAGAAAACATTTGCATCGATGATCAATTCCTCGAATTAAACTATCTCTATTCCTTTGGCTAGGCTTTTATCAATATTCGATTTTATTATCTTGTTTCAATATTATTTTGATTCACAAACAACCCCCCCATTTTTCTTTTCCTTTTTATTCGTTTTGAATAGAAATATATTTAACCAATCCCTGTGGATACGACCCTACTCACTACTATATGCAAATCATATCATTGTCTAGGAGTAGGTTTTTATTTTTGTTGGATTCGACACCCATCACACTGCATAACCCAAAAGGCATGCGCCTATACGTCAAAGTACCAAAAGGACAAGTGAACGTGGTCTTTTCCTAATCCTTAGGAGCGATTGGAATTTAGAAGTACCCTGACATTCCATCTAAAAAACAGTAATATAGATGTCCTGCCAACCACTCCAGCATCTGGTCCATAAAAGGAAGAGGGAATGATCCTTGCGAGTTATCTCATTCAATCTTCTATAATCTTTGCATACTCACCATCCCATTACAGTTCTCATGGGTTTGAGTTCGTTTCTTTCATTAGGCACCACAGTCATTCCTCCCTTCTTTGGTACCACTTATACAGGGCTAACCCAAGAACTATCAGAGATAGGATATATTAACCCTGCATCCATGAGTTTGATCACCTCTTTCTTCATAACCTCCTGCATGTTGGGGTTTAACCTCCTCTGAGGTTGCACCACTGGGTTGAAATCATCCTCAAGCAAAATCTTATGGGTGCAAAACGAAGGACTAATACCCCGAATATCATAAATCTTCCAAGCGAGAGCATGCTTGTGCTCCCTCAAGACCCCCAATAGGCTATCCTTTTGTTCCCTTGTCAAACCAACAGCAATAATGACAGGGAGTATAGAATTAGCTTCCAGAAAGGCATACTCCAGATATTTTGGGAGTTGCTTCAACTCGAGTTCTGGGGGTTCCTCAACTGATGGTTTCAGCCTTCTTTCCTCACTAGATACTATCTTCTCAAACCCTCTTTTACACACTACCTCCTCACAAGCATTCAATTAAGCCATCACATTCTGAATATCAAAGTTCTCATGCTCTTCTCCTCCAGTTGCTGTCAAGCCAAATTCCAAAAGGTCACGACATAACAATTCCTACATAGAACTCATCACAGACATATCAACATAGTCAATAGCATAGCAAGAATCATCAGCGCTTAAAGATTGTTTCAGAGCTACTGAGATTGTTATAGTCAACTCATCTTCACCCACTCTTCAAACCATTTTCCCATCAGCAACATCTATCACCGCTCGTACAGTAGCAAGGAATGGTCATTCCAAAATCAGCGGGACCTTTACATCTGCATCCATGTCCAAGATAACAAAGTCAATAGGAAAAATGAACTTTTCTACCTTTACTAGGACGTCTTCTATGATTCCTTTGGGGAATTTGACCGAGTGATCAGCCAGCTGCAAACTCATCCTTATAGGCTTTGGCTCACCAAGTTTGAGCTTCCTAAACAGTGAATAGGGCATCAAGTTTATACTTGCCCCAAGGTCTGCTAAGGCTCTCTCCACAAGTAATTCACCTATTAGGCATGGAATAGTAAAACTGCCCGGATCCTTGAGTTTCTTAAGCAACTTATTCTGCAAAATAGCTGAACATTCTACTCCAATGACTGTAGTAGAAACCTCTTCCAACCATTTCTTATTCGATAGCAAATCCTTCAAGAACTTTGTGTACTTGGGCATCTGTGTAAGAGCTTCCACGAACGGTATATTAATATGCAATTGTTTAAACAAATCTAAAAACTTACCGAAGTGTTCTTGCTCTTTATCTTTTTTCAAGTGGCTCGGATATGGAATTGGAGGCTTGTAGGGCTGAACTATTGATGTCTTGGCCTTTCCTAGATCTTCCTCCTTATCAAGCTCCTTTTCCTTACCCTGTGTAATGGCTTGTTCCTCTTCAGCAACCATATCTTGTCTAACCTTAACCTCTTGTTCTTGTACAACCTCTGGCACTCCAATGGTGTTAGAATGCAATTCCCTTCCACTCCTAAGGGTTAGTGCCTTCACCTGCTCCCTTGGATTAGGTTCAGTGTTCCCAGGTAAGGACCCTTGTGGTCTCTTTGATAACATTTTTGCAATCTGACCCACCTGGTTTTCTAGATTGTGAATGGAAGCCTCGTGATTTCATAAAGCAGTATCTGTTGCTTGCTGGCGTTGCTCTAAGGTTTGAATGAACTTGGAAATCATATCCTCTAGGTTGGACTTCTTTTTAGTAAAAGGTGGTGGAAGAGGACTTTAGAATCCAGGTGAAGGTGCATTACCTCGAGGAATTAGTATATTACTCCATGAAAAATTAGGGTGATTGCGCCAGCCTAGATTATATGTGTTGTTGTAAGGGTTGTTCTGAGATCACACAGGATTGCTAACATAATCAACTTGCTCTATATAATCATGAGCCACTGATGCGGTTGATTGCTTAGTTGGAAAATATTGGGGTGACTTAGATATTGCCATCCCATAAACTTTTTTGGCTAAAGCATCAACTTTTGCTACAAGGGTGGTCATCATTTCAACTTCATAGATCCCTGCTGCTCTTTGCCTTATCCTACCATTACTCCACTGATGGTTATTCTTCGCCATGTTTTCAAACAGCTGTAGAGACACCTCAGGAGTCTTCACATTAAGTGTACCACCAGCAACAACATCAATGGTTTATCACGTTGGATAATCAAGCCCGTTATAGAAGTTGGAGACTTGTAACCAATTGAGCATCTGATGGTGTGGGCACCGCCTGAGCAATTCCTTAAACCTTAACCAAGATTCATGGAGGGGCTCATTATCCATCTGAGTAAACGATGTGATATCATTTCTCAGTTTAGCCGTTTTAGAAGGCGGGAAGTAGTAGTCCAAGGATGTTTCCGCCAACTAGGCCTAAGTTATGATGGAGTTCCGATCTAAAGAGTTGAACCATTGCCTTACTTTTCCCCTCAATGTGAAAGGAAAAAGACGCAACTTCAAAGCTTCATCTGTCACCTCGTTCTGTTTAACTATTTCACAGATGTCTAGAAACATTTGGATGTGAGCATGGGGGTCCTCATCAGCTAAACCATCGAATTGGCATTGATTATGGATCATGTTCATTGTAGAAGCCTTGACTTCAAAATCGTTGGCCTCTATTGCAGGTCTTACTATACAAGAGCTTGTGCTATCCAAAGTCGGTCTGGCATACTCAACCATCGTTCGGCGTTAATTTGCCATTGTTGTAACTGAATTCTCACCCTTACTATATTGCAATTGCTCTTCACCTAATTGCTGATTTTCAAAAACTGGATTTCCTATAGCAATTTGTTCAAAGGCACTCCTTAACCTTCTTCTGGATGTCTACTCAATCTCTGGGTCAAAAGCAAGAAGTTTGGATGAAGAGCTCCTTGTCATAAACTACAAAGAAAATCAAGGAAATATAAAAGAGTGAATGTAACACAACAAGTACTAAAGCATAAATGGTTAAAGTAGTCAGCGTTGAGCTCTCTTAATATCACCGATCACCGGCAATGGCGCCAAAAACTTGTTGATGACCGTAATCACACAAATTTAAAAATCCCTTTTCTACGACTCTCTGTTACAATCAAATAGGCAAGTGCATCTATCGATTGTAATAGTATAGAATTGTGTTCGGGTATCGTTTCCTCAAGGATCAACAAGTACCGATAATAACTCTAAACTAACTATCTAACCGCATAAATTCAAGAGATTCAGATTAAATTAAAAACACTTAACAAAACCTATAGCAATTAAAACTAACACAATAACATGATTACTAAATTCGATAATTAAGAGCATACCCTACCTTTACTACTCCTCTAATTGTCATGTAACTTCACCCTTTCAATAAATTAGTTAACGAGCAATGGTTATCTCTGAACTCTTGAGTATCTAACACTAAGCTAATATTCCTTCCAGAATTATTAGCACCTAACCCTAATAGCATTAATAAAGATCCCCCTTTTATCAAAATCGATTAGAATTGCATTAACACTCTTGAACCCTCCATCAGGTCGAATTATCTAATTTAACCTAATATGGAAAATTCATGTTCTCTATCCCTATATTACATACGAATTCCTTTATTCATGCACAATCTATTCAAACAAGAGATTTTCCAATCAACTTCTAAGAAATCAATGCAAACTCAATGCTGGCCATACATCAAATTAGCAACACTAAATGAACAACATGAATAAATTCAGAGAGTTCTACTATTCATTAACTATGCAATTAATCTAATATTACATGACAATTAGGGTTCGTAAGGTTCGGGTATGAAATAATTTAGCCACTCATGGTTTTCAAGTTACAAATCAATGAAGATGAAAAACCCGTGTGCATAAACCCTTCGGAAGAGAAGAATGAATCCGTTGATGTTGCTTTTCCCTTAGATAAGCTTTCCCCGTCTCTTCCTCTTCTTCTTTTTCTCGTTTTTTCTATCTCCTTTAGGTTAGGAACACCCCCATCTGGAAAATGAAGAGTTATATATATGGAAACCGAAAAATCTCCTTTAACGGCCAAACTTTTCCATATACACAGTCTTGTCCCATGGTTATACACAGTTGTGCCTTGCAATAGTGTCTGAAGTAAAAAAAAAAAACCCACGGCCAATAACACACGACCATGTACTTGAACCGTGTAAGCTTATGTTGGTTTTTTTCAAGCCCAACACCCAGCCGTGCTCTGGAAATACACACTCGTGTACTTCCCCTATTTCTTTCAAAAAGCATTTTTCTTCGTGTATTCTTCTCTGATCTCAATCCAAGTCGATATCTCCTCTCAAAATAGTGGTCATCATTCCTGAAACTGAAATATTTCTCTTTTAAGTATCAAAATTCTTCAACATAACATCAACTTATTACACAAACAACTAGAATTCATCTAAAATACAAGTGTTAATTTGTACTTATTAGCTACCATTGTGAAGTTAATTAGTGTGAAACCAAAGTAAGAAAAGGAAACTTGAGTAGTAGAATTGAATTCAAACAAAACAATTAAAGTATAAAAGTAATTCAGCTCATTACTTAACACTTATGGGTGAATTTAATTTTTAACTACTTAGAAATAATTGTGTGTACTTCATTTATTTAACTTACTTGAAGTACCAAGAATTATTTATTTGTGTATCAATTATTTCACTTGACTTTATTTGAAGTAACAATAAACGTTTCTTGTATTGGTTGAGTGTGAGCATTGTGGGTGTGTAAGGGTGTATTGCCGTGGTATGGTGAAGTGTATTGTGGTTGTTGAAGTTAGTAAGCAAAAAAATGTCAAGTGAGTTATATATGTCTACTAACATATTATGTCGGGACATGACTTCTTTTCCAACCATTGATGAGGGACAAAGAGAAAACTTGTTCCATACTTCTTATAGGGTACAAGGAAACTAGTGCGTAATCATTATTAATGGTGGTAGTTATACTAATGTTGTAGCTGCATCATTAGTATTGAAGTTGAAACTTGAAACTATCCCACATCCCGAATCCTATACATTACATTGGTTAAATGATCAAGATGGTCTTTGTGTGACCCAAAGGGCTAAGGTAACCTTTAGTATAGGAGACACGTACTATGATGAGCTTGACTGTGATATTCTTCCTATTTATATATCATATATATTGCTTAGCAGGCCATGGTTATATGATAGGCGAGTCTTACATGATGGCTTCAGGAATACTTATGTATTTTAGAAGGAGGGAAAATGAATTATTCTGAATCCAATGTCGCCTTCGGAGGTTCAAAGGGCTCAGCAACAAATCAGTAGACCATCAGAGGGCCATGAGCAATTGAGCCAACCCTTATAGCACAAAATTTATCAAACACAAATGTGCTAACCTTTAAAGGATCCTGATGATCAAAGTCAAATGAGTAAGCCACCAAAGGACGAAACTGTTTATGGGTAGTTGTGTTCACCTTCAGAGGTACTAGAGGCTCATGAGCAGTTGAGCACACCATTAGAGAATTTTGAGGGTCAGAGTCAGATGAGCCCATCATTAGAGGGCCAGATTGTTCAAAGACAATTGTGTCTACCTTTAAGGGTTTCAGAAGGCCATGAGCAGTTGAGCTAACTATTAGAGGGCCATGAGGGTTAGCGCCATATAGATGAGTTAGAAAAAGAGGAAAAAAAATCAGTGGAATGGGTTGAGACAGGGGAGAGCTCAGTGGATAATGGATCATTATTTGTATTGTAGATGAGATATATCCTAGAAATGGATGAGAGAAAACAATTACCCCCTGTGGTATTTCAGATATTGGGATTCTGCAGTGATACTTCTTCAAGCGACTTGCTAGGAGGAAACAGAGTCTCTATTGCATTTGATTTGTCAGATTTGAGGAAAAATCTTTTTGAGGCTTGAGGAGATGATAGGAATCAAATTCCGACAAGACCTATCATTAGGGTAAGAGCCAAAGGATTTCAAATCTTGGTGATGATAACCCATTTTGAGCAAATCGACCATGAAATTCTTTATTTACTAAGCTCTTTTCTCTTATTCATGTATTGTATATTCCAATAGGTACACTTATCATGCTTTACAGGGCAATGGACAAACTTACTAAGACTCAATTTGTAGGTTATCCATGGACTGACCTAAACCGGTGATGAGCTAAGCTGACGAATCCTATGGAAGAGTTAGCATCTTGAAGACTAATTTTATATATTTGTTATTTACTTAGACTATTTTATGTTGTAATTTTCTTTTGGGACACTTTCATTTGTTTGTAATTGTCTTTTAGGACTGGCCATCCTAAAAGTGGCATAGTTGTAATTTTGTGGACTTTTTAACCCTAAAGGGAGCAAGTATAAATACTTACTTAAGTAGGGTTTTTAGGGGAGAATTTTCAGAATATACACTTCACATTTTTGTGAGAGAATTAGGGTTCTTCCTTAGTTCAATTCCTCTTATCAATTTCAATCCCAAGAGTTGAAATTATGGCGAATGTGACAAGGAGAAATTGTGAGTAATAT
The DNA here is from genome assembly GCA_037954665.1 of Laguncularia racemosa. NCBI lineage: Eukaryota > Viridiplantae > Streptophyta > Magnoliopsida > Myrtales > Combretaceae > Laguncularia > Laguncularia racemosa. Next base: position 57,814 of record JBBMOL010000166.1, read on the forward strand.
TAATTCCTTTTTGTTGTGTTTCCTTTTCATCACTAGTGAGTTATATCTAAGGTTGAATTGGATGTTTCTTGGTCAGATTTGATTGCATCTGTAATCAAATTATTATTGCTTAATTGATTGGTTTTTAGCCTTCAATTTAGCCACACTTGAACTGTGGATCATTTTATGTAGGAAGTGGATCACGAAATTGAATCTAGTTGTTCTTGTGTATTTTTCACATGGATGTATTAGTGATTAGTGTTATATTGGAGGAAATCATCTTTTTGGAATTGTAATTGCAACTTTGAGCATTTGGTTCTCTTTGCATCTTCACTAGGGTTCACATAATTTACAGTTACTTGAACCGAGATTGGTTTAGTGCAATTGAGGTTGATTATTTGTTCCAATTGCATGTGCTTAACCCCTAATTTAAGCACATCATTTTTTGTATCAGAGCTGCACATACTTGGCTCATTTCAATATTGATCATGTGGTGTTGTGGAATTGGTTATAGATCTTGAGAATTGATGCCATTGTTCATGTGATTGGAAGCTAGTTTGATTGACATTGTTTATTTGTCTTTCAAATTAGTTTTGCATGTGCTTAATCTTGGTTTTAGGTACATCAAATAAGAATAAGTGCAAAAATCTGTGTAAAAATGTTTGCAAAAATCAATATATACTTAGATGGCTAATCTTCAACTTCCATGAGTTACAACTCTTCCAAAATACATAATTATTGAAAGCATTTTAATGTTAGATTGAGTTTATAGCAATTACAAATTCATTTGTAGCATCCATTATGAAGAAACATAACTTTGGAGCTTAAAACACTATGCTTATTCACTTATATTGTCAAAAGGTGAGAAGAAGTGAAGCAACACAATTTGCAAATGGTGTTCAAATGCTATCCTTAGCATCCAAACTCCATAGTGTCAAAATTTAATCAGAAAGATCAAAGTTACAAAAATGGACATGGTGTTCAGACACCAAAGTGTTGAAATTTGCATAATAGATTTGAAAACATGGCATTTGTAGTTCACTTTAAATTTTCTCTCAATTGACTTAACGTTTTTCACATTATCATTTATTACTTTATTAACTCCATAATTGAAAATCTATATAACATTCCCCACTTGATTACTAATTATGTAACTTCCTTCCAAGTTGTGAAAATTTATAAAGAACCGTTCCTTAGTACAAGTCTCTTAAAGTTGCAATGGGGTGTTAGGTGACATTTTGTTTGAACCTATATGCTTTGCATTATAATTAGAGAAACTATACATGTTTTCATTATCTAGTAAATCAAATGGATTTTCATTGGCACTTATATAGCTTTACACTCATCTTATCTCATTGAATATTTACAGGAGATATACTCATCAGCTCTTGTTAGAAGTGGCGCCACTTTAATATTCAAGTAGGTGGATTATTTTCAAAACTAATTTAAATTTTTAATACTTAATTGATCCATTAAGAGATATTCCAATATTTCGTCCTCTAAATTACTAAGTTATGAATTCACAGTGCATAGTAATTTGTTGTTACCTTATAGCTTCTACACTAGTGGTCCACCAAAAAGAAGTAGGGTTTCCATTACTATCAACGGGTAGGGTTTTAGATCTATATTAGTGAGAATTTACTAATTGATCAAAAAATTTAATAATATTAATTGATCTTAACATATATAATTCTTATAACCTTAACACCCATATCTTAGCTTGATATGTTTAGAATTGTTGTATATTTTATTTTAGGCACTTAACATGATAACTTATTACTAGAAAGATTGAAATGGTTAATTTTATTTGTGGAAACAATACTTTATAAATAATTTTTTTTTGCCATTTGTTCTTTTTCCGTAATTTTTGTGTAACAATTATAACATATATCAAAGTATAGTATTTAGAAATAATCAAACTTATTAATAAATATCATTTTATCCCTACTACATCTCTATACCTTTAATACTAAGTTAGTATCATCTTAATTCAAAATTTCAATCTTGAATTTTCAAGTCAAAGACATCATAGTTTTATTAAACACATTTCAAGTTTGTTACATCGTTCTTTAAGTCATATACTTTGGCATATCATCACTTTACATTCTCTTTAAAGTAAAATTAATTTTGTTAACATTATTACTATGTGGACTATTTGACACTGTAATTTAAGTCAAATTTCATCTCATCATTTAGGATTTGATTTTTGCTATATGATGATTTAATGTGAGCAAACTTTTATATTTTCCATATTTAAACAGTTTTTCATTATCGCAGTCACAAAGACATTTTACACAAATGCTCATACCAAGTAGATTATGTTTTCAATAGTAAGATTTTAATATTGATTTAGATTTAATTTAAAACATCAAGTCATTTTAAATCAAATCTTTCACTCCTCTTATTCTATGACTTCATTACAATCAAAGCTACTTGGGTTTGAATTAATAAAGGAGCAGTATGTTCATGACAAATACCTTAAATTGATTTTCGAATGATGTTTGGGAGGATAGATGGTGGATGGATATTACATGGTATATGGTTTTCTGTATAAAGCATGAAAATTATGTATACCATGTGGTTTTGTTAGGGAGTTGTTGGTTAGGGAAACACATGTTGGAGATTAACCGGGAATTTTGGTGAAAAGAAAACCTTAGAGTTGTTAAAAAAAACATTTCTACTAGAAAGGTATGTTAAAGGATGTCCACAAGATGTTAGAGAGATGTGATGTTTATAAGAGGGCGAAAGGAAAGAAAGAAACTTAAGGTGAATATATGCCTTTTCCTCTACCTACATAGCCTTAAAAAGATATTAGTATAGATTTTGTCTTAGGTCTTCCCAGGATATAGAGAGGTAAAGACTCTATTATGGTGGTTATCAATCGTTTCAACAAAATGTCACACTTTGTGCCTTGTCACAAAACAGATGACGCCTGATGTGCCTAATTCCAAGATTAAGCACAATCAAAAGAATCAAGGAAAACTCCTCAATTCACACACACAAAAACCGGTTCACTTGACTAGGTAAATGCGGAAATCCTAAGGCAATGGAATGAAATCCAAAGAGCTCCAATTGCTATTATCAATCTAAACAAGTAATCTTCATCAAATAATAACAATTATAATTGAAACCCACATGAATCAAATCAAGAAAACAAATGGGTCAAACCACAAATTCTAATCCCTTCCTTCAACTATCTAATTCACGTCACAATGAAGAGAATGATGTCATATATCAACACAATCAATCCTATAACAAGCTATTGATCACAAATTGCAAATTAAAACAAGTCCAAGAACATCCAAATCAACCTAGATATGACGCACTAGTGATGAAATGGAAAACAACAATAAGGAACCGATATTACTCACGATTTCTCCTTATTGCACTCTCCACAATTTCAACTTCTTGGGATTGAAATTGATAAAAGTTTAGACGACAATTAGGAACCCTAATTCTCACGTGAAAAGAAGTGTTTGTTCTGCAAAAATAAGCCTCCTTAAACCCTCTCTTAAGCAAGTATTTATACTTGCTACTCCTAGGGTTAAAAGGTGCTCAAAATTACAAGTTTGCCACTTTTAAGGTAGATAACCCTAAATGAAAATTACAAGGAAATAAAAGTGTCCCAAAACCAAAATACAACCAAAATAGTTCATAAAAGAGTAAATATATAAAAGAAATGGTCTTCAAGATGCCGGTCTTCTATAGAATCCATCGGCCTAACTCATCGCCGGTTCAGGTTGATCCATGGATAACCCACAAGCTGAGTCTAAGGGAGTTTGTCCATTGCCCTATAGAATATGATAAGTGTGCCTGTTGGAAAACAAAATACAAGAATAATAGAAAAGAGGTTAATATATAATTAATTCTGGGGTCGATCTGCTCAAAATAAGCCCTCATCGCCAAGATTTGAAATCCTTTAGTTCTTGCCCCAATGATAGGTTTTGTCGGATTTTACTCCTATCATCTCCTCGGGCTCAAAAAGATTTGTCCTCAAATCTAGCAGATCAAATGCAATGGAGACTTTGTTTTCTCCTAGCAATCCATCTGAAGAAGTATCTCTGCAGAATCCCAATATCTGAAATGCTACAGGTGGTTATTGTTTTCTCTCCACCATTTCCAGAATGTATCTCTTCTGCAACATAAATAATGACCCATTATCCACTAAAGTTTCCCTTGTATCAACCTGTTCCACTGAAACCATTTCCTCTTTTTCTAACTCATCTGTATGTTGCTGATCCTCATGGTCTTCTAATGGTTGGCCCAACAGCTCATTACCCTCTAAAACCTCTGAAGGTGAACATAACTGTCTCTGAATAGTCTAGCTCTCTGGTGGTCTGCTCGTCTGACTATGATCATCAGGATCCTCTAAAGGTTGGCACATCGGTGTCTGACAAATTTTATGCTCTAAGGGTTGGCTCATGTCACCAGAGCCTTCAAGAACCTTTGAAGGTTGGCATACCTGAGTCTACATAGTTTGGTTCTCTGAAGGTTTGATCATGTGGCTATGATCCTCACGAACCTGTGATGGTTGTTTTATTTGTCTTTGCATCTCTTGGACCTCTGATGGTGACATAGGGTTCAATACTATACGTCTACCATCCTTTTTAAACATATAAGTATTTCTATACCCATCATGTAATACCATCCTGTCATACAACCATGGTCTACCAAGTAATATATGGGATGCACAAATAGGAAGAATATCACATTTAAGCTCATCATAGTACTTGTCCCCTATACTAAAGGGTACCCTAGCCTTTTAGGTTACACAAAGACTATCTTGATCATTCAACCAATGTAATGTATAGGGTTTGGGATGTGGGATAGTTTCAAGTTTCAACTTCGATACTAATGATGCAGCTACAACATTAGTACAACTACCACCATCAATAATAATTGCGCATAAGTTTCCTTGTACCTTACAAGAATTATGGAACAAGTTTTCTCTTTGTCCCTCATCAATGGTTTAAAAGGAAGTCAAGTCCCGATGCAATATGTTAATAGACAAATACAACTCACTTGACATTTTTGCTTACTAATTTCAACAACCTCAATACACTTCACCACACCACGACAACACACCCTTACACACCCACAGTGCTCACACTCAACCAAAACAAGAAATGTTTATTGGTACTTCAAATAAAGTTAAGTGAGAAAATTGAAGCACAAATAAATACTTCCAAGTAGTTAAGAAATTAAATTCAACTAACAAGTGTTGAAGCAATAAGTTCAATTACTTTCACACTTTAATGTTTGTTTTTGAATTCAAATTCTACTACAATTTTCCTTTCTTGCCACAGTTTCACACCTACGATTGATCTTGATGTGCAGCACCTTAATCCACATAACTCCACAACACGGCAACAAATTCAAATAAACTTCCTTAATGCACTTTCCACAAATGGTAATAATCAAATTTCAAATTCAAATGGAACACAATCAATACCACTTAATAACTTCCTTAACTTAATGGATGTGTTTGAATTTCAAATAAATTCCCTGTTATCCCACACAATGCAATTCTGAAAATTGTACACTTCCACTTCCAATTTGCACAACACAACACCACATAAACACCTTGACACACACGGTGCACTTCTCCACTTCCACACAATTTATCAACCACAACTTACAACAACATACACGTCACACGCAACACAAAACTTTTTCAATTCATTAATCTTTCTCAAAGCAATTTCAAGGATAATCACGTTGCAAAATTCTTCACTTCAAATACAAATCCAATCCGCAACTTACATAAGAAGGCAGCAAATTAAATTTGAAAATCAAACCACTTCACTAATTACAACCCCTCCACATTTGGTAAGATGCAATTTTTCAAATTCAAACAAACACACTTAACTCCTTCACTCTTAATGCTTGTTTTGAAATCAAATAACTTCCCTTCTTACACACTAATCAAATCTGGAAATTGTAAATGTTCTCCCCAATTCCGAATTCAAACAATGTAAGAACCACAATTCTCTTCCTACACAATTGCACTTCCGAAATTGCACTAAAACAAAATGCACTATCTTTCCTCTTCCTTCACGGTGAAGTCCACAACATAGAAGCTTCAACAAGTGCTTCAAAATCACTCCAACATGCAGCAAACTCAACTCCTACTCAACACAATTCACTCCACTTCAAACAACTACAACAACAATTTCAATTTACCCGCAATTTTGGAATTGATGATGTAAGAGCATGAACCCTAAATTTCAAAAATTCAAAATCACATAATCCCTTCTCACAACCACAAGCTCTGATACCAAAAAGATGATGTGCCAGATTCCACTAAGAAGCACAATCAAAAGAATTAAGAAAAAACAATCTCAAGTCAAGGTGAAACCGGATCCACAATGGGCAATTTCACGTGAACCCTAATGAAGATGTAATGAATTCAAAATGTTCAATGATACAATTGTGAAACCTCAATGATAATATCTTCTAACAACACCCTAATATGATATAATCCACGAAAAGTAATCCAAAAATTAAAAAGAAAACCTCAATTCCAAGAACTCCTTTCCAATAGTGAAGAACACATTTTCAAGGGAATCCTTCAATGAAGATTCAAATTCAATTGCATAGTACCTCAAATAAACACAATAATTCATCAACAATAAGAAGTATTTCTGACCAAGAACTATCTCAATTCAACCCTAGATATGACACACTAGAGAAGAAAAGAAATCACAACAAATTGAAATTGATATAACTCACAATTTCAAGGTGTTGTACTCACCACAATTTCAACTCTTAGGATTGAAATTGATAAGAGTTTAGATGACAATTAGGAACCCTAATTCTCACGTTAAAAGAATTTTTTGTTCTGCAAAAATAAGCCTCCTCAAACCCTCTCTTAAGCAAGTATTTATACTTGCTACTCCTAGGGTTAAAAAGTGCTTAAAATTACAAGTTTGCCACTTTTAAGGTGGCTAACCCTAAATGAAAATTACAAGGAAATAAAAGTGTCCCAAAACCAAAATACAACCAAAATAGTTCATAAAAGAGTAAATATATAAAAGAAATGCTCTTCAAGATGCCAGTCTTTTATAGGATCCATCGGCCCAACTCATCGCCGGTTCAAGTCGGTCCATGGATAACCCACAAGCTGAGTCTGAGGGAGTTTGTCCATTGCCCTATAGAATATGATAAGTGTGCCTGTTGGAAAACACAATACAAGAATAATAGAAAAGAGGTTAATATATAATTAATTCCGAGGTTGATCTGCTCAAAATGGGCCCTCATCGCCAAGATTTGAAATCCTTTAGTTCTTGCCCCAATGGCAGGTCTTGTCGGATTTTTACTCCTATCAATGCCCTTTTTATTACTAACCTTTTTATGTAAGAAATTATATGATTGCATGGTGTTCCCCACAACATAGTATCTGACAGAGATACTAAGTTTCTTAGTTTCTTCTAGAAGACACTTTGGAAATGGCTTGATACTAAACTCATGTATAGTACATCCTATCATCCCTAAACAAATAACCAGACTAAGGTTGTCAATTGTACTCTTGGTACATTGTTAAGAGCAATGGTTGGCAAGAATCTTACTAATTGGGACTTGTGTCTTCCTATTATTGAGTTTGCTTACAATAGGTCTACTCATAGTTCAATTGATAAGTCTCCATTTGAAATCGTGTATGGCTATAATCCTACCCTTCCGTTGGATTTAATAGCTAATTCAACAACAAAGAAAGAAAGTTTGACTGGAGTGGAGCATGTAAAGGAGATTCAGAAGCTTCATCAAAAGGCTTCTGAGCATCTTTAGAAAACTTAAAAGCAATAGAAACTTCAAGGCAACAATAATAGAAAAATAAAGATTTATAACCCAGGCGACCTAGTTTGGATTCATCTCAACAAGGAAAGGTTTCCTCACAAAAAAATCACAGAAACTTTCACCTAGAGCAGATAGACCATTCAAGATATTGAAGCGCATCAACAACAATGCTTATAGGGTGGAGCTACCAAGAGAATACAATGTTTCTACTACTTTCAATGTTGCAAACCTATCACCTTACTCATCAAAAGACCTTCATGAAGAACCATAAGATTTGAGGGAAAATCTTCTAAAAGCTCGAGCAGATGATGGGAATCAAATCCTTCTAATTACAAGACCAATCACTCCAGCTTGAGCTAAAGGGTTGCAGAACCTTACATTAAGGGTTCTACTTGATCAAATGGAAACTAACGAATATCATATAGTCTCCTCATACATTTTGCATGATTATTTTCATTTTCAATCAAATGTATTTGTTTCTTCAGGACAACACTTGATGATTCAAGATTAGTGATACTTCATTTAGGCCGGCCCTTAAAGCTAGCGGCATAGAACTTAGGCTAGCCCTCAAGGCTAGTAGCTTTTCCACTTAGGTTGGCGGCTTAAATCTAAAGCTGGTGGTATACAATTCCTAAGCCGACGACTTTCCATTTCAAGGCCGATGGCTTTCTTGAGCCAAGTCGTTTCGACTTTTCCATGTATTTTATACTTGCTTTGGGACTCAAAAGAACATTACTGGAATTTGGTAAAATTTACTCTTTAAGTTTTCCTCTCAAACTTTTATCAATCCTTTGATTGTGGTGAGTGATGGCATCAGAATCGTTGTGTGTTGTATCAACTATTCCATGCTATGGCTAATCCTTTGCTAGTGTGTAACATCTAGTAAGGGTTTAGACACTATTTGTTCTTGTGTTTGATTACTTAATTGAATGTTGTGATTATTAAAATCGGGATTACGAGTAGTATATTCTGAATCGGGAAGTAGGCACATCATTACGTCCCTTAATACCCAACTAAATTTATTCGATTGAGTAGGTATGATAGGTACCATGTAAATAGGGTTACTTACTCACCACCATTATAAACCATGCTTATATAATGTGATGGGAATCTACCTTGCGGTTCCAATAGTGGAGGAACCTAATTTGGATGTATGATCCAAGACATCTACATATGTCCACTTTTTTATCTAATAATGATTGATTTTGCACTATAGTAGGTACATTGATCGGTTTTACGGGATGGCCAAATAACATGCACTAATGATTAACTTGTAGGACATTTTTGGAGTCACAACCAACGATCCACAAATTGTTCAATTGACTTGAAGAATCGGCCACTTGAAGACCATCTTTTGCACTCATAATTGTCATTCTTGAACCAATCATTTTTGTTCATTTTTTGAACTTGTAATTTGTTTTTTTTTTTTTTTTTAGAATTGGCAACTTAGTGGTATATGTGTAATTTTTTTTAACATTTTTACCTTAATTGGAGTAAGTATAAATACTTGCCAGCTAGGATTTTTAGGAAACTTTTGACATTTTGAACAAAATACACTTTGTTGCCGTGAGGAATTCGCCTTGCTTGCAATTGATCTCTTATCAATTTCATTTGTGAAATTGTGGTGAGAACTAATTAAAGTGATTGTGAATAATATCAATTATCTCTTGTTGTTTTTACAAATTGTGTTTAGTGAGTAATATCTAAGTGCAATTTGTTGGTTCCTTATCCATATACATGTAAATTAGGGTTCTTATTTTCATATTTGAAGATTTTCAATTTGATTGGAGTCTTAGTTCATTTCCTTTGTTATCCATTGATATTCATATAATTGTTTGTTCCATATATCAATTTGGCTTCAATTTTCATGAATTAAGGACTATTTGTGAAGTTGTTGATTAAGCTAATTGTTGGTTGTAATATGTTGTTCGTGCCATTTGTATTGGTGTTCATGAGCTTTGGAATCTTAAGCATATCATATTTTAGTATCAAAGCATTGGTTTTTTTTAGAAGGGAATTTAGTGATCTTCAATTGAAATTAGGGTTCTTGAATTTTACTTCTTGATCCGAATTGTTGAGGTAGAATTGAAGTACTTAAATTCAATTTTGTTGTGTTAAACTTGTTGATTGTTGAAGTAAAGTGGAGATCTCGTAGTAGTCCCTTTGTTCTTGAACTTGCTGTGAAAAGAAGGGAAGTAGAAGAGAATTTCTTATGTCATTTTCGAAATTGAGGGTACATCATTTGTGGAAGAAGAGTGAATTGTGTGTTGGTGTTTTGAAAAATTGTAATTGTCACTTGTAATTTCCAGGTTTGTATTTGCGTGGAGAATAGTAAATTATTTGAATTTAAACACATCCATTAAGTTTGAAGAAGTTATTGAGTGGTATTGATTGCATTCTATTTGAATTTGAAATCGATTCTTACCATTTATGGAGAAGATTACATTAAGGGTGTAATATTTTGAATTGTCGCCACGATTGTGTTTGATGTTAATGTATAGCGGTGTAAGTGTGTATTAAGTTGAAGGGGGTACAACATGTGGTGTTTTGTGTGTTGAGGTAAGGAGGTGCTGCACTTGAAGTGTTGTTATTGTTTGAAGGAGTGCACTGTGTTTGTGTTGTATGTGTGGTGGTGTGAGTGTGTTGTGGAAAGTGTTGTAAATTGTTATGGAGTTGTGTGTAAGGAAGGTGCTATACGTAGAGTATAGGATTGTGTTTGTGCCGTGACTAGAAAAGGGAATCTAGTACTAAAGTTTGAATTTCAAAAAAAGCATTTAAGTGCAAAAGTTATTAAGTATTGATACTTAAACACTTGCTTAGTTGAATTCAATAACTTACTACTTGGAAGTGTTTAATTATTGCTTCAACTTAATTGTTGCTATAATTGAAGTGTAGGGAAGAGTGTTGCATTAGTTGCTTGTTGCACCATGGATGTATAAGTGTGTGTAAGTTGCCGTAGTGTGTGAAGTTAAAATAAAGTTGTGTTTTATTTTGTAGGTGATTTGATTGTTGTGGTGGGTGAAGTGTTGTGGTAGTGAAGGGAGTGTGCTGCAATTGTTTTAGACTATATTTGTACTTCGACTAATCAAATCCACAACCATGTTGATACGAAATCGATTGCTCGGATTCCTAACTGATACGAACCATGCCAACGTGTGACGAAACCCAATACCAATACATTCGAAATTCGCTACCTAAGATGCCAAACACACTCAAGTGGAAACCGCGACCCGTTGTCTATAAGCGAGACAAGAACCTTGGTATAATATAAAGATGCCATAATCGGGATGAAAGACCGATTGATTAGTCGGGATAAATGCTACGGAATAAAAATCCGATAAGTTCTAGATTAGTTCTTTAAAGAACCAAGAGAGGAATTCTCTCAAAAGTGTTTTTCAAACTTTTATGTTATATGTTCTATATTCTATATGTTCTAAACCCTAGGAGCTTTATATTAGGGTTTACAGTTCGTTACAATAAAGTGCTAAAACGACATCACTTCAATAAGTTGCGTAAAAATAACAAAACAAGACATGAAGGCCGACAGCGTGGGAATGAAGGCCGGCGACCTTGGAGCCGGTGTTGGAGAAGTACACGATCAACGTTGGAGATGTACACGATCGTGTACTTCTGATCGTGTATCTTTCTGTGGAAATTCTTGACAACATACACGACCGTATACTTCTAGTCATGTATCTTTCTGTAGAAATTCTTGACACCATACACGGCCGTGCCTTTGAGCTGTGTAAATGACCGTATATGATTCTGTGTAACCTCCAGACTCCTACACGGCCGTGCCTTGTAAAGATACGCCCTCTTCATCCCGTATCCGGTATAACTTGTACAAGAGCAAGGGCATTCCCATGGTTTTTCCAATCCATTCCAGCTTCATGATTGCTCCAATCCTTTCCGACTTCATGGACATCCTTTATCAACCCGTTAAGTGCTTCCTTGAATCGTTTTGCTCAAGTTCTTGTGATAGGTCCAGGTGGCACTTCAAGAGGATCCACATTCCATCTTCTGGCTTGGCTCCCATCATGGCTCTCATCATTCCCCTCCTCTTGAAAAGGATTTGTCCTCAAATCATCGCCTACATCAAAAGGACTCAAATCAGTAACATTAAATGTAGCACTTACTTGATACTCACCAGGTAAACCTATCTTGTATGCATTATCATTAATGCGCTCAAGAATTTGAAATGGTCCATCGCCTCTAGGAAGTAGTTTAAATCAATGCTGCACAGGAAACCGCTCTTTGCGCATGTGAACCCAAACCCAGTCTCCAGGTTCAAAGACAGCTTGTCGACGACCCTTATTGGCTTGTTTCACATACTGCTCTGTTCTTCGCTTAATGTTTAGCCTTGCCTTCTCATGGATCTGTTTAACAAATTCTTCTTTCTTCTTGCCATCTAGATTAACATACTCAGAAATAGGCAAAGGTGATAAATCCAAAGGAGTTAGTGCATTAAAACCATACACAATTTCAAAAGGAGTAAACTTAATAGCAGAATGCATTGTGCGATTATAGGCAAATTCAACATGCGGCAAACAATCCTCCCAACTTTTAATGTTCTTTTTAATGACAACCCTCAACAAAGTGGATAAAGTTCAATTTACTACCTCAATTTGACCATCAGTCTATAGATGACAAGTAGTAGAAAACAATAACTTAGTTCCTAACTTAGCCCACAATGTCTTCCAGAAGTAGCTCAAGAACATAGCATCTCTATCTGATACGATTGTTCTAGGCATACCATGTAATCTCACAACTTCCCTAAAGAACAAATTAGCAATATTGCAAGCATCATCTGTTTTGTGACAAGGAATGAAATGTGCCATTTTAGAGAATCTATCCACGACTACAAAAATAGAATCTCGACCATGTCTAGACCTAGGCAATCCTAACACAAAATCCATGGAAATATCTACCCAAGGTTCATGAGGAATGACACTAGACCCATATAACCCATCTAATAAGTCATCTAAGCGAGGAATGGGATGACAATACTTTACCGTGATGTTGTTGATGGCGCGGCAATCAACACACATTCTCCATGACCCATCCTTCTTAGGCACCAAAATCACAGGCACTACACATGGGCTCATGCTTTCTCTCACGTGCTCCTTCTCCATTAATTCATCGACTTGCCTTTGGAGTTCCTTTGTCTCCTCTGGATTGCTCCTATAAGCCGGTTTGTTTGGAATCGATGCTCCGGGTACTAGGTCAATCTGGTGCTCAATACCACAAATAGGTCGTAATCCCTTTGGACTCTCTTCAGGGAAGACATCTTCAAAGTCCTGCACAATAGACACAACTACATTAGGCAAAGAGTTAAATAGTTCGTTAGTATTCAAACAAGTTTCCTTAAAAACCAGCAACAACATAGGTTGCTTCATCACTAACGCTCTCCTCACTACACTCGCTCTTGCCACACAACTCTCTTTTTGCAAGGCTGCACTCTCCTTTTCACTCAACACCAAAGTTGATCCCTCTTCAACTTGGTCTCTCACACTTTTTCCAGCCTTCCTCTTGTTTTCCTTTTGATATCGAATTTTGTGTTCCTTTTCTTTCTCGCTGTCTTTTGCTCTCTCACTCTGCCTCTGTTTTTCACTCACCTTATATTTTGCAAAAGACTGTTGTAGCTGCAACTGATCCTCATACACCTGTTTAGGTGTTAAAGGTTTAAGATTAAAGCTTTTCCCTTGGTGAACAAGTGTATACTTGTTAGAAAAGTCATCATGAACAGCCTTCCTATCAAATTGCCATGGCCTCCCCAATAACACATGACACGCTTGCATTGGCACTACATCGCATAACACCTCTTCCTTATACCTACCAATGCGAAAAGCAATCAAGGCTTGCTTGCTCACCTTAGTCTCGCCACTATCATTCAACCACTGCAATTTATATGGACTAGGGTGTTTAGTAGTCTTGAGTCCCAACCTCTCGACAATAAAATTACTCACAACATTAGTGCAACTTCCTCCATCAATGATCAAACTACAAATATGATCACCTAGATAACATCTAGTATGAAAGATATTCTCTCTTTTCCTATCTCCTCTATCTTCACAATCCCTAGTTCCTCTATTCCTACCACTATATCCTCTATAACTCCCGACAGAAAGTTCATCAAATTCATCATCAGACATTCCATCTCCACCCCTTTGTACTCTCCTAGAACAACTCTCCCTCTTACGCCCTTGGAAGACATTTTTAGATTGCTCTAGTTTTTGTTCCACCGTCTCATGAATTTGTTCCATGCCCTCCTGAAACATCCTCTTCATCTCACCCCTCAACGCCTCAATCACTAACCTAGCATCAAACCTTCCCCTCTCACCTTCAGGAGAATGTTGCCTCGATATCGTCCCTGCAGAAAAAGGTTAACACGAACACAAATATATATATATGTGATTAAGCCTCACGATACACTCTCTTACGTGTTTCGCTCAAATGATGATATCACACAGTCACTATGATATCAATTCGCCAATTCCTCTTCTCAATTCTCTTGGAACTAACCTAAACTATACCAATTCCCTTCCGTAGAATTCAAAACAACTCTAGGGCTCGAAATTTTCTCCTCTTTTTCTTTCAGATTTTTTTTTTTTTTTTTTGCCTTTGTTTGTTGCTCTTGATCACGTTCCTTTTTTTTTTGTCGTGATTCTTCCTTTTTTTTTTTGTAACAAAATTAAATAGTAGGTACTACACTTTCAATTGACAATTAACACTATGAAATTGAATACGCACAATTGATATGAACGATTGGAGTTAGGGTTTTGATGTTACCTTCCTCAAACCGAACTGATGGTTTAACAAACCTAGGCTCTGATACCAAACTGATACGAAATCGGTTTTCTCGGATTCCTAACTGATACGAACCACGCCAATGTGTGATAAAACCCAATACCAATACGTTCGAAATTCGCTACCCAAGATGCCAAACACACTCAAGTGGAAACCGCGACCCGTTGTTGATAAGATCACATTATACTTATATTTTCTTTTGGACTTATATTAAATTTATTTCAATATTATAAGAAAATATAAAGAAATGATATTTAATGGTGTTTATTGTGAAAATTCAAGTTTTGAGGACCCAAAAGTAAATTACAAGTTTTTGGCGCCGTTGCCGAGGATTGATTAATATTAGACCATCTTCAGATTCTATTGTTAATTTAGGCACAATTATTTTGTTATTTAATTTAATTTTTTATTTTTTTTCTTTTCATTGTGTGATCATTTCCTGTTCTCTTTGAGGTTCTTTTTATGTGCAAGAGTAGAAGTGCTGAACTTCTACTAATTAATCTTGAGATAGAACACACCTTGCGACAACTTAGAAGAGAGAAGAGAAGAAAGGAAGAAGAGAACATGGCAGATGAGAACAACAATCGGATTCAGGGTGTTGGTAGAGCACTTCGGGAATACACGATACCTGTTATTTCAGGTCCTGCAATAAGAAGACCAACAATTCAGGCTAACAATTTTGAATTAAAACCAGCACTCGTTCAAATGGTTCAATCAAATCAATTTGGAGGATATCCAAATGAGAGTCCTGATGAGCATATTGCAGTATTTCTTCAATATTGTAATACAATGAAAATGAATAATGTATCTGATGATGTAATTAGACTACAACTTTTTCCGTTTTCACTTAGAGAAAAAGCTAGGGCTTGGTACAATTCATTGCCACAAGACTCTGTAACCACTTGGGTTGATCTCTCATCTAAATTTTTAAGGAGATTTTTTCCACCTGCTAGAACTGCTAGGTTAAGAAATGACATCACAAACTTCACTAAGTTTAGTGGTGAATCACTGTATGAAGCATGGGAAAGATTCAAGGAGGCAATTAGAAAATGCCCCCATCATGGATTACCAGATAATCTCCTTATTGAGATATTCTATCTCAGTTTAGATGATACATTGAGATCTCTAGTAGATGCTGCTTCTAGTGGTGCACTAATGAGTAAGACATATGCTTTGATAGATGAAATGGCCTCTAGTGCACATAATTGGCAACATGAAAGAGGTAAGTCTAGAGTAGCATCTGTCAATGACATGGACACCTTAACAGCTCAGATTTCTGCTCTTACCGCTCAGGTAAGTAAACTCACCTCTACACCATCTTTTAATGTTAATAAAATTTCTTGTTGTGAGTTATGCTCAGGACCACACTCAACTCTTGAGTGCCCATCTGGAAACTTTCCCCCCTCATCCCATGGAGAGCAAGTAAATTTTGTCAACAATTTCCAAAGAGGAAATCAAGGACCTTATTCAAACACCTACAATCCAGGGTGGTGTAATCATCCAAATTTCTCATGGAGAAATGATAACAATGCACTTAAACCCCCTGGATTTCAAAAGCAAGGTCCTAATCATAATACTCCCCATCAACAATATCCTAATCATAATACCTCTTCTCAGCAAGGTCAGTCTAAAATGGAAGAACTCATGATAAGTTATATGCAGAAGACTGACACAATGTTGCAAAATCAACAAGCTACCATTAGGAATCTTGAAAATCAGCTTAGTCAAATGTCTCAACAGTTGAGTAATAGACCATCTGGGTCTTTACCTAGTAATACTGAGCAGAATCCTAAGGGTGTAAATGCTATTATGCTAAGAAGTGGTAAGGAATTGGTTGATAAGAAACTTAAGGAAGAGGAGGTTAACCTAGAGAAAGATAAAGGGAAACAAAAGGAAGAGGAACCAAAGCAAAATTCACCAAAAGGGCAAGCATATGTTCCTCCTATTCCTTTCCCAAGAAGGCTGAAGCAACAACAATTGGATTCACAATTTGCTAAATTTTTAGAAGTCTTTAAAAATTGCAAATTAACATTCCTTTTGTAGAGGCACTTCAGCAGATGCCATCATATGCTAGGTTCATGAAGGATTTACTCACAAAGAAGAGGAAGATTGAAGGGAATAAACCAGTGATGCTTACAGGGGAATGTTCTATGATCTTACAAAAGAATTTATCCAATTTGCCAAGAAAACAAAGAGATCAGGGAAGTTTTACTGTTCCTTGCACTATTGGTAATTTTCATTTTGATAAAGTACTTATAGATTCTAGTGCAAGTATAAATTTAATGCCTCTGTCCATTTTCAGATAACTAGGACTTGGAGAATGTAAGGAGACGCACGTCACCTTACAACTTGCGGATAGAAGTGTCAAGTACCTAAAGGGTATAGTGGAGAATGTCCTAGTAAAAGTGGACAAATTCATCTTTCCAGTTGACTTTATAGTCTTGGAAATGGAAGAAGATAGAGAGGTACCCATGATCTTAGGAAGACCATTCCTGGCAACAGGTAAGGCATTGATTGATGTGGAACAAGGTAAGCTTACTTTGAGAGTTATGGATGAACAAGTCACGTTTAATGTGTATGAGGCTACAAAGAAATTTGATGACTGTAAATCCTGTTACACTATTGGTAGTGTTGATGAGCTTTCCTTTGCGTTCATGGAAGAGAATGTAGGTATGGACACGATGGAGTCAGTCCTTAGGGATTTAGATAATTGGAGTGATGATGAGGATGAACCCCAAGAAGAACATACTGAACAAGTTTATGAATTCAAGACTCGACACTATGAGGAGCTGGGCACCACTGAGAAGAAACCGATGCCGTCATTGACACAACCCCCGGTGCTTGAACTTAAACCTTTTCCTGGTCATTTAAAGTATGCTTATCTTGGAACAAATGATACTTTGCCAATAATCATTTCTTCTTCTTTGATAGGTGATCAAGAGCAACAACTTTTGGATGTTTTAAGAGAACATAAGGAAGCTATCGGGTGGACCATTGTTGATATTAAGGGAATTAGCCCTTCAATTTGTACTCATAGGATATTTCTTGAAGTTGAGTGTAAACCTACAGTACAACCACAAAGAAGACTTAACCCAACTCTTAAGGAAGTTGTAAAAAAAGAAGTGCTTAAATTGTTAGATGCAGGCATTATTTTTCCAATTTCTGATAGTAAATGGGTTAGTCCTGTCCAAGTTGTACCAAAAAAAGGTGGTATGACTGTAGTACAAAATGAGGCTAATGAATTAATTCCCACTCGCACTATAACTGGTTGGAGAGTCTGTATAGACTATAGAAAACTGAATGATGCTACCCGCAAAGATCATTTCCCCCTCTCTTTTATAGATCAGATGTTAGAAAAACTTGCAGGGCATGATTATTACTGCTTTTTAGATGGTTATTCTGGTTACAATCAAATCCATATAGCACCCGAGGACCAGGAGAAAACCACCTTTACTTGTCCCTATGGCACATTTGCTTTTAGGAGAATGCCCTTTGGTCTTTGTAATGCACCCGCTACATTTCAAAGATGCATGATGTCCATATTTTCTGACATGATAGAAAATTTCATTGAAATATTCATGGATGATTTTTCTGTTTTTGGGAAGTCATTCGAAACATGCCTAACAAATTTAGGATGTGTGCTTAAGAGATGCAAGGAAACTAATCTGCTTCTTAATTGGGAAAAATGCCATTTCATGATAAGAGAGGGAATAGTCTTAGGGCACAAAGTATCTAAGTAAGGAATTGAGGTTGACAGGGCAAAAGTAGAGGTGATAGAGAAGCTACCACCACCTACTACAGTGAAAGGAATTAGAAGCTTCTTAGGACATGCTGGCTTCAAAAGGAGATTTATCAGGGACTTCTCTAAAATCTCAAGACCTCTTTGTAATTTACTAGAAAAAGATTCTACCTTTATTTTTTATGATAATTGTTTGCAGGCATTTAATCTATTGAAGGAGAAGCTCACTACTGCACCAGTGATTGTTGCACCTGATTGGGAACTTTCCTTCGAGTTGATGTGCGATGCCAGCGACTATGCTGTTGGAGCGGTACTTGGGCAAAGAAAAGATAAGTCATTTCATGTAATATACTATGCGAGTAGAACCTTAAATGAGGCCCAAAGGAATTATGCCACAACTAAAAAAGAACTTTTAGATGTTATATTTGCATGCGATAAATTCCGGCCTTACCTAATAGGTTCTAAAATCATAGTATATACTGACCATGCTGCCCTTAAGTATTTATTTGCTAAAGCTGATGCTAAACCTAGGTTAATTCGATGGATTCTACTACTGCAAGAATTTAACCTGGAAATTAAAGATAAGAAGGGAATTGAAAATGTGGTGGCTGATCATTTATCCCGTCTGGAATCTAATTTTTTTTATTCACCTATTAATGAAAAGTTCCCTGATGAACAATTGCATGTAGTAGAAGTTCAAGGATTACCTTGGTATGCTGATATCGTTAATTATTTAGTTAGCAAAATCACTCCATATGGTTTATCCTACCAACAGAAAAAGAAATTTTTACATGATGCGAAGTTTTATTTTTGGGATGAACCATATCTCTTTAAAAATTTTGCTGACCAAATAATTAGACGATGCGTACCTAAAAGTGAACAGCTTAGCATTATACAGCATTGTCATTCTAGAGAGGTAGGAGGTCACTTTGGTATGGAAAAAACGGCAGCAAAAATTTTATCTTGCGGATTTTATTGGCCCAATTTGTTTTATGATTGCAGGAACTTCATTATGACTTGTGCTCAATGCCAAAGGACTGGCAATATTTCAAGAAGACATGAATTACCACAAAATAATATACTTGTAATTGAACTTTTTGACGTTTGGGGAATCGACTTTATGGGTCCTTTTCCCTCATCATTTTCAAACAAATATATTCTTTTAGCTGTTGATTATGTTTCGAAAGGGGTAGAGGCAGTTGCTCTACAAACTAATGACAGCAGGGTTGTCATTAAATTTTTGAAAAAGAATATATTTTCAAGATTTGGGGTACCTAGAGTTATAATAAGTGATGAGGGAACATATTTTTGTAACAGGCAATTTGAGAAATTATTATTAAAATATGGAGTTACTCACAAAATTGCCACCCCTTATCATCCACAAACGTATGGACAGGTTGAGGTATCCAATAGGGAAATTAAGCGAATCTTAGAGAAAACTATCAATGCATCCTAAAAGGATTGGTCTTTAAAACTTGCTGATGCATTGTGGGCTTATAGAACAGCTTTTAAAACACCTATTGGAATGTCCCCCTACAAGATTGTTTATGGTAAATCATGTCACCTACCCGTAGAGCTTGAGCACAAGGCATACTAGGCCATAAAATACCTTAACTTTAAGTTGCAAGCTGCAGGTGAAAAGAGGTTGCTCCAATTGAATCAAAAGGCCGAGATGAGAGAGGAAGCATATGAAAATGCGAGAATTTACAAGGAGAGAGCAAAGCGATGACATGATAAGAACATCTTACAGCGAGAGTTCTTGCCTGGTCAAAGAGTCTTATTGTACAACTCTCGATTGAAGCTATTCCCATTTAAGTTGAAATCACGATGGTCTGGACCATTTGAAATTGTTAATGTGTTTCCTTATGGTGCAGTTGAGTTGAAGGCAGAAGACAACCGTACTTTCAAGGTAAACGGTTATCTTCTCAAACATTACTATGAAGGGGAACATGTTGATAGAAATGCCACAATTGTGGATTTAGGAGATTCGAGAACTTGAACTGGAAAAGTCGGGCTAGCGACTATAAACTAAGCGCTTCATGGGAGGCAACCCATGCTCAATAAGACGCCACAATCGGGATGAAAGACCGATTGATAAGTCGAGATGAACGCCACAGAATAAAAATCCGATAAGTTCTAGATTAGTTCTTTAAAGAACCAAGAGAGGAATTCTCTCAAAAGTGTTTTTCAAACTTTTATGTTGTATGTTCTATATTCTATATGTTCTAAACCCTAGGAGCTTTATATTAGGGTTTACAATTCGTAACAATAAAGCCCTAAAACAACATCACTTCAATAAGTTGAGTAAAAATAACAAAACAAGACATGGAGGCCGGTAGTGTGGGAATGAAGGCCGGTGGCCTTGAAGCCGGCGTTGGAGAAGTACACGATCGGCGTTGGAGATGTACACGATCGCGTACTTCTAGTCGTGTATCTTTCTGTGGAAATTCTTGACAACATACACGACCATGTACTTCTAGTCGTGTATCTTTCTGTGGAAATTCTTGACAACATACATGACCATGTACTTTTAGTCGTGTATCTTTCTATGGAAATTCTTGACACCATACATGGCCGTGCCTTTGAGCCATGTATATGACCGTGTATGATTCTGTGTAACCTCCAGACTCCTACACGGCCGTGCCTTGTAAAGACACGCCCTCTTCACCTTGTATCCGGTATGACTTGTACAAGAGTAAGGGCATTCCCATGGTTGTTCCAATCCATTCCAGCTTCATGATTGCTCCAATCCTTTCCGACTTCATGGACATCCTTTATCAACCAGTCAAGTGCTTCCTTGAATCATTTTTCTTGAGTTCTTGTGATAGGTCCAGGTGGCACTTCAAGAAGATCTACATTCCATCTTCTGGCTTGGCTCCCATCATGGCTCTCATCACATGTCGAATGACAATGTGAATGGGGGCATTGGCAATGAGGCCAATAGCCAAGTTGGTGGAGGACAGGGTCATTGTACTACAGGTGAGAGAACATTGGAGGAACAACTTAAGGACCTCTCCACTATTGTTGCTACACTAGTAACAAGGATTGACAGGATGACAATGCTAAAACCACCAGTAGCAAATCTTCAAGCACCACTACCTAGAGTAGCTACTCAAAATATTTAAAGGGAGGGAGCGGTAGGAGGAGGTAACATAGGAAGGAGAGTGGAAGGAGATCATCATGCCTTTAGGGAGGAGAGAGAGAATAATTTTGGAATCAATCCTTACCCAAACAAGGATTTCAAGCAACCTAGGGGTCCAAAATATGTGAAGTTGCAGATGTCTTCATTTGATGGCAGGGGTTTAGCAGATGACAATTTGGATTGGGAGGCTAAGGTTGAGGGCCTTTTTTAGTGTTATGAGATAGATGATAAAACCAAAGTTCATCTTGCTGCTGTTGAGTTCATAGGGTATGTCACCTTGTGGTGGAAAAATTTGGTGATCAACAAGCGAAGGGATGGAGAGGCTGAAATTCACACATGGAGAGACATGAAAAGGGTTCTGAGGAAATGGTTCATTATTGAGCATTATAGGTAGTGATGTGCCTAAAACAAAAATTAAGCACATGTAAAACCAATTTGAAAGAAAATCAAACAATGTCAATCAAATTAGTTCAACAATTACATAATTCCTCAATATTTATGAACTAATTCTTAAATAATGACGTGATCAATCTTAATTGCAAGTATGATGTTGCTCTGATACCAAATATGATGTGCCTAAAACCAAGATTATGCACATGAAATTGGAGCAATTTATAAACCCCAATTCACTTGTTCAATTTCGATTCAACTCAATTAGGTTTAGCGTGAACCCTCATGGAAATGCAATGAAATTTGAATGCTCTAAATTGAAAATAACAATTCCACAATGATAAATTCCTCCAAAATAACAATGAACACAAATAAATCCACGTGAATTACACACAAAACAGCAAGAACCAATTCCGTGATCCACTTTCCTAACTAAGTGATCCACGGTTTAAAATGACGCTAAATTGGAGGTTAAAACTTAAAGGCTAAAACCAATCAATTGAAGCAATAAGAATTTGATTACAAATGCAATCGAAATTCGGTTAATACACATCCAAATCAACCCTAGATACTACTTACTAGAGAAGAAAGGAAATTGCAATAAGGTAAATTTGATATTACTCACAAATTAGCCTTGGAGCCACTCGCTACAACCTCAAATTGGGATTTGAAATTGATAAGAGCAATTTGAATTAGGAAAAAACCTAACCCTCACACGTAAAAGTGTTGTTCTTTTCTGAAAAATTTGACTCTCCCCTCAAAACCCTACTTAAGCAAGTATTTATACTTATTTCCTTTAGGGTTAAAAAGTCCACAAAATTATAACTATGCCACTTTTAGGGTGGCCGATCCTAAAACTCAATTACAATCAAATAAAAAGTGTCCCAAAAGCTTTCAGATAAATACTCCAAAGAAATAGTTACAAATAAAAATAGTCTTCATCATGCTAGCTCTTCCATAGGATTCGTCAACTTAGTTCATCGTCGGTTTAGGTTAGTCCATAGATAACCCACAAGCTGAGTCTTAATGAGTTTGTCCATCGCCCTGTAAAGCATGATAAGTGTGCTTGTTGGAATATACAATACATGAATAAGAGAAAAGAGGTTAGTAAACAAATAATTTTGGGGTCGATGTGCTGAAAATGGGGCCTCATCGCCAACATTTGAAATCCTTGGCTCTTACCCTAATGATAGGTCTTGATGGCGTTTGATTCCTATCATCTCATCGGGCCTAAAAAAGATTTGTCCTCAAATCTAATAGATCAAATGCAGTAGAGACTTTATTTCCTCCTAGCAAGCCACCTAAAGAAGTATCACTACAGAATCCTAATATCTGAAATAATACAGGGGGTGATTGTTTTCTCTCCTCCATTTCTAGGATGTATCTCATCTGCAACACAAATAATGACCCATTATTCACTGAGGTCTCCCTTGTCTTAACCCGTTCCACTATATTGTTTCCTCCTTTTCTAACTCACCTGTATGGCATCGACCCTTATAGCCCTCTAATGGTTGGTCCGACTATTCATAGCCTTTTGAAACCTCTAAAGGTGGACACAACTGTCTCTAAACAGTTTGGCTCTTTGATGATGGGCTCATCCAACTCTAACCCTCAAAATTCTGTAATGGTTTACTCAACTGCTCATGAGCCTAGTACCTCTGAAGGTGAACACAACTGCCCCTAAACAGTTTGGTCCTCTGCTAGTTTTCTCATCTAACTATGATCATCAGGATCCTCTGAAGGTTGGCACATCTGTGTTTGTCAAATTTTGTGCTTTAAGGGCTAGTTAGTGCCACTAGAAACCTCAAGAGTCTTTGAAGATTTGATCATGTGGCTATGATCCTCAAGAATCTGTGATGGTTATCTTATTTGTCTTTACATCTTTTGGACCTCTAATGGCGATATATGGTTCAATACTATACATTTACCATCCTATTAGAACATATAAGTACTTCTATACCCATCATGTAATACCATCCTGTCATACAACCATGGCCTACCAAGTAATATATAGGATGTACACATAGGAATAATATCACATTCAAGTTCATCACAATACTTGTCCCCTATACTGAAGGTTATCCTAGCCCTTTGGGTCACACAAAGACCATCCCGATCATTCAACCAATGTAATATATAGGGTTCGAGATGTGGGATAGTTTCAAGTTTCAACTTCAATACTAATGATGCAGCTACAACATTAGTACAACTACCACCATCAACAATAATTATGCATAAGTTTTCTTGTAAACTACAAGAAGTATAGAACAAATTTTCTCTTTGTCTATCATCAATGGTTGGATAGGAAGTCACTACTTGATGTACCAAAGTAGTAGAAGTATAGGCATCATTTGACATGGTTGCTTAACTAACTTCAACAAGTTAACAACATACTTCACTACATGCACCACAACAACACACCCTTACACACCCACAGTGCACACACACACACACAACCAATACAAGAAATGCTTATTGTCACTTCAAGTAAAGTTAAATAAATGAAGTACACACAATCACTTCCAAGTAGTTAAGAATTAAATTCAACCAACAAGTGTTTAAGTAATGAGTTCAATTACTTTCACACTTTAATGTTTGTTTTTGAATTCAAATTCTTCTACTTAAACCTTCCTTTCTTGCCTTGGTTTCACACTATAATAAATCACAATGTGCAGCACCTCAACACACACACAAATGCACAACTTCACTGCCACACTACTCCCTTGCTCTTGGTTCCACACAATTTACACCACCAATCAACACCTCTCTATATAACACACAAAACACCACGCTAAAAATACACAAATCCTTTACTAAATTTACAAAACACAACACCACGCATATACACCTTTAACTCATGGTGCAATTCTCCACTTTTACACAAGTTATCAAACCGCAACTTACAACAACAAGGCAGCTCAAATTCAAATTCAAAATGAGTTCAATAAGTGCATAAGTCCACAAATGGTAAGAGGCTTTTTCAAATTCAAATGACACACAATTAACTGTGACTTAATGTGTGTTTTGAAATTTCAAATTGACTTCTTAATGTACACTTTCAATTCTGATTTCAAATCTGAAAATTACAATTGTGACTCCTCCACCTTTTCCAAAAATATATACTACACAATTCCACTTTACAACTGAAACACTACTCTTCCCTTTCAAGGTTTGCCATTCATGCACTACACACTCACAGCCACGAGCAAGGATTTCAAGAGTGTCCAATTCTCCAAGTGATCATCCACTAATCAACAAGATAACAAAATTCAACAATTACAACAACAAGATGCAAGTTCACGCCAACAACTTATTCAGTTCAAAATGTTACAACAACCAACCCTAACTTCTGAATTTAATTTGCAACCATTCCCTTCTCACAACCTCAAGCTCTAATACCAAAAGATGATGAGCCTAAAACCAAGATTAAGCACATGCAAAACCAATTTGAAAGACAATCAAACAATGTCAATCAAACTAGTTCAACAATTACACAATTCCTCAATATTTATGAACCAATTCTTAAACAATGGCGTTGTCGAGTCTAATTTTTTATTTATATTCTTAATTCGATTTATACTAGACCCTATGCTCATCTAATATAAGTCCTCGACTTGAACTAAGATTTCGTCTTATTTTGGAGTCGCCACCCAACTGAAGTTGGGAAGTATTATTGAATTAGGACTAATTGAGCAAATTAATCCTAATTTGGACAACTAGTCAACGAGATTTTCTCTTTTCATTTTTGTCAAAGAGGAAAGGGAAAACCAGAGTTTCTAGACTCGAGGGCTAACCTATTAAAACCTTAAAGTTACCACCTTATTCTTCTGAAATCTAAACCTTATCCTAATGTCTTCTATTGTTATTTTGTTTTATTTTTGCTATTTTTTTGTTGTGTTTTTGCTTATTGATTAAAAAGCAACTTGTTCTAATATGGAAAATGATTTTTTATTCTTTTTTAGTGTTTCCCCAAACAGGTGCTTACGTACGTGCTATTTAGGATCAAATAAGCTGTAATTCGCTTTTTATAAAAAACTTTAGTGTGTTGATTAATTTTAATTATGAAAATAACTCAGATTTACGTTTTTTTATCATTTTAGTATTTTTTTTTTTTTGAAAAAAATCTAAGCCTAAGCTTTATTATTTTTATTTTTTTGAAAAAAAAATAACAAAACACCAATTTCAGATTTATTTAAGAAAAGGATTTTTCTAAGTGATAAAAAAATATTTATTTTTGTTTCCCTATTATTAACCTACCTCTAATTATCATTATTATTTTTTTTATAATTTTTTATTATTTTATTATTTTATCTATTCTAAACTAAACATAAAAAAAAATCTAAATTCTATCATTTTTCCTAATATATTTTTTTCTTCTTCTTTTTTTATTTTTGAAATGTAAATATATAAACAAACAAACAAACAAACAAACAAATAAATAAAAAATAATAAAAAATAAAAAATTCGACTTACCTGGATTCAAGTACGATGCGCGGGTCGAGTCAGGATGGATTGAACTACGGTGGCTAAAATCCTCATCAGTGGCATTCTAGTGGTCCTTTTCGATGAATGAGGGGTGTTTCTGAAGCTTCTGAGGATGAGGAACCTAAGGCCGGTGGTGGTTGCGGTCGAAAACCTCCCTAGGTGGAGTTTCAAGGCGGTGGTCAACGGTAGTCGTACTCGAGAACTCCGACGAAGCTTCAATCTCTCTTATTTTCTCTCTTTTTCACTTTGATCCGTGCTTTGGCTTCCCCACATCGTGCTCTATTATAGCCCATAATCGAACTGGATAAGCTCGGATCTCTTCCGATTGGGGCAAATCAGATTTCGATTAAAAAAACCATCTCCGATTTATGTAAATCCTTCGATTTGTTGTGATTTGATTCTAATGGAATGATGTTTATCCTATTTCAGTTAAAGATTTGATGGATTTCGTATAAAAATCGCATCAAAGGCCGAAATTCGAATTTTTCCTCGCTGGTGACGATCTTAGAAAGAGGTTGAAGGCAATTACGTGCTCGACACGTGTGCTCCCTCCATCTAATCACGAGCTAACACGTGTCCTAGGCAAAAATAAAAATCGAGCAAAATGCGAAAATGCTTCCCCCGTGTTTCGAACCTTCAATTGAGCCCACCCCTGTGTGCCTTTAGGCCATAGCTCAGACCAACTAGGTTAGCCCACTTCTCAGTTTTTTTTTTTTTTTTTTTCCGCAATTTGCATATATGCAATGCAATTTTTATTATTTTTGTATTATTTTGAAATTCAAAAAATTTGTAAAAATTATTTAACTCCTTTTCTTATTATTTCTACAATTATTTTCGAAAATTGATAAATTTTCCCTATTTATTTTATTTTTGAATATTTTTCCCCTTTTTTGCTAAATTATAAGAAAAATTATAAAAAATTAAAAATTGACCATAATTGATTATTAGGGGAAAAATATGGTGTTTACAATTGCCCCTCTTTGTGGTAAAGTTTGCAAAACTTAACTACAAAGATAAGAAAGACGTCATTTTTTACCTCTAGACTGAATAGATAACGCCTTGGTTTAGAGAGTTATCTGGAATTTGGTTTTTAGTAGGAAAATGCTCCATGACCTAATAATCCCACAAGTGCTTTGTGATGATTGGTATTGCTTAAGAAATGGTCTTAAACAACATAACAATCTAAAGTAATGTATCCTCCTAAAACGTGCTCTATGAGTTAACTAATCAATGATAAGAAACATTTCAAGGATTGTTTAGGAGTATGTTATTGTGAGTGAAATAGCTGATAATAGAAAGCGTCTTATCGGACTAGTAACCTTAAAGAGAAGATTGTCTCAAGAAGCGCTCTTATGACCTGGCCACTTGTCAACAGAAACGTCTAGATAGACTAGCGGCTGTTTGGGGAGAACTGCCTTCGAAGAGTGCTCTCATTAGCTGACTAATCGATATCAACAAATTTGAAAAGTGCTCCTAGTCAATAGATTCGAAAAGTGCTGCTATGAGCTAACTAATCAACAGATTTGAAAAGTGCTCCTATGAGCTGACTAATCAATAGATTCGAAAAGTGCTCCTATGAGCTGACTAATCAATAGATTCAAAAAGTGCTCTTATGAGCTAATTAATCGATAGATTCAAAAAGCACTCCTATGAGCTAACTAATCGATAGATTTGAAAAGTGCTCCTATAAGCTAACTAATTGATAGCGGGAAGCACCTTCTTAAACTCGTAACCTTGAAAAATAGGTATCTCGAAAAGTGCTCCTATGAGCTAACCTTGAGAAAAGGTGTTTAGGAAAGTGCCCCTCTATAGGCTGACTAACCTATAGCAGGAAGAAATGTCTCGAAAGATGCCTCTATGGGCTAACCTTGAGAGAGGATGTTTAGGAAAGTGCCCCATTATGGGCTGACTAATCGGTGGTGGGAAGCATCTTCTTAGACTCGTGACCCTAGGGAAGAAATGTCTGGAAAGGTGCCTGTCTAGTCTAATTTTTGATTTCCCATTCCTAATCCGATCTATACTAGACTTTATGCTCATCTAATGTAGATCCTCGACTTGAGTTAGAAATTTTGTTTTGTTTTGGAGTCGCCACCCAACTGTGGTTGGAAAAGATTGAATTAGGACTAATTAAGCAGATCAATCCTAATTTGGACCACTAGTCAGCGTAGTTTCCTCTTCTCGTTCTTTGTGAAAAGAGGAAAGGGACAACCAAAGTTTCCAGATTCGAAGGCTAACCTATTAAAACCCTAAGGTTACCACCCTAATCTCCTAAAATCTAAACCTTATCCGAAATGTCTTTTATTTATTTGTTTGTTGTCTTTTTATTTTTTTTTTAATAACCTATTCTGAGAAAATGATTTTTGTTCCTTTTTAGGGTTGTCCCAAATGGGTGCCTACGTACTTACTATTTAGGATCAAACGTGCCGTAATTCGCTTTTCTTGAAAAATTTTAATGTGTTGGTGATTTTTAATTATGAAACTTCTTTTGATTTACGTTTTTATCATTTCAGTATTTTTCTAAAAAATCTAAGCCTAAGCTTGATAATTTGATTTTTTGAAAAGATAATAGTTTTAAGGAAAAACCAATTTTGGATTTATTTAAGAAAATGATTTATCTCAGTGATAAAAATTTCATTTTTCTTATTTTTTCAACCCATTTCTACTATAAATTTTTATTGATCTTTATTAATTTTTTATAATTTTTATTGATTTTTATTGAAAGATTTTCTCCTATATTATTTATCTATCCTAAACTAAAATCTAAATTTTTGCTATTTTTTTTCTAATATATATATTTTTATCATTTTCTTTATATATTTTCATATTTTTATTATTTATTATTATAATTATTTATTCTTATTATTATTCTTCCTAAATTAATTTCTAAAAAAAAACTAATCTAAATTCCAATATTTTTTCTATTTTTGAATTATACATAACAAATAAATAAATAAAGAAATTCAAAAAAATAAATAAAATAATTAAATAAATAAAAAAAATCGAAAAATCCGACTTACCTGGATCTGAGTCGGTGCGCGGGTTGGGTCGAATCGGGTGGAAGTGGGTCGATCGGGCATGGCAGCTGGGAGTGCTCATTGACGTCGTTCCGGCGGCCTTTCGAAGTGATTGAGATGTCGGTTCCTAGATTTTTGGGAGTGGGGAACTCAATTGTGGCGGTGGATGTCTCCAAAAATGCCTCCTGGTGGTAGCTCGATGCTTGATCGGTGGTCGCGGCTTGGCAACTCCGGCGAGGCTTCGATTCTCTCTCTTTTCTCTTTTTTTTCTCACTTTTGATCTGTGATCCTACCTCCTCCCTTCATCCTCTATTTATAGGCGTAAGAAATCGAGCTGGATAAGCTCAGATTTCCACCGATTGAGGCAAATCAGATTTCGGTTGAAAACCATCTCCGATTTGTGCAAATCCTTTGATTTGTTGCGATTTGAATCCAATCGGATGATGTTTCTCTTATTTCTGTTGAATATCTGCTAGATTTGTGTAGAAAATCGAATCAAAACGGCCAAAATTCGATTTTTCCTCCTTGTCGGCGATCTCGGACGAAGGTTGAAGATGATCACGCGCCCAGCGCGTGCGTCTGCTCTAGCCAATCAGCTGTTGACACATGTCACAGGCAAAGAAAAAATTTGCAAAACGCGGATTCTGCCTCCCCCGCGTTTCGAACCTGCGACCTAACCCACTCTCACACACACCAGACCAAGGTTCGGACCAGCTGGGCTAGCCCACTTTCGCGATTTTTTTATTTTCGCAATTTACATAAATGTAATGCGATTTTTTTATTTTTTCGTATTTTTTGAAATTCCAAAAATTTGTAAAAATTATTTAATCCTTTTTACTACCATTTCTGTAATTATTTTCCAAAATTGATGCATTTTTCCTATTTATTTTATTTTTTGAATATTTGTCCTATTTTTGCTAAATTAGAAAAAAAATGTAAAAAAATGGAAGAATTTGAAAATTGATTATTATTGATTATTAGGGCAAAAATAGGGTGTTTACAATTGCCCCTCTTTGTAGTAAAGTTTGCAAAACTTAACTGCAATGACAAGAAAAACGCCATTTTTGACCTCTTGATTGAGTGGATAACTCCTTGGTTTGGCTGGTTATCTGGAATTGGGTTTCTAGTAGGAAAATGCTCCACGAGCTAATAATCCCACGAGTATTTTGCGATGGTTGGTATTGCTTAGGGAATGGTCTAGCAATCTGGAGTAATGTATCATCCAAAAAGTGCTTTATGGGCTGACTAATTGGTGATATGAAACATCTTAAGGATTGTTTAGGAGTATGTAATAGCTGACGGTAGGAAGCGTCTTATTGAACTAGCAACCTTGAAGAGAAGATTGTCTTAGGAAGCGCTCTTACAAGCTGGCTACCTGTCCACAAAAGCATCTGGCTAGACTAGCGACTGTTTGGGGAAAACATCTTCGAAGAGTGCTCTTGTGAGCTGACTAATCGGTTATCGATAAACTTGAAAAAGAGCTCCTATGAGCTGACTAATTGATAGATTCGAAAAGTTCTCCTTTGAGCTAACTAATCGATAGATTTGAAAGTTCTCTTTTAAGCTAACTGATAGATTCGAAAAGTGCTCCTATGAGCTAACTAATCGATAGCTTCAAAAAGTGATCCGGGGAGCTAACTTCAAGCAAGGGTGTCTAGGAAAGTTCCCCTTTTGCGGGCTAACTAGCCTATAGCGAGAGGACATGCCTCAAAAGGTGCCCCTATGGGCTGACATTTTTGGAGGGATGTTTCGGAAAGTGCCCCATTGTGGGCTGACTAACCTATGGTGGAAAATGTCTTCTTAGACTCACAACCCTGGGGAAGAAATGTTTCGAAAGGTACCTCTACAGGTTGACCTTAGGAAGAGATATTTAGGAAAGTGCCCCATTTTAGGCTGACTAACCTACTGGGAGAAACGTCTCAAAAATTGCCCTTATGGACTAACCCTAAGAGAGAATGTTTAGAGAAGTGCCCCAATGTGGGCTGACTAACTTATGGTAGGAATACATGTCTCGAAAGGTGCCCCAATGTGCCGACCCTTCGAGAGGATGTTTAGGGAAGTGCCCCAATGTGGGCTGACATTTTCAAGGGGACGTTTAGATAAGTGCCATATTGTGGGCTGACTAATCTTATGCTTTTGAAAATGCTTCTACTGATTGAGTTAAATGATTTGATGTTTTCATGATATGTGGATGATAGTTATTTGTTCTAATATGCTTACCAATTTATCGCGGATAGCAACCAAACAACCGAAACTTCGTGCTGGTTTGCTCTTGCTTCGCTTACTCTTGCTTTAACACAGGGTTGAAGGTCTTGATGCGCTTCCTTTCTTGTGTATATAGCTCTTTTGATAGTGGCGTTATCCTATTAATGCACCAGGTTCAATGCTCAAAAGTAGGTAGAATTATATCACAAAATTTATTGAGATTTATTTTCAATGTTTATTATTCATTGGTGAAGTGGTAGGTAATGTGTTTAAGAATGTTTGTTTTAATGAGTATTTGTTGGAATTATCGACCATTCAGAGACATTAAATTTGCTTATAGAAAATAAAAACTGGACTTAACGAAATTTGTATTGAATATCGACTTTCATAGACATTGACAAAATTTTAATTCCCTTGCCTAAGGATAGTACATCTTCATAGCATTTGCATTAATTAGGTCTCTCAATTCTGGACCGTCCATTTCAGTCAGTATCAAAGAACCTCCTAACAATATCTTCTTCACCACATATGGACCCTCATAGTTTGGGGTAAATTTTCCTCTGGAATCTTGGGCATTCGGGAGAACTTTCTTTAGCACTAGATCCCCTTCTTTGAAGCATTGAGGCCTCATTTTCTTGTTAAATGCTCGGGCCATCCTTTGTTAGTAACACTGGCCGTGACATAATGCAGTGAGTCTTTTTTCATCAATTAGATTCAGCTGATCAAGCCTCTTCTTCACTCAGTCTGCTTCAGTCAATTGAGTTTCTGATAGAATTCTGAATGATGGTATTTCAACCTCGACTGGCAAGACTGCCTCAGTACCATATACCAATGAATATGGGGTAGCTCTAGTAGATGTTCTAATTGAGGTCCTATAAGCCATGAGAGCAAACGACAACATCTCGTGCCAATCTTTGTAAGTAGTTGTCATTTTTTTAATGATATTTTTGATATTCTTGTTGGTTGCTTCTACTGCCCCGTTCATCTAAGGTTGGTAGGGAGTTGAATTTCTATGGTTTATGTGGAATTGTTGACATAAACCTATCATCGATTTGCTGTTAAGATTGGTACCGTTGTCTGTAATGATTGACTCAGGAACTCCGTATCGAGCTATTATGTCCCTCTTCAAGAATCGGACTGTTACCCCTTTGGTGACATTGGTATATGATGAAGCTTCTACTCACTTAGTGAAGTAATCAATTGCTACCAATATGAACCTGTGGCCATTGGATGTTGTCAGAGTGATTGGGCCGATTATGTCGATCCCCCACGTGGAGAAAGGCCATGGTGCTGACAACGAGTGCAGCTCGTTGGGCGGAGCATTTATCCGGTTTGCATACACTTGACACAAATGACAGTGCTTGACATATTTGATGCAATCTGATTCCATGGTTAACCAATAGTATCCCAACCTCATGATTTTTCGGGTCAACATGTAGCCGTTCATATGAGGTCCACATACCCCTTCGTGTACTTCTTTCATCAGTTCACATGCTTCATTTTTATCCACACATCTTAGTAAGGTGGTATCAGACGATCTTTTGTAAAGTACAGACCCATTTAATAAGAAATGACTTGCTAACCTTCTGAGTGTTCTTTGGTCATTCTTGCTAGCCATTTTAGGGTATTTTCTTTCTTAGAGAAAAGTTTTGATGTGGTGATACCAAGGCTTGTCATCTTGTGCTTTTTCAATTACTAAACAGTAAGCGGGCTGATTTTCGATGTCTATTTTCAATGGTTGGACTCCGGCTCCCCTTGTTATCTGAATCATAGATGCTAATGTGGCGAGTGCATCTGCAAACTAATTCTGAGTTCTTGAGACGTATGTGAAAGTGATTGCTTCGAATTCTTCGATTAGCTCTGTCAAATGCTGATGGTATGGTACCAGTTTGGGGTCTTTAGTCTTATATTCCCCTCATGTCTGTAATATGATAAGTGATGAATCTCCGTATACTTCTAATTCACGGATTTCCATTTGGCAAGCTATTTTGAGGTCGAGGATGCATGTCTCATATTCCGCGATATTATTAGTATATGGAAATGTGAGCCTTGTCGCTAAAGGGAATTGTGTGCCGTCTAGGGATATTAACACTGCCCCGATCCCACAACCGAATACATTGGCAGCTCCATCGAAGAACATCCTCCACTAAAGGTTCTGGTCTATCCCACAGTCTTTTACTGGTGTACTTTCCACTGTTAATATATTTTCATCTAGGAATTGGGCTTGTGGCTCTTGGGAATCTCCCTCGATAGGGTGTTCTGCCAATTGATCGACTAAAGATTACCCTTTCATCGAGTTCTGATTTATGTATGTGATATCAAACTCCGATAAGAGCATTTACCATTTGGAGATTCTCCCTAACAAAACGGGTTTCTCTGCCAAGTACTTCAAAGGATCATGTCTTGTCAGCAGCTCAATGTGATAGTAAAGGGTGTATTGCCTCAATCGATGCATGACCCAAATCAGAGCACAGCAAGTCCTCTCTACTTCTGAATACCTCTGTTCACCGTCTATAAATTTCTTGCTTAGGTAATATATGGAACGCTCTCTTCCCTCTTCAACTTTTTACCCCAACACGCATCCCATGGATTCAGGGAGTATCGTAAGGTATAAGAATAAGGGTTTCCCTTGCTTCGGGACTATCAAGACTGGAGGCTTTATGAGATAGTCTTTGATCATCCTAAATGCTTCTTCACATTCGTCATCCCATTCTATTGCAGCATTCTTTTTTAACAGACGGAATAGTGGTCGGCACTTATTTGTGAGCTGTGAGATGAAACGAGCTATGTAATTCAACCTTCCCAGTAGACCTCTTACTTCTTTGACAGTGCGTGGAGAAGGTAGCTCTAGTATAGACTTTACTTTGTCAGGGTCGATTTCAATGCCTTCCCGGCATATGACAAACCCTAATAACTTGCCCGTTGTGACCTCGAAAGTGCACTTCTCTGGGTTTAACTTGAGCTGGAACTTTCTCAATCGCTTAAACAACTTTTTCAGGATATCTGTATGGCTTTCTTCTCCTTTAGACTTTGCTATTATGTCGTCGACGTATACTTTGACTTCTCGATGCATCATGTCATGAAGTATCGTGACCATGGCTCTTTGGTACGTTGCCCCGGCATTTTTCAAACCAAAGGGCATGACTTTGTAACAGAAAGTCCCCATGTTGTGATGAAAGTCGTCTTGGTTTTATCCTCATCCGCCATTTTTATCTGGTTATATCCTAAGAAACCATCCATAAACGAGAAAAGATGGTTTCCTGCAATGTTGACCACTAGAACATCAATGTGAGATAGGGGGAAGTTATCCTTTGGCGTAGCTTGGTTTAAGTCCCGGAAGTCTACGCATACGCATACTTTTCCATTCTTTTTTAAAACGGGGACTATATTCACTACCCATTCTGGGTAGTCGGATACTTCGATGAACTCTACTTCTAATAGTTTCTTGACTTCCTCCTTAATCTTTAGCAAGATGTTAAGCCTAAATCTTCTCAATTTCTGTTTTTTAGGTTTGACATCTTCCCTTGTGGGAAGCCTGTGAACCTTTATTGATTGGTCTAATCCTGGCATGTCGCCATATGACCAGGCGAACACATCGACATATTCAGTTAACAGCTCGGTCATCTCACATTTTTGCTCGGCACTTAAACTGGTCCAGATCTTGAGGTTTTTAGGTTTTTCAACACTTCCCAGATTTACTATCTCTACTGGCTCGTCAATTGAAATTCCACTTTGTTCATGTTTTTGCCAATTTTCTTGTATTATTTCATGGTCAAGGATATCGCCTCCAACAACTAACCCAGCAGCGTTGGGAACGATATCAGCGTTTTTATTTTCTACCTATGCGAAATGTTCCTGATGTTCGATGGTAGCAGATCTGGGTGAAGTAAAATGAAAGTAGATATATATAAGTAAGACAAATTGTAATTTATTGAATTTTGTAAAGAAGTCTCAATAAAAATTATTTAACAATCATTCCCTATCCTTTAGCTGACCTAGAGCTATCAATAGGATAACAGAACCAATTATTGAGAGCTGGATGCTGTTTGGACGTGCGAGGGGTTGGACTCCCATTGCTGACATCATCTTCACTTATCCTTGGCTCTTGAATGGTAGTTGCTTGTCTGAATGATTGTTGGAGGGGTGGAATGCGCATCTGGGTGTTGCTTGGCTTCTCTTTCTTCCTGCCTTTGACACCTCTGGCTTGTGCTTCTTCTTAGGCTGTAGGAACGTACCCTAGTATAAATGTCCCTTGCTGCCCCTCCTTGAACTGATGGCCTTCCTTGCCGATCACCATATTCACCTCGTTGAATATCTGGAGACCAAGGTCTTCGGAACCATCATCCCCAATGTATGGTATGGCGGTTTCTTTGTAGATGGCATAATCTTGTTCGCCCAGTACGGTGATGATCTGTCCATTTGCGATGAATTTGACCTTCTGATGGAGGCTTGAGGGTATGGCTCCAACGGTATGTATCCATGGCCTTCCCAAAAGTAGGTTGAAAGATCTTGGGATGTCGAGGACTTGGAAGGAGATGTCGAACACTTGCGGGCCAATCTCCACTGGCAAGCTTATTTCCCCTACTATGTCTCTCTTTGACCCGTCGAAAGCCTTGACCACCGTTGAGCTTGGTTTAATATTGCTTGGATCAACCCCCAATAAGTCGAGGGTAGCCAATGGGCAAACATTGAGGGACGACCCGTTGTTGATGAGTACTCGGGAGAAAATCATGTCATTGCATTTCACCACTATGAATAGTGGTTTTGTATGTTGGTCTCCAACTTCTCCTAGCTCTTTGAGGGAGAAAGATATCTGGTCCATGGTGAAGATAGAATCTGCCACATGACTTAATTTGTTTGTAGTGATGCCTTTTGGTACTCGGATTTGTTTGAGCACTTTGAAGAGTGCCTTCCTATGGGGCTCGGAGGTTGTGAGGAGGCCCATGAGTGATATTTGGGCTGGAACCTTGTTGAGTTGTTCCATGATCTTATATTCGCTCGCCTTGACCATTTTTGTAAATGCAGTGAGTTCCTCTTCCTTTTACCCTCCTATCTCCGTGTTGGGCTCCTCAGTTGACATTTTGTATTTTAGGTCATATACTCTTCTAGAGCGGGTGATTCCTCCTACCATAGGGGGTCGCTCTTGCTCGAGGGTTTGATAGTCAAATAGTGCGGCTTTATACCTCTCTGCAGGTATTGGGACATTGAACACATATCTCTTCTTCGGGATTTGTACCTCGGTTGATTGTCCTTCATAGCATTTTATGACTCTTGGCTTTTGATTTGAATTGATCATGTTCACAGACTTCTCCACTTCTTTTGGTGGATTATCCTCTTTCTCAAACTCGGGCCCCCATCCGCTAGGCAGCCCATATACATTTGGGGTGTAGGAATAGTTCACCAGGTACTCAAATCTCCGGTGTGATTCTCCCAAGGTGCCAACTATTGGGTCTCTTGCTAATCATCTCTTTTTAATATGTGATTTGGGGGTTTTCTCTGGAGTTTGATGGGAATGACTTTTCTGCTGGCCTACTGCCTTTTGCTTGGAGGATTCTTTAGGGGCCGACTCTTCGAATGTGATCATATTGACGGTGGGCTTATGATTGGGCAGCGGATTGGTGTTGACATTGGGCACTGGGGTGTTAACAAAGTCCAGCTGCACAATCCTGGCGTCGATCAGATCTTGGATTTTATTTTAGAGCCTCTAGCATCTGTCTATAGAATACCCCTCTTAGCCCATATGGTAGTTACATTTGAGGCTTGAGTCGAAATTCCTAGGCTTGTATTGGTCATTCGGGATTTTGAAGCGAATCAAATTATTCGCCCGCAGCCGAGCGAAGACCTGGCTGAGCGGGATCGGAATTAGGGTGAACTGTCTCGGGACTCTAGCAACCTGGGCGTGATTTGCTAGGGAGTACTGGGCTGGGGCACTCGGAGTCTGGAATGTCACACGAGTCCCAGCCCTGTCTACTTTACTAGAGTTGACTATGCTGACGGTAGACTCCTTGGCTCTATTACTTCCTAAGGGCCTTTGTGATGATGTGACCCTAGGAGGATCTATTGTTTGGAGTCTACCTGTTGTGATGGCGCTTTCAATCCGGCACCCTGCGGCCACTACTTCTGCAAAATTGGATTATGTCTAGCCTACCAGATGTAAGAAGTAGGTCTTGTCCAGAGTGTTGATGAATATGGATGTCAACTCTTTTTCAGAAATTGAGGTTGCTACCTTGGCAGCTTGAGCTCTCCATCGCTGAGCATACTCTTTGAAAGACTCAGTGTGTCTCTTTCGAAGACTCCCTAGATCAATCACTAAGGGGGCAACTTCGATATTAAACTTGTATTGGTCATAAAACGCTCGAGCAAGCCTTTCCCAAGTGTTGACTTGATTGAAATCCAGGTAGGCATACCAGACTAATGTAAGGCTCGTAAGGCTATCCTAGAAGGTTTGGATCATCAGTTGGTCATATTGAGCATACTTGCTCATCTTCCTAGCGTATAGCCTTGTGTGCATCTTGAGGCATCCAGTACCGTCATACTTTTCGAATTCTAGGGTCTTGAATTTATCGGGATATACCTTTTCCCCATATGCTGGCAAGCTGGTGATCCCGGCTTATTCGAAATTGTCAGGCCCCTCTATTGTTTTCATTTTGTCAGCCAGTTGTCAGAAGAGTCTCTTTTCCATATCTTTTTGTCTTTCCTCCATTTCCTTCTTTAAGTCATTAGAGGTTGGACCCTGGTTGACTCTCGACTCATACTCAAAGGCCGGGTTGAGGTGGGAATTGATTTCCTCATATTCTAGAGGCTACCCTTCCACTGCCTTCCCTTTTCTGGCCCCTGAGTGTTCTTCTTGAGTTGGCTGGGTGGTGTGAAGGAGGCCAATGCTTTCAGTCAGGAGGTGGACTTGTGCAGCTAGCTGCTGGACCGTTTGTTCCAAGGATATGATCCTAGATTCTGAAGCAGCGTCATCACTTGCGTTGTTGCGGTTGTCGCCACTGTTTGCCATTTTGGTTCTTGAACGTATGTAGATTGGGCTTCTGGGAAGGGTTGGTTATTTGGGAGCTATTTTTTATACCTGGGTGCATTTTTTCTTAGTATGATGTATGCATGAAAATGCGATGCATGTGTCACATGGATGCTAAAAATAAAGGTGCCAACAATTGATTGATGATATAATACTAAAACTTTATTTTTATTAATATTGAAAATTTGGAGTTCGATACTTTAAAAAAATGAAAAAGTACAATAGATCTCTTTTCTAATTCTCTTGGTCTTCTGCTGCGTAAGCGGCGGTCAATTGTGGAGCTAGCCATCTAGTACAATAGAAATTTCTAATTACAACAAGAACTATGTTACAATGATAACATTACAGGAAAATGTATCTGAACTCCATGAACAGAATAAAAGTATTACATCATCAATCAGTTGTCAGCCCATGACGTCGTGTATGCAAATAAGTAGGTTCTAACATGTCCCCAAGCTCTATGGTCTCCTGCATTCTTGGAGAAATGGATCTCAGGCCATATCAAAGCATTAGGTAGGGTAGCCTAATCGGTCCCAAATGGTGATCATATCACTTCGCCCGAAACCTACACAATAGCCCCCCGTCTTAGGGTCCTAAGACGGCCCGGGTTTGATCGTATCTACTCACACAGTTATATGTATGCAGACTCAACAACTAAAGTAAATAACTGACCCTAAATCTAGTTAAATCCTTGAAAGGTTAGCAATAGTATACAAGGCAAAAAAACATTCATTGAAAAAGTGATTTGAGGAGATTCAAGTGGCTAGCCTACTAGAGAGAGTCCCCAGTGGAGTCGCCATTCTATCGAATCTAATTTTTGATTTCCCATTCCTAATCCGATCTATACTAGACCCTATGCTCATCTAATGTAAATCCTCAACTTGAGTTTAGAATTTCGTTTTGTTTTGGAGTCACCACCAACTGTGGTTGGGAAAGATTGAATTATGACTAATTGAGCAGATCAATCCTAATTTGGACCACTTGTCAGCATAATTTCCTCTTCTCGTTTTTTGTGAAAAGAATAAAGGGAAAATCAAAGTTTCTGGATTCGGAGGCTAACCTATTAAAACACTAAGGTTACTACCCTAATCTCCTAAAATCTAAACCTTATCCAAAATGTCTTTTATTTATTTGTTTGTTGTCTTTTTATTTTGTTTTTGAATAACCTATTATGAGAAAATGATTTTTGTTCCTTTTTTAGGTTGCCCCAAATGGGTGCCTACGTACTTGCTATTCAGGATCAAACATGCCGTAATTCGCTTTTCCTGAAAAATTTTAATGTGTTGGTGATTTTTAATTATGAAATTTCTTTTTATTTACGTTTTTATCATTTTAGTATTTTTCTAAAAAATCTGAGCCTAATCTTGATAATTTGATTTTTTGAAAACATAATAGTTTTAAGGAAAAACCAATTTTAGATTTATTTAAGAAAATGATTTATCTAAGTGATAAAATTTTCATTTTTCTTATTTTTTCAACCCATTTCTACTATAAAATTTTATTGATCATTATTAATTTTTTATAATTTTTATTGATTTTTATTAATTTTTTTATAATTTTTATATATTTTATATAATTTTTATTAATTTCTTATAATTTTTATTAATTTTTATTGAAAGATTTTCTCCTATATTATTTATCTATCCTAAACTAAAATCTAACTTTTTGCTTTTTTTTCTAATATATATTTTTTTATCATTTTCTTTATATTTTTTCATATTTTTATTATTTATTCTTATTATTATTCTCCCTAAATTAATTCCTAAAAAAAAAACTAATCTAAATTCCAATATTTTTTCTATTTTTGAATTATACATAACAAATAAATAAAGAAAGAAATTCAAAAAATAAATAAATAAAATAACTAAATAAATAAATAATAAAAAAAAATTCAAAAAATCCGATTTACATGGATCCGGGTCGGTGCGCGAGTCGGGTCGGATCGGGTGGAAGCGGGTCGATTGGGCACGGCAGCTGGGAGTGCTCATTGACGTCGTTCTAGCGGCCTTTTGAAGTGATTGAGGTGTCAGTTCTTAGGTTTTCGGGGGTGGGGAACTCAACCGTGGTGGTGGATTTCTCCAAAAACGCTTCCTGGTGGCAGCTTGATGCTTGATCAGTGGTCGTGGCTTGGCAACTCCAG
This sequence comes from Laguncularia racemosa, assembly GCA_037954665.1. Classification (NCBI taxonomy): domain Eukaryota; kingdom Viridiplantae; phylum Streptophyta; class Magnoliopsida; order Myrtales; family Combretaceae; genus Laguncularia; species Laguncularia racemosa. The sequence continues at coordinate 98,530 of JBBMOL010000166.1, forward strand.
CAAGGCTTCGATTCTCTCTCTTTTTCTCACTTTTGATCCGTGATCCTGCCTCCTCCCTTCATCCTCTATTTATAGGCGCAAGAAATCAAGCTAGATAAGCTCGGATTTCCACCGATTGAGGAAAATCGGATTTCGATTGAAACCCATCTCCGATTTGTGCAAATCCTTTAATTTGTTACGATTTGATTCCAATTGGATGATGTTTATCTTATTTCTGTTGAAGATCTGCTGGATTTATGCAAAAAATCGAATCAAAACGGCCGAAATTCGATTTTTCCTCCTCGTCGACAATCTCGGACGAAGGTTGAAGATGATCATGCACCTGGTGCGTGTGTCTGCTCTAGCCAATTAGTTGTTGACACGTGTCCTAGGCAAAGAAAAAATTTGCAAAACGTGGATTCTGCCTCCCCCGTGTTTTGAACCTGCGACCTGACCCACTCGCGCGCGCACCAGACAAAGGTTTGGACCAGCTGGGCTAGTCCACTTTCGCGATTTTTTTATTTTTTTGTATTTTTTGAAATTCCAAAAATTTATAAAAATTATTTAATCATTTTTATTGCCATTTCTACTATTATTTTCCAAAATTGATGTATTTTTCCTCTTTATTTTATTTTTTGGATATTTGTCCTATTTTTGCTAAATTAGAAAAAAAAATGGAAAATTTTGAAAATTGTATTATTATTGATTATTAGGACAAAAATGGGGTGTTTACAGTGCCCCTACGGGCTGACCTTGAGAGAGGATGTTTAGGAAAGTGCCCCATTGTGGGTTGACTAACCTATAGTGGGAAGTGTCTTCTTAGACTTCTTAGACTCGCGACCTTGGGGAAGAAATGTCTCAAAAGGTGCCCCTACGGGCTGACCCTCAGAGAGAATGTTTAGGAAAGTGCCCCATTATGGGTTGACTAACCTATAATGGGAAGTGTCTTCTTAAACTCGCGACACTGGGAAAGAAATGTCTCGAAATGTGCCCTTACGGGCTGACCTTGAGAGAAGATGTTTAGGAAAGTGCTCCATTGTGGGTTGACTAACCTATAGTGGGAAGTGTCTTCTTAGACTCACGACCCTGGGGAAGAAATGTCTCGAACCCCTATGGGTTGACCTTGAGAGAGGATGTTTAGGAAAGTGCCCCATTATGGGCTGACTAACCTATACTTTTGAAAATACTTCTAACGAACGGGTCAAATGATTTGATAAGAGATGTTTTATAATATATGAATGATGGTTATTTATTCTAAGATGCTTACCAATTTATCATGGATAGCAACCAAACAACCTAACCTTCATGCTAGTTTGCTTCTCCTTTGTTTACTCTTGCTTAAAAACAGGGCTGAGGGTCTTGATGTGCTTCCTTTTTTATGCGCATGACTCTTGTGATTGTGGTATTATCCTATTAATGTACCAGGTTTAATGCTCAAAAGTAAGTAGAATTATGTCACAAAATCTATTGAGATTCATTATGATTTCAATGTTTATTATTCATTGGTGAAGTGGTTGTTAATGTGTTTAGGAATACTTGTTTTAATGAGAATTAGTTAAAGTTATCGATCATTCAGAGACATTAACTTTGCTTGTAAAAGAAATGAAAACTAGACTCAATGAAATTTGTACTGAATATTGGCATTCATGAACATTGGCAAAATTTCAATTTTCTTACTTAAGGATAGTACATCTTAATAGCATCGGTATTAATGGGGTCTCTCAATTCTGGACCAATCATTTGAGTTAATATCAAAGCACCTCCTGACAATACCTTCTTTACATCATAATGAATTTATTGAGATTCATTATGATTTCAATGTTTATTATTCATTGGTGAAGTGATTGTTAATGTGTTTATGAATGCTTGTTTTAATGAGAATTAGTTGGAGTTATCGATTATTTAGAGACATTAACTTTTCTTATAAAAGAAATGAAAACTAGACTCAACGAAATTTGTACTGAATATTGACATTCATGAACATTGGCAAAATTTCAATTTTCTTGCTTAAGGATAGTACATCTTAACAGCATCGGCATTAATGGGGTCTCTCAATTCAGGACCATCCATTTGAGTTAATATCAAAGCACCTCCTGACAATACCTTCTTTACATCATAATGAATTTATTGAGATTCATTATGATTTCAATGTTTATTATTCATTGGTGAAGTGATTGTTATGTGTTTAGGAATGCTTGTTTTAATGAGAATTAGTTGGAGTTATCGATTATTTAGAGACATTAACTTTTCTTATAAAAGAAATGAAAACTAGACTCAACGAAATTTGTACTGAATATTGACATTCATGAACATTGGCAAAATTTCAATTTTCTTGCTTAAGGATAGTACATCTTAACAGCATCGGCATTAATGGGGTCTCTCAATTCAGGACCATCCATTTGAGTTAATATCAAAGCACCTCCTGACAATACCTTCTTTACAACATATGTGCCCTCATAACTTGGGGTAAACATCCCCTTGGAATCTTGAGCATTCTGGAGAACTTTCTTTAGCACCAAATCTCCTTCCTTAAAACATCGAGGTCTCATTTTCTTGTTGAATGCTCGGGGCATTCTTTGTTGGAAAGACTGGCCGTGACACAACATAGTGAGTCTTTTTTCGTTGATCAAATTCAACTGATTGAGCCTCTTTTTTACCTAGTTTAATTCATCTAACGGCGCTTCTGATAGAATTCTAAAGGATGGTATTTCGACTTCAACTGGTAGAACTGCCTCAGTATCATATACCAGAGAATATGGGGTAACTCGAGTAGATGTTCTAATTGAGGTTCTGTAAGCCATGAGGACGAATGGCAGCATCTCGTGCCAGTCTTTATAAGTGATTGTCATCTTTTCAATGATTCTTTTGATATTTTTGTTGGTTGCTTCCATTGCTCCATTCATCTAAGGTCGATAGGGAGTTAAATTTCTATGGTTTATGTGGAACTGTCAACACAAATCTGTCATCGACTTGTTGTTGAGATTGGTTTTGTTATCGGTGATAATTGACTCGGGAACTCCATATCGAGCTATTATGTCCCTCTTCAGGAACTGAACTATTACCCCTTTTGTAACACTAGCATATGATGAAGCTTCTACCTACTTGGTGAAGTAATAAATGGTTACCAATATAAATATATGGTCGTTGGATGCTGCTGGAGTGATTGGGTCGATGATGTCGATTCCCTACATGGAGAAAAGCCATCGTGTAGACAAAGAATGAAGTTCTTTAGGTGGGGCATTTATTCGGTTTGCATAAACTTGACACAAGTGACAATGCTTGACATATTTGATACAATCTGATTCCATGGTTAGCCAATAGCAGCCTAATCTCATGATTTTTTGGGCCAATATGTAGCCGTTCATATGAGGTCCACATACTCCTTCATGCACTTCTTTCATCAGTTCACATGCTTCATTTCTATCCATACATCTTAATAAGGTGGTATGAGGCGATCTTTTGTAAAGCACAGGCCCATTTAATAAGAAATGACTTGCTAACCTTCTGAGTGTTCTTTGGTCATTTTTGCTAGCCATTTCAGGGTATTTGCTTTCTTGGAGAAAAGTTTTGATATCATAATACTATGGCTTACCATCTTGTGCTTTTTCGATTACCAAATAGTAAGCGGGCCGATTTTTTATTTCTATTTTCAATGGTTGGACTTTGACTCCCCCTGTTATCTAAATTATAGATGTTAGGGTGGCGAGTGCATCTGCAAACTAATTCTGAGTTCTCGGGATATATGTGAAGGTGATTTGCCTTGAATTCATCGATTAGCTCTGTCAAATGCTGATGGTATGGTACCAATTTGGGGTCTTTAGTTTTATATTCCCCTCTTATCTGTAATATGATGAGTGAAAAATCTTCGTACACTTCTAAATCATGGATTTCCATGTAGTAAGCCATTTTGAGGCCGAGGATGCATGCCTCATATTCCGCGATATTATTAGTATATGAAAATGTGAGTCTTGTTGTTGAAGGGAAATGTGTTCCTTCTGGTGATATCAACACTGCCCCAATCCTACAACCAAATACATTGGCAGCTCCGTCAAAGAACATCTTCCATTTAGGGCTTTGTTTTATCCCACAGTCTTCTGCTGATGCACCTTCCACTATTAATATATTTTCATCAGGGAATTGGGCTTGTGATTCTTGGAGATCTCCCTCAACTGGGTGTTCTGCCAACTGATCGGTTAAAGATTGCCCTTTTATCGAGTTTTGATTTATGTATGTGATATCGAATTCTAATAAGAGCATTTTCCATTTGGAGATTCTCCCTAACAAAATGGGCTTCTCTGCCAAGTACTTCAATGGATCATATCTTGTCAACAACTCGATGGGATAGTGAAGGGTATATTGCCTCAATCGGTGCATGACCCAAATCAGAGCACAGCAAGTCCTCTCTATTTCCGAATACCTAGGTTCCCTACCTGTGAATTTCTTGCTTAGATAATATATGGAACGTTTTCTCCTCTCTTCATCTTTCTATCCCAGCACGTACCCTATGGATTCAGGAAGTATCGTGAGGTATAAGAATAAGGGTTTTCTTTGTTTTGGAACTATCAAGATTGGGGGATTTATGAGATAGTCTTTGATTATCTTCAATGCTTCTTGACATTCATCGTCCCATTCTACTACAGCATTCTTTTTTAGCAGACAGAATAGTGGACAACATTTGTCTATGAACTGTGAGATGAAACGGGCTATATAATTCAACCTTCCCAGCAAACCTCTCACATCTTTAATAGTATGTGGAGAGGGTAGCTCCAGTATGGCCTTTACTTTATCAGGGTCAATTTTAATGCTATCTCGGTTTATGACAAATCTTAACAACTTGCCTGTTGTGACCCCAAAAGTGCACTTTTCTAGATTTAACTTGAGTTGAAACTTTCTCAATTGCTTGAACAATTTCCTTAGAATAATTACATGGCTTTCTTCTTCCTTAGACTTGGCTATCATATCGTCGACGTATACTTTGATTGCTTTATGCATCATATCATGAAGTATCACGACCATGGCTCTTTGATACGTTGCCCTAGCGTTTTTCAAATCAAAGGGCATAACTTTGCAATAGAAAGTTCCCCATGTTGTGATGAAGGTCATCTTAGTTTTATCTTCTTCACCCATTTTTATTTGATTATATCCTAAGAAACTGTCCATAAATGAGAAGAGATGGTTCCCTGCCATGTTGTCTACGAGGACATCGATGTGGGGTAGAGGGAAGTTGTCTTTTAGCGTAGCTTGGTTTAAGTTTCAGAAGTATATACATTCACGTACTTTCCCATTCTTTTTTAGAACGAGGACTATATTCACTACCCATTCCAGATAGTCAGACACCTCAATGAACCCCACCTCTAGTAGTTTTTTTACTTCCTCTTTAATCTTTAGTAAGATGTTAAGCCTAAATCTTCTCAATTTCTGCTTTTTAGGTTTGACATCTTCCCTTGTAAGAAGCTTGTGAACTATTATTGAATGGTCTAGTCTTAGTGTGTCACCGTATGACCAAGTGAATACATTTGCATATTCAGTTAACAGCTCGACTATCTCGCGCTTTTGCTCGGCACTCAAATTGGCCCCAATCTTGAGTTTTTTAGGTTTCTCAATGCTTCCTAGATTTACTGTCTCCACCGGCTCGTTAATTGAAATCCCACTTTGTTCATGTTTTTGCCAATTTTCTTGTATTATTTCGTAGTCAAGGACATCGCCTCCAATGGTTAACCCAACAGTATTGGAAACGATATCGGTGTTTTCATTACTTACCTACGCGAAATGTCCTTGACGTTCGACGGTAGGGAATCTGTGGGTAAAGTGAAATGAGAGTACGTATATATAAGCAAAAAAAAAAAAAAGGAATGAATTGTAATTTATTGAATCTAAAAAATAACGACAATAGAAATTTGTTTAATAATTGTTCCCTATCCTTGAGCTGATCTAGCGCTATTAATAGGATAACATAACCAATTGTTAAGAGCTAGATTCTGCTCGAACGTGCGAGAGGTCGGGCCTTCATCCTTGACGTCGGTTCGCTTATCCTTGGCTCTTGAACGGTAGTTGCTTGATTGAATGATTGCTGTAGGGGTGGAAAATGCATCGGGGTGTCGCTTGGCTTCTCTTTCCTCCTGCCCCTGATACCTCTTACATGTGCCTCTTCTTGGGCTGTAGGAACATACCCTAGTCCAAACGTCCCTTACTATCCCTCCTTAAACTGATGGCCCTCCTTACTAGTTACCACGTTCACCTTGTTGAATATTTGGAGGCCAAAGTCTTTGGAACCATCTTCCCCGATGTAGGGTATGACAGTCTCTTTATAGATGGCATAATCTTGCTCTCCCAGCACGGTGATGATCTCTTATTTTCTCTCTTTTCTCACTTTTGATCCATGCTTTGGCTTCCCCACATCGTGCTCTATTTATAGGCACAAAAAATCGAGCTAGATAAGCTCAGATTTCTTCCGATTGGGGCAAATCGGATTTCGATTGAAAAACCTATCTCCGATTTGTGTAAATCCTTCGATTTGTTGTGATTTGATTCTAATGGAATGATGTTTATCTGATTTCAGTTAAATATTTGATGGATTTTGTGTAAAAATCGCATCAAAATGGCCAAAATTCAAATTTTTCCTCAATGGCAACGATCTCGGACGGAGATTGAAGATGATCATGCACCTAGTGCGTCCGCTCCCTCCGTCCAATCATGAGCTGACACGTGTCCTGGGCGAAAATAAAAATCAAGCAAAATGTGTTTATGCTTCCCCTGTGTTTCGAACCTTCGATCGAGCCCACCCCTACATGCCTTTAGGCCATAGCTCGAACCAGCTGGGGTAGCCCACTTCTCAGTTTTTTTTTATTTTTGTATTATTTTGAAATTCCAAAAATTTGTAAAAATTATTTAACTCCTTATTATTTCTACAATTATTTTCCAAAATTGATATATTTTCTTTATTTATTTTATTTTTTGAATATTTTTTCCCGTTTTTTGCTAAATTATAAGAAAAATTATAAAAAATTAAAAAATTAAAAATTGACCTTTATTAATTATTATGGGCAAAAATGGGGTGTTTACAGGCATGATCAATCTTAATTCCAAGTATGATGTTGCTCTGATATCAAATATGATGTGCCTAAAACTAAGATTAAGCACATGCAATTTAATGTGCCTAAAAAGGAGTTTAAGCAGATACAAATGAACCAATTAAGAATCCCTAGAGGACAAGAACAAATCGGTTCAAATTGGAGCAAAATGTTGCGTGAACCCTAAATGTAAAAGATGATCCGAATGTTATAGTTCAAGGTAATGAATATCACAATGATGAAATCCTCAATTGATATCACTAAATATACTTGAAATCCCACGAGAATACCATTCACAACAACAAGAACAATGACTGTGATCCACTTTCCCACAAATTGATTCACGGTTTAAGTGTGGCTAAATTAAAGGTTCAAAACCAATACTAAAGCCCAATCAATTAATCAATAATAATTTGATTACAAATGCAATCAAATCTGACCAAAAAACATCCAATCCAACCCTAGATACAACTCACTAGTGATGAAATGGAAACACAACAAAAATGAATTAATATTACTCACAATTTCTCCTTGTTGCACTCGCCACAATTCTAATTCTTGGGATTGAAATTGATAAGAGCAATTGAACTAAGGAATAACCCTAATTCTCTCACGTAAAAAGGTGAAGTGTATTATGAAAAATTCTTCCCTAAAAACCCTACTTAAGCAAATATTTATACTTGCTCCCTTTAGAGTTAAGAAGTCCACAAAATTACAACTATGCCACTTTTAGGGTGACTGGTCTTAAAAGAAATTTACAAACAAATGAAAGTGTCCCAAAAGAAAGATTACAACATAAATAGTCTAAAGAACAATTACAAATACAAAAATAATAGAAATCCTCAAAGAGTTAATGCATTGAAGCGATGTCAATCTTAGCGGGCCATTGGATGATAATTTGATGATGTCCCGTGACGATCAACTAATGTAAGTCATTTAGCATCCCATGGGGAAATATTATTGTACCTGTAAGATTATTACTCAAACTTTTATTAGATAAAAGAAATAAGGTGAAATATGAGTGATTTGGATCATCATCCAAATCAAGTTCTAAAAATATCTAGAGGGCCGGAAAAAATCCTATCACAATTAGAGCAATTTATAAACCCCAATTCACTTGTTCAATTTCAGTTCAACTCAATTAGGTTTAGTGTGAACCCTCATGGAAATGCAATGAAATCCAAATGCTCTAAATTGCAAATAACAATTTCACAATGATAAATTCCTCCAAAATAACATTGATCACAAATAAATCCACGTGAATTACACACAAAATAGCAAGAACCAATTCCGTGATTCACTTTCCCAATTAAGTGATCCACGGTTCAAAATGATGCTAAATTGAAGGTTAAAACTTAAAGGCTAAAACCAATCAATTGAAGCAACAAGAATTTGATTACAAATGCAACCAAAATTCGGTCAATACACTTCCAAATCAACCCTAGATACTACTCACTAGAGAAGAAAGAAAATTACAACAAGGTAAATATGATATTACTCACAAATTAGCCTTGGAGCCACTCGCCACAACCTCAAATTGGGATTTGAAATTGATAAGAGCAATTTGAATTAGGAAAAAACCTAACCCTCACACGTAAAAATGTTGTTCTTTTCTGAAAATTTTGACTCTCCCCTCAAAACCCTACTTAAGCAAGTATTTATACTGATACGAACCATGCCAACTCGTGACGAAACCCAATACCAATACGTTCGGAAATTCATTGCCTAAGACGCCCAAACACCTAAAGTGGAAAACCGCGACCCGTTGTCTATAAGCGAGACAAGAACCTTGGTATAAAAGTGAAGACGCCACAATCGGGATGGAAAACCGATTGATAAGTCGGGATGAACGCCACGGAAATCAATCCGATAAGTTCGAATTAAGTTCTTGAAGAACCAAGAGAGGTGCCTCTCAAAAGTGTTTAATGTTCAATGATGTCTTTTCTCCAATGTTCTAAACCGTAGGAGCTTTTATACTAGGGTTACAATTCGTGTAAAAAACAAGTCCAAAACGACGTAGTTTAGTTAAGTGACATAAAAACGCGAAACAGAACAAGCTGGCCGATAGGGGATACACGGCCAGTCTACACGCCCGTGTACTTTGGCCGTGTACTTGTCTGTGCAACTTCTGGCAACATACACGCCCGTATACGTTGACCGTGTATCTGTCTGTGCAACTTCTGGCAACATACACGCCCGTGTACTTTAGCCATGTATCTTTCTGTGGATTTGCTTAACTCCATACACGGGCGTGCCTTTTAACCGTGTATGATTCTAGGCAATCTTGAGAGTCCTACACGGCCGTGCCTTGAAAGTACACGCCCTCTTCAACTCGTGTCCAGTATAACTTGTACAAAAGCAAGGGTCTTCCAATGGTTGTTCCTATCCGTTCCAACTCCATGATTGCTCCAATCCTTTTCGGCTTCATGGACAACCTTTATTAACCCGTTAAGTGCTTCCTTGAATCGTTTTGCTCGATTTCTTGTGATCGGTCCAGGCAGCACTTCAAGAGGATCCACATTTCTTCTTCCAGCTTGGCTCTCATCCCGGATCTCATCATTCCCCTCCTCTTGAAAATGATTTTTCCTCAAATCATTTCCTGCATCAAATGGACTCAGATCAATAACATTAAACGTGACACTTACTGGATACTTACCTAGTAAATCTTTCTTGTATGCTATATCATGGATGTATTCAAGAATTTGAATTGGTCCATCGCCTCTAAGAAGTAATTTAGATCTACGCTGTACGAGAATCCGCTCTTTATGCATGTGAACCCAAATCCAATCTCCAGGTTCAAAAACAGCTTGTCAATAACCCTTGTTAGCTTGTTTCACATACTGCTCAGTTCTTCGCTCAATGTTTAGCCTTCTCAAGAAATCTGCCTTAAAATCAGCTTCAAAACTCACAAACTTGTTAGGTTGTAATGGCAATAAATAAATAGTAACCAATGGATTAAAACCATACACAATCTCAGATGGTGAACAATGAATAATGCTATTTAAAGCCCTATTACATGCAAACTCCACAAATGGTAGGCAATCCTTCCAAGTCCTAATGTTCTTCTCTATGATTGCCCCTAACAATTGAATTAATGTCCTGTTAACCACATCAATTTGCCCATCAGTTTGTAGGTGACAGATAGTTGAAAACATCCATTTAGTTCCAAACTTTTCCCACAATACTCTCCAATAATGACTCGAAATCTTTACATCCCGATCACTAACAATGTTACTAGGTATACCATGCAGACGCAATACCTTTCTAAAGAACAATTCAACAATGTGTATAGCATCATCAGTTTTATGACTAGGAATGAAATGAACCATTTTAAAAATCCTATCCACAATCACAAAATTAGAATTTCGACCATGCTTAGGCCTAGATAATCCTAACACAAAATCTATGTATGAGGAATGACACTATACTCATATAACCAATCTAAGAAGTCATCTAAATGATGAATGGGATGACGATACTTTACCGTGATGTTGTTGATGGCGCGGCAGTCAACACACATTCTCCATGATCCATCCTTCTTAGGCACCAAAATCACAGGCACTGCACATGGACTCATGCCTTCTCTCACGTATCCCTTCTCCATTAATTCATCAAATGGCCTTTGGAGTTCCTTCGGAAAGACATCTTCAAAGGCCTGCACAAGAGACACAACCACACTAGGCAAAGCATTAGATAATTCGTTAGTAATCAAATATGTTTCCTTGAAAACCAGCAACAACATAGGTTGCCTCATCACTAACGCTCTCCTTACTACACTCGCTCTTGCCACACAACTCTCCTTTTGCAAGGCTGCCCTCTCCTTTTCACTCACCACCAAAGTTGATCCCCCTTCAACTTGGCCTCTCACACTCTTTCCAGCCTTCCTCTCTTTTTCCTTTTGATCTTGACTTTTATATTCCTTTTTCTTCTCATTATCTTTTGCTCTCTCACTCTTACTCCGCTTTTCACTCACCTTGTGTTTTGCAAATGACTGTTGTAGCTGCAACTGATCCTCATACACTTGTTTAGGTGTTAAAGGTTTAAGATTAAAAGTTTTTCCTTGGTGAACAAGCGTATACTTGTTAGAAAAGCCATCATGAACAACCTTCCTATCAAATTGCCATGGCCTCCCCAACAACACATGACATGCTTGCATTGGCACTACATCACATAACACCTCATCCTCATACCTACCAATGCGAAAACCAATCAAGGCTTACTTACTCACCTTAGTCTCACCACTATCATTCAACCACTGCAATTTATATGGACTAGGGTGTCTAACAGTTTTGAGCCCCAGCCTCTCAACAATAAAATTGCTCACTACATTGGTGCAACTCCCTCCATCAATGATCAAACTACAAATGTGATCTCCTAAATAACATCTAGTATGAAATATATTTTCTCTTTGCACCTCCTCTTCTTCCTTCACCTGCACATTCAGCGCTCGCTTCACTACTGCCACTAGTCTTCCCATTGCAGGCTCCTCATCATCACTAACATCCTCTAATGGTGGCATATCATCTTCTTCACTATCCCCCTCAGTCTCATACTCACCATCACCACGCAAAATCATCACACGCCTATTTGGACATTGACTAGCAATATGGCCTCTACCTTGACATTTAAAGCATCTAATGTCACGATTTCTAGAAGTAGAAGATTCAGGGTTACCTTGATTACCAGGAGTAGAACCCGCTTGCCTCAGCTCCCCTTTTGGTTTGGTAGGTAAAGGCTTTTCTTCCTTCTTCCATTGATTAGTCTTCCAAGTGGATGAACCATTACCCTGTTGAAATCGTGCACTACTACTACCCTTCCGCTTGTGCTGGTTCTCAACCTTTATAGCCATGTGAACCATATCCTCCAATTCTACATAATGCTGCAATTCAACCACATTTTGGATTTCTCTATTCAACCCAGCAAGGACTCTAGCCATTGTAGCCTCTCTATCCTCTTCTACATTCGCCCTAATCATAGTGACTTCCATCTCCTTGAAGTACTCATCTACACTTCGGCTTCCCTACCTCAGAGTTTGCAACTTGTTGTGCAATTCACGATAGTAATACGCAGGTATAAACCGCTTTCTCATCACTCTTTTCATCTCCTCCCAAGACTCAATAGGTGGCTCGCCACTCCTTCTTCTATTCAACATTAATTGATCCCACCACACTATAGCGTAATCTGAAAATTCAATGGCAGCAAGTTTCACCTTCTTTCTCCCACTATAGTTGTGACAATTAAACACCATCTCCACCTTTTTCTCCCATTCTAAACACGCCTCGGGATCATTCTTCCCTTGGAAAGGAGGAATCTTTATCTTTATGTTACTCAATTGATCATCCTCTCTATTCCTATCTCCTCTATCTTCCCAATCTCTAGTCCCTCTATTCCGACCACTATAACCTTTATGACTCCTAACAGAAGGCTCATCAAAGTCATCACCCGACATTTCATCTCCACCCCTCGGTACTCTCCTAGAACGACTCTCTCTCTTATGCCCTTGGAATACGTTTGTGGATTGCTCTAGTCTTTGCTCCACCGTCTCATGAATTTGTTCCATTCCTTCTTGGAACATCCTCTTCATTTCTCCCCTCAACGCCTCAATTACTAACCTAGCATCAAACCTTCCCCTCTCACCTTCCGGAGAATGTTGTCTCGACATAGTTCCTGCAGAAAAGATTAGTACAACACAAATATATATATGATCAAACCTCACGATACACTCCCTTACGTGTTTCGCTCAAATGATGATATCACACAGTCACTCGTGTATTCTCACAAACAACGATGATATCACTTACCAATTTCCTCTTCTCAATTCTCTTGGAACTAACCCGAACTACATCAATTTCCTTCCGTAGAATTCAAAACCAACTCTAGGGTTCGTAAAATTTTCCTCTATTTTTCTATCCGAATTTTTTTTTTTGTCTTTGTTTTTTTTTTTTGGCTTTTGATCACGTTTCTCTTTTCTTTTCTTTTCCCTTCTTTTTTTTTTTTGTGTGTTCGTGATTTTTACTCTTTTTTTTTTTTACAATCGACTAGTAAATACTACACTATCAAAAGACAATTAATATTGCGGAATTGAACACGATAATTGATATGAACGATTGGAGTTAGGGTTTTTGATATTACCTCCTCAACCGAACTTGATGTTTTGACAAACCTAAGCTCTGATACCAAACTGATACGAATCACGCCAACTCGTGACGAAACCCAATACCAATACGTTCGGAAATTCATTGCCTAAGACGCCCAAACACCTAAAGTGGAAAACCGCGACCCGTTGTCTATAAGCGAGACAAGAACCTTGGTATAAAAGTGAAGACGCCACAATCGGGATGGAAAACCGATTGATAAGTCAGGATGAACGCCACAGAAATCAATCCGATAAGTTCGAATTAAGTTCTTGAAGAACCAAGAGAGGTGCCTCTCAAAAGTGTTTAATGTTCAATGATGTCTTTTCTCCAATGTTCTAAACCCTAGGAGCTTTTATACTAGGGTTACAATTCGTGTAAAAAACAAGTCCAAAACGACGTAGTTTAGTTAAGTGACATAAAAACGCGAAACAGAACAAGCTGATCGACAGGGGATACACGGCATGTGTACACGCCCGTGTACTTTGGCCGTGTACTTGTCTGTGCAACTTCTGGCAACATATACGCCCGTGTACGTTGACCGTGTATCTGTCTGTGCAACTTCTGGCAACATACACGCCCGTGTACTTTAGCCGTGTATCTTTCTGTGGATTTGCTTGACTCCATACACGGGCGTGCCTTTTAACCGTGTATCTAGCCGTGTATGATTCTAGGCAATCTTGAGAGTCCTACACGGCCGTGCCTTGAAAGTACACGCCCTCTTCAACCCGTGTCCAGTATAACTTGTACAAAAGCAAGGGTCTTCCAATGGTTGTTCCAATCCGTTCCAACTCCATGATTGCTCCAATCCTTTCCGGCTTTATGGACAACCTTTATTAACCCATTAAGTGCTTCCTTGAATCGTTTTGCTCGATTTCTTGTGATCGGTCCAGGCAGCACTTCAAGAGGATCCACATTTCTTCTTCCGGCTTGGCTCTCATCCCGGATCTCATCATATACTTGCTCCCTTTAGGGTTAAAAAGTCTACAAAATTACAACTATACCACTTTTAGTGTAGCCGGTCCTAAAACTCAATTACAACCAAATAAAAAGTGTCCCAAAAGCTTACACATAAATAGTCCTAAAGAAATAATTACAAATAAAAATAGTCTTCATCATGTTAGCTCTTCCATAAGATTCGTCAGCCCAGCTCATCACCGGTTTAGGTCGGTCCATGGATAACCCATAAGCTAAGTCTTAGTAAGTTTGTTCATCGCCCTGTAAAGCATGATAAGTGTGCTTGTTGGAATATACTATACATGAATAAAGAGAAAAGAGGTTAGTAAAGAAATAATTTCAAGGTCGATGTGCTCAAAATGGGCCTTTATCGCCAAGATTTGAAATCCTTTGGCTCTTGCCCTAATGATAGGTCTTAACGGATTTTGATTCCTATTAGGTAGGAACTGTTTATGCATCTACAAACTTTGAGAAAAGGAGGCAAAACAATGGATGACTATGTCTAGGAGTTTGAAACTTTGATGATCAAATGTAGGTTAGTAGAGCCTCCTGAGCAAACCCTAGCACATTTTGTGTTTGGGTTGAAGCATGAGATAGCCTGTGTTGTGGAGTGATGGGTGTCGAATCCAACAAAAATAAAACCTACTCCTAGACAATTATATGATTTGCATATAGTGGTGAGTAGGGTCGAATCCACAGAGATTGGTTAAACTTATTTCTATTCAAGGAGAATAAAAGGGAAAAGAAAAATGGGGGGTTTTGTTTGTGAATCAAAATAAAGTAAAACAAGGTAAGAAAATCGGATATTAATAAAAGCCTAGCCAAAGGAATCAAGATAGTTTAATTCTAGGAATTGATCATCGATGCAAATGTTTTCTATTCTTAGTTCTAGATAAACTGGTTATGGTTATTAACAAGCTCTAACAACCTATCTCTCCTTACTTCCTCGATAACCTCAGACAAGCGCTTTGAATTATTTCTCTTATTGATTAAACAACCCTAGACAAGCGCTTAGGATTTAATCTATCAATAGCATTAAAATCTAAAGAGACCACCAATTCATGCCAGTAGATTATAAGATAACCTATTTAAACATGATCATACACCTCCATAACATGAATTCGATCATCTCTTTTATAACCAAACATGTTATTGCGTCACTAAGACTAGAACAATCAAACAATTATGGATTTGACGTGCTAGTTGACAATATATTAACTTGCTAATTGAGTAGAAGAGCTATATTCATACCAATCAACAAAGATAATAATGACAAAACGATCAGAAGATATATGAATATCCGAAAACAAAGAATAGATTAAATACAAGTCAATTAGACCTCACAATTCGTGGAGAATTAAACATCTATAATCCTTTGGCTAGAAAAGTAACTTAGCTACACATGTTCATCAATAAAACGAAAATAAAAAGTAAAGACATGATGAACCCGGTTGCCTGCTCTGCCTCCAAGATGATCCAAGGTTCTTCAAGATCCAAAGATTCAAAAGTCGCCCTAACCCTCTAGGGTTGGCTCTATTTATATTATTAGATGGATAGCATGTGATCTTTTGCTAGCAAGATACAGAAATATCTTTTCCTTTTCCAAGTAGATTTCGAGAAGTGAAGATTCGCCTGCCTGGCATGCCCCACCACACGGCCGTGGGTCAAGCCGTGCCATCCTCTATGCATATTTCATGTATCATCTTCCGTGTCCAGTGTGTACCACGGCTCCACCCACGGCTAGATTTCCAACCGTGCCTTATTCTGTGCATAATCAACAAGTCTTCATCCGTGCCCAGTGTGTACCACGGTTAAACCCACGACCAGATTTCAAGCCGTGCCATCCTCTGGTTGATGTTCCACAATTTCTTCTCCTTGGCACGTCTAGCTTCCACCACAGCTCCCAACACGGTTTCTCCCACGGCTTCCACCACGGCCGTGCCCTAAGCCGTGTCTCTCTCTGTTCAAAGTCCACATTTCCGTCTTCTTGTCCAGTGTGTAACACGATTTGAACCTTGGCCGTGCCTCAAACCGTGCTTCCTCCGGTGGTGTAATTTCTTGTCTTGATCCAAGTTGTAGATGACTTCTCTAAAATACTTGAATTAGCATCCTTGACTCCATTTAACCTGATTTATCACGATGATATAATTAAAGTACCATTTCCTTATGATTTCTATAAAATCAATAATAATTTATCACAATTTATACTATAAAGATTGAGTATAAAATGACTCTATCATGGAGCTTTAAAGGTATGGTACACTTGATGAGGCTATACAGTTAGCCTTGAAAGTTGAAAGGCAGAGGCGATCTAATCGATTCCGGGTTACTAGTAACAGGCCTAGTACTATTACTAAGCCCATGGGGGCTGATGGTTAGTTGGGTGGACTAAAGGGAGTAGGTGAGCATGTTAGGGCAGTAGATAAAGTTACCCCTAGCACAGATAAAGAGAAAATTATTTCTGGGAAGGGCAAAGAGGTAGTTGGATTTGATGTTAAGCAGACAGTATTGAGGTCGACTAGTGAGAAGATGTCACAGATTAAATACTTCAAATGCATGGGGTATGGACATATGGTTGCACAATGTCCCAATAAGAGAGTAATGACAATCATGGAGGGCACCAAAAAAGAAGATGAAGAAGAAGTTGTCAAGACTGTAGATCTGTCTATAGCTTTGCAGGAGTTTTATGATGATTAGAATGCTAAGACACATGAGGATAAAAAGGGTGAACATTACTTACCTATTAATGCATTGCATAGGGTTTTGACTTTATTTCCAGATGCTAGAGACATACAGAGGGGGAACCTATTCCACGTACCTTACCGGATTCGAGGTAACTTTTGTGTGCTATTCATTGATAGTGGTAGTTGCACTAATGTCATATCTGCTGCATTAGTAGATAAATTACAACTAGCCACTAGCCCACATCCTAGCCCTTACAAATTGCATTGGCTGGATGACCAAGGTAGTTTACATGTTACATAGAGGGCAAAGGTGCCAGTCAGTGTAGGAGAAAAATACAATGATGAGATTATCTATGATGTACTTCCTATGTGCACCTTTCACTTATTGTTGGGTAAGCCTTAGATGTTTGATAGAAAGGTATTACATGACCGGTTCAGAAACACTTACATGTTTCGAAATGATGGTACATAGATAGTCTTGATGCCTATGTCTCCATTTGAGGTGCGCTCTTTCCAAGAACAAATTAGAAATACCTCTAGTTCTTCTAAAAGTCAGGCAAACGGGCAAATAAAGACATCGGGTTTTAGTTTAAGAGATGACCCCTTAGATTTAAGGGCAAATCTTTCAAAGGCTCGAGAAGATGATGGGAATCTACCTTGCGGTTCCAACAGTGGGGGAACTTGATTTAGATGTATGATCCAAGACATCCACATATCTCCACTTTTTTATCTAATAATGTTTGGTTTTACACTATAGCAGGTACATTGATCGGTTTTATGGGATGACCAAATAACATGCATTAATGATCAATTTGTAGGACATTTTTGGAGTCACATCCAATAGCTCACAAATTGTTCAATTGACTTGAAGAACCGGCCACTTAAAGACCATTTTTGCACTTGTAATTGTCATTATTGAATTGATCATTTTTATTCATTTTTGGAACTTGTAATTGTTTTTTTTTTTTAGAACCGGCTACTTAGTGGCATATATGTATTTTTTTGAACATTTTTACCATAATTGGAGCAAGTATAAATACTTGCTAACTAGGGTTTTTAGGAAGCTTTTGACGTTTTGAACAAAATACACTTTGTTGTCATGAGGAATTCCCTTTGCTTGCAATTGATCTTTTATCAATTTCATTTGTGACACTGTGGCAAGAACCAAGTAGAGTGATTGTGAGTAATACCAATTATCTCTTGTTGATTTTACAAATTGTGTTTAGTGAGTAATATCTAAGTGCAATTAGTTGGTTCCTTATCCATATACACGTGAATTAGGGTTCTTATTTTCATATTTGAAACTTTTCAATTTGATTGGAATCTTAGTTCATTTTCTTTGTTATCCATGATATTCATATAATTGTTTGTTCCATATATCAATTTGGCTTCAATTTTTGTGAATTAAGGACTATTTGTGAAGTTGTTGATCAAGCCAATTATTGGTTGTAATTTGTTGTTCATGCTATTTATATTGGTGTTCATGAGCTTTGGAATCTTAAGCACATCATATTGGTTAATAAAATGAACTCTACTTCACTATGAAAGGAATTAATGGAATATGAAACAAAGTACAAAAGTTTCTTAACACTAGCCTAATTGACATAGTGGCTATCTTGGTTAACTAGGTTAACTCTGGTTTACTCTTGATCAATCCAAGTCTCTTTTAATTGATCTACATGATTCCTTTAATCTCCTAAGTGACCTAATAACCCCCTTATGCTCATCTTAATCTACTTTTCTATCTCTAAAATGATGTTTGATCCATGATTCTTATAGGCTCCCTTACTTTGAAATCCATCATCAAAGTTAATCCGATCATCTCTACCCATTAGACAAATTTTGGGGATTGGTGAAACCTCTTTCTAGCATGATGGCTAGGCTAGCCAAGTGGTTGTTCAACAACTATTAGAGCACCATGCTAATGATATTTTAGTGTCATTACTCATAACAAATTGTAATAACAAGTTTCTATATTCCATTGACATGGAGCTTCTTCGTAATATAGGTGAGACCTATAACTTGTACTTGTTCAAAAGATTAGAAGGCACTCATCTCACCTTAAAACATTAGTAGATAAAGATAAGCCCAACCCTTCCCCTCATTTTCTTATGGCAGCTAGCCTAGAAGGCACTGACTCACCCCTAGGCTTTATTTTCTACCTTGACAATTGGTCATCTTAGTATTCCCATTGCATTAGTTCTTCAAAAGGGAGACTCACCAATGGACCTCATGTGTCATGCTGTGATAGGAATCAAAATCCGACAAGACCTATCATTAGGACAAAAATTAAAGGTTTTCGAATCTTGGCGATGAGGGCCCATTTCGAGCAAATTAACCTCGAAATTATTTGTTATCTAACCTCTATTATATTATTCATGTATTATATATTCCAACAGGTATACTTATTCGGCTTCACAAGGAGATAGACAAACTCACTAAGACTCAGCTTGTGGGTTATCTATGGACCAACCTAAAAACCGAAGATGAGTTGAACCAACGAATTCCATTATGGAGCTAGCTTGTTGAAGATTATTTTCTGTATTTGTAATTTATTTTGAACTATTTACTTTGTAAGCTTTATGGGACATTTTATTTGGTTGTAATTTATGCCTTAGGACCGGCCACCCTATAGTGGCATAGTTGTAATTTCCTAGTCATTTTAACCCTAAAGGGAGCAAGTATAAATACTTGCTAATTAGGTTTTTTTAGGGAGCTTTTTGAACATTTGGAAAAAACACACATCTTGTGCCGTTAGAGTACCTCTTACAAGCATATTGCTCTTTATCAATTTCAAGCGTGAAATTGTGGCGAGTGGACTTGGATTTGTTGTGAGTAATATCAACAAATTACAAGTTGATCCTAACTCCAAACTAGTGCGTCATATCTGGTGAGGAATTAGTTAATTTATGTTGTTCTTGTTCATGTGAATTTAGGGTTCTAATTTCAGATTTGGAGATTTTTTTATTTGAATTGGAATCTCATTTCATTTTCTATTATTCATTCATTGAAAATCTAGCCATCGATTGTTCTTTATATCCTTTTGGTTTTCCATCATTTCAGATTTCTTGAGGAATTAAGGGTTTTTCCTTCTTGTGTGACGTGGGTATTGATTGGAATTCATCAATTGTTATTTGATTGTGCTTGACCCCCCCTTTTAGGCACATCATGCTGTCTTAGTATAAAGGAGTCGACTCCACATATCTTGTGTGATGCCATCATTCTATTAACAAAATGCCACAACTAGTTGCATGAAAAAATCACCAATCTTATGTTGCCACCATATCCATCTCCAACTTGGCTACGGTCTTTTTTCATATGTTATGAAATGTTTTGAAGCCATAACACTAATATTATCCTTTGCTATCCACAATGGAGGATGGATGACCTATTGGTTCTTTAACATAATTGGTTAAGGCTTCAAGATTCTAACCCATCATGAGAAAAACTTGCTAATTCAAAACAACATAACCCTAACTCTTCTCTTGAGTTGCATTGCTACAAGTTGAGTTAAACTCGATTTGATGATTTAGTTAGCCCAACGTGGAAGGAAGAAAAAACATGAGGGATCATTCATGATTATAATGGGAATTTATGACTACCTACAATTGAGATTATAACTTTTGTAACAATGTCACTTAAAGAATAAAACTAGGGTTAATCCCTCACACATTAACTATTTTACTATTTGTAAGGACACCCTCAAGACATTTGAGGGCGTTGCAAACTCCAATGTGTAGTAAAAATGAATTCTTATAGACTTTTTACTTTGCTTTAGAATATTTTTGGTTGAAGACTATGCTTTTAGAATGCTCTTATAATAATAATGATGATGATGATAGGCAATATTGCTGAAATACATATAAAAGGTCCCGTTAAAGAGTATCCTTATGGTACTAGTTAAAATGCTTAAAGAGATAAATTGTTCACTCCAATATTAATTACATACTTTATTAAAAAAAAAAGAAAAGCATATAAAAATATATAAACTTATATTATTTAATATCTTAACTAATGTCCTATGAAATTCATTACCATCCCTTTGCACCAACAAAAGGATAAATTGTATAATGCATATATCTAACTAATAATTAAAGCTATATTGGAGAATAATAATTAGCTTGTCAATTTATTTTGATTTCACTTTTGTGTAGAATAAGAGAAAGTAAATGGGTGCTCTAAGCCTTAGAACTCTTATTAAGATGCTAGTAAGGGAAAAACAAAAAATTGGACAATTCTGTAAACTTAAAATTATACATACTCGCCTTCAGTTGGTTTTGGAACAATTATCCAGTGAACTAAAAATTTAATTATATTTGCATATTAGGCTATGTATTTTTACACAATCTTTATATATATTGCAAAATTATAGTTGCATGTTGTAAGATACGAATTATGCAAATAAATGCGATCAAATTTTTTTTTGGTGGTATTATTTATGTTGTATAGTCAGGTATATACAACTTGTTTAATTGAATTATTTTTTAAAATATTGTTGGTTAATTTCTTTAATTAGACCTAGGCATTGTTTGAATTTAAACCGGAAGCGAGTTTCGAACCATGCAACGATTCTAGAACCAAACTAGAACAATGATAACATTTCCTAAACCGTCCCTAGAACCGGTGGTTCCACAGCTTTGGGACAATTTTAGTCCCTAGAATCATGACTTCGTTTCACTCTATAGATACACATGTTTTCGTCTATATCGATACATGGATAAATAGGTAGAATAAAAACTTAAATATAAAAATAATATGTCAGTGAATAGATAATAAGTAATTCTACATAAAATATTATCAGCACTTAAATATAGTAAGTTCTATACATACATGATCAATTAATTTTTCTACTCCACCTACGAGCACCTTTTTTTTTTTTCTTTCAATTTTAATTGATTGCGAGTAATAAGAAGAAACAAATATAAAATAATAAAACCAAACTAGAGCCCTAAATCGCAATAAAACGGCAAACTAATCAGAGTATAAAATTTCTCGCTGCACTTAATTGACAGCCACAGGACGCAATCATATACCAAGTAAGGATGATAAGGATAAAACCCTGAAAATTACATAAAGTGGCGGCATACCACGCATTTAAACATGTGTCTTGCAGCTTTCATTTCCATGCTGCCGCGCACCGTCGCCGTGCCAATCTCCACGTCTTTGTCGTGCAATTATTATTCTCTTTTCATTTTGTCCGCATATTTGTATTTTCTCATATCATGGCATCCTCACCTTAACACGTCACTAGATAAGATCTGTATTAAATGGCGACCGAGGATGTGTCGTTTTATCATAATTCTAGGGTTTTGGCTTAGTGACACACGGAGACATCTGTTGCTATACCTGTTTTTACTTGCATGCAGATATTCAAGAAGTGCAACTGACATTTCATGTTGAATAGGATTGAAATTAGGTATAAGTTGAGTCGACAAACAATATAGTATTAAATTTAAAGCTTAATTAAATTTTTTATAGCTCAATTAAATATATAATTTTAAACTTAAACTTAATTTAAAATGGTATTTAAAATATTTAATTTGATTAACCTCGTTTAAATTTGATTTATTAAGTAAATATCTAAAATAATATCGATATTTGAACTTAACTTGAGTTTAACTAATAGTTAAACTTGATCTCGATTTGATAAATAACTCAACTAGATGAACTTGAATCCAACTCACTATTATCAATGAAACTCGAGTAAATTTGAGTTGAGTTAGAATAGTTTATAAATAGGTTAATTCATTTATACCTTTAATGCTAACAAAATATTTATTCATTTCTTACATTTTCTCAATAGTATATATGATGGCATACAAATAAAAATAATGATTAATCACAAACTCATTTTGGCTTATTTATTGTGCTATTTCTTTGCCAACAATTTATTATTATTTTATTATTATTATTATTTTAATTTACCATCGGGTTTACTACTTTTGGAGCCAATGTAAGTCACAAAACTATAAAATTTCTAATTAAGTGTAAATTTTCTTTAAATAAAAAACACATTTTTGTTACATTTTTCTTAATGTCCAATCATTTAACTTATTTTCAATTATCTTTGGCCATGTCTGGTTTTGTAAATGCAAACTGGCACCTCTTGCATCACATATATATCATGTTATGAGAACACCACACCGAAAAAAAAAAAAGAAAAAAAAAACATAGAAGTGTCATAGTGCTCCATTGCATTTAAGATACCTCAATAGAATTTGAATTTTCAAAGCGCTTCGAAACTCAATTGATATATGTCTTAGGTTTTTAAGATTCATATTCTAAATTTTAGTGCTAAACCATAATTCCCATAAGTTCAAAGTTTCATAAACCAAATTAATGAACCAAATGAGTCACATTTGCATATTATAGATTAATTTGCAATCTGATTACTTATTAAACTTGTATTGCAACGTTAAATTTAATACTTAATGAACTCATACTACTATATGTAACCATCTAGAATCTAATTACAACAATAGTGAAACACTAAGCATAGAATTTTTGAAATATTTGTGTTTTCCAAGCCACTCGCTGCAATGGAAATGATCTCTACGATTTATAACCAAACCATGAACCTTTTCCATGTGATTCCAATGTTTTTGTTTTGATATGCCAAATTAGGCTAGTACTTGGTGTTTCCTCACAATTTTAATCATTTTACTTTATTACTGAGGTAATTTAGAATTTATTAGAACTTGCTATGGCTATAGACTTCCAAAGTCACTTATGCCCAACCTAAGTGATCTAGAATATGTGTTCAATTTAAGAGGAATGGATCATGTCTCAACTCCTCACTATGCCTTTAGTATGTTTTAGGCTATACTTGACTTGTAGAAAGTTCATGTCTTGATTCTTCACCATGCCTCTAGATAGAAAAGTCTATGTCTTGACTCCTCACTATGTCTCTAGAATGTTTTAGGCTATACTCGATACATGGAAAAGTCACCATTCCTAATATTAAAGTGTGGTATTCAACATATAAAGTGGAACAATCTCATATCTAAAAGTTACGGTAGTTCATATACATAGCGAGCTAATAATATTTAATGTGGTGTTTTCTTAATAAGGCAAGTCATGTGCAACCACCAATTAACTTAGGCTTTCCCATGTTTATCTATTCTAGACCTAATCCTTTTATTAGCAAGTATGACTAAAGATTAACAAACACACAAGTTCTCATGTTCATATTCCCTCCAAGCACTTACATGGTCAATGTATGTTATGAAATTGACACAACATCAATAAGTCCTCATGGAGATTTACACCATTTGAACCTATCATATATCAATTTCATGGTAATTTATTGTAAATAAATTTGCTTTAAATAGACTAAGTGTCTTTTATTTACTTAACTCCTCAATACATATAACTAGTTATGTAAAAAAACCAACAAACTCCTACTTGCACTCAATCATCTACAACTCTGACTTCCATGTCTTTTACATAGTTATAATATTTCCATTGAGCAAGGGCTTTGGTGAGAGAGTCTACATCATTGTCCTCTATCACCAATTTATATACTATCAACACCACTCTCTTGTATGATTTCTCATAGGATGTGGTACTGTTGTAGCACATATTTAGACCTCTAATGAGTCGAGTTTCCTTAGCCTTCATTATTGCCTTAGCATTGTGATAATAAGTGCTATTAAGTTTGCATGGTAAGAACTAATCTTGACTCTAAGATGAAGCTTTTAATTGAAGTGGTTCTTTTGTTGCCTTAAATGTGGCTATGCACTTAGATTCACAAGTATATAGGTGATGATAAACTGTTTAGCACTCCTTTAACACATAGTTGAACCATTTAATGGGAAACACATCTCATTATAGACTTTAAGTCATTAATATCTAATGTGAAGTTATTGTAAGTGTAGCTCTTAACCACTAATCTTCCTCTCTATTGGAGACAATAACCATCTCTATAGTCCTTTATAAATTCTTATGAATGGGCTTTACTACAACATTTGTGTGTCACATGCCTTAGCCTCACTTTGAGACCTTAGACATGAAACCTCGATAAATATTAATCAAGTTTTAAACTCAATTTCAAGAAGTGTGCTTTAAGACACTTTATCCAGATGCCCTAATAAAACCTTTTAAGAAAGTCTTATGTTATGAGTCACTTTTTTTTTTTTTTGTATGTTTCTTTTGGTGACATGGATTGGTTAAGACCTTAAGTTATAAAGCAACATGATCACCAAAAGAATTAGAAGTAGAAGAATTGAAAGATTCAAAAATTTTGTTACAAGTCTTTTGGAAACAATTAGAGTTGGGAAAGCGGGCCCAACAAGCTGGCTCACCCCGACCCGCATCAATCTATAGGGTCGAAGTGGGCTAGCCCATGATGGCCTACACATGATGCAAGTTGAAGAAGTCAACCCACCTCTCCCCACAAGCCAATGTGGTCTAACCCACCTTACACACAATTTTTTTTATTACAAAAATAGAAAATTAATACGGTGATTTAATACTTCAACTTATATCTTTTGAAATTCAATTTGAAATTTTTATAATAACAAGTTTAAATCAAATTTGAAGTTCAATATAACTTTAAAAATAAGCTTACATATTTTTTTAAAAAAAAATGTAAAGGAACCTACTTAAGTTCAACTTAATTGGAAAATTAAAAGATTCTCATTTTGACAAATTTATAATTCCAAATTCAATACAAAAATGTAATAGGTGAATATATACGTAAAAGATTGGTATTTATAAAACCCATGAAACCTGTAGCGTTTAACATAGAATAAATAAAAAGAAATTACTAAAAGACTCGAATATTGATCGCAAAAACCTAAATTAGAAGAGTAAATTCCTCAAAAATAAGTCGCAAACGATATTAGGCTAAATGATAAGATAAATGAAAATTTTAGATGTAAGGTCGTCAAATAAAAATTTCAAGTAAATATTTACACTTGAAATAGTCAAATTATTTTAAACATAAAGTTTTGTAATAAAATACTAAAATTACAAAATCTATAAATACCGCCATGTACATAAAGATACACCATGAATCTAAACCCTAAACATAATACAATATAAAATAATAATAATAATAATAATATATACATAAGTCGTGGAGGACCCATAGCCACAAAAAAAAAAGGAGACAAAAGCAAAGCAGATAAGACGAAGCAGTGGACCCATGCTAAAGACGAAAACAGAAGGAAAGGAAAAAGGGAAAAATGAACAAAAAAATTCATATCTCACACATATGACTTCCGATCGATGATCTAAGACTACTGATGTGTTCCTCGAGGTGAGTGCAACTCAACTAGACTATTTTTTCGCGAAATGGAGTTAGTTTCTAAAAGTTAGGTATAAATATCAAATAAGTGTAAAAAAAAAATAGTATTTAGCCTAAAATTAGTTGTAACAGCTAGAAAAAAAAACTAGATAGGGCAATCTAGACCATAAATAGTATGTAATGATGTATTTTCCCCTAATTTTTTAGGTGAAAGAAATTTCAACCCAAAAATACCCGAAGACCACTTTCACTAAAACCAAGGAAAATGAGACTTAGGTAAGTAGGATTCTGTGACAGGTTGTATTGTGTGTATATTGTTGCCTTACGTGTGCCTTATTATAAATTTGTATTATCATACAACTATATATATATATATATATAATGCATATTCTTAATAGATGTTGGCTCATTTTCTTGTGACCGTACGTGTGGGTACAATGTTCCATTGCTAGTTGCTATCTCCATATATATGTATATGTATAGGCAGAGGGTGTTGTTGAGACAATTTTTGCTACTCTACCATGAAGGAGCTAATGTATATATATGTATATATAGAATGTGTGGTTCCTTTCTTCTATTGTGCATGTGTATGTGACAATTTGTCTTACTGGCTGCTGTCTCCATATATAATATATATATATATATGCTTGTACACTGAGGCCGTTTGATGTGCTTCAAACTAAAGTCTAATCACATACAAACTAAGTTTGAAAGACAATTAGACAATGTCAATAAACTAGTTAATCAAATAGCGTAAATTCTCAATGCTTGTAACCGATTCTTCAAATGTTGACGTGATCAATGATGGATATCCAATTGTGATTAGCTCTGATACCAAATATGATATGCCTAAATGATCAAAGAATCTAAGCACATACACGCAACCAATTGAAACAAATTCTCAAAAGGCGTGAACTACTAAATCTTATGAATCCAAATTTGTAAAATAAGTTGCTTTGATAGCAAAAGATGATGTGCTTAAAACCAAAGTCTAAGCACACACAAACTAAGTTTGAAAGACAATTAAACAATATTAATCAACTAGTTAATCAAATGATGTAAATTCTTAATGCTTGTAACCAATTCTTCAAATGTTGACATGATCAATGATAAATATCCAATTGTGATTAGTTCTAATACCAAAAGACGATATGCTTAAAAGGAACTCTAAGCATATGCAAATAATCTAAGTAAACCACTCATAAATGACAAGATCACAACCGGTTCAAATTGGATCAAAATTGCGTAAACCCTAAAATTCCAAGGTGATCCAATTAATAAGAGCAATGAGGATTAAAAACCACAACGATGATATTGATCAAATGAATCATGAATTCAATTCAATTTCCAAAAAAATCCCAATTAAAACTCTAAAATATAAATCATGAACTTCTCCTCAAATCAATGGAATTCTATATAAACAATAAAAGGGAAAATTGAAGGCAATATCAAGAGATAAAACCAATCAATTAGATCACATTACATGAAAGGATTTTAGATCACAAGTGATGCCAAAATCAGATAAAAAAGAACTAACCTAATCAACCCTAGATTTTACACTCTAGTGATGAAAAGGAAAAAACAACTTAGGGAAATGATATAACTCACAATTTTCTATGTTGCAACTTGCTACAATTCCAATTTGGATTGAAATTGATAAGAGCCCTATGAAATATTAGGAAACCCTAATCTCTCACACGAAAATATGTGTTGCAAATTTCAAAGTCTATCTCCAAAACCCTACTTAAGCAAGTATTTATACTTGCTCCCTTTAGGGTTAAAATGTCCACAAAATTACAAATATGCCACTTTAGGGTGGCCGATCCTAAAAGCACCAGTTACAACCAAATGAAAGTGTCCATAAACTTACAAAATAAATAGTCCAAAGAAAATAATTACAAGTACAAAATAATAATTATCCTCAAAGAGCCACTGTGTTGAGGTGATATTGATCACAGCGGGCCATTGGATGAGAATCGGATGATGTCCCTAATTGACCAACAGTGAGATTCATTTGGCATCCTATGAAGAAATATCATTGTACTTGTTAGACTATCACTCAAATACTTATTAGATAAAGAAAACAAGTATGAATATAAGTGATTTGGATCATCATCCAAATCAAGTTCCCTATCCATCTAGGTCACAAAAAAAATTCCCATCACTGTTGTGGAGACTGAACTATACGAAGGTGGCGAAGGTTTTATCGTATGTATGCCAGGCCGTGAAGGTTCATGTATGTGTATGCATATTTCATTTGATAGTTGGGACATTTCTTTTGCTAGCTACCCTATGGATACATATATATATGTATATGTATAATGGTCTACTGGATTGCTGGCCAAAGTCTTGAAGTGGCTGTGAAATTATATATATATTTCCAAGTGCAAGGGTGTATACTATAAATATATATAGTTATGTATATGTGTGGGGGCTTACACAAGATTAGCCTCAATTGTGTGTGTGTGTAACATGATTTCCAGTCGTGTGCTGTGCTGGGATGTGGATGCTACCATGGAAATATAATGTGTATATGTTTATATGCGCACCTTATTGGATTGGAAAGCTAGTTTGAGAATGTTGTATATGTATATGTTTATATGTGGGATGAAGAAGGCAGAAATAGAAATTCAACTTGAGTATGTGGGCTATAAGATGAAATGGAGGAGAGTTAGAATTATATTGATGTTGTTTTTTTTTTTTTTTTTTCTTGTGTGCTTGTGTGTTGGGAATTGGAAAGAGGGTGGAAATCCATGACTTAGGAGGCGAAATAACATGTATGTAGATAGGTATTGGCATATAGGTGTTGGATCTCTTTTCCTTAGTGAATGGGCACGGTTTGCTAGTAAGAGTAATGGAAGATGCTATGGTATGTGCCTTGTTGCTGATTATGGAGATTGATGAGGAGAATATAAATAAATGTTAGCATGGTAATTGTTGGAAGTGGAGGCTAGAAAGAAGGGAGTCTAAGGAGTCGACCTAAACCATAGGTAGATGTATACATCATAAGTCAAGAAGGAGTTAGGTTGCCAATAACTTAAGCCCTTATAGTCATAGTTATAGATGATAGGGGTATGTGAGATAGAAGAATAGGATATTGAAATGGGCATAAGTTGTAGTCGTATAGGGTATATAGGACTAGGGGAAAAAGGCACTCACAGTCAACCATAAACCATAACTATATGTCCTTACATTGTAATAAGGAATGATAAGGGATAGATGGAAGTCTAATTTAAACCTCATGTGTCATAAGTATATATGTAAATATCTAAGAGTAAGACATGTAACTATAATCATGAATAGAAGTCCCTTACTTGATAATCTCTTGCTTGATCTTATGAATGTTGCCCCCTTATGGATGTTGCGGATGTGCCTTGCTTGTGGAATGATTGAATACACTATGAATGGAATGTATGTTGACATGGTTGTTGCTTGCATATGTGCTTGACCATGAATGATCACCCTAAAACCTCAACTAATTATTAGACCTAATTAAGAACCTAGCATGCATTGCACAAACATTGCATTATTTAAGGCCATCACAACTATAGGGCACACTCGAAGTAATTAGAGGGTTACTATTTTGCCAAGTGCAAACTAAATGACTAGGGGATTGTCGCGCCTTAACTATTTTGAGTTTGACTTGTCTCTTGAGAGTGTGTAAATGCTTGGTGTATAAGAGACACTTGAGCTTAGATCACTAAAGCTAAGACACAGTTATAATAAAGGGATAAGAGTAATTAAATTGTGTGTAAGACCCGATCTCTGATGGTGGCTCTGGAATCCCTAACTTAAGGTCAAGGGGGGTGTAAACCCTAGACTTCATGCTTGGATACTGGAAGACCACATGAGATGTTGCATTCATATGATTATTTATACATAGTATTTGTTTGACAACTTGCTTGAAATTGTTTATGTTTGTTGCAACACTGAGAGATTGCACCCTATCTCACTAATCTATTAGCTTATCCTCCTATAGATTTTTTTCTTGTAGGCTGTGACTACCTAAATTTCCTTACGAAGTGACGAACCAAGGTAAGTACTTATCGCATAACTAAAGGCAAGGTTCGTAGGAAGGAATGCGAGGACTAGATTCATGTAGATATTGCTAGACTTGATTTTGTAATTGTTGTAAATGTTTATAAGTGATCCAATAGGATCTTAAGTATACCAGTGGCTATGTAATGGGACCCATTAGAGGCCCTGATAGGAATCAAAATCCATTAGGACCTATCATTAGGGCAAAAGCCAAAGGATTTCAAATCTTGGCGATAAGGGCCAATTTTGAGCACATCAACCCCGGAATTATTTGTTTACTAACATCTTTTCTCTTATTCATGTATTATATATTCCAACAGAAACACTTATCATGCTTTACAGGGCGATGGACAAACTCATTAAAACTCAGTTTGTGGGTTATCCATGGACTAACCTAAATTGGTGATGAGTTGAGCCGAAGAATCCTATGGAAGAGCTAGCATCTTCAAGATTAATTTTTATTTATTTGTTGTTTACTTATATTATTTATGTTGTAAGCTTTTGGGACACTTTTCATTTGCTTGTAATTGCCTTTTAGAACCGATCACCCTAAAAGTGGCATAGTTGTAATTTTGTGGACTTTTTAACCCTAAAGGGAGCAAGTATAATTACTTGCTTAAGTAGGGTTTTGAGGGGAGAATTTTTCAGAATAGACATACACTTTTACGTGAGAGAATTAGGGTTCTTCTTTAGTTCAATTCCTCTTATCAATTTCAATCTCGAGAATTGGAATTATGGCGAGTGTAACAAGAAGAAATTATGACTTATATCAATTTCTTATTGTTATGTTTCTTTTCATCTCTAGTGAGTCATATCTAAGGTTGGATTGAAGTCTTCTTGGTCAGATTTGATTGCATTTGTAATCAAATTATTATTACTTAATTGAATGGTTTTTAGCACTTGTTATTTACTATCAATATTTGCTTCATTTGAACCATGGTTTACATTGTTGGAAAAGGGGTTCATGGAATTGGATCTTGTTGATTTTGTGTGCTATTTCTCGTGGTTTTCATAAGAATATTAGTGATCTTCATTGAGGAATACAACATTATGTAATTCATTTCATTAAATATAGCATTCGGATCATCTATTGCAATTAGGGTTCATGTAACAATTTGCTCCACCTTAAACTGAATTGACCTTATCCTTTAGGAATTGTTATTTAGTTCATTTGTATGTGCTTAATCTTGGTTTTAGGCACATCATAATTTGGTATCAGAGCTTGTGGTTGTGAGAAGGGGTTATTTGATTTTGAATTTCGGAAATCTAGGGTTCTTCGATTTATGATCCGAAATTGTGTGTTGTGAATTGAGGTTGCGTAATTGTCTTGATTGAGAAGTGAATTTGCTGCTTGTTGAAGTAAAATTGAAAGACTTGTTGTAGCTCCTTGTAGTTGATAATTTTCTTGAAAGGGAAGAGGAGTAAAAGTGTACTATTGATTCAAATTTCAGAATTTGAAAATTACCTCATTTGTGAAGGGAGTGGAAGTATAATCCATTGCATGTTGATTTTGGAAATAAGAGTATAGGTATACAATTTTCATAATTGAATTGTGTGGATTATATGGAAGCTATTGATTTCCAAAACACACATTAAGTGATAGAAGTTATTATATGTTCATTTGAATTTGAATGTTGCTTCTTTCCAATTGTGGAAAGGTTGCAATAAGTGAAACCATTTGAATTTTAATTGAGCTGCCTTTATAAAGTTGCAGTTAGAAATTGTGTTAAAAGTGGAGGAGTGCAACATGTGGAAGTGTGTGTGTGTGTGTGTGTTGTACTGTGAGTGAAGGGAGTGTGTATATGGCGTTGTGTTTGTGTGTTAGTGAAGGGTATGTATGTGTGGCGTTGTGTGTGTATGTTGATTGAAGGAATTGCAACGTGGTGTCTTTGAGCTTGCCGTGAGGAAGAGTAGTGTTTCTTTGTGATCACTTGGAAAAAGTGGAAAATTAAAAAAAAGAAAAGAAGAAGAGCAAATGGATAGTAGATGATTTCAGAATTGTAGTTTGAATTTTGAAAGCAAAGAAGAGTGAATGGAGTGTTGATGATTTTGGAATTGTGGTTGTCTTTTAGCATTTCCAGATTTGAAGAGTGTGGAGAAAAGGAAATTATTTCAAATTTAAATACCACTTTTAAGTTAAAAGAAGTTATTGTGTGATAGTTGAGTAAATGATTATTTGAATTTGAATTTGCTTCTTACTATTTGTATAAGAGGTTGCATTTAAAGTGGAATTTGAATTTGTTGCTGCCTTGTTTATAAGTGGCGGTGTGAAGTGCGTTATTGTGAGTGGCCAATTGGAGTTGTATTATGAAGGAGTGTTGCAGCATAAAGTAAGTTGTGGTGAAGATAGTGCACCATAAGTAAATTGTTGATTGTGTGGGTATATGTGGCGGAGTGAATGTGTAACTAAGGGAATTGCCACTTGTGATTTGTTCATTTATGTGTAGTGTAAAGTGCTGCACATTGTGGTTATTTATAGTGTAAAACTGTGGCAAGAAAAGGAAGGTTTTAGTAGTAGAATCTGAATTCAAAAAAAAACATTAAAGTGTGAAAGTAATTGAAACTTATTACTTAAACACTTGTAGTTGAATTTAATTCTATCTACTTGGAAGTAGTTGAGTGTACTTCATTTGTGACTTAGTTGTGTACTTGAACCGTAGAAGTGTAAGGGTAATTATTATGTTATTGGGTTTGAACACAATTATGTCTAGTGAAATGTTTCATTATACTAATGTATTGCGTCGGACATTGACTACTTTTACTACTAAGGATGATGAACAAAGGAAAAATTTATTCCATTCTTCTTGCAGGGTACAAAGAAATTTATGTGTCCTTATAGTTGATGGTGGCAGTTGTACTAATGTGGTAGCAACATTGTTAGTATTAAAACTGAAACTTGCCACTACTCTACATCCTGAACAGTATAAATTGCATTGGATTAGTGATCAGGAGAGTTTGCATGTGACCCAAAGAGCTAAGGTACCTTTCAGTGTAGGTGATAAATACTGTGATGAAATCGAGTGTGATATTCTACCTATATGTACATCCCATATATTGCTTGGCAGGCCTTGATTATATGACAAGAGGGTATTACATGATGGCTTCAAGAATACTTATGTATTCCATAAGGAGGGAAAACAAATTATTCTAAATCCGATATCACCTTTAGAGGTTCAAAGGGTTCAACAACAAATCAGTAGACCATTAAAGGGCTAGAGTAGTTGAACCAACCATTAGAGCACAAAATTTGTCAGACACAGATGTGCCAACCTTTAGAAGATCCTGATGATTATAGTTATATGAGCAAACTACCAGAGGACCAAACTGTTCAAAGGCAATTGTGTTCACCTTTAGAGGTACTAGAGGCTCATGAGCAGTTAAGTAAACCATTGGAGGATTCTGACTGTTAGAGTTAGATGAGCCCATCATTAGAGAGCTAAACTATTCAGAGACAGTTGTGTCCACCTTCAGAGGTTTTAAAGCGTAGTGAGCAGTTGGGCCAACCATTAGAGGGCCATGAGGATCAGTGCCATATAGAAGAGTTAGAAAAGGAGAAAACAATTTCAATGGAATAGGTTAGGATAGAAGAGACCTCAATGGATAATGGGTCATTATTTGTGTTGTAGATGAGATACATCCTAGAAATGGAGGAGAGAAAACAATCACTCCCTCTAGTATTTCAGATATTGGGATTCTGTAGTGATATTTCTTTAGGTGGCTTGCAAGGAGGAAACAGAGTCTCTACTGCATTTGATCTGTCAGATTTGAGGACAAATCTTTTTGAGGTTCGAGGAGATCATAGGAATCAAAATCCGTTAAGACCTATCATTAGGGCAAAAGCCAAAGGATTTCAAATCTTGGTGATAAAGGCCCATTTTGAGCACATCGACCCCGGAATTATTTGTTTATTAACCTCTTTTCTCTTATTCATGTATTATATATTCCAACAAGCACACTTATCATGCTTTACAGGGTGATAGACAAACTCATTAAAACTCAGTTTGTGGATTATCCATGGACTGACCTTAACCGACAATGAGCTGAGCCAAAGAATCCTATGGAAGAGCTAGCATCTTCAAGAATAATTTTTATCTATTTGTTATTTACTTGTATTATTTATGTTGTAATCTTTTGGGACACTTTTCATTTGCTTGTAATTGCCTTTTAGAACTGGCTACCCTAAAAGTGGCATAGTTGTAATTTTGTGGACTTTTTAACACTAAAGGGAGTAAGTATAAATACTTGCTTAAGTAGGGTTTTGAGGGGAGAATTTTTCAGAATAGACATACACTTTTACATGAGAGAATTAGGGTTCTTCCTTAGTTCAATTCCTCTTATCAATTTCAATCCTAAGAATTAGAATTGTGGCGAGTGCAACAAGAAGAAATTGTGAGTTATATCAATTTCTTATTGCTGTGTTTCTTTTCATATCTAGTGAGTCATATCTAGGGTTAGATTGAAGTCTTCTTGGTCAGATTTGATTGCATTTGTAATCAAATTATTATTGCTTAATTGAATGATTTTTAGCACTTGTTATTTACTATCAATATTTGCTTCATTTGAATCGTGGTTTACATTGTTGGAAAAGGGGTTCATGAAATTGGATCTTGTTGATTTTATGTGCTATTTCACGTAGTTTTCACAAGAATATTAGTGATCTTTATTGAGGAATATAACATTATGTAATTCATTTCATGAAATATAGCATTCGGATCATCTATTGCAATTAGGGTTCATGCAACAATTTGCTCCACCTTAAACTGATTTGACCTTGTCCTTTGGGAATTGTTATTTGGTTCATTTGTATGTGCTTAATTTTGGTTTTAGAGGCCCTGTGATAATATAGTTGTTAAATGCTTTCGTTGAGTAAGAAATGTTATTATTGTGATTAAAAGGCACAATGTTTGAGATGAGACGCTTTACGATTGCTTAACGGCGGTTAGGCAATCATGGCGGGTTGTCATGTAGAGTACCTAGAGTGGGGCATAACAGTATTCATCTTAAATAATTCCAACTTTTTATTTTTTTGGGTTACAAAATATGTAAATAAATTAATAAGTAATAATTAAAGATGTATAACTTCTAAGCTAAAAGTAAAATATATGAATTCTTTATAAAGTATTGTATTAATAGTTTTATAATATATTATACACAAAATCACTTCTATTTGATTACTTTCAAACAGTACATTTTTAATTACCTTTATATAAATAAGAAAATTAGATTTAGCCAATGTTCTTGCAATCTAGTAGTATAAATACTAATTTTCCAACAAAATGAATTTAGGTTTAATCCCTCTTTCCTAATAAATAAATAAAAAAGGAAAGAATTAGATCTATATGCAATCACTTTTCTCTATATGTAGACTCTAAAATCCTATATATTAATAATATATTTTAAAGTGACACATAGAAGGTATTTAGTCAATGAGTATTATCCCATGTAATTAGTCCTATGTTACGTTATAGATATGAATGTTTCATCCGAATGCTTTGTAGAACGAATTATTGACCATCCAACTTATTTACTAATTTATTTATTTATTTTTGTAAATTCTTGATTTCAAAATTTGCAAAACAAAGGTTGCTTTTAGAAGGACTTAGATTTATACTATTTATGCAAAAGAACCTAAATTTCTATAGTATGTGTTTAAGGCCTACTGTGTACTATTTATGTAAAGAAGGACTTGTAATAGTTAAACATACATTTAAGGATCTATTATTGACTCAATTTGAACTTGAAAGGTCGAATGCTTGTTCAATCAAAATTGATACTCTATATAACCATAGTTAATTACTTTAAGGTTTTGTCTAATTTGAAAATTGAAAACAACATCAAATGATAATTAAGCAAATGTAGCAATTATCACAAAGACTTCTTCACTAATTATACAGGAAAACAAAGTCAATAATAAAGGAAATAAAATCACATATATAGATCAATCCTCATCATCATCATCAACAACAACTAAATTGGAGTCTTCCTTTGGTGAAGTAATCCCACTCCTACTGTCTTCTTCTTCATCTACGCATATAAATAAATAATTAGATATTAAACACTTGAAATAATATGTTAAAAGAAAGTACTACCAAAAGAATAAAAAGAAATCACCTTCATAAGAAAATCTTTATAAACAATTATGTACAAATTAAAGCTTCCATATTTGTTGGGAGCATAGAACTATGATACTTATTAAGTACATGGGCACTAATGCTAAAAGCTAACTCAGATGCTATAGTGGTAATTGGAATGCTGAGCACATTAGAGGTCATAATGGACAAATCGGGATATCTTTAGCTTTGACTCTTTCAATGCTACAATACATCTAATTCTTAGTAGAAGTCCATATCTATTATTGGCTTATCTAGATAAATATCCAAAGAAGATTTGCTAGAACATCATACTTCTACTTGATGGTACTCTTACATTATTAAGGAAAAAACTAATTAAATACTGATACATAATAGGAAAAAATAACATTAAAAAAATAAATGAAGTTATTATTAAACTTACATCTAAAATAGCAAGATCAATCGTTAAACCCTTTCTAAACCCAGAGTGTCGTGGTGCTGCTCCTTTACCGTTACCTCAAAATATGTCTTGTGCTTGAGAAGATGATCCAACCTGATGGCTTCTAACTCTAGATATGTGATCTATTTTGCTCTTCTCATATTCTCTATATAGCTTATATAACTTGCTCTTTATGTGAACTAACTTCCCTTTACAAGTGAGGGGATCAAGTTTATTAAAGCAGAACTTCAAAAAATTAAATTTTATCTAAGGATCAATGATTGCTCCGAGTGCAAGGACAATACTATATTCCTCTCAATATTTATCGAACTTCTGTTTCATCTTAATAAACATCTCCCTTATGACATGATCTTCACTACTTAAATTTTCATTCAACAAACATTTAATTCCCCATACATGCAAAAAATAGTGGTTTCAAGTTGGATACAAAGATCCCGACATCAAATTGGTGATACTATAAAAACGGCTCAAAAACTTACATATCTTGTTTGCTCTTCCTCACTCATCCATCGTTGGACAATATTTATAATGAGAATCATTCAATTGAAACTAAGAAAAAGCACGTTGACACTTGAGTGCACTATCAAGCATAAGGTAAGTAGAATTCCATCTAGTAGCTACATGCAAGTGTAAACTAACATTGGTATCAATGTCGCCAACTTGTTAAATACACTCTAAAAAATGTTTCATTATACTTTCAGAGCCTTTCACATACTTCACACTCTCCCTTATTTTATGCAAGGCTTCACTACTTACCGTCAACCCCTCTTTAATGATTAAATGAAGAATATGAGCACAACATCTAATATGAAAAAACTCACCACCACATAACAAACTATGCTACAAGTTTAGTTGCTCTTTCAAGAAATCTTGCATGCAATCATTTGCAAATGCATTATCTAATGTAAGGGAGAATATCTTTCTATCAATGCCCTAATATTTGAAAATTCAAAAACTTTCTTCAATAGCTCAAACTCTAAATGAGGAGGGGGCATTTTATAGAAAGTAAGAATGTTATTGTTCAGTTTCCATTTGTCATCCACATAATGACCAATTAAACAAATATATCCTTTATAGGTGAAGGCGGTTTATACATCAGAAGTCAAACATACATTGTCCTTAGAGTATTTTGGAATATTTGTTTCAATTTATTCTTTTGAGCTAAATATAAATTCCAAACATCTGATGTAGCGGTTTTCCCAGAAATTAGCTTATAAATAGAATTATATAGCCTTATAAACTATGTAATCCTCATATACTCAACAAATGAAAATGGCAAATCATGTCCAATAATAGCCATTGACATTATCTCACGAGCAACTTTAGGTACCGGTTTTCTTGATTATAACTTACTGGCATAACCAATTATCATATCACCAACATCATTATATTTAGGAATTTGACTTAAATGAGACTTTCCTATATGTCGACGTAAGGATGATGTTCCATGGCTATGTCCCCTAATAACATATTCCTTCCCACACGCT
This sequence comes from Laguncularia racemosa, assembly GCA_037954665.1. Taxonomy (NCBI): domain Eukaryota; kingdom Viridiplantae; phylum Streptophyta; class Magnoliopsida; order Myrtales; family Combretaceae; genus Laguncularia; species Laguncularia racemosa. Next base: position 136,660 of record JBBMOL010000166.1, read on the forward strand.
TTACATTTGGCTCTACTTTTATCATCTTTCCCAACACCTATTTTTGCAAATATATCCTAAACCTTAGAAGAAGAACTATTGGTTCAAGCCTTTTTACTTACAAGTTCTTTAGATTGAGAAGATCTAGGTTTTACATTAGCATTACACCACTAACTTCGCATACATCATCAACATCAATAGGTTGTATTGTATTTGTAGTCTCATTACTTATAGGATCCATTCTAAAAATATATCAAAATAAGAAAATATCATAATATAGAATTAATACCACTAACATTACCTATAATTAGTCACACATCAAATGGATCCTTCTTGTTCTTAATTTATTGACAAGTGAATTTAAGATAAGATGTCTCAAATCCCAAATCGCAACTCTAATTCTCCAAATACAAAACCAATTAACCATAAGCTTTGATTTATGCATACCCCCTAACCTTAAACCATAACTCTAAACCCCAAACCCCAAATTGCAACTTTAATACCCAAATCGTAGCTTTAAACCCAAACCCTAAATCATAGCTCCAAACACAAACCCTAAACCCTAAATTGGCACCCCAAACCCTAAATCACAACTCTAAACCCACATCCCAAACCCTTAAACTGTAACTCTAAATACACCCATAGATCAAATCAAATAAACATAGTAGTTAGCTAAGTATAAAAAAAGAAAATAAAAATTGCAACAGCTAACAGAGGACTCACCACGCTGCTTGATGATGACAACGACGAGGAGGATGAGATGGTGCGGTGATGATGAGGACAATCGGCCAGTTACGGCAACTGAGACAACAACGAGGTGACAGCCAATGAATGTGCTACAACTACTACATACACCGATGGTGACTAAGTAGTGATTCCATTACTCTATGATCTATGACTATAGAGTCGTAAGTGATGACGGATGAGATGAGAATTGAGAGTGAGAGTGGGTGAGTTGTGGTACTGTGCTATTACCGTATTGTGTTGGTGTGGCTTATGCTGTGATAGTGAGAGTAGGAGTCAGTGATAATGACAATGAGAGAAGGAGGATTGGAGAATGGAGAGCAAAGGAAAAACTGGGGTTTGGTCGTTTGGTCAAGGTCTTCTATTCTAAAGCCTAACTACTTTTTTCAAATTTCAATCCATTCTTGTTTTTCTTTTTCTTTTTTTTTTTTAAATTGTGTAGGCTAGGCCAGCTCACCCATGCCCGCATCTACATGGCTCGCCCTAACTTATAGGCCAGGCAAGGTAGGCCAAAATAACTCGCTTATGTTGCGAGCTAAAATTTTTTGGCCCACCCTACAAAATTTTATGGTTTGAGCAAAGTCGGCCCACACGGCCCGTCCCACATTCTCAGTCCAAGAAATAGTACTAGTCAAGTTCTGAAACAAGTGGAAGCTATTAAAAGTTATCTATAGAAGTCAAGAGCTCCTAACTCAAAAGCGGATTCTTAGTTTTGGAAGCTTAAATTTGAAACCTTATAACTTTTTTATTATGAAGAGCTATGGAATCCATAATATTTTGATAAAGATTGAGTTGAGTTTACTTTAAGTTAGTGTAAATTACTTCATCACTTAGGTCCATTTCTAACATCAAATTAGTGCATTTTCATCGCATGCTCTAGCATGTCTAAATTGGAAAAGTCTATTTTTATTAATTTAATTTCTAATGATATTTTATTTTATTTATATTTTTAGAGTATTCAACTTATAAATACTTACTAAATAGTGTAGCTAAAGATTAACATTGATCATTTTTTATACTTACAAGTTGTTTCCTCTCTCATATTTTCATCACGCTTTATGCTACATCAATTGGTACTAGAGCAAGACAGTGCTTGGTGGTATAGATGCCAATGACCTTCATGATGATGATTAAGAAGCTAAGTTTCCTCTTTAAGGAAATAATGCATTGCAATGTTTGGAGCAACGTTTAGAGTAATAGATGGATATTAGATTATGGAATTTTGAGGAACATTTTAAGGAGATTATAAAATGTTTGAATGGTTTAGGAATCAATGCACACAAGAGGCAAGATCATAGTTGAAGAGTTGGGGTAGATTTGGCTTATAGTGACCTTATTAATAGCATTACCCTTGCTCAAACGAAACACACCTATGATAATAGTGATTCAACGGAAGAAGATGTCCTCGATTTATATAAACACAATGGCTAGAGGTAGTGGTAGTACCAGAAATACACATTTTCAAGAAGAGAAGGTTGTAGGCAAATGTCACTTGTCTGATGTTGAAATACATGTGATCAAGCTCAATTGGAAGTTTAAGAAGTGATCTCTACAAATTAAGTGCAAGCTTGATTGATCTTTAGTGTTTAAGTTAGATCTTTAGTTTCAATAAGTTTAGAGATCTAAAATAATTATGTTTCTTGGATAATTAGGAGCTAACAAAAGAGCAAGATGGAATTCATACTGGTGGCATGAACCTTGGTGAAGGTAAAATAGTGATTTCAACTCAATTGATGAATCTAAGCTTAGTTTTGATTTATGTTTTGTAATTTGAACTGATCTATAGAATTCACTAAGTAAGTAGGTGTTACTTCACTAGTTACAAGGTGAATATGGTATTAAATTGGAAAGAGTATGGGTTTCAAGAAGTTTTTAGAAGGGTTTCAAGGTTAATTCATGGATCTACAAAAGGTAAATGCTTAATTTGTGCTGAATTGATGATTTAGTGGTTGATTATGTTGTTAATTGAAGTTTGATGTTGTGAATTGGTTAATTTAAGTTTGGAAATGAAAATGGGTATTTGGAGAATGTATGATGTGGCACGAATGACATCTGACGGTATGTTAATGTTTTGATTTGATTTCTTGAAGAATTAGGTGTTTAGTTTAAAATTATATTGCTTACATTCATTTGATTTTGAAATAAAGCAAGTTTAATTAATGGTTTGCGGTTTTCTTCAATGTGTTTAAGTATAGGATGGGGGTAGGTCTTGATTATTTAATGCTGATTTGGTGATATGAAATTGTTTAATGATCATTAAATGTGTTGATTTGATGAACACAAGCTAAATTGATTAAGTGAATCGAAGATTGTGGCGGAATAATGACAAGACCAGCTTCAGTGTGTAACTTGAAATTTGGAATGCTGATGATTTGTTGATATTTCACTTTTTTTTTTCTTGATGTCCAGATGATGATCTAAAGTTTAGAAGAAGTTTAGTTTGATTTGGAGTCTTTTAGAGGTGTTTAAGACTTGGATTGGCAAGTCTAAGTAGTGGTTTTATGCTTGTTTTATTTTTTGGAAAATAAATTTTCTTAGATAATTAAGAGTTGCAAGAAGATCAAGATGAAATTCATGGTGGTGATGTAAATCATGATGAAGGTAAAATAGTGATTTTGACTTAATTAATGATCTAAGATTGATTTTGTTGCATGTTGTGTAATTCAAGTCAATTTATATATTTCATTAAGTAACTAGGTGTTAATTTATTGGTTGCACAATTGATTTGGTGTTAATTTGAAAGTAGTGTATGTTTCAAGAAGTTTTTGGGAGGGCTTCAAGGTTAATCTATGTATCTGCAAAAGGTAAGTGCTACACTTGTATTGAACTGATGAATTAGTAGTTGATATTGTTGTTAATTAAAGTTTGATGCTATGAATTGGTTAATTTAAGTTTGGAAATGATAAATGGGTATTTGGAGAATGTATGATGTGGCGGGAGTGATACATGATGGTATGCTAATGCTTTGATTTAATTTCTTGAAGAATTAGGTGTCATTTTTTAAGTATATTGTTTATATCAGAGTTGATATTGATATGTAGCAAGTTTAATTGATGAATTATAGTTTTCTTGAGTGTTTTGTGGTTTAAGTATAGATCGGGGCTGAACTTGATTGTTTAATGTTGATTTGATGATATTAAATGGTTTGATGATCATTAGATGTGTTGATTCAATGAGTAGAAACTAATTGATTAAGTGAATTCAAGATTGTGATGGAATCATGATGAGACTAGCTTTAGGATGTAACTTGAAATTTGGCTTGATGTAAAGTTGTTTAGAGGTGTCTAGGACTTGAACCAGTAAGTTTTAGTAATGGTTTACACTTGTTTGACTTTCTGGATATTTTCCATAAAATTTTGCTCATGATCTTGATTTTATTTTTTTCTTTTTAAGTTTTTAATGTTGATTTGATATATTCATGATGAGTACATTAAGTATCTTCTTGAACTGGAAAGTAAAGGGAATAGTAGAGATAAATAAAAGTATCTTTAAAAATACTTCAGTTAGCAACTAGGAGATGGAAAAGAAAAACACACCCTTACCCTTTTAAATTATTTATTATTTTATTTTATTTTTCCTGGCTATTAAATTTTTTTCATATTGTACCTCTATGTTGATTTCTTTCTTTTAACAATACCTATTTGTTATTAACTTTTCGTCACTGTTGATATAATTTTTTGAGTAGCTGAACCCCTTTGCATAGTTAGTGCAAAATGATTGATACGAACCACGCCCACGTGTGACAAAACCTTATACCAATACGTTTGGAATTGCAACCCAAGATGCCAAAACGACCAAAGTGGAACCGTAACCCGTTGTCTATAGATGAGGCAAGAACCTTGGTATATTCTGCTGATGCCACAATCGAGATGAAAGACCAATTGATAAGTCTGGTTGAACGCCACGGAAGAAATCCAATAAGTTCAAGAGAAGCTCTTTAGAGAACCAAGAGAGGAATTCTCTCAAATTGTGTTATTCAATGTTGTATGAATGTTCTATTTGTGTTTTTCCAACCCTAGCAACATTTAATAGGGTTTACAGCTCGTAAAACAAAAGCCCAAAATGACATAACATAATAAAGTTGCGAAAAAAATAACAAACAGGCAATGTACGCCGGCGGCGCAGTAGCCGGCGTAGGATATACGTCGGGTATATAGGCCAACGGCGTAGTAGGCCGGTGTAGTCGCTCTATTGTGGTCTAATTGCAATGCCGGTTCAAAGCCAGTAGCGTTGAAGCCAGCATTGTCAAGACCAGTAGCTTTGATCTCCTTGAATGACTTGTACAAATGCAAGTTCATTCTCATGGTTGCTCCAATCCTTTCCGGCTTCTTGGACATCCTTTATCAACCCGTTAAGTGCTTCCTTGAATCGATTCGCTCGCATTCTTGTGATCGGTCTAGGTGGCACTTCAAGAGGATCCACATTCCAGCTTCTAGCTTGGCTCCCATCATGGCTCTCACATTCCCCTCCTCTTGAAAAGGATTTGTCCTCAAATCGTCGCCTACATCAAAAGGACTCAGATTAGTAACGTTAAAAGTAGCACTTACTTGATACTCACCTGGCAAATCTAACTTGTAGGCATTATCATTGGTGCGCTCAAGAATTTGAAATGGTCCATCACCTCTAGGAAGTAATTTAGATTAACGCTATACAGGAAACCGCTCTTTATGCATGTGAACCCAAACCCAGTCTCCAGGTTCAAAGACAGCTTGTCGACGACCCTTGTTGGCTTGTTTCACATACTACTTTGTTCTTCGCTCAATGTTTAGCCTTGCCCTCTCATGGATCTGTTTAAAAAATTCTGCTTTCTTCTTACCATCTAGATTAACATACTCAGAAATAGGAAGAGGTGATAAATCCAAAGGAGTTAGTGGATTAAAACCATACACAATTTTAAAAGGTGAAACTTAGTAGCAGAATGCATTATGCGATTATAAGCAAATTCAATATGAGGCAAACAATCCTCCCAACTTTTAATGTTCTTTTTAATGACAGCCCTCAAATGAATGATATGGTCTTCCAAACTCTTGCTATAAATGAGGATATCATCAAAATAGACGACCACAAATTTGCCAATAAAAGTCCTCAAAACATGGTTCATAAGTCTCATGAAAGTACTAGGTGCGTTAGTTAAACCGAAAGGCATTACTAACCACTCATATAATCTATATTTTGTCTTAAATGCGGTTTTCCATTCATCACCTTCCTTCATTCTAACTTGGTGATATCCGCTTTTCAAATCAATTTTGGAAAAGACACTAGACCCATGTAACTCATCTAACATGTCATCTAAGCGAAGAATGGGATGACGATACTTTACCGTGATGTTGTTGATGGCACGGCAATCAACACACATTCTCCATGACCCATCCTTCTTAGGCACCAAAATCACAGGCACTGCACATGGGCTCATGCTTTCTCTCACGTGCCCTTTCTTCATTAAGTCATTGACCTGCCTTTCGAGTTCCTTTGTCTCCTCTGGATTGCTCCTATATGCTGGCTTGTTTAGAATAGATGCTCTGGGTACAAGGTCAATCTGGTGCTCAATACCACGAATAGGTGGTAACCCCTTTGGAATCTCCTCAAGGAAGACATCTTCAAAGTCCTGCACAATAGACACAATCACACTAGGCAAAGAGTTAAAAAGTTCGTTAGTATTCAAACAAGTCTCCTTAAAATCCAGAAACAACATAGGTTTCTTCATCACTAACGCTCTCCTCACTACACTCGCTCTTGCCACATAACTCTCCTTTTGCAAGGCTGTACTCTCCTTTTCACTCACCACCAAAGTTGATCCCCCCTCAACTTGGCCTCTCACACTCTTTCCAGCCTTCTACTCTTTTTCCTTTTGATATTGACTTTTGTGGTCCTTTTCTTTTTCAATGTGTTTTGATCTCTCACTCTCCCTCTGTTTTTCACTCACCTTATATTTTGCAAAAGATTGTTGTAGCTACAACTGATCTTTGTACACCTGTTTAGGTGTTAAGGGTTTAAGATTATAGCTTTTGCCATGGTGAACAAGTGTATACTTGTTTGAAAAGCCATCATGAACAACCTTCCTGTCAAACTGCCATGGCCTTCCCAACAACGCATGACAGGCCTGCATCGCCACTACATCGCATAACACCTCATCCTCATACCTACCGATGCGAAAAGCAATTAAGGCTTGCTTACTAACCTTAGCCTCACTACTATCATTCAGCCACTGCAATTTATATGGGCTAGGGTGTCTAGTAGTCTTGAGCCCCAAACTCTCAACAATGAAAGTACTCACCACATTAGTGCAACTCCCCCCATCAATGACCAAACTGCAAATATGGTTACCTAGATAACATCTAGTATGAAAGATATTCTCTCGTTGCACCTTCTCTTCTTCCTTCACTTGCACATTCAAAGCTTGCTTCACTACTGCCACTAACTTCCCTGCTGCAGGCTCCTCGTCATCACTAGCATCCTCTAAAGGAGGCATATCATCATCCTCACTATCCCCCTCAGTCTCATACTCACCATCATCACGCAGAATCATAACACGTCTGTTCGGACATTGACTAGCAATATGGCCTCTACCTTGGTATTTAAAACATTTAATGTCACGATTTCTAGGAGTAGAAGAATCAGGTTTACCTTGATTAACAAGAGTAGAACCTCCTTGCTTCTGCTCTCCTTTTGGCTTGGTGGGTAAAGACCTTTCTTCCTTTTTCCAATGGTTAGTCTTCCAAGTAGATGAACCGGCACCCTGTTGAAACCGTGCAGTATTACTACCTTTCCTCCTGTGTTGGTTCTCATTCCACATAATGCTGCAATTTTACTACATTTTGGATCTCTTTATTTAACCCAGCAAGAAACCTCGCCATGGTAGCCTCTCTATCCTCCTCAACATTCGCTCTAATCATAGTAACCTCCATCTCCTTGAAATACTCATCCACACTTCGGCTTCCTTGCTTAAGAGTTTGCAATTTGTTGTGCAATTTACAATAGTAATAAGCAGGAACAAACCGCTTCTTTACCACCCTCTTTATCTCTTCCCAAGACTCAATGGGTGGTTCGCCATTCCTTCTTCTATTCAACTTCTGTTGATCCCACCACACTATGGCATAATCTGAAAACTCAATGGCAGCAAGCTTCACTTTCTTTCTCCCACTATAATTGTGACAATCAAACACCATCTCTACCTTCTTCTCCCATTCTAAGTTTACCTCGAGATCATTCTTCCCTTGGAAAGGAGGAATCTTCATCTTTATACTACTCAATTGATATCCTCTCTATTCCTATCTCCTTTATCTTCCCAATCCCTAGTTCCTATATTCCTACCACCATAACCTCTATAACTCTCGATAGAAGGTTCATCAAATTCATCATCATGATGAGGGCCATGATGGGAGTCAAGCTAAAAGATGGAATGTGGATCCTCTTGAAGTGCCACCTGGACCGATCACAAGAACTCGAGCGAAACGATTCAAGGAAGCACTTAATGGGATGATAAAGGATATCCAAGAAGCTGGAAAAGAGTGGAGCAACCATGAGAATGACCTTGCATTTGTATAAGTCATTCAAGGAGATCATCAAAGCTGCTGGCCTTGACAACGTTGGCTTAAATGCTGCCGGCCTTGAACCGGCGTTGCAATTAGAGCACGACAGAGGGACTACACCGCCGGCCTATATACCTGGTGTACATCCTACGCCGGCTTTTATTACCTGTTTGTTATTTTTCCACGACTTTATTATGTTATGTCATTTTGGGCTTTTGTTTTTACGAGTTGTAAACCCTAATATAAGCTGCTAGGGTTGGAAAACAAAACATAGAACATACATACAACATTGATAAACACAATTTGAGATGATTCCTCTCTTGATTCTCCAAAGAACTTTTCTTGAACTTATCGGATTTCTTCCATAGCGTTCACCCCGACTTATCAATCGGTCTTTCAACCGAATTGTGGCATCAACCAAATATACCAAGGTTCTTGCCTCACCTATAGGCAACAAGTCGTGGTTCCACTTGATTGTTTTGGCATCTTGGGTTACAATTCCAAACATATTGGTATAGGGTTTCGTCACACATGGGCGTGGTTCATATCAGTTTGGTATTAGAGCCTAGGTTTGTTAAACATCAGTTCGGTTTGAGAAAGGTAACATCAAAACCCTAACTCTAATCGTTCATATCAATTATTCCTATCAAGTTTCGTTTTACCGTCGCTTCATACTCAAGTCCATAGTGTTAATTTTTCTTGAGTAGTGTAGTTCATCCTATTAATCTTGTTATAAAAAAAAGTCACAAAAAAGAAAAAACGTGAGCAAAAGAACGAAAGCAAGGACAACAAAAAGAAAGAAAAAGGAAAATTCTAGCCTGGAGAGTTTGTTCTTGAATTCTACAGAAGAATTTGGTGTAGTTTGGATTAGTTCTAAGAGAATTGAGAAGAGGGATTAGTGAGTTGATAACATCGCTGTTGTGAGAATACACAAGTGATTGAGGGCTATCCTTCTTTGAGTGAAACACGTGAGGGAGTGAATCGTGAGGCTTAATCCTATATATTTGTGTTAGTACTAACCTTTATTGCAGAAACTATGTCGAGGTAACATTCTCCTGAAGGTGAGAGGGGGAGGTTTGATGCTAGGTTAGTGATTGAGGATTGAGATGAAGAGGATGTTTCAGGAGGGAATGGAACAAATTCATGAAATGGTAGATCAAAAACTAGAGCAATCTAAAAACGTCTTTCAAGGGCATAAGAGGGAGAGTTGTTCTAAGAGAGGACAAAGGGGTGGAGTTGAAATTTCTGATGATGAATTTGATGAACCTTCTATTGGGAGTTATAGAGGTTATGGTGGTAGGAATAAAGGAACTAGGGATTAGGAAGATAGAGGAGATAGGAATAGAGAGGATAATCAATTGAGTAGTATAAAGATAAAGATTCCTCCTTTCCAAGGGAAGAATGATCCTGAGGCATACTTAACTGGGAGAAGAAGGTAGAGATGGTGTTTGATTGTCACAATTATAGTGGGAGAAAGAAAGTGAAGCTTGCTGCCATTGAGTTTTCAGATGACGCCATAGTGTGGTAGGATCAACTGATGTTGAATAGAAGAAGAAATGGCGAACTACCTACTGAGTCTTGGGAAGAGATGAAGAGGTTGATGAAGAAGCAGATTGTTCCTGCTTACTAATATCGTGAATTGCACAACAAATTGCAAACTCTTAAGTAGGGAAGCTGAAGTGTGGATGAATATTTCAAGGAGACGGAGGTTACTATGATTAGAGCAAATGTTGAGGAGGATAGAGAGGCTACCATGGCTAGATTTCTTGCTGGTTTGAATAGACAGATACAAAATGTAGTAGAATAGCAGCATTATGTGGAATTGAAAGATATGGTTCACATGGTTATAAAGGTTGAGAACCAACATAAGAGGAAAGGTAGTAGTATTGCATGGTTTCAACAGGGTGCTGGTTCATCTACTTGGAAGACTAACCAATGGAAGAAGGAAGAAAAGTCTTTACCCACCAAGCTAAAAGGAGAGCAGAAGCAAGCGGGTTCTACTCCTGGTAATCAAGGTAAACCTGATTCTTCTACTCCTAGAAATCGTGACATTAAATGTTTTAAATGCCAAGGAAGAGGTCATATTGCTAGTCAATGTCCGAATAGACGTGTTATGATTCTGCGTGTTGATGGTGAGTATGAGCCTGAGGGGGATAGTGAAGATGATGATATGCCTCCATTGGAGGATGCTAGTGATGACGAGGAGCCTACAGCAGGGAAGTTAGTGGCAGTAGTTAAGCGAGCTTTGAATGTGCAGGTGAAGGAAGAAGAGGAGGTGCAACGAGAAAATATCTTTCATACTAGATGTTATCTAGGTGACCATATTTGCAATTTGATCATTGATGGGGGGAGTTGCACTATGTAGTGAATACTTTCATTGTTGAGAGGTTGGGGCTCAAGACCGATAAACACCCTAGCCCATATAAATTGCAGTGGCTGAATGATAGTGGCGAGACTAAGGTGAGAAAGCAAGCCTTAATTGCTTTTCGCATTGGTAGGTATGAGGATGAGGTGTTATGCGATGTAGTGCCGATGCAGGCATGTCATGTGTTGTTGGGGAGGCCATGGCAGTTTGACAGGAAGGTTATTCATGATGGTTTTTCTAACAAGTATACACTTGTTCACCATTGCAAAAGCTATAATCTTAAATCCTTAACACCTAAACAGGTGTATGAGGATCAGTTGCAGTTACAGCAATCTTTTGCAAAATACAAGGTGAGTGAAAAACAGAGGGAGAGTGAGAGAGTAAAAGACATAGAAAAAGAAAAAGAACACAAAAGTCAATATCAAAAGGAAAAAGAGAGGAAAGCTAGAAAGAGTGTGAAAGGCTAAGTTGAGGGGGGATCAACTTTGGTGGTAAGTGAAAAGGAGAGTGCAGCCTTGCAAAAGGAGAGTTGTGTGGCAAGAGCGAGTGTCGTGAAGAGAGCATTAGTGATGAAGCAACCTATGTTGTTGCTGGTTTTTAAGGAAACTTGTTTGAATACTAACGAACTTTTTAACTCTTTGCCTAGTGTGGCTGTGTCTATTGTGCAGGACTTTGAAGATACCTTCCCTAAGGAGATTCCAAAGGGGTTACCACCTATTCGTGGTATTGAGCACCAGATTGACCTTGTACCCGAAGTATCTATTCTAAACAAGCCAGCTTATAGGAGTAATCCAGAGAAGACAAAGGAACTTCAAAGGCAGGTTAATGACTTGATGGAGAAAGGGCATGTGAGAGAAAGCATGAGCCCATGTGTAGTGCCTGTGATTTTGGTGCCTAAGAAGGATGGGTCATGGAGAATGTATGTTGATTGCCACGCCATGAACAACATCACGGTAAAGTATCGTCATCCCATTCCTCGCTTAGATGACATGTTAGATGAGTTACATGGGTCTAGTGTCTTTTCCAAAATTGATTTGAAAAGCGAATATGACCAAATTAGAATGAAAGAAGGTGATGAATGGAAAACCACATTTATGACCAAATATGGGTTATATGAGTGGTTAGTAATGCCTTTCGGTTTAGCTAACGCACCTAGAACTTTCATGAGACTTATGAACCATGTTTTGAGGACTTTTATTGGCAAATTTGTGGTCGTCTATTTTGATGATATCCTCATTTACAGCAAGAGTTTGGAAGACCATATATCTCACTTGAGGGATGTTTTAGAAGTGCTTCGAAAGGAGCAATTATATGCTAACCTCAAAAAGTGCACTTTTTACATAGACAAACTTGTGTTTCTTGGTTTTATTATTAGTGCATAGGGAATACAGGTTGATGAAGAGAAGATTCGTGCGATCCAAGAATGGCCTAGTCCAACTAATGTAAGTAATGTTCGGAGTTTCCATGGACTAGCGAGCTTTTACAGGAGGTTTGTGAAGGATTTCTGCACTATTGCAGCACCACTTACTGAAGTAATCAAGAAGAATGTGGGGTTCAGATGGGGAGAGCAACAAGAGAAGGCCTTTCAGATGCTTAAAAATAAGCTGACTCATGCGCCATTACTTGCTTTACCTAATTTCTCTAAAACTTTTGAAATTGAGTGTGATGCTTCAGGAATAGGTATTGGAGCAGTTCTCATGCAGGAGAGGAGACCAATTGCATTCTTTAGTGAGAAGCTAAGTGGGGCAACCTTGAACTACCCTAATTATGACAAGGAGTTATATGCATTGGTTCCAGTGTTGGAGACTTGGCAGCACTATCTTTGGCCAAAAGAGTTCGTGATCCACACTGATCATGAATCCTTGGAGCACTTAAAGGGACAACATAAGCTAAACAAAAGGCATGCTCGTTAGGTGGAGTTTATCGAAACATTTCCCTATGTCATCCACTACAAGCAAGGTAAAGAGAATGTTGTTGCTGATGCACTTTCTAAAAGGTATGCTCTTATCTCTACTCTTAGTTCCAGATTGCTTAGTTTTGAGCATATTAAAGAATTGTATGCTACTGATCGAGATTTTTGTGAAGAGTATGTGTGTTGTGAGAAGAGTGGTCATGGTAAATTTTATAAGCATGAAGGATTCTTGTTTAGGGAGAATAAACTTTGCATTCGAAATTGTTCTTTAAGAGAATTATTAGTGAGAGAGTCTCATGGAGGAGGTTTAATGGGGCATTTTGGAGTAGCTAAAACCTTAGGGGTTTTGCAGGAACACTTCTATTGGCCTCACATGAAATGAGATGTTGAGAGGATTTGTGAGCGGTGTGTCACTTGTAAGCAAGCAAAGTCTAGACTCCAACCTCATGGACTTTATACCCCACTTCCCATAATGAGCCGTGGGTTGACATTTCCATGGATTTTGTATTAGGATTACCCAGGTCTAGGTATGGTCGAGACTCTATTTTTGTAATCGTGGATAGGTTTTCTAAGATGGCACATTTCATTCCTTGCCACAAAACAGATGATGCTTGCCATATTGCTAATTTGTTCTTTAGGAAAGTTGTGAGATTGCATGGTATACCTAGAACAATCGCGTCGGATCGGGATGCTAAGTTTTTGAGCTACTTCTGGAAGACCCTGTGGGCTAAGTTAGGAACTAAGTTATTGTTCTCTACTACTTGTCATCCACAGACTGATGGTCAAACTGAGGTAGTAAATTGAACCTTATCTACTTTGTTGAGGGTTGTCATTAAAAAGAACATTAAAAGTTGGGAGGATTGTTTGCCACATGTTGAATTTTCTTATAATCGCATAATGCATTTTGCTACTAAGTTTACTCCTTTTGAAATTGTGTATGGTTTTAATCCACTAACTCCTTTGGATTTATCACCTCTTCCTATTTCTGAGTATGTTAATCTAGATGATAAGAAGAAAGCAGAATTTGTTAAACAGATTCATGAGAAGGCAAGGCTCAACATTGAACGGAGGACAGAATAGTATGTGAAACAAGCTAACAAGGGTCATTGACAAGCTGTCTTTGAACCTGGAGACTGGGTTTGGGTTCACATGTGCAAAGAGCAGTTTCCTATGCAACGTCGATCTAAATTACTTCCTTGAGGCGATGGACCATTCCAAATTCTTAAGCGCATCAATGATAATGCCTACAAGTTAGATTTGCCAGGTAAGTATCAAGTAAGTGCTACTTTTAACGTTACTGATCTGAGTCCTTTTGATTTAGGCGACGATTTGAGGACAAATCCTTTTCAAGAGGAGGGGAATGATGAGAGCCATGATGGGAGTCAAGTTAGAAGATGGAATGTGGATCCTCTTGAAGTACCACTTGGACCGATCACAAGAACTCGAGTGAAACGATTCAAGGAAGCACTTAATGGGCTGATAAAGGATATCCAAGAAGCTGGAAAAGAGTGGAGCAACCATGAGAATGACCTTGCATTTGTACAAGTCATTCAAGGAGATCATCAAAGCTACCGGCCTTGAACCGGCATTGCAATTAGAGCGCGATAAAGGGACTACGCCGGCCTACTACGTCACCGGCTTTCATTGCCTGTTTGTTATTTTTCCGCGACTTTATTATGTTATGTCGTTTTGGGCTTTTGTTTTTACAAGTTGTAAACCCTAATATAAGCTGCTAGGGTTGGAAAACAGAACATAGAACATACATACAACATTGATAAACACAATTTGAGAGAATTCCTCTCTTGATTCTCCAAAGAACTTTTCTTGAACTTATTGGATTTATTTCATGGCGTTCACCCCGACTTATCAATCGGTCTTTCATCCCGATTGTAGCGCCAACAGAATATACCAAGGTTCTTGCCTCACCTATAGGCAACAGGTCGTGGTTCCACTTAATTGTTTTGGCATCTTGGGTTGATATTCCAAACATATTGGTATAGGGTTTCGTCACATGTAGGCGTGGTTCGTATCACATCAGAAATTTCATCTCTACCCCTTTGTCCTCTCTTAGAAAAATTCTCCCTCTTACGCCCTTGAAAGACGTTTTTAGATTACTCTAGTCTTTGCTCCACCGTTTCATGAATTTGTTCGATTCCCTCTTGAAACATTCTCTTCATCTCACCCCGCAACGCCTCAATCACTAACCTAGCATCAAACCTCCCCCTCTCACCTTCAGGAGAATGTTGCCTTGACATAGTTCCTGCAATAAAGGTTAGTACTAACACAAATATATAGAATTAAGCCTCACGATTCACTCCCTCACGTGTTTCACTCAAGAAGGATATACCACAATCACTTGTGTATTCTCACAAATAGATATGATATCAACTCACTAATCCCTCTTCTCAATTCTCTTGGAACTAATCCAAACCACACCAAATTCTTCCGTAGGATTCAAGAACAAACTTTTCGGCTTGAATTTTTTCCCTTTTTCTTTTTTTTTTTCGTCCTTTTGTTTTCGTTCTCTCTTTTTTTTTTCGTTCTCTTTTTTTTTTTTTTGTAACAAGGTTGCTAGAATGAAACTACACTACTCAAGAGACAATTAACACTATGGACTTGAGTACGAAGCAATGGTAATATGAAACTTGATATGAACAATTGATATGAACGATTGGAGTTAGGGTTTTGATGTTACCTTTATCAAACCGAACTGATGTTTAACAACCTAGGCTCTGATACCAAACTGATACGAACTACGCCTACGTGTGACGAAACCCATACCAATACGTTTGGAATTACAACCCAAGATGCCAAAACAACCAAAGTGGAACCGCGACCCGTTGTCTATAGATGAGGCAAGAACCTTGGTATATTCTGTTGACAACACAATCGGGATGAAAGACCAATTGATAAGTCTAGTTGAATGCCACAGAAGAAATCCGATAAGTTCAAGAGAAGTTCTTTGGAGAACCAAGAGAGGAATTCTCTCAAATTGTGTTATTCAATGTTGTATGAATGTTCTATCTGTGTTTTTCCAACCCTAGCAGTGTTAAATAGGGTTTACAGCTCGTAAAACAAAAGCCTAAAACGACATAACATAATAAAGTTGCGAAAAAAATAACAAACAGGCAATGTACGCCGGCGTAGGATGTATGCCGAGTATATAAGCTGACAGCGTACTAGGCCGGCGTAGTCCTCTATCATGCTCTAATTGCAGCGCCGGTTCAAAGCCGGCAGCATTGAAGCCAGCATTGTCAAGACCGGCAGCTTTGATCTCCTATGCTTTGATCTCCTTGAATGACTTGTACAAATGTAAGTTTATTCTCATGGTTGCTCCAATCCTTTCCGGCTTCTTGGACATCCTTTATCAACCCGTTAAGTGCTTCCTTGAATCGTTTCGCTCAAGTTCTTGTAATTGGTCCAAGTGGCACTTCAACAGGATCCACATTCCACCTTCTAGCTTGGCTCCCATCATGGCTCTCATCAATGATGCAACCTTGTACATTGTTGATCTTTCACTTATCACACATGAATTCATTAAAATAAAGGCCATATAATATAGTGATATATATAAATAAATAATATTATTTGTCTTATATTTTCATTAATTTACAAGTATATGTTAATAATATGATAATTGGGATAATATCTTAAGTAATTTTATAATTTTTATCAAAAGCATATTTTTTTCCTTTATCTTTTATATAAAGATAATTTTTGAAACTTTTATACAAGAGGTGCATTCTTTTCAAGCAATTGATATGTAACCATTGCATAGTTTAATGCAAAACAATACAACTCTTTGTAATCATGATGATCCACCTCTATATTTCAAAAATATATATATATAATTCTTTCTAATTGTTGCGTCATTTCACAAAAAACCATTAGTTCACAAAAATTTTTTATGTATTATATATTTTAAACAATTATATATTAGTGTTTATCATATATTTATAATATATACATATTGTAAACACCCTATTTTTGCCCTAAGAGTCAATAATTCTAAAAAATAATCAATTCTCAATAATTTCAATTTTTCCAATTTTTTTCAATTTTTTTCTAATTTAGCATAAATAATAAAAATATTCAAAAAATAAAAATAAATAGGAAAACACATCAATTTTGAAAAATGACTTCAGAAATGGCAATAATGAATAATAAATAATTTTTACAAATTTTTTAAATTTCAAAAAAAAAACAAAAAAATGAAAAAAATCGCATTGCATATATGCAATTTGCGATAAAAAGAAAATCAAGAAATTGGGCCAGCTCAGTTGGTTCGTGTGTGCACCTGGGAACGTGTGGAAGCTAGAGGTCGCGAGTTCGAATCCCCCCGCGTGCGTTCGGCAAAATTTTTTCTTTCTTTTCCTTGGAGCTACCACGTGGCGGCATGTGATTGGCCGAGTGGAAACATGTGCCCCGCACGTGGTCATCTTTTTCCTCGAGCCCAGCCGAAGAAAAATCTAGCAGAAGTTCGATAAGGTTGAAATTGCTGGATTTCTTCGAATCTTTTTGGATTTCAATAAATCTAAAACCGAATTATCCAGATAAATCACAAGATTAGAACAAATCGGCATCAAATAGGTTAGATAGAATCAAATCTAAAAAACGCAAAAATATGGGTTTATCCAAATTGGCCGATTCAAGCTTATCTAAGAGGGTTTCCGGACACCTATAAATAGAGGAGGAGGTGAGGAAGCCAAAGGACAGATCATAATTGAGAGAAAGTGAGGAAATAGTGCAAATCGGAGAGCATCGGAGGAGACCCAAAACCGCGAAGCACCGTCCGGAGTTGAACCACCACCAAGAGGCAATCTAGGAGCAAACCACCACCACCATTGGATTCAACAACCTCGAAAAGCTAGGATTCGACACCTCACCCGCTGCAAAAGGCCACCGGAACGCCGTGTCCGATCGATCCGACCCGACCCGCGCACCGACTCGGATCCAGGTAAGTCGGATTTTCTGGATTTTTTTTTATTTTATTTAATTTACTTATTTTGTTTATTTATTTTTTCCGAATTAATTTATTATTTATTATTTGTGGTTTTTTTTATTTGCTTAGTTATTTATTTATTGGTTTTTGTTATTTGTTTAGTTATTAGTTATTTATTTGTTTATCATTTTCAATAAATAGAAAAATGTAGAAATTAGGTTTTTTTTAGGATTTAATAATGTAAAATAAAAAATAAAAAACAAGAAAACAAGAAAAATATTAGGAAAATAATAATAAAATTTTAGATGTCAAAATAGGATAGATAATAAACTTAGGATACAAAAATCAACAAAGATTCCCAGAAATCAACAAAATTCCCAGAAATCACAAAAATAACAAAAAATCATAAAAGTTAATAAAAAATTCAAAAAATTATGAATGAATCATAAAAATAAGTTTTAGCACTTAGAAAAATCATTTTCTTCAAATAAATCAAAATTGATGTTTTTCCTAAAAATCATTTTCAAAAATCAGATTAAAGCTTAGACTTAGATTTTTTTAGAAAAAATCCTAAAAATGATAAAAACATAAATCAAAAGAAATTTCAAAATTAAAATTGACAAACAAACTTAAAGTTTTCAAAAAAGCAAACTACGGCTTGTTTGATCTTGAGTAGCAGGTACGTAGGCACCCACCCGGGTCAACCCATAAAATGAATGAAAAATCCTTTTCTTATAATAATTCAAAACATAATAAAAAGTAACAAAAATACAATAAAAACACATTTCTAAAGAGGAACAATTTTAGGAGATTAGGTGATAACCGTAAAGGTTTTAATAGGTTAGCCTCCGGACTTAGAAACTCTGGTTTTCCCTTTTCCTCTTTTCACAAAAACGAAAAGAGGAAATAACGTCGACTAGTGGTCTAAATTAAGACTAATCTGCTCCTTTAGTCTTAATTCAATATTTCCCAACAACAATTGGGTGGCGACTCCAAAAATCAAACGAAATTCCTAACTCAAGTCGAGGATCTATATTAGATGAGCATAGGGTCTAGTCTAGATCGGATTAGGAATTGGAATTCAAAAATTAGACTTGATAGGATGGCGACTCCACTGAGGACCCATGCCAGTAGGCTAGCCATCTGAATCTCTTCAATTTGTTATCTTTAAGAAATGTGTTTCATTCTTTTTACTCTGTTGCTAACCTTTCAGGAACTAGTTAGATTTTCAGTTTTTCTTTACTGTGGGGGTTTGCATGCATATGTGTGTGTGAGTAGATGCGGTTGAACCCGGACCGTCCTAGAAACCTAAGACGGGGAGCCATTGTGTAGGTTTCGGGCGAAGTAAGTTGATTCACCATTCGGGACCGATTAGGCTACCCCACCCTATGCTTCGATATGGCCTGAGATCCATTTCTTCGAGAATGCAGGAGGCCATAGAGCTCAGGAACCAATTAGAACCAACCTACTTGCATACATAACATCACAAGGGGTTGACAATTGAATGACAATGTAATGGTTTGTTATTTTGTCCTGGGAGTTCAGGACTATTTCCCTGTAACGTGTTCATAGTTCTATTTGTAACTAGGCTGTTTCTTATTGTAATAGATGGCTAGCAGTACAGTCGACTGCCTCCTCCGCAAAGAAATTCGAGTGTACAAACCTCTGGACCCAAAATTGGTACTGGACCATTGGTTTACTTTGTACAACCCAGAGGAGCAGGCCTTCATCCATCAAAAGATCGGCCCCATCCTCTCATTGACAAAGATAGAGGTGAATCTGCCTTTAGTCCGGGCCATGCTTCAATTATACGAAATTGAGCCCGCCGCCTTCTTTATTGGGCCGCATGAGATCACCCCAACCCTGGAGGAATACACTTAGTTGCTACAGGCTCCAGCACTAACTGATCAGATCTACATTCCAGACCTAGAGGCCGGGCCAGCCGGTACCTTCAGCAGATTATTAGGCATCCGGAAGACAGCAGTCAACAAAGCCCTGGCGAACTGTAATGGGTATTGCATATGCATGGATGATTTAGAAGCCTGGTTCATTGCTCGAGAGGACAATGGGGATAGAAAGGACATCCTATGTGGGGACCCTAAGACTTACAGACAGAGAAGGGTGAACGCTTTCATCTTGACAACCTTCGCCACCATACTGTTCCCCACCGGGACCTTCTATATTCACTACCGGTTTACAGAGCTGGTGACCCAATTTCTAGAGGGAAGATCTTACATCCCGGCTCTACTGGCTGAACAAATCCAAAACCTGAATTTCCTTAAGAAGAAAGGCCACGGGATCCTTCGCTCAAGCCTCAACCTTCTGCTGATATGGTTTGTAAGCCACCGTAAATGCTTCAGGCTGAACATGGTCCGAAGAACCTTGGCCCAGCAGGTGGATCTCGTAGACTCATGTATAGAAAAGGTAAAGCTACCCGACGATCTTACCAGCCACAGTTGGGTAGAGCTTCTTAGGAGCTTTAGTGCCGAAGATATTCTATGGACAGCCAGGTGGAGTTGCTGTGACAAAATCATCTTGACCTGCAGTAACTTCCAAGCCGTACCTTTGATCGGAATCAACGGATGTATCGGATATCACCCCAGCTCAGTGGTCCGCCAATTCGGTACTATCCAAGACATAGTTTATCAGCCCTCACTCGAAGCTGTCACCTTTAAGCATCAAGATCCAAACCTATTGGTAGCCGAGAAGTTTGCTAAGTTGGCAGAGGTCAAAGCACTTTGGGAAGCCAGAATTGAAAGCTCGAATGTGGACCTGGGGGAGTTAGATAGTGAAGTGGGAAAACACCGAGCCACCAGAGAGTTTGTAATCCGCCAGCTATACCAGACAGGGGAAAGAGCATATCGGGTTCCAACGTTACCCAACCAAGACCAGACAAGATCAACATAGAGACAGAAATCTACCTGGAGCAGGTCAAGGCCCGCATGGAAGTATACTTCGAAGCTGCGGATTATAAGAAAGACATCTGGAAGGGACGCTTCAAGGAATCCGACCAAAGAAACAAGGCCTTAGAAGCACAATTGGAGAAGTGCCAAGAAAAAGTCAAGGAATTGGAAGCCGTCATCAATGGGAAGTCTGAGCCTCCACAACGAAAGACTAAAAGAGCTAGAAGTAGAGCATTATTTGTAATCTTTTATTTTGATTATCGAACTCCAAATCTTCAAAAATTAATAAAAGTGAAGTTTCAATATTACATTGTCAATCAGTTGTCAACCCTTTTATTTTTAGCATCCGTGTGAGCATCTGGTTTGCATATTTACTAAAAAATAAGAACAATAAAAATAAAGAAAGAAAGAATATTGAAGAGTTACTAACAAAAGAGAGCTTTTCAAGGTCCTAAAAGTTGCT
The DNA here is from genome assembly GCA_037954665.1 of Laguncularia racemosa. Classification (NCBI taxonomy): domain Eukaryota; kingdom Viridiplantae; phylum Streptophyta; class Magnoliopsida; order Myrtales; family Combretaceae; genus Laguncularia; species Laguncularia racemosa. The sequence goes on from JBBMOL010000166.1 coordinate 157,497, forward strand.
TCTAAATGGTTAGCTTAACCTAAAGCTCATAGTCACTTGCTCTAAACATAAAACCAAAGACCTCTATAACCTACTCTCAACTTAAAAGACCCCATTCACTTCAAAAGGTATCCTCATATCTTGATTTAGCCTCAAAACGTAAAACGTCCCAACACCTTCCAATCCTAAAAGCTGCACTTGAAGTTTCCTTTCCATCAAAAGTTATCTAAACCAAACACAGAATTTTTGGGCACACTTTCAAAGTAGCTATGGTCAATTATCAATGAGGGTATAAAGAAGACTACTCCAAATACTTGAGTCTTAGGCGCTTAAGACCAAATCACTTGACAACAGTACACGGGGACGCCATGAGAAGTGGAGAACATAGGTAAGTTTGATAAAATGGAAGGGTATCTTTGTTTAAAAGGTTTAAGATGACAAGAGGCAAACCACGTCCCAAACACTAACCTTTAAACACTTGAGAGTGGAGTGTTATTAATGTGAGGTTTTGGACTCATTCCTTAAGGGAGGTCTATCTTGAATTTGATACGTTAAATCAAAATAATGTTAGGCATTCATTTTTGCTACCCTAAACACGATCATCCTTTGACAAACAAGAGTTTCAAAATTTAACCCTACCGTCAACCACCCTACGATGGAATAATTGAGAAGATAGAGACATCAATAGTGCTTACCCTAGTTGCAACAATTCAAAATTTTAGCTATAGATAATTTATTTGAGATGAAGAGAAGTCCACATTCTGAAAAAAAAAATACACATAAACCACAGGAAATGATCACCATTGGGCCTAAAAGAAAAGGAAAAAAAGATGGAAAAAGAAAATGAATGAAGAAAAAAAAAAATGAAAAAAAATGAAAGAAAAAAAAGAAAGAAAAAAAGAAGAGAAATGAGAAAAGCCTACGAATGTAGCTAAACCTATAAAAAGCCTAACAACACTTGAAAATACCAGGGCCAAATACTAGAACAGTTCAAAGATATACTACCTTTTTGAAGACTTCTCCAAATCATTGAAAATAACTTATCTTAAGCAAAAATTGCTAGGGCAAGTACTATTCCAGTTCTTTTTCTCAAGGTTTCTTGACTTACAAACCCAAGTTGAAATGATGATTCTTTCAAAATAAACCTTAACATACTTTTCTGAAACCAATAACCAAAGAGCCTAAATTGCATCACAAGTATCAAAAAGGCCTAATGGATTGATTAAAGTGTATTACTTACAAGAAAGACCATAATTTTTGGAATAGAAGTCAAGAGTGACATCTAAACCGAGAGATTGTAAGGAAGTCCTCTTAGATTAAACCAATTAAAAACGAGATATCCAGTTATAAATGGAATGAGGGAATTTACTCATTAGCGTTGTTTAGCCTTATGTACCGATGCCCCCCCAAGAAGAAGATATGAGTCTCAATTATCAGAAACCCCTCAAGAGATGATTGATTAAGCTAAGACAACACTTTGTTTCTAAGATTAAACCAAACCCTCTAAGAAAAATGAGGCAAAAGAGTAAGTGATTATTGAGTAGTAGGGAATGCTTACCCTTTATTTGTATTTTTAGGAGCCTTGTTAGACTCTTTACTCATTAGCATTGCTCACTAAAAAAAAAAACACTTTAATGTTTGCCATATTATCTTTAGGTTTCAGAAGAGCATTTTTTTTTTCGTGAAAATTTGCAGAAACATTTCAGTCATCACTTGTTCAGAAGTCTTAAGTCATCTTGCATTCGATTGTTATTGAAAAAAAAAATAATAATAATAATAATAATAAGATTTTCACTTAGGATATTCTTCCTTTAATAGGGTAGTTAGCCCAACAAGGGGCACTTCCCTAGATATCTCAAGGTTAGCCCACATACGGTATCTTTTGAGCCATCATTTTCATCATAGGGTAGTCAGCCCATAGGGGGCACTTTCCTAAAACTTTATCCTCATGGTCAGCCCATAGGGGGCACTTTTTGAGGCAAATTCAAATCCAGGTTAGTCAGCCCATAGGGGGCAGTTTTCCAAAAAAAAAACTTTGTCCTCATGGTCAGCCCATAGGGGGCACTTTGTGAGGAAAATTCAATTCAAGGTTAGTCAACCCATAGGGGGCACTTTCCTAAAACTTTGTCCTCATGGTCAGCCCATAGGGGGGCACTTTGTGAGGCAAATTCAATTTAAGGTTAGTCAGCCCATAGGGGGCACTTTCCTAAAACTTTGTCCTCATGGTCAGCCCATAGGGGGCACTTTTTGAGGCAAATTCAAATCCAGGTTAGTCAGCCCATAGGGGGCACTTTCTAAAAAAAAACTTTGTCCTCATGGTCAGCCCATAGGGGGCACTTTGTGAGGCAAATTCAATTCAAGGTTAGTCAGCCCATAGGGGGCACTTTCCTAAAACTTTATCCTCATGGTCAGCCCATAGGGGGCACTTTTTGAGGCAAATTCAAATCTAGGTTAGTCAGCCCATAGGGGGCACTTTCCTAAAACCTTGTTCTCATGGTCAGCCCATAGAGGGCACTTTTTGAGACAAGTCTAATCCAGGTTAGTCAGCCCATAGGGGGCACTTTCCTAAAACTTTGTCCTTATGGTCAGCCCATAGGGGGCACTTTTTGAGGCAAATTCAAATCTAGGTTAGTCAGCCCATAGGGGGCACTTTCCTAAAACCTTGTTCTCATGGTCAGCCCATAGGGGGCACTTTTTGAGACAAGTCCAATCCAGGTTAGTCAGCCCATAGGGTGCACTTTCCTAAAACTTTGTCCTTATGGTCAGCCCATAGGGGGCACTTTTGAGCAAATCAATCTATATCAGCCATAGGGGCCTTTCCTAAACTTGTTAGGTCAGCCCATAGGGGGCACTTTTTGAGACAAGTCCAATACAGGTTAGTCAGCCCATAGGGGGCACTTTCCTAAAACTTTGTCCTCATGGTCAGCCCATAGGGGGTACTTTTTGAGGCAAATTCAATTCAAGGTTAGTTAGCCCATAGGGGGCACTTTCCTAAAAACCTTGTTCTCATGGTCAGCCCATAGGGGGCACTTTTTGAGACAAGTCCAATCCAGGTTAGTCAGCCCATAGGGGGTACTTCCTAACTTTTAAAATTACCTAGTTAGCCATGGGGCACCTTTTAGATTTATCAATGGTTAGTCAGCCCATGAGGGGCACTTTCCTAAACTCTCTCGATTAGTCAGCTCTCGGGGCACTTTTCGGAAATATTCTTCCAAACAGTTGTTAGTCTAACATGACGCTTCTGTTGACAGTTAGCCAACTCATAGGGGCGCTTCTTGAGTAAGATTTCTTTCCAAGGTTGCAGGTCTGATAAGACGCTTCCTGTCATCATTTCTCATACATTCCTACACAATGATGGAGATGTGGCATGTCGCCAATTAGTCAGCCCATAAAGCACTTTTTGGGAGGGAACATCATCCTAAATTGTTAGGACCATCTTAACTTGTAGGATGATTAGCTCTTGGAGCATTTTCCTACCAAAAACCTATTCAAGAGGCCACAAATGGCGTCTTTCTTATCTTTGTAGTCAAGTTTTTCAAACTTTACCACAAAGAGGGACAGTTGTAAACACCCCATTTTTGCCCTAAGAGTCAATAATTCTAAAAAATAATCAATTCTCAATAATTTTCAATTTTTTTCAAATTTAGCATAAATAATAAAAATATTCAAAAAATAAAAATAAATAGGAAAACACATCAATTTTGAAAAATGACTTTAGAAATGGCAATAATGAATAATAAATAATTTTTACAAATTTTTGAAATTTCAAAAAAAATACAAAAAAATGAAAAAAACCGCATTGCATATATGCAATTTGCGATACAAAGAAAATCGGGAAATTGGGCCAGCTCAGCTGGTTCGTGCGTGCGCCTGGGAACGTGTGGAAGCCAGAGGTCGCGAGTTCGAATCCCCCCGTGTGCGTTCGACAAAATTTTTTCTTTCTTTTCCCTGGAGCTACCACGTGGTGGCATGTGATTGGCCAAGAGGAAACACGTGCCTCGCACGTGGTCGTCTTCTTCCTCGAGCCCAGCCGGAGAAAAATCCGGTAGAAGTCCGATAAGGTTGAAATTGCTGGATTTCTTCGAATCTTTCTGGATTTCAATAAATCTAAAACCGAATTATCCTGATAAATCACAAGATTACAACAAATCGGCATCAAATAGGTTGGATAGAATCAAATCTAAAAAACGGAAAAATATGGGTTTATCCAAATCGGCCGATTCAAGCTTATCCAAGAGGGTTTCCGGACGCCTATAAATAGAGGAGGAGGTGAGGAAGCCAAAGGACAGATCAGAATTGAGAGAAAGTGAGGAAAGAGTGCAAATCAGAGAGCATCGGAGGATACCCAAAATCGCGAAGCACCGTCTGGAGTTGAACCACCACCAGGAGGCGATCTGGGAGCAAACCACCGCCACCATTGGATTCAGCAACCTCGAGAAGCTAGGATTCGACACCTCACTCGCTGCAAAAGGCCACCGGAACGCCGTGAATGAGCCTTCCCCGCCGCCGTGTCCGATCGATCCGACCCAACCCGCGCACCGACCCGGATCCAGGTAAGTCGGATTTTCTGGATTTTTTATTTTATTTTATTTATTTACTTATTTTGTTTATTTATTTGTTCCGAATTAATTTGTTATTTATTATTTGTGGTTTTTGTTATTTGCTTAGTTATTTATTTATTGGTTTTTGTTATTTGTTTAGTTATTAGTTATTTATTTGTTTATCATTTTCAATAAATAGAAAAATGTAGAAATTAGGTTTTTCTTAGGATTTAATAATGTAAAATAAAAAATAAAAAAGAATAAAACAAGAAAAATATTGGGAAAATAATAATAAAATTTTAGATGTCAAAATAGGATGGATAATAAACTTAGGATACAAAAATCAACAAAGATTCCCAAAAATCAACAAAATTCCCAGAAATCACAAAAATAACAAAAAATCATAAAAATCATAAAAAATCATAAAAGTTAATAAAAAATTTAAAAAATTATGAAAGAATCATAAAAATAAGTTTTAGCACTTAGAAAAATCATTTTCTTCAAATAAATCAAAATTGATGTTTTTCCTAAAAATCATTTTCAAATATTAGATTAAAGCTTAGACTTAGATTTTTTTAGAAAAAATCCAAAAAATGATAAAAACATAAATCAAAAGAAATTTCAAAATTAAAATTCACAAACAAACTTAAAGTTTTCAGAAAAGCGAACTACGGCTTATTTGATCCTGAGTAGCAGGTACGTAGGCACCCACCCAGGTCAACCCATAAAATGAATGAAAAATCCTTTTCTTATAATAATTCAAAACATAATAAAAAGTAACAAAAATACAATAAAAACACATTTCTAAAGTGGAACAATTTTAGGAGATTAGGTGGTAACCGTAAAGGTTTTAATAGGTTAGCCTCCGGACTTAGAAACTCTGGTTTTCCCTTTTCCTCTTTTCACAAAAACGAAAAGAGGAAATAACGTCGACTAGTGGTCCAAATTAAGACTAATCCGCTCCTTTAGTCTTAATTCAATATTTCCCAACAACAGTTGGGTGGCGACTCCAAAAATCAAACGAAATTCTTAACTCAAGTCGATGATCTATATTAGATGAGCATAGGGTCTAGTCTAGATCATATTAGGAATTGGAATTCAAAAATTAGACTCGACACATATACACACACACACACATTTATATATTTTGTTAACATAACACTTGTATTAATCTTTTAAATAAACTTATTAACTTTACCAAGAAGTATATTTTATTAACAACACGACTCAATAGTTTTAACAGAGTGGAAAGATAGGGTACAAGACTCTACTTGTACCATATCCAGTCAAGGTTCAAGTTCATAAAATTTGAAACTAGAACCTATCTTTTATACCTTAAAATCACCTTGTACTCGGTGGAATTTACAAATTTTTTCTTTTATCCTATAAATTTTAAATTTATGCGATATTAGAAAAGTAATTTGTATATAATATTATAATTTCTTCATATACAAAACCTATAAAACCTATAGTAAAACTAATATAATTAAAAAGGTAATATTTCTCTCTTCATTGTTTCAAATTTATGACTTTAATACTTTGTAATTAGGAAAGAGCGAGGAGAAAGAATGGAAAATATAAAGTGAGAGAGATAGTATTAGTTTAGATGTTTAGGTTATTAACTTAAGAGTTTATAATCCTTTATTTTTCTTTTTACTAAAACACCCATTAGACAAAAAATATAATATTATTATTTATCCTTTATTTATTAATATTATTTAATAATTTTTTATAAGGTGGTTAGAGGGTAGGAATACCTCATATTTTCGTACATTACTCTATTGAAGCAGATTCCAAAAAATCTACATTAGGAATTTACATTATGTCCCTTAATACTTGTCCAAATCTATTCGACTAAGTAAGGTATGATGGGTACATTGTAAATAGGGTAACCTGCTCACCACTATTATAAGCCATGCTTATATATTGGTTAATAAAATGAACCTTAATTCACTAGGAAAGGAATTAATGGAATATGAAACAAAGTACGAAAGTTATCTTATCACTAGCCTAATTGACCCAATCCTTATCTTAATCAATTGGGTTAATTTGGTTTCCTGTTGGTCAACCCAAGTCTCATTTAATTAATCTACATGATTCTCTAAATCTCCTAAGTGACCTAAAAACCCCTTAAACTCATCTTCATCTATCTTGATCTTATCTTTGCCTCTAAAATGATGTTTAATCCATGATTCTTATGATCTCCCTTACTTTAGAATCCATCATCAAAGTTAATTGTATCATCTCAAACCATTAGACAAATTTTGAGGAATGGTGAAACCTCTTTCTGTTATGATTGCTAGACTAGCCAAGTGGTTGTTCACCAATTATTAAAGCACCATGCTGATGATATTTTAGTGTCATTAATCTTAAAAAATTGTAATAACAAGTTTCTATATTCCACTAACATGGAACTTCTTCCTAATATAGGTGAGACTTGTAACCTATAATTATTCAAAAGATTGGAAGGCACCCATCTCACCTTAAAACATTAGTACGTAAAGACAAGTCCAACCTTTCCCCTCATTTCCTTATGACAATTAGCCTAGAAGGCACCGACTCACCCATAGGGCTTTATTTTTTACCTTGACAATTAGTCATCTTAATATTCCTATTGCACTAATCGATGTGCTCAAAAACCAAGATTAAGCACATACAAAACCAATTTGAAAGACAAACAAGCATTGTCAATCAAACTAGTCTCAATCACATGAACAATGGTGTCAAATCTCAATGTTTATAACTAATTCTTCCAACGAGGATGTGATCAATCTTAAGTATCCAAATTAGATTTCTCTGATACTAAAAGATGATGTGCTCAAAACCAAGCCCAAGCACATGCAAATGAATCAAAGAAACAAACCCCAACTCTCAGACGTAAACCGGTTCAATTGAACTAGAAATTGCGTAAACCCTATTGGAATTTTGATGTAATCCAAAGATCCAAGATGCAATCAACAATCCAACAAGGTTAAACCTCACCAAATAACAACAAATGAAAGTGAAATCCATGTGAATTATATCAAGAAGAACAGATCTAAAAATTGTGATTTTATCCTCTCCCAACAAGCACCATTTGATGAGAGCCATGATGGGAGCCAAGCCAGAATAGGGAATGTGGATCCTCTTGAAGTGCCACCTGGACCAATCACAAGAAATCGAGCGAAACAATTCAAAGAAGCACTTAACGGGTTAATAAAGAATGTCCATGAAGTCGAAAAGGATTGGAGCAATCATGAAGTTGGAAAGAATTGGAACAATCATGGGAAGGCCCTTGCTCTTGTACAAGTCATACCGGATACGAGGTGAAGAGGGTGTGTCTTTACAAGGCACGACCGTGTAGGAGTCTGGAGGTTACATAAAATCATACACGGTCGTATACACGGTTCAAAGGCATTGCCGTGTATGGTATCAAGAATTTCCACAGAAAGATACACGACTAGAAGTACACGGTCGTATACATTGTCAAGATTTCCACAGAATTATACACAGCCAAAGTACACGGCCGTGTATCTCTCCGACGCCGGCCTTCATGTCTTGTTTTGTTATTTTTACGCACTTATTGAAGTGATGTCATTTTGGGCCTTTATTGTTACGAATTGTAAACCCTAATATAAAGCTCCTAGGGTTTAGAACATTTAGAATATAGAACATACAACATTAAAGTTTGAAAAAACACTTTTGAGAGAATTCCTCTCTTGGTTCTTTAAAGAACTAATCTAGAACTTATCGGATTTTTCTTCGTGGCGTTCATCCCGACTTATCAATCGGTCTTTCATCCCGATTGTGGTGTCTTCATATTATACCAAGGTTCTTGTCTCGCTTATAGACAACGAATCGCGGTTTCCACTTGAGTGTGTTTGGCATCTTAGGTAGCGAATTTAGAACGTATTGGTATTGGGTTTCGTCACACATTGGCGTGGTTCATATCAGTTAGGAATCCGAGCAAACCGATTTCGTATCAGTTTGGTATCAAAGCTAATTGATTCGTATCAGAGCTAATCGATTCGTATCGGTTTGGTATCAGAGCCTAGGTTTGTTAAACATCAGTTCGGTTTGAGGAAGGTAACATCAACACCCTAACTCCAATCGTTCATATTCAATTTCATAGTGTTAATTGTGTATTGAAAGTGTAGTACCTACTATTCAATTTTGTTACAAAAAAAGGGGGGGGGGGGGGGGGGGGGGGGGGGGGAACATGATCAAGAGCAGCAAACAAAGGCGACAAAAAAAAAATCTAAAAGAAAAAGAGGAAAAAAAAATTTCGAGCCCTAAAGTTGTTTTGAATTCTACGGAAGGGAATTGGTATAGTTTGGGTTAGTTCCAAGAGAATTGAGAAGAGGAATTGGTGAGTTAATATCATCATTGCTTGTGAGAATACAAGAGTGACTGTGTGATATCATCCTTTGAGCGAAACACGTAAGGGAGTGTATCGTGAGGCTTAATTATATATATTTGTGTTAGAACTATTTTTTTTTCTACAGGAACTATGTCGAGGCAACATTCTCCTAAAAGTGAGAGGGGAAGGTTTGATGCTAGGTTAGTGATTGAGGCGTTGAGGGGTAAGATGAAGAGAATGTTTCAAGAGGGTATGGAACAAATTCATGAGACGGTGGAACAAAGACTAGAGCAATCTAAAAACGTCTTCCAAGGGCGTAAGAGGGAGAGTTGTTCTAGGAGAGTACAAATGGGTGGAGATAAAATGTCTGATGATGAATTTGATGAACCTTTTGTCGGGAGTTATAGAGGTTATAGTGGTAGGAATAGAGGAACTAGGGATTGGGAAGATAGAGGAGATAGGAATAGAGAGGATAATCGATTGAGTAGTATAAAGTTGAAGATTCCTCCTTTCTAAGGGAAAAATGATCCCGAGGTGTACTTACAATGGGAGAAAAAGGTAGAGATGGTATTTGATTGTCATAACTATAGTGGGAGAAAGAAAGTGAAACTTGCTGCAATTGAATATTCAGATTATGCCATAGTGTGGTGGGATCAACTAATGTTAAATCGAAGAAGGAATGGCGAACCACCTATTTAACAGGGTACTAGTTCATCCACATGGAAGACTAACCAATGGAAGAAGGAAGAAAAGCCTTTATCCACCAAACCAAAAGAAGAGCAGAGGCAAGCGGGTTCTACTCCTAGTGATCAAGGTAAACCTAACTCTTTTACTCCTAGAAATCGTGACATCAGATGTTTTAAATGCCAAGGTAGAGGCCATATTGCTGGTCAATGTCCAAATAGGCGTGTGATGATTCTGCGTGATGATGGTGAGTATGAGACTGAGGGGGATAGTGAAGAGGATGATATGCCTCCATTAGAGGACGCTAGTGATGATGAGGAGCCTGCAATAGGGAAGTTAGTGGCAGTAGTGAAGCGAGCTTTGAATGTGCAGGTGAAAGAAGAAGAGGAGGTGCAAAGAGAGAATATCTTTCATATTAGATGTTATCTAGGTGATCATATTTGCAGTTTGATCACTGATGGAGGAAGTTGCACCAATGTGGTGAGTAATTTTATTGTTGAGAGGCTAGGACTCAAGACTACTAGATGCCCTAGTCCATATAAATTACAGTGGCTGAATGATAGTGGTGAGACTAAGGTAAGTAAGCAAGCCTTGATTATTTTTTGCATTGGTAGGTATGAGGATGAGGTGTTATGTAATGTAGTGCCAATGCAAGCGTGTCATGTGTTGTTGGGGAGGCCATGGCAATTTGATAGGAAGGTTGTTCATGATGGCTTTTCTAACAAGTATATGCTTGTTCACCAAGGGAAAGGCTTTAATCTTAAACCTTTAACACCTAAACAGGTATATGAGGATTAGTTGTAGCTACAACAGTCTTTTGCAAAACATAAGCTGAGTGAAAAATAGAGGGAGAGTGAGAGAGCAAAAGACAATGAGAAAGAAAAGGAATACAAAATTCGAAACTCACAAGGAAAAAGAGAGGAAGGCTGGAAAGAGTATGAGAAACCAAGTTGAAGGGGGATCAACTTTGGTGGTGAGTGAAAAGGAGAGTGCAGCCTTGCAAAAGGAGAGTTGTGTGGCAAGAGTGAGGTGAGCGTTAGTGATGAAGCAACCTATGTTGTTGCTAGTTTTTAAGGAAACATGTCCGAATACTAACGAACTATCTAACTCTTTGCCTAGTGTGGTTGTGTCTATTGTGCAGGACTTTGAAGATGTCTTCCTTGAGGAGATTCGAAAGGGATTACCACCTATTCGTGGTATTGAGCACCAAATTGACCTTGTACCCGGAGCATCGATTCCAAACAAGCCAGCTTATAGGAGCAATCCGAAGGAGACAAAGGAACTCCAAAGGCAGGTCAATGAATTAATGGAGAAAGGGTACGTGAGGGAAACCATGAGTCCATGTGCAGTGCCTGTGATTTTGGTGCCTAAGAAGGATGGGTCATGGAGAATGTGTGTTGACTGTTGCGCCATCAACAACATCACGGTAAAGTATCGTCATCCCATTCCTCACTTAGATGACATGTTAGATGAGTTACATGGGTCTAGTGTCTTTTCCAAAATTGATCTGAAAAGTAGATATCACAAAATTAGAATGAAAGAAGGTGATGAATGGAAAATCGCATTCAAAACGAAATATGGATTGTATGAGTGGTTAGTAATGCCTTTCGGTTTAACTAACGCACCTAGTACTTTTATGAGACTTATGAACCATGTTTTGAGGACTTTTATTGGAAAATTTGTGGTTGTGTATTTTGATGATATTCTCATTTACAGTAAGAGTTTGGAAGACCATATATCTCACTTGAGGGATGTTTTAGAAGTGCTTCGAAAGGAGCAATTATATGCTAACTTCAAGAAGTGCACTTTTTGCATAGACAAACTTGTGCTTCTTGGTTTTGTTGTTAGTGCACAAGGAATACAGGTTGATGAAGAAAAGATTCATGCGATCCAAGAATGGCCTAGTCCAACTAATGTAAGTAATGTGCGGAGTTTCCATGGACTAGCGAGCTTTTATAGGAGGTTTGTGAAGGATTTCAGCACCATTGCAGCTCCACTTACCGAGGTAATTAAGAAGAACATGGGGTTCAGATGGGAAGAGCAACAAGAGAAGGCCTTTCAGACGCTTAAAAATAAGCTGACTCAGGCGCCATTACTTGCTTTACCTAACTTTGCTAAAACGTTTGAAATTGAGTGTGATGCTTCAGGATTAGGTATTGAAGCAGTGCTCATGCAGGAGAGAAGACCAATTGCATTCTTTAGTGAGAAGCTAAGTGGGGCAACCTTGAACTACCCTACTCATGACAAGGAGTTATATGCATTGGTTTGAGCCATGGAGACTTGGCAACACTGTCTTTAGCCAAAAGAGTTTGTGATCTACATTGATCATGAATCCTTAAAGTACTTGAAGGGGCAACACAAGCTGAACAAAAGGTATGCTCATTGGGTGGTGTTCATCGAAACATTTCCATATGTCATCCACTACAAGCAAGGTAAAGAGAATGTCATTGCTAATGCACTTTCTAGAAGGTATGCTCTTATCTCTACTCTTAGTTCTAGACTGCTTGGTTTTGAGCACATTAAGGAATTGTATGCTACTGATCGAGATTTTTGTGAGGAGTATGTGTATTGTGAGAAGAGTAAGCATGGTAAATTTTATAAACATGAAGGATTCTTGTTTAGGGAGAGTAAACTATGCATTCCAATTTGTTCTTTAATAGAATTACTAGTGAGGGAGTCTCATGGAGGAGGTTTAATGGGACATTTTGGAGTAGCTAAAACCTTAGGGGTATTGCAGGAACACTTTTATTGGCCTCACATGAAATGAGATGTTGAGAGGATTTGTGAGCGATGTGTTACATGTAAGCAAGCAAAATCTAGAGTCCAACCTCAAGGGCTTTATACCCCACTTCCAATTCCTCATGAGCCTTGGGTAGATATTTCTATGGATTTTTTGTTAGGATTACCCAGGTCTAGACATGGTCGAGATTCTATTTTTGTAGTCGTGGATAGATTCTCTAAGATGACACATTTCATTCCTTGTTACAAAACAGATGATGCTTGCAATATTGCTAATTTGTTCTTTAGGGAAGTTGTGAGATTACATGGTATGCCTAGAACAATTGTATCGGATAGAGATGTTAAGTTCTTAAGCTACTTCTGGAAGACATTGTGGGCTAAGTTAGGAACTAAGTTATTGTTTTCTACTACTTGTCATCCACAGACTGATGGTCAAACTGAGGTAGTAAATCGAACTTTATCTACTTTGTTGAGGGCTGTCATTAAAAAGAACATTAAAAGTTAGGAGGATTGTTTGCCGCATGTTAAATTTGCCTATAATCGTACAATGCATTCTGCTACTAAGTTTACTCCTTTTCAAATTGTCATAGGAATAAAAATTCAACAAGACCTATCATTAGGGCAAGAACTAAAGGATTTCAAATCTTGGCGTTGAGGGCCCATTTTGAGCAGATCGACCCCGGAATTATTTATATATTAACCTCTTTTCTATTATTCTTGTATTGTGTTTTCCAACAGGCACACTTATCATATTCTATAGGGCAATGGATAAACTCCCTCAAACTCAGCTTGTAGGTTATCCATGGACCGACCTGAACCGGCGATGAGTTGAGCCGATGGATCCTATAGAAGACCGCCATCTTGAAGACAATTTCTTTTATATATTTCTTATTTTATGAACTATTTTGGTTGTATTTTGGTTTTGGGACACTTTTATTTCCTTGTAATTTTTATTTAGGGTTAGCCACCTTAAAAGTAGCAAACTTGTAATTTTGAGCACTTTTTAACCCTAGTAGTAGCAAGTATAAATACTTGCTTAAGAGAGGGTTTGAGGAGATGATTTTTCAGATTAAACACTTCACATTTTCGTGAGAGGGCTTAGGGTTTTCCTAATTACAAATTCTCTTATCAATTTCAATCCCAAGAAGTTGAAATTGTGGCGAGTGCAATAAGGAGAAATCGTGAGTAATATCGATTCCTTATTGTTGTTTTCCATTTCATCACTAGTGCGTCATATCTAGGGTTGATTTGGATGTTCTTGGACTTGTTTTAATTCACAATTTGTGATCAATATCTTGTTATAGGATTGATTGTGTTGATGTATGATATAATTCTCTTCATTATGACGTGAATTGGATATTTGAAGAAAGGGATTGGAATTTGCAGTTTGAGCCATTTGTTTTCTTGATTTGATTCACGTGGGTTTCAATTATAATTGTTATTATTTGATGAAGATTACTTGTATGGACTGATAATAGCAATTGGAGCTCTTTGGATTTCATTCCATTGCCTTTGGATTTTCCGCATTTTCCTAGTCAAGTGAACCGGTTTTATGTTTTGTGAATTAAGGTGTTTTCCTTTATTCTTTTGATTGTGCTTAAGCTTGGAATTAGGCACATCATCTTTTTGGTATCAGAGCTATATCATAGTTGGATCTAAGATTGATTACATCCTAATTGAAGATTTGGTTACATTCATTGGAAATTGACACCTTTGTTCATAAGATTGAGACTAGTTTGATTGACATTGTTTGTTTGTCTTTCAAATTGGTTTTTGTATGTGCTTAATATTGGTTTTAGGCACATCATCTTTTTGGTATCAGAGCTATATCATATTTCAATTTAAGATTCAAGTACATCATAATTTAAGAATTGGTTACATTCATTGGAAATTGATGGCATTGTTCATGTGATTGAGTCTAGTTTGATTGACATTGTTTGATTGTCTTTCAAATTGGTTTTGCATGTGCTTAATCTTAGTTTTAGGCACATCATCAATTTTGGTATCAAAGCTTGTGGTTGTGAGAAGGGATTATGTGATTTTGAATTTTGGAAATTTAGGGTTCATGTTCCTACATCATCAATTCCAAAATTGCGGGTAAATTGAAATGGTTGTTGTAGTGTTTGAAGTAGAGTGAATTGTCTTGAGTAGGAGTTGAATTTGCTGCATGTTGGAGTGATTTTGAAATACTTGTTGAAGCTTCTATGTTGTGGACTTCACCATGAAGGAAGAGGAAAGATAGTGCATTTTTTTTAGTGCAATTTCGGAAGTGTAATTGTGTAGGAAGAGAATTGTGGTTCTTACATTGTTTGAATTCGGAATTGGGATGAACATTTGCAATTTCCAGATTTGATTAGTGTGTAAGAAGGGAAGTTATTTGATTTCAAAACAAGCATTAAGAGTGAAGGAGTTAAGTGTGTTTGTTTGAATTTAAAAAAATGCATCATACCAAATGTGGAGGGGTTGCAATTAGTGAAGTGGTTTGATTTTCAAATTTAATTGCTGCCTTCTTATGTAAGTTGCAGATTGGATTTGTATTTGAAGTGAAGAATTTTGCAACGTGGTTATCTTTGAAATTTCTTTGAGAAAGAGTAATGAATTGAAAAAGTTTTGTGTTGCATGTGACGTGTATGTTGTTGTAAGTTGCGGGTTGATAAATTGTGTAGAAGTGGAGAAGTGCACCGTATGTGTGAAGGTGTTTGTGTGGCGTTGTGTTGTGCAAATTAGAAGTGGAAGTGTACAATTTTCAGAATTGCATTGTGTGGGATAATAGGGAATTTATTTGAAATTCAAACACATCCATTAAGTTGAGGAAGTTATTAAGTGGTATTGATTGTGTTCCATTTGAATTTGAAATTTGATTATTACCATTTGTGGAAAGTTCATTAAGGATGTTTATTTAAATTTGTTGCCATGTTATGGAGTTGTGTGGATTAAGGTGCTGCACATCAAGATCAATTATAGGTGTGAAACCATGGCAAGAAAGGAAAATTGAAGTAGTAGAATTTGAATTCAAAAACCAACATTAAAGTGTGAAAGTAATTGAACTTATTACTTCAACACTTGTTAGTTGAATTTAATTTCTTAACTACTTGGAAGTATTTATTTGTGCTTCAATTATCTCACTTAACTTTATTTGAAGTACCAATAAACATTTCTTGTATTGGATGAGCGTGAGCACTATGGGTGTGTTGTCGTGGTGTGGTGAAGTGTATTGAGGTTGTTGAAATTAGTAAGCAAAAATGCCAAGTGAGTTGTATTTATCTACTAACATATTGCATCGAGACTTGGCTTCCTTTGAAACCATTGATGAGGGACAAAGAGAAAACTTGTTCCATACTTCTTGTAGGGTACAAGGAAACTTGTGCGCAATTATTATTGATGGTGGTAGTTGTACTAATGTTGTAGCTGCATCATTAGTATCGAAGTTGAAGCTTGAAAGTATCCCACATCCCAAACCCTATACATTACATTAGTTGAATGATCAAGATAGTCTTTGTGTAACCCAAAGGGCTAGGGTACCCTTCACTATAGGGGACAAGTACTATGATGAGCTTGAATGTGATATTCTTCCTCTTTGTGCATCCCATATATTACTTGGTAGACCATGGTTATATGACAGGATGGTATTACATGATGGGTATAGAAATACTTATATGTTTAAAAAGGATGGTAAACGTATAGTACTGAACCCTATGTCACCATCAGAGGTCCAGGAGATGCAAAGACAGATAAAACAACCATCACAGAATCTTGAGGATCATAGCCACATGATCAAACCATCAGAGGACCAAACTGTGCAGATGCAGACACCGATGTGCCAACCTTCAGAGGATCCTGATGATCATAGTCAGACGAGCAGACCACCAGAGAGCCAAACTGTTCAGAGACAGTTATGTTCACCTTCAGAGGTTTTAGAGGGTAATGAGCAGTTGGGCCAACCATTAGAAGACCATAAGGATCAGCCACATACAGATGAGTTAGAAAAAGAGGAAACAATCTCAGTGGAACAGGTTGATACAGGGGTAACTTCAGTGGATAATGGGTCATTATTTGTGTTGCAAAAGAGATACATCCTGGAAATGGAGGAGAGAAGACAATCACCACTTGTAGTATTTCAGATATTGGGATTCTGCAGAGATATTTCTTCAGGTGACTTTCGAGGAGGAAACAAGGTCTCTACTGCATTTGATCTACTAGATTTGAGGACAAATCTTTTTGAGGCCCGAGGAGATGATAGGAATAAAAATCCAACAAGACTTATCATTAGGGCAAGAACTAAAGGATTTCAAATCTTGGCGTTGAGGGCATATTTTGAGCAGATCGACCCCAGAATTATTTATATATTAACTTCTTTTCTATTATTCTTGTATTGTGTTTTCTAACAGGCACACTTATCATATTCTATAGGGCAATGGACAAACTCCCTCAGACTCGGCTTGTGGGTTATCCATGGACCGACCTAAACCGGCGATGAGTTGAGCCGATGGATCCTATAGAAGACCGCCATCTTGAAGACCATTTCTTTTATATATTTCTTATTTTATGAACTATTTTGGTTGTATTTTGGTTTTGGGACACTTTTATTTCCTTGTAATTTTCATTTAGGGTTAGCCACCTTAAAAGTAGCAAACTTGTAATTTTGAGCACTTTTTAACCCTAATAGTAGCAAGTATAAATACTTGCTTAAGAGAGGGTTTGAGGGGATGATTTTGCATATTAAACACTTCACATTTTCGTGAGAGGGCTTAGGGTTTTCCTAATTCTAAATTCTCTTATCAATTTCAATCTCAAGAAGTTGAAATTGTGGCGAGTGCAACAAGGAGAAATCGTGAGTAATATCGATTCCTTATTGTTGTTTTCCATTTCATCACTAGTGCGTCATATCTAGGGTTGATTTGGATGTTCTTGGACTTGTTTTAATTCACAATTCGTGATCAATAGCTTGTTATAGGATTGATTGTGTTGATGTATGATATAATTCTCTTCATTGTGACGTGAATTGGATATTTGAAGAAAGGGATTGGAATTTACGGTTTGAGCCATTTGTTTTCTTGATTTGATTCACGTGGGCTTCAATTATAATTGTTATTATTTGATGAAGATTACTTGTATGGATTGATAATAGCAATTGGAGCTCTTTGGATTTCATTCCATTGCCTTTAGATTTCCGCATTTTCCTAGTCAAGTGAACCGGTTTTGTGTTTTGTGAATTAAGGTGTTTTCCTTAATTCTTTTGATTGTTCTTAAGCTTGGAATTAGGCACATCATCTTTTTGGTATCAGAGCTATATCATAGTTGGATCTAAGATTGATTACATCCTAATTGAAGATTTGGTTACTTTCATTGGAAATTGACACCTTTGTTTATAAGATTGAGACTAGTTTGATTGACATTGTTTGTTTGTCTTTCAAATTGGTTTTTGTATGTGCTTAATATTGGTTTTAGGCACATCATCTTTTTGGTATCAAAGCTATATCATATTTGGATTTAAGATTCAAGCACATCACAATTGAAGAATTGGTTACATTCATTGGAAATTGATGGCATTGTTCATGTGATTGAGACTAGTTTGATTGACATTATTTGATTGTCTTTCAAATTGGTTTTGCATGTGCTTAATCTTAGTTTTAGGCACATCAAATTGTGTGTGGTTTTAATCCACTAACTCCTTTAGATTTATCACCTTTGCCTATTTCTGAGTATGTTAATATAGATGGCAAGAAGAAAGCAGAATTTGTTAAACAGATCAATGAGAAGGCAAGGCTAAACATTGAGCGAAGAACAGAGCAGTATATGAAACAAGCCAACAAGGGTCGTCGACAAGCTGTCTTTAAACCTAGAGACTGGGTTTGGGTTCACATGCGTAAAGAGCGGTTTCCTATGCAGCGTCGATCTAAACTACTTCCTAGAGGCGATGGACCATTTCAAATCCTTGAGCGCATCAATGATAATGCATACAAGATAGATTTACCCGGTGAGTATCAAGTAAGTGCTACATTTAATGTTACTGATTTGAGTCCTTTTGATGCAGACGATGATTTGAGGACAAATCCTTTTCAAGAGGAGGGGAATGATGAGAGCCATGATGGGAGCCAAGCCAAAAGAGGGAATGTGGATCCTCTTGAAGTGCCACCTGGACCAATCACAAGAAATTGAGCGAAACGATTCAAGGAAGCACTTAACGGGTTGATAAAGGATATCCATGAAGTCGAAAGGATTGGAGCAATCATGAAGTTGGAAAGGATTGGAACAACCATGGGAAGGCCCTTGCTCTTGTACAAGTCACACCGGATACAGGGTGAAGAGGGTGTGTCTTTACAAGGCACGGCCGTGTAGGAGTCTAGAGGTTGCACAGAATCATACACGGTCGTATACACGGTTCAAAGGCACGACCGTGTATGGTGTCAAGAATTTCCACAGAAAGATACACGACTAGAAGTACACGGTCATGTACATTGTCAAGATTCCCACAGAATTATACACAGCCGTGTACTTTGGCCGTGTATCTCTCTGACACCGACCTTCATGTCATGTTTTGTTATTTTTACGCACTTATTGAAGTGATGTCGTTTTGGGCCTTTATTGTTACGAATTGTAAACCCTAATATAAAGCTCCTAGGGTTTGGAACATTTAGAATATAGGACATACAACATTAAAGTTTGAAAAAACACTTTTGAGAGAATTCCTCTCTTGGTTCTTTAAAGAACTAATCTAGAACTTATCGGATTTTTCTTCTGTGGCGTTCATCTGGACTTATCAATCGGTCTTTCATCCCGATTGTGGCATCTTCATATTATACCAAGGTTCTTATCTCGCTTATAGACAACAGGTCGCGGTTTCCACTTGATTGTGTTTGGCATCTTAGGTAGCGAATTCCGAACGTATTGCTATTGGGTTTCGTCACACGTTGACATGGTTCATATTAGTTAGGAATCCGAGCAAACCGATTTTGTATCAGTTTGGTATCAGAGCTAATCGATTCGTATCACCATTTATCTCACAAATGATTCCAATATTGATGATAATTTCAAATACTAAAACAATCAATTTCATAACATGATATTTGATCACAATTGCAATAAAAAATCTGACCAAGAACATCTAAATCAACCCTAGATATGACTCACTAGTGATGATAAGGAAAAACAACAAAGAAGGAATTGATATTACTCACAATTGCCCTTTTGTTGCACTCGCCACAATTTCAACTCTTGGAAATTGAAAATTGATAAGAGGAAATTGAACTAGGGAAACCCTAAGCTCTCTCACAAAAATGTGATGTTCAAATCTAAAAAATTTGACCTCCTCAAACCCTACTATAAGCAAGTATTTATACTTACTCCCCTTTAGGGTTAGAAAATGCACAAAATTACAACTATGCCACTTTTAGGGTGGCCAGTCCTAAATGAAAATTACAATCAAAATGAAAGTGTCCCAAAAGTAAATACAACATAAAATAGTCTAAATAACAATTACAAAATAAAAGAAAATAGTCTTCATCATGCGAGCTCTTCCATAAGATTCGTCGGCTTAACTCATCGCCGGCTTAAGTCGATCCATAGATAACCCACAAGCTGAGTTTGAGTGAGTTTGTTCATCACCCTATAAAATATAATAAGTGTACCTGTTGGAATATATAATACATGAATAAGATAAAAGAGGTTAGTAAACAAATAATTTCAGGGTCGATTTGCTCAAAATGGGCCTTCATCACCAAGATTTGAAATCCTTTAGTTCTTGCCTTAATGATAGGTCTTGTCAGATTTTGATTCCTATCATCTCCTCAGGACTCAAGAAGATTTGTCCTCAAATCTGGTAGATAAAATACAGTAGAGACTCTGTTTTCTCCTAGCAATCTACTCGAAGAAGTATCTCTGCAGAATCCCAATATCTGAAACACCATAGTAGGTGATTGTTGTCTCTCCCCGATTTCCAGGATGTATCCCATTTGCAACATAAATAAGGACTCATTATCTACTGATGTCTCCCCTGTCTCAACCCATTCCATTGATTTTGTTTCCTCTTTTTCTAACTCATCCATATGGTGTTGATCCTCATAGCCCCCTAATGGTTGGCCTAACTGCTCACTAACCTCTAAAACCTCTGAAGGTGAACATAACTCTCTCTGAACAGTCTAGCTCTCTGGTGGTCTGCTCCTTTGACTATGATCATCAGGATCCTTTGAAAGTTAGCACATCGGTGTCTAACAAATTTTATGCTCTAAGGGTTGGCTCGTGTCACTAAAGCCCTCAAGAACCTTTGAAGGTTGGCATACCTGCATCTGCACAGTTTGGTTCTCTAAAGGTTTGATCATGTGGCTATGATCCTCAAGAATTTGTGATGGTTGTTTTATCTGTCTTTGCATCTTCTGGACCTTTAATGGTGACATAAGGTTCAATACTATACGTTTACCATCCTTTTTGAACATATAAGTATTTCTATACCCATCATGTAATACCATCTTGTCATATAACCATGGTCTACCAAATAATATATGGGATGTACAAATAGGAAGAATATCACATTCAAGCTCATCACAGTACTTGTCCCCTATAGTGAAGGGTACCCTAGCCCTTTGGGTCACACAAAGACTATCATGATCATTTAACCAATGTAATGTATAGGGTTCAGGATGTGGGATAGTTTCAAGTTTCAACTTCGATACTAATGATGCAGCTACAACATTAGTACAACTAACACCATCAATAATGATTACGCACAAGTTTTCTTGTACCTTACAAGAAGTATGCAACAAGTTTTCTCTTTGTCCCTCATTAATGGTTGCAAAAGAAGTCATGTCCCGTCGTAATACGTTAGTAGACAAATACAACTCACTAGACATTTTGCTTACTAACTTCATTAACCACAATACACTTCACCACACCACGGTAACAAACACACGCTTACACTCCCACGAATCAACAATAATTAATGGAACAAATACTCCTACGGTTCACTTATACACAACACTACTCCTTACTTCAATTACGGTAAAATAAATGAAGCAACATTTATACACTTCTAAGTACTTAAGATATTGAATTCAACTAAGCAAGTGTTGAAGTAATAATACTCAATAACTTTCACACTTAAATGCTTATCTTTGAATTTCAAACTTCACTACTTAACTTCCTTTATTAGCCATGGTTCACACTCACACTTGATCTTAATGTGTAGCACCTTATACTAAACATAAAGGTACAATTCCACACTACCACACACTTCCTTTGCTCACGGTGCAAACATTCTCCACCACCACATGCACCACTTGCAATCCCCTTTTTAATCAACACATACACAACGCCATGTACACACCCTTTACTTAGCACATAAATGCAATGCCACACACACACCCTTCACTAAATTCAAAAATACAACGCCACACACACACACACCTTTTTATACACGGTGCACTCTCCATTTCTAACTCAATTTTCCCAAACCGCAACTTACACACATGCAACACGGCAATAATTTAAATGGCACTCCTTAATGCAACTTTCCACAAATGGTAATAATCAAATTACAAATTCAAATGGAACACAATCAATACCACTTAATAACTTCCTCAACTTAATGGATGTGTTTGAATTCAAATAAATTCCCTATTATCCCACACAATGCAAATTTGAAAATTGTACACTTCCACTTTCGAATTGCACAAGAAATCACACAACACACTCCAAAAGCTTCTTCAAACAACAATAATACACTCACAGTGTAGTACTCCACTTCCATGGCAACAACAACCAAAACCGCACCTTCTACACAAGGTAAGGTAGCCCACTTTCAAATTCAAAAAAGGAGTTCAATAAGTACACAATTCCACAAATGGTAAGAAGCTATTTCAAATTCAAATGACACACAATTAAACAATGATTTAATGTGTGTTTTGAAATTTCAAATTGGCTTCTTAATTCACACTTCAAATCTAAATTCAAATCTGGAAATACAAGTGTTACTCCTCCACTTTTTTCAAAAACAAATGTACACAACATAAATCCTCTTCACCAATTGAACACTACTCTCAATCCTTCATGGTTTGCTTCAAAATTACTACACATTCATAGCCAAATATCAAGGAATCCAAGAGTGTTCAAATCTCTAAATTTTCAACCACTAATCAACAAGATACAATTCAACAACTCAATAAAAAAATTCAAGTTTCACGCCAACAATTTTCGGATCAAGGTGCTACTCAATAAACCCCTAATTTCCGAATTCAAGTTGCAACAATCTGATGAGATCCATGATGAGAGCCAAGCCGGAAGAAGAAATGTGGATCCTCTTGAAGTGCTGCCTGGACCGATCACAAGAAATCGAGCAAAACGATTCAAGGAAGCACTTAACGGGTTGATAAAGGTTGTCCATGAAGCCGGAAAGGATTGGAGCAATCATGGAGTTGGAACGGATTGGAACAACCATTGGAAGACCCTTGCTTTTGTACAAGTTATACTGGACACGGGTTGAAGAGGGTGTGTACTTTCAAGGCACGGCCGTGTAGGACTCTCAAGATTGCCTAGAATCATACACGACTAGATACACGGTTAAAAGGCATGGCCGTGTATGGAGTCAAGCAAATCCACAGAAAGATACACGGCTAAAGTACATGGGCGTGTATGTTGCCAGAAGTTGCACAGACAGATACACGGTCAAAGTACATGGGCGTGTATATTGCCAGAAGTTGCACAAACAAGTACACGGCCAAAGTACACGGGCGTGTACACAGGCCGTGTATCCCCTGTCGGCCAGCTTGTTCTGTTTCGCGTTTTTATGTCACTTAACTAAACTACGTCGTGTTGGACTTGTTTTTTACACGAATTGTAACCCTA
Source organism: Laguncularia racemosa (assembly GCA_037954665.1). NCBI lineage: Eukaryota > Viridiplantae > Streptophyta > Magnoliopsida > Myrtales > Combretaceae > Laguncularia > Laguncularia racemosa. Next base: position 180,615 of record JBBMOL010000166.1, read on the forward strand.
GTATAAAAGCTCCTAGGGTTTAGAACATTGGAGATTAGACATCATTGAACATTAAACACTTTTGAGAGGCACCTCTCTTGGTTCTTCAAGAACTTAATTCGAACTTATCGGATTGATTTCCGTGGCGTTCATCCCGACTTATCAATCGGTTTTCCATCCCAATTGTGGCGTCTTCACTTTTATACCAAGGTTCTTGTCTCGCTTATAGACAACAGGTCGCGGTTTTCCACTTTAGGTGTTTGGGCGTCTTAGGCAACGAATTTCCGAACGTATTGGTATTGGGTTTCGTCACGAGTTGGCGTGGTTTGTATCACAATCCCTTCTCACAAACCTCAAGCTCTGATACCAAATTATGATGTGCTCAAAAACCAAGATTAAGCACATATAAAACCAATTTGAAAGACAAACAAGCAATGTCAATCAAACTAGTCTCAATCACATGAACAATGGTGTCAAATCTCAATGTTTATAACTAATTCTTCCAACGAGGATGTGATCAATCTTAAGTTTCCAAATTAGATTGCTCTGATACCAAAAGATGATGTACTCAAAACCAATCCTAAGCACATGCAAATGAATAAAAGAAACAAACCCCAACTCTCAAACATAAACCGGTTCAATTGGACTAGAAATTGTGTGAACCCTATTGGAATTTTGATGTAATCCAAAGATCCAAGATGCAATCAACAATCCAACAAGGTTAAACCTCACCAAATAACAAAAAATGCAAGTGAAATCCACGTGAATTATATCAAGAAGAATAGATCTAAAAACCGTGATTTTATCCTCTCCCAACAAGCACCATTCACGTCATAAATGATTCCAATATTGATGATGATATCAAATACTAAAACAATCAATTTCATAACATGATATTTGATCACAATTGCAATACAAAATCTGACCAAGAACATTCAAATCAACCCTAGATATGACTCACTAGTGATGATAAGGAAAAACAACAAAGAAGGAATTGATATTACTCACAATTGCCTTTTTGTTGCATTCGCCATAATTTCAACTCTTGGAAATTGAAATTGATAAGAGGAAATTGAACTAGGGAATCCCTAAGCTCTCTCATGAAAATGTGATGTTCAAATTTGAAAAATTTGGCCTCCTCAAACCCTACTATAAGCAAGTATTTATACTTACTCCCCTTTAGGGTTAGAAAATGCACAAAATTACAATTATGCCATTTTTAGGGTGGCCGGTCCTAAATGAAAATTACAATCAAAATGAAAGTGTCCCAAAAGTAAATACAACATAAAATAGTCCAAATAATAATTACAAAATAAAAGAAAATAGTCTTCATCATACGAGCTCTTCCATAGGATTCGTCGGCTCAGCTCATCGCCGGTTCAGGTCGATCCATGGATAACCCACAAGCTAAGTCTGAGTGAGTTTGTCCATCGCCCTATAAAATATAATAAGTGTGCCTATTGGAATATATAATACATGAATAAGATAAAAGAGTTTAGTAAACAAATAATTCCAGGGTCGATTTGCTCAAAATGGGCCCTCATCGCCAAGATTTAAAATCCTTTGGTTCTTGCCCTAATGATAGGTCTTGTCGGATTTTGATTCCTATCACTAATTCTTCAAAAGGGAAACTCACCAATAGACCCCATGTCTCATGTTGTCTTAGTATAAAGGAGCCCGCTCCATATATCCCATGTGATGCCATCACTCTATTAACATAATGCCACAACTGAATGCATGAAAACATCACCAATTTCATGTTGCCACCATATCAATCCCCAACTTAGTTATGCTCTTTTCTCATATGTTATGAAATGTTTTGAAGCCATAATAGCAATATTATCTTTTGCTCTCCACATTGGAGGATGGATAACTTGTCAATTCTTCAACATAATTGGTTTAGGCGTTGTGATTCTAAGCTACCATGAGCAAAACATACTAATTTAGAACAACACAACCCTAACTCTTCTCTTGATTTGCATTGCTATAAGTTGAGTTAAATTCAATTTGACAATTTGGTTAACCCAATGAGGGAAGAAGATAGAACATGAGGGATCGTTCATGATTATAATGACAATTTATGACTGTTTGCAATTGAGATTTTAACTTTTGCAATAGTATCAAATTTCTCATATCATTTGGAATTGAATTCCTACTTCATTATCAAAGCCTTATAGAATAAAACTAGGGTTAATCCCTCACACATTAACAATTTTACTATTTATAAGGACACTTTCAAGACATTTGATGAGTTGCAAACTCCGATGTGCAATAAAAATGAATTCTTATAGACTTTTTACATTGATTTCGAATACTTTTGGTTGACTATACTTTTAGATACTCCTCTAGAGATATGCTTTCATAATAATAATAATTTTCATGTTGGAGACATGTACTATCTCTCATCTAAGGTACCAATTGGGTAATATTGCTAAAATAAATATAAAAGGTCCCATTAAAAAGTGTCCTTAGGTTACTAGTTAAGAACCCCAAAGTGACAAATTATTCACTCCAATATTAATTACATACTTTATAAAAAATAAAAAAAGAAAAGCACATTAAAATATGTAAAGTTATATTATTTAATATCTTAACTAGTTTCTTATGACATTCATTACCATCGCTTTGCACAAACGAAAGGATAAATTGTGTAATGCATATATCTAACTAATAATTAAAGCAATATTGGAGTATAAATAATCAGTTTGTCAATTTATTTCCATTTCACTTTTGTGTAGAATAAAGGAAAGTAAATGGGTGCTCTAAGCCTTAGAACTCTTATTAAGATGCTAGTAAAAAGGAAAAAAAAATTTAGACAATTCCATAAACTTAAAATTATACATACTCGCCTTCAGCTTGGTTTTGAAACAATTATGCAACAAACTAAAAAATTAATTATAGTTACATATTAGGCTATTTATTTTTACACAATATTTATATATATGCAAAATTATAGTTGCACGTTGTAAGATACGAATTATGCAAAAAAATGTGATCAATTTTTTTTTAGTGGTATTATTTACGTTGTATAGTCAAGTATATAAAGCTTGTTTAATTGAATTATTTTTATAAATATTGTTGGTTAATTTCATTAACTAGACCTAAGCATTATTTAAATGTAAACCGGAAGCCAGTTTGGAACCATATAATGATTCTAGAACCAAGCTAAAGCAATGATAACATTTCCTAAACTGTCTTTAGAATAGGTGGTTCTATTGCTTTGGGACAATTTTAGCCCTTAGAATCATGACTTAGTTTCACTCTCTATGTGATGACAATCAAGCTAGGAAATGGATAGCGGATCCTCTTGAGATGCTAGTTGGACCTATGACCCAACTTCGAGCGAAACGACTTAAGGATGCACTTAACGAGCTAATCAAAGAAATTCAAGATGAGGAGCAATGCTTGCGTCAATCCAAGAATGAACCAAGAGTAATCCAAGTCATTGGAATCCAGGATATCCAAGAACAAAGATGATTTGAAGATGTCTACTGAGAACCAAAGCCATCGATGTTGAAGAACCAAAGCCACTGGCATAAAAGACCAAAGCCACTAGCATTGAAGAGGCTAAGCCATTGGCATAGAAGATAAAAGTTTCCGGTGTTGAAGAGGCTAAACCACTAGCGTAAAAGATCAAAGCCGCTGGCTTAGGTGGCTAGCGTTGAGAGGATAGGGCAGTTGAAACATGGAGTTAGGCCGCTAGCATATATTGTATTTCGTAGTCGCTAGTAAGGTTTTTGTACATTTTGTTATGTTTTACGGTGAAACTATAAATAGTAGTCAAAGACTCCATTGTCGACACTTTTTGGCTAATTAAAATTACAATACTATTCTTCTGTTCTTGAAGAATTTGAACTTATTGGAATTGTTCCATGGTGTTCATACCATTACTTATTAGTCGGTAATCCATCCCGATTGTAGCATATACATCATACCAAGGTTCTTACTTCTCTATAAGCAATAGGTCGTGGTTTTCTTTCATTTGTGATTGATCATCGACTGTACGACTTAAATTGATTTCGGGTTTCAGCATAGGTTAATGGAGTTCATATCATTTGGTCTCAGAGCAATCAAGTTGGTTAGGAATTACCTATCTTGAATCTAATTTGTGTTCTTTATACATCTAGGGTTTAAATTCGTATAAAAAAGAAGAAGAAAAGTTTGAATATTTGTGTATCTGTTGATCTTATTAGACTTATTATAGCAATTACTATATGCATTCAATTGATCCATGTTTAAATTCTTGTTATATAGTAAAAAAAAAAAAGAGGAAAATTCATATAAAAACAATTCTTAGGATTATTGGCAATAGTTGTGTTGAAGACTCGAAAATCATAATTTTGTTGATTGAAGTTTTAGGAAAACTGTTGTGACTTGTTGAATTGTTGATTCCAACAACAAGGAATCTGTTGAATCTATGGAACAAATTCTGATTTGTTGTTTAGTTCTAAAAGAATTGAAGAAGAGATTGTGAGTGGTAAAAGGCAAGAGCGATGAGATCATTAGAGTGCGCAAAAGCCAATTGAATCTTGTGAGACATAAAACACGAGTGATTAGAGAGAGATTCAGTGATTAAGTAGAAAAACACGTAAGGGAGTGATTCGGTGAGGATCTATACTTTCTATTATCATCTTTGTTTTTGTTGCAAAAAAATGTCTAATAGAAATTCTCCTGATAGTGTGATGGGTGGTGTTGACAAGAAATTGGTTATGGAGACTTTGAATACTGAGATGAGAAGGATGTTTAGAGCAGAGATGGATCAATTTCATGAGCAGATGGAGCAAAATTTTGAGCAATCTCGAATTGCTTCTACTAGACGTAGGAGGGATAAAATGCCTATAAAGGTAGTGTGCATAGAGGAAGATGAGTGAGCTAGAGAAGGGTCTGCAGCTGAATCTGATTAGGACTCTTTCATGGGTTATAGGAGGAATATAGGGAGAAGTAGAGGAGTTAGGAAAGAAGAAGATAGCAATATAAGAAATATCAAGATGAAAATTTCGTCCTTCCAAGGGAATAATGATCCTGATGTCTACTTAAGTGGGAGAAAAAAGTGGAACTGGTTTTTTACTGTTTATAACTACTTTGATGTTAAGTAGGTGTAATTGGCTGCCATAGTATTTTCTAACTATGCTATGGTTTGGTGGGACCAATTGTTATTAAGCAAGAGAAGGAATAGAGACTTGGGAAAAGATGAAGAGGGTGATGAGGAAGCGGTTTATTCCCACTTATTACTACAGGGATTTGTACAATAAACTACAAAATCTGAGATAGGGGAACATGAGTGTAGAGCAATATCATAATGAGATGGAGGTTACTATGATTAGGGCGAATGTTGAGGAGAACTAGGAAGCTACTATAGCTAGGTTCTTAGCAAACTTGAATCGACATATATAGAATGTGGTGGATTTGCAACATTATATAGAATCGAGGTTATGGTTCAAATGACGATTAAGGTGGAGAAGTAACTCAAGTGGAAAGGTAGTAGTTCTATACGTGTGACATCGAGTTCTTCCAACTAGAGAACTAATGTAGGGAAGAAGGAGGAGAAGTAGTTCCACTCCAAACCAATGCTAGAACAAAAAGCAAAATTGGCATCTCATGGGAATAAAGGTAAACCTAATTCTTTTCCTAATAGGAATCGTGATATTAAGTGTTTTAAATGCTAGGGCTGGGGACATATAGCGAGTCAATGTCCAAATAAGAGAATTATGGTGATGTGGGATGATGGAGAAATTGAGACAGACAGTGAGCTGAAACATGAATCCATGCCATCACTGGACGATGTTGATGAGGGGGAAGAATATGCTGTTCAGGGGGAGATGTTGGTAACCAAGAGAGCTTTGAGTGTGCTGACAAAGGAAGAGAAGAATGTGAAATGGGAGAACATATTTCATACTAGTTGTCTTGTTAAAGACAAGGTATGTGGTGTGATTATTGATGGTAGGAGTTATACCAATGTTGCCAGCACGACCATGGTTGAGAAATTAGGGCTTCACCCTTATAAACTGCAGTGGTTAAATGATAGTGGTGAAGTAAAGGTTACAAAACAAGTGTTAGTTTCTTTTAGCATAGGAAAGTATGGGGATAAAGTTCTTTGTGATGTAGTTCCTATGCAAGCTACACACAAGTTGCTAGGTAGGCTATAACAGTTTGACAGACAGGTGAAACATGATGGATTCACTAATAAATACTCTTTTTTACATGATCAGGCCTATTACTCTTTATCCTCTAACTCCCAGTAAAGTATATGAGGATTAAGTGAGGTCATAGAGAGAGAGTGAGTAAAAAAGAGCCGGTGAAAATAAAAGAGTGAGTGCTGCTACAAAAGAAAAGAGAGAGAGTTTGAGAAAAGAGAAAAAGAAAGGAATGGGAAAGAATTGAATACTGAGAGAGAAACAGAGAGAAAAGAAAATTTTTATATGAGGGTTAGTGGTGTTAAGAAGGCTTTGTTCTTAGGAACAAAGAGACCCATGATAGTACTCTTATTAAAGAGGTACTTTTTAGCTTTAACCAACTTGACACTTCTTTGCCAAGTTCTATTGTTTCACTATTACAGGGATTTGAAGATATTTTTCCAGATGAAATTCCAAAAGGATTACCTCCCATCCAAGGAATTGAACATTAGATCGATTTTGTACCTGGTGCGACTATTCCAAATTGACCCACTTATACGAGTAATCCTGAAGAAACAAAGGAACTCCAAAAATAGGTTAGTGAGCTGATGGACAAGGGTTATGTGAGAGAAAACAGGAGCTTTTGTGCAGTTCCCATGATTTTAGTCCCTAAGAAAGATAGGTCCTGAAGGATATGTGTCGACTGTCAAGTGATCAACAACATAACGGTAGAGTATTGTCATCCTATTCGTCAATTAGACGACATGTTAGATGAATTACATGGTTCTTGTATTTTCTCTAAAATTGATCTGACAAGTGGGCACCATTAAATTAGAATGAAAGAAGGAGACGAGTGGAAGATTGCATTTAAAACAAAGTATGGTTTATATGAATAGTTAGTTATACCCTTTGGGTTAACTAATGCACTAAGAACTTTCATGAGGTTAATGAACCATATTTTGCCAGCTTTTATTAGAAATTTTGTAATGGTCTATTTTGATGATATCCTTATCTATAGTAAGAATTTAGATGATCATCTATTTCATTTGAATTCTATTTTAGAAGTGCTATGACAGGAAAAGCGATTTGCTAATCTTAAGAAGTGTACTTTTTGTACAGATAGACTTGTTTTCCTTGGTTTGTTTTTTAGTTCACAAGGAATCTAGGTTGATGAGGAGAAAATTCGAGCTATACAAGAATGGATAAGCCCAACTAATTTGAGCCAAGCTCGTAGTTTCCAAGGGCTTACAAGTTTTTATAAACAATTTGTGAGGGACTTTAGTAGCATCGCTACACCAATCACAAAAGTCATTAAGAAGAATGTTGGATTTAAGTGGGAAGTAGAACAAGAAAAGGCTTTTCAATTAATTAAAGATGAACTAACCCATGCTCCTTTGCTTACTTTACCTAATTTTTTAAAAACATTTGAAATTGAATGTGATGCTTCTGGTTTAGGTATTAGAGCTGTTCTTATGCAAGAGGGAAGACCAATCGCATATTTTAGTGAAAAGCTAAATGGAGCCGCATTACGGTACCTGACATATGATAAGGAGTTATATGCATTGGTTAGGGCGTTGTTAAATTGGCAACACTATCACTAGCCTAAGGAGTTTGTGATTTACACTAACCATGAATCCTTGAAACACCTGAAGAGTCAACACAAACTGAATAGGAGACATGTAAGGTGGGTAGAGTTTATTGAGACCTTTTCGTACGTCATCCGATATAAACAAGGTAAGGAAAACATTGCTATAAATGCTCTCTCAAGAAGGTACTTACTAATCTCCACTCTAAATGCTAAATTTCTTGGTTTGAACATATTAAAGAGTTGTACCCTCTTGACTAAGATTTTAGTGATGAATTTGCCTGTTGTGAAAAGGGTGCTAGTGGAAAATTCTTAAGGCGTGAAGGGTTTTTGTTTAGAGAAAACAAGCTTTGTATTTTAAATTGTTTCCTTAAGGAGTTGTTAGTAAAAGAGTCTCATGGTGGAGGTTTGATGGAACACTTTAGAGTGGCTAAGACCTTTGGGGTTTTACAAGAACATTTTTATTGGCCACACATGAAATGAGATGTTGAGTGAATTTATGAGAGATGCATCACTTGCAGACAAGCTAAATCCCGAGTGCAACCCTATAGCTTGTATTAGCCACATACTATTCCTAGTGAGTCTTGGGTTGATATTTCTATAAATTTTATGTTAGGCTTACCCAGGACTAGACTTGGTAGAGATTCTATTTTTGTTGTTACGGGTAAATTTTCAAAGATGGCACATTTCATTCCATGTCACAAAATTGATAATGCTACACATGTTACAAATTTGTTCTTTAAAGAAATTGTTTGATTGCATGGTATGCCTAGAACAATTGTATCTGATAGGAATGCTAAGTTCTTGAGTTACTTTTGGAAAACCTTGTGGTGTAAGTTAGGAACTAAATTATTGTTTTTTACTACTTATCATCCACAAACTGATGGGCAAATAGAAGTAGTTAATAGAACTTTATCTACTTTACTAAGGGCTATCATTCAAAAGAACATTAAAACATAGGAAGATTGGTTGCCACATTTTGAATTTGCTTATAATCATTCAATACATTCTACCACTAAATTTTCACCTTTTAGATTGTATATGGATTTAATCCTTTGACTCCATTGGACTTAACTCCTTTACCTGTTTCTGAACAAGTTAATTTAGATAGCAAAAAGAAAGCTGAATTTGTTATACAAATTCACGAGAAAGCTAAACTCAATATTGAGAGGAGGATGGAACAATATGCAAAACAAGCCAATAAAGGGTGTCGACAAATAATCTTAGAACCTAGAGATTGGGTTTGGTTGCACATCCATAAAGAGCGATGCCCAGCACAATGGTGATCCAAGTTTCTTCCAAGGGGTGATGGTCCTTTTCAAGTCCTTAAGCGAATCAATAACAATGCTTACAAACTGGATTTACCAAGTGAGCATCCTATTAGTGCTACTTTTATTATTACTGATTTGAGTCCTTTTGATGCAGGCAATGATTTGAGGACAAATCCTTTTCAAGAGGAGGGAAATGATGACAATCAAGCTAGGAAATGGATAGTGGATCCTCTTGAGATGCCAGTTGGACCCATGACTCGACTTTAAGTTAAATGACTTAAAGACTCACTTAACAGCCCAATCAAAGAGTAATCCAAGTCATTGGAGTCCAAGATGTCCCAGAACGAAGACGACTTGAAGATGTCTACTTAGAACCAAGGCCGTTGGTGTAGAAGACTAATGCTATCTGCATAGAAGATCAAAACTGCAGGCATTGAAGAGGCTAAGCCATGGTGTAGAAGATCAAAGCCCCGACTAAGGTGGCCGGTGTTGAGAGGATAGGCCGGTTGAAACATGGATTTAGGCCCAAGTAGGGTTTTTATACATTTTTGTTATGTTTTGTGGTAAGACTATAAATAGTCGTCAAGGACTCCATTGGAGACACTTTTTGGCTGATTAAAATTATAATACTCTTCTTCTATTCTAGAAGAATTTGAACTTATTGGAATTGTTCCGTGACGTTCATACCATTACTTATCAGTCAATATTCCATCCCGATTGTGGCATATACATCATACCAAGGTTTTTGCTTCTCCATAAGCTACAAGTCGAGGGTTTCCCTTCATTCGTGATCGATTGTCGACTGTTCGATTCAAATTGATTTCGGGTTTCTGCACAGGTTGATAGAGTTCATATCACTATAGATACACATGTTTTCAACTATATCAATATATGGACAAATAGGTAGAATAAAAAGTTATACGTGAGAATAATTTATCACTAGATAGATAATAGGCAAGCTCTACATAAAAAATTATTAGCACTTAGAAAATTCAGTGAATGACACATTGCATAAATTTTTTTTTAGAATCATGAATATTATTTTGATTAATATATATTGATTAAAAAGATTTTTTCTATTGGTTTTGACGATACACAATGACAAATACCACGTCTATTCTTGAATTCTAAACACTTGGTCAACCACACTAGGGGAAGAGTGTCACCCATTAAAATGGAAATTGATTACATGATAGACCATCCATCCGTTAATAAGGCTCGGCAAAAATATTGCATAAACAATTAGTTATAACCATGTAGATTTTAAAGGGATGTTTATAGTATAGGTAGAATTCTACTTATGAGCTTCAACAAAATATTGTTAAAGTAAAAGCATACATTGTTGTAGTTTTGCTATAATTTATATCCCAAATACACCATTACACCCAAACGATTTGCATGCACATACAAAGTTGCTGGAAATACTTCAAATTTTTTGTGATTGTATAAAAAAAAATTCTTACGTCTATCGACTAAGTATGCATTTATTTGTTTTGGAACTTGATAACTATTTTACTGCTACATTTGAATTTGATGACAATGTTGGTATTCACAAATACGACATCTTAGATTGATGGAAACAACACATGAATAGTTTCTCATTCCTCTCTCGCATGACTCGACAATTTCTAGCAACTCTAGTGTCATTGGTTACCATTGAGCAAACATTTAGCCTAGTAGGCCTTATTTTGGATGATTGTAGGCCTCTCCATTAATGATGTCTATTGAAGCACCCACCTGCATTGAAGATTGACATAAGGTAGAAAAGTAGGAGTAAGAAGTATGTGGCAAGTCTAACTTCAAAGATGACAACTTTAGTGATTTTAACATATCAAATGGAAGCATAGTTCATTCAACTCCTGAACATATGCAACATGGAGGCAATAAAAGCCTTTTCTCCATCATTTTAAATAATATGTCACCATTAGGTGATTCTATTTGCTATGGATATTTTTATATTATTTTTCTTGTTTCAACACTTAATGTAAGGGTAGTAGCATTATATTGTTTATTTTCTACACTAGGTTTACAATTATTTATAAGGAGAGTAATACTCCCTATTTATTTTTGTAATACTTGAAATTTTTAATAATTCATTTAAAAATATTTGATGTGCCTAAAAGGGGATTAAGCACAATCAAATGGAACAAAAACCAACCCTAAATGCACTCAATCAAATTTGGTTCAATAAGCTAGGAATTGCGTGATTCCTAATGGAGTCCAAGGAGATCCGAATTCATTAACTAATGAATTAATCAACCACAATGATTCAAAACCTTCAAAACTAATTACACTTGAATTACCACGTGAATCCAAGATCAACAACAAAATCAATTCCAAGATCCCCCTTTATAGAAATGCAATTCACGGTTCAAAATGATAGCAATTGTTGATGGTGAAAACAAGTAAGATAAGTACTCAAAACAAGTACACTATTTCGAATCAAACAACTTAAATCTAACCGAGAAATGATTCAATCCAACCCTAAATATTACACACTAGAGAAGAAAAGAATACACAACAATTAAAAATTGATATGACTCACAATTTCAATTGTTGCACTCGCCACAATCTCAACTCTTGGAATTGAAATTGATAAGAGGAAATTTGAACTAGGGAAACCCTAAGCTCTCTCACGTAAAAGTGAATGTGTTTAATATGAAAATTAGCCTCCTCAAAACCCTACTTAAGCAAGTATTTATACTTGCTCCCTTTAGGGTTAGAAAGTCCACAAAATTACAACTATGTCACTTTTAAGGTGGCCGGTCCAAAATGAAAATTACAAACAAAATGAAAATGTCCCAAAAGAAATTACAACATAAAATGTTCTAAGCAAATAACAAATATATAAAAAGAAATTAGTCTTCAAAATGCCGATCTTGAAGGTACTTTCGAATTGAGTCCCAATAAGGATCTTGACTCACTCAAAAGTGTAGGTGTTTTGGCACTTTGTAGGACTGTTAAGTGAACCTGCTGGAATGCATAATAATTATAAGGTAGGAATGAAGAAATTAAGTTAGCTTCCTCAGGATTAGGTTTCTCATGTATGATTCTCAAAACCAAGTTGTCTAGACTCTTAGCTCGGGCCCTAGTGATAGGTCCTACAGGAATCTGATTCCTATCAATATTATAACATAAAAACCAAAGGTAGGAACAGGGATTTTTTGAAAATTGAGGGGCAATTTGGACATTTTCTAAAGGGAGTATTTAGCCTATGTTGATCTAGCAATCCCCTCTTTTGTCATTTTATACAGTAACCACACAAAACAAATAAGGAATGCTCTCTATCATGCACAAGGAATTAGCTAATCACGACGATGAAAACAAGATAGCCAAGTAAAAGTTGACAATTCAATGGATATTGTACTCATGGAATTGGAAGACTTAATCACATTACATTACTTTGTTCTAACAGAATTTGAAATTTGGGGAAAGGACAAAACGAGCATGGGAATCCATCAATTAAAGATATGATTTGTGGAAGTTTTTATGTAAGTAAATTAATTAATGCAAATTAAATAGATAATACATGTTTTTGGGTTAATTTAAACCTTGAAATAAGAGAATTGAATTTAGGAGGAATTGGAATAAAGAAATTAAGGTTTATGAGAAATTATTAAGAGATACACGGCCTCCTAACATAGCTGTGTTTTGACCATGTTAAACCCAAAACATACCAAGAGAAACACAGCCTGTCTACACAGTTGTGTTCCGATCGTGTTGAATACAGACAAACAAAGAGATACATAGCCTATCTACAGAGTCGTGCTCTAACTGTGTTGAAACCAACTCACCGAAAGACATACGATCTTTGACACAATTGTATATTAGCCCGTATTAAGCTACATGACCTCCAACATCGCCATGTTGAATGAAACATAAATTCATTATATATCTATTTAAGTCTTACTTAAGCTAATTTCTATGTAACTTAGATAACTAGTAAAGCCTCAAAAAATTTAATAAATGAAGAGAAATTAAGAGAATTATATTATACTTAGCTTAGTACTAAGAAGAAAGTATTAATGTTGTATAAATTCAGCTTAAGTTCAGGATCAGATATGCATAAGGCTAGGATTCAAGGTACATATAACTTATGTGTCGTTCTATTCTTGTTTAAGCTAGTATATGTGTTGAAATTGATTAAGTTGAATGATTTGACTTAAGTATTTAAGTTGTATGATATATGTGCTTAGCTCGACCTAAGGGCCTGTAATGGTAGATCCTTAGGGAGCACCTTAATGATCCTTATGTGACATTATCCCTAATAGAGTCATGCTTAAAAATGATCTATTAAATGTTGGATTAAGTGTTTAAGTAAACATGGGTGTGGGGGCCATAATGGCAGTTCCCATCACCAAGATTAAGTGGCTTAAGTGAACATGGGTGCGGGGCCTATAGTGGTAGTTCCCATCACTAAGATTAAGTGGCTTAAGCAAACATAGGTGTGGGCCCCCTAGTAATTATTCCCATCACCAAGTTTAAGTAGCTTAAGGGATTATAGGTATGGGGCCCGTAGTGGTAGTTTCTATCGCCAATTCATGTTTCAATGTGTTAAGTTTGGTAAATGAGTCATCAGTACCCTATTGTTGCTTATAGACTTAAATCTTATCATGAAATGGATGCATGTGTTTTAGGTACTGCATGATGCATGTGATATATGTTCATGTTTATTCATGCATGTGTGTTTTTGTTATATGTACTAGGCATTAGCTCAACCTTCAGGGAATTTTTTTTTTTAGGTTTAGGCATTGAGGGAGATGATAACCTAGAAGGTAACCTGGGAATGGGTGAACCACAAAGAGAACAAGAAGATAGTTACCATTACTACTATAATGAGTAGAAATTAGGGAGAATTCTGTATTTGGATGTAATAGTTAGCATTATTTTGAGAAGGTTAATTTAGAGTTTTATAGACTTCCATTATGTTAGATGTTGAATATGGATTTATGATATTGGTTTTGAAGTTTATAGGATGTATTGAATGCCTTTATGCATGAATTAAAGGATAAAAAAGTATTAGAGTTAGTTTAGAGCCTTAACGTGTTCTCGTGAGATAAAGATATGTGGCGAGTAGTGGCACGACCCCTGGCTTCGGGACATTATAGCTTAGATGGTATCAAAGCATAGGTTGTGATCTTTAGGGATTTAAGTTTGAATCTCTATAGGATAGGTTAATGATCCTTAGGACTTAACTTTGATCTATAGAGCATAGGTTATTGATCTTGAGGAGCATAGTTAATGATCATTAGAACTAAGTGATGATCAATAGACATAAGTTTTAAATATTAGAGAATAAGATATGATTTTTAGAAGAATTAAGCACTTGATCTATAAGATGGTGAGACATGAAGAGAGTGGATAAAGTTATGGGATAAATATTTATTTATTTAATTACCTTCTTGTATTATTATTTTATTTACATTTATTTCAATTGCTAAATTATTTATGAGTAGATCATCATGTGGAAGGGTATATATATGTATAAATATACCAACTCATACTAATGCTAACTTCAGTTAAAACTAACATTAAGTAAATCTGGTCATCTCTTCTTAAACATGAATGACTATCTAGTTGTAGTATTCCCTTAGGAGTAAGAGGAAGAATAAGTAGAATATGCAAAATAGTGAGAATAGAGATACAGGGTAGGGTGATGTTAGCAGGCCTCCTAATATTAGAGATGATAAAGTCCAACATTATTTTAGGTGTCAACTAGTTGCTAAGATATCATGCCCAACTAGGGAGATAGAATTTAACATTAACTTGGTACATGGCATAGTACCAATATCAAAACCAGTCTATAGGTTGGCACTAGTGAAATTAGAAAAACTAAGGAAACAATTACATGAGCTATAGGATAAAGGTTTCGTAAGACTTAGTGTTTCTCTTTAAGGTGCACCAATCCTATTTGTGAAGAAGAAAGATGGAAGCATGAGACTTTATATAGACTATAGAGAGTTAAACAAGGTCACTATCAAGAGAAAATATCCTCTCTCCATGATACATGACCTATTTAACTAATTACAAGGAGCTCAGGTGTTCCTAAAGGTAGATCTGAGATTAGGTTACTATCAATCAAAGATTAAAGAAGAAAACATTCAAAAGACAGCATTTAAGACCAAATATGGGCACTACGAGTTTTTGGTGATGCCCTTTGGACTAACGAATGCACCAGTTGCATTCATGGACTTAATGAATAGAATATTCAATGATTTTTTGGATAAATTTGTAATCGTTTTTATAGACGATATCTTAATATACCCTAAAAGCACTAAGGAGCATGGAGAGCACTTGGGGCTAGTATTGGATAGGTTGTAAGAAGAAAAGTTATATGCAAACTTTAGTAAGTGTGAATTATAGATGGAACAAGTAGTATTCTTAGGTCATATGGTCAATAAAGATGGAATATCCGTAGACTTAGAAAAGGTAAGTAGTAGTGGACTGGCACAAACCGAAGATAGTTACATGGTCAAAAGCTTCCTAGGTCTAATAAGCTACTATAGGAGATTGTAGAGGGATTTTCTAAAATAGCAACTCCTCTCACTAGACTGACGTAGAAGAATGTGAGATTTGAGTGGGAAGATAGATGTGAAACTAGTTTGTAAATGCTTAAAGAGAAACTTGTGTTAGCGCTAGTTTTGACCTTACACAAGAGTGGAGAAGAATTTACAGTATATAGTGATGCCTTAGTTCAAGGGTTGGGATGTGTGTTAATGTAAGGTGGTTAAGTAATAGCTTATGCATCTGCTAATTGAAGCCTTATGAGAAGAACTACCCAACTCATGACTTAGAGTTGGTAGTTTTGGTATTAGCCTTAAAGCTATGGAGGCATTACCTATATCGCAAAAGGTGCAAAATCTTCACTGACCATAGAAGCTTGAAATACATATTTAGATAAAAAGAGATGAACATGAGGTAAAGGAGATGGTTGGAACTAATTAAAGACTTTAACCTAGAGATACAATACCATCCAGGAAAGGTTAATGTAGTAGCAGATGCCCTTAGTAGAAAGAAACAGGATAATGTACCCACTCTCATCATTTCATAGAAAGAGCTATTAGAAGAAATGCACAAATTGGAACTGGAGATCTTAACATACAAAGTGGGAGCAAAAATGGTTACCTTAAGAATATGACCAACCATCATGGACTAAATTAAAGCTAGTCAGATAGAAGATAAAGACATTCAAGAGACCAAGAGCAGAATGGAACAAAGTAAGGCCTCAAAATTCAATTTAGATGCAGAAGAGGTCTTAAAATATAAATTGAGACTATGTGTGCTAATGATGTAGAACTGAAGAAAGAGATAATAAAAAAAGGCATATTACTTAACTTACATAATACACCTTAGAAGTACCAAAATGTATAAGGACTTGAAGAGTCAATACTAGTGGAGAAACATGAAAAGAGAGATAGTTAAGTATGTAACTAAATGCCTTACATGCTAGCAGATCAAAGCAGAACATCAGAGACCGGTTGAGAGTTATAGCTTCTTCTAGTACCAGAGTGGAAATGGGAACATGTGACAATGGATTTTATTACAACCCTCCTAAATACTAGGAGAAGCAAGATGTAGTTTAGGTTATAGTGGACAGGTTGAGCAAGTCTGCTCATTTTATACCTATCAGAGTAAGATACAAGTTAGAGAAACTAGCTTAGATATATATACAAGAGATAGTTAGATTACATGAAGTACTAGTTACCATCAATTTTGATGGAGATATAACGTTTGTTAGTAAATTCTAGAGTAGCTTACACAAAGCATTAGGCACCAAACTATAGGTCAGGACTGCATTCCACCCACAGATAAATGGTCAGTTTGAGAGGATTATATAAATATTGGAAGACTTGTTTAAAGCATGTGCACTACATTTTAGAGGCAACTGGAATACACATATACCCTTAGTAGAGTTTACCTATAATAAAAATTACCAGGCAACCATCCCAATGGCTCCGTATAAAGATCTTTATGGAAGAAAGTGCAAGTCCCCACTACATTAGGATGAAGTAGGAGAAAGACAGATGATGGGACCAAAGTTAGTACAAAAGGCAGTAGATAAGGTGAAACTGATCAGGCAGATAATATAGATATAGTCTCAATAGAAGAGCTATATAGACAAAAGAAGACACCCTTTGGATTTTCAAATAGGGGATAAGGTCATGTTAAGAATTTCTCCAACAAAAGGGGTAATCCGATTCAGGTCGAGAGAAAAGCTAAACCCAAGGTATATAGGCTCATTTGAAATCTTGGAAAGAATATGTACAATGGCTTACAAATTAGCTCTTCCACCAAGTTTGGTTGAAGTACATGACGTATTCCATGTATCTATGCTAAGGAAGTATGTACCTAACCCAGATTAGATAGTGGCTTTAAAACCACTGAATGTGCAGCTAAACTTGTTGTGGAAAGGCTAATTAGAATTATGGATACCAAGGAGCAAGTACTAAGACAGAGAGCAATCCCCTATGCTAAAGTACAATGGACCAATCAAATAGAACAAGAAGCAACATAGGAATTGGAAAAAGAGATGGGGAAGAAAGATCTAAAACTCTTTTAGAATCAAATACTCTTGATGATGAAAGTTTTTATTGGGTGGGGGGAGTAGAATATAATACTTGAAATTTTTAATAATTCATTTATAAATATTATAATGTAAAAACCAAGAATAAGGACAATGATTTTGTAAAAGTTGAGGGACAATTTAGATTTTTTCCAAATGGAGTATTTAAGCCTACAATGACCTAACGTTCCCCTCTTTTGTCATTTTATACAATATCCATAGAGAACAAACAATGAACGCTCTCTAACATGTATGAGGACTTAACTAATCACTAAGATGAAAGCATGATAGCTAGGTAAAAGTTGACGATTCAATGGTTATTGTACTTATGGGATTAGGAGACTTAGTCACATTACATTACTTTGTTCTAATAGAATTTGAAATTTGGGGAAAGGATAAAATGATCACAAGAATCCATTAATCAAAGATATGATCTGTAGAAGTTTTGATCTCCACTCTTGTTGAAACCAAAACCATCAAAAGATACACAACCTTTGACATGATCGTGTATTAGCTCGTGTTGAGCTATACGGCCTCTAACATGGTCATGTTAAATGAAACATAATTTCAGTATATATCTGTTTAACTTTTAATTAAGCTAATTTCCATGCAACTTAGATAGCTAGTAAGACTTTAGAACATCTAACAGATTAAGAGAAACTAAGAGCATTATACTATTCTTAGCTTAGTACTAAGAAGAAGGTATTAATGTTATACAAATTCAGCTTAAGTTCAGGACCAAACGTGATTAAGGCTAGGATTCAAGGTACGTGTAATTTATGTATTGTTCTATGATTATTTAAGCTAGTATATGTGTTGAAATTGATTAAATTAAATGATTTAGCTTAAGTGTTTAAGTTATAGGTTATATATGCTTAGCTCGACCTAACAGCCCATAGTGGCAAATCCCTAGGGAGCACCTCAATTATTATTATGCGACGTTATCCCTAGTGGGGTCGTTCTTGGAAATGATCTAGGTTGATTATTAGATTAAGTGTTTAAATGAACATGGGTGTAAGGCCTACAGTGGTAGTTCTCATCACCAAGATTAAGTGGCTTAAGTAAACATGGGTATGAGACCCATAGTGACAATTAGAATCACCAAGTTTAAGTGGCTTAAGGGATCAAGGGTGTGAGGCTTATAGTGACAGTTCTCATCACCAATTCATGCTTTAATGTGTTAAGTGTGGTAAGGGAGTTATGAGTACCCTGTTGTTGCTTGTGGACTTAAATCTTATCGTGAAATGGTTGCTTGTGTTTTAGGTACTACATGTTGCATATGATATATGTTCATGTTTGTTCATGCGTATGTGTTTGTATTATACGTACTAGGCATTAGCTGACCCTTCGGGGAATTATTTTTTTTAGGTGCAAGTATTAAAGGAGATGATAACCTAAGAATGGGTGAATCGCAAAGAAGAGAAAAAGATGGTTACCATTACTACTATAGTGAATAGAAATTACGGAGAATTCTGTATTTGGATATAATAGTTAACATTATTTGGAGAAGGTTAACTTAGAATTTTATAGACTTCCATTACGTTATATGTGGAATATGGATTTATGATATTGGTTTTGAAGTTTGTGTAATGTATTGAATATCTTTATACATGAATTAAAGGATAAAAAGGTATCATGGTTAGTTTAGAGTCTTAACATATTCCTATGAGATAAGGACACATGGCGAATAATAACATGACATGTGATTTCAGGGCATTACAATTTTTTATCCTTATAAATAGGTATGTAAAAGAGGTAGGGATTCATCTTCCCCTTCATATTTGTACAATTTAATTTTACAACAATAAAATTATAGGGTGGTTTCCCTCTCTCGTATTGCCAACGATTTGTTGAGCCTTTAATTTTTTGAAGTGAACATTTTTTCTATGTGAAATGCAATGATAAAGAATGAAATGAGATAAATAAATAAATTAACGAGATGGTTTATTGATTACTAAACCTTGACCCAAAACCATATGAATCAATTGTTCCCGCGAACCAAAGTAGAATTGTTTTGATGGAGCGCGGAAAGCGTAACAAAATGAATCCGAATATGGATTGGTTTCACAACAACAAAGAGTAACACTTTGATGCCAACTTTGGTTACGCACAACCGATGAACGGAGAAAAATCTCTCTCAAAGTGTATTTCAAAGTATAATAAAACGTAACCCTAACATGTCTGACAAAAGGGTATATATACTCCCCCGTAAAATATCTAAAAGGAGAAAATCTAAGCGTACACGTGGAAATAAATAATGATATACACATCTATAACCTATCACATACACGGCCGTGCCTCTAGGCCGTGTATGTTTCTGGGCATGTGACGATCGCATTACACGGCCGTGTCCCGTGCCCGAACCCGTGTAAGCTTCTATGAGAATCCTGATAGAACACACGACCGTGTCCCTGGCCGTGCCTGTACCCGTGTAAGCTTCTGTGGAGATCTGATGCGATACACGGCCGTGTATCTACCCATGTGTCAACTTGTGTCCGCCACGATGTCCGCATCATTCTCTCCCACCAATGAAGAACTCGACCCCGAGTTCTCTTCAGGATATAATGCCTCACCGTCAGGGAAGAAAGGGAAGATATCAGCGACGTTGAAGGTCTTTGAAATGCCCATAGTGTTCGGTAAACCAACCACATAAGCATTATCATTGATTTTCTGCACAATCTGGTACGGACCATACTTCTTAGGTTGAAGCTTGCTGTACTTTCCAACAGGGAACCGCTCCTTACGTAAGAATACCATAACTTGATCTCCTATTGAAAACACTTGTCACCTTCAATGCTTGTCAGCTGCAACTTTGTACTTAGTATTAGATTGCTCAATTTTCGCACGCACCTCAACTGTAATGTTCTACCAACTGTCCGCTAGGTTCTTGGCTACTATGTGAAACTCAAAACTCCTTGGAAGCTTGATCAAATCCACAGCACGGTTAGGAGTACTGGTATAGACGATAGAGAATGGAGACTTGCCTGTTGTCCTGTGAACGGCACTGTTATAAGCGAACTCCGCCTGAGCCAATGCCACATACCATTGCTTGGGCTTTTTACCACAAATACTTCTAATTAGATTGCCTAAAGTTCGATTTGTAGCTTCTATCTGACCATCCGTTTGAGGGTGAGCCGTGCTGCTATAGTTCAGTGAGGAATCAAACAGCTGCCATAAAGTTCTCCAAAAGTGACTCAGGAATTTGCTATCTCTGTCTGAAGTAATGGATTTAGGCACCCCATGAAGACGTACCACTTCTTTGAAGAACAACTTAGCAATGACCTGAGCATCAGCAACCTTTCGACACGGGATAAAATGGGCCATCTTGGAGAACCTGTCAACCACAACAAAAACAGAGTCAACGCCCCGTTGGGTACGGGGCAATCCAAGGACAAAGTCTATGGACAAATCCTCCCATATGTTATCAGGAACAGAGAGCGGAGTGTAGAGGCCAATGTTTTGGGACTAGCCTTTAGACGTCTGGCAAGTATAACATCGTTGCACAATCCTCCCAACATCACGCCTCAAGTGTGGCCAGTAGTATTTATCACTGACTGCAGCAATAGTCTTATCCCTTCCCAGATGACCTGCTAATCTACCCCCATGCAAATCACGGATCAATTTCTCCCTCAAAGAAGACTCGGGAATACATAGTTGATTTCCCTTCATTGAATACCCATCATAAATATGGAAATCACCGCTAGGCTATTTAGTTCGACACATCTCCCAAGTATCTTTAAAATCAGTGTCAATCCCATACAAGTCTTTCATACATTCAAATCCCACCACTTTAGTATGAAGTGTCACCAACAAGCTGGCTCGCCTGCTCAAAGCATCTGCAACCTTATTGTATACTCCCGATTTATGTTTCAGCTTAAACGGGAATTTCTGCAAAAATTGTACCCATCTTGCATGCATATCTTTTCTAATCCCGGTCTGATTACTCAAGTGTTTAAGGGCATCACAATCAGAATATAGCACGAATTCTTTGCCCACTAGGTAATGCTCCCAGGTCCTCAAAGCGCGCACAATTGAATAGAATTCTTTGTCATATGTGGACCAATTGCGCCTAGACTCGCATAACTTCTCACTAAAGAATGCAATAGGTCTCCTTTCCTGAGATAGTACCCCCCCTATTCCAACTATCGAGTCTAATTTTTGAATTCCCATTCCTAATCCGATCTAGACTAGACCCTATACTCATCTAATGTAGATCCTCGACTTGAATTAGGAATTTCGTTTGATTTTTGGAGTCGCCACCCAACTGTTGTTGGGAAAAATTGAATTAAGACTAAAGGAGCGGATTAGTCTTAATTTGGACTACTAGTCGTCGTTATTTCCTCTTCTCGTTTTTGTGAAAAGAGGAAAAGGGAAAACCAGAGTTCCTAAGTCCGGAGGCTAACTATTAAAACCTTTACGGTTACCACCTAATCTCCTAAAATTGTTCATCTTTAGAAATGTGTTTTTATTGTGTTTCTGTTACTTTTTATTATGTTTTTGAATTATTTTAAGAAAAGGATTTTTCATTAATTTTATGGGTTGACCCGAATGGGTGCCTACGTACCTGCTACTCAGGATCAAACAAGCCGTAGTTCGCTTTTCTAAAAACTTTAAGTGTGTTGGTGAATTTTAATTTATGAAACCTCTTTTAGTTTTATGTTTTTATCATTTTTGGGATTTTTTTTCTAAAAAAAACTTCTAAGCCTAAGCTTTGATTTTATTTTGAAAATGATTTTAGGGAAAAACATCAATTTTGGATTTATTTGAAGAAAAATCATTTTTCTAAGTGCTAAAACTCATTTTTTATGATTCTTTTATAATTTTTGAATTTTTTTTATGATTTTTATGGTTTTTTGTTATTTTTGTGATTTCTGAGAATTTTGTGGATTTTTGGGAATTTTTGTTGATTTTCGTGATTTTTGGGAATTTTTGTGATTTTTGATTTATTATCTATCCTATTTTGACATCTAAAATTTTATTATTATTTTCCTAATGTTTTTTATTATTTTTCTATATTTTATTATTTTTTATTTATCTATTTATTATTATTATTATTTATTATTATTTTTCTACATTATTAAATTCTAGAAAAATCTAATTTCTACATTTTCCTATTTATTAAAAATAAAACATAAACAAACAAATAAATAAATAAATAACTAAATAAAAAATAATTAATTAATTAATTAATTCAGAATAAATAAATAAATAAATAAATTAAATAAAAAAAATTAAAAAATCCGGAAAATCCGACTTACCTGGATTCAGGACAGTGCACAGGTCGGGTCGGTCGGGTCGAATCGGGTCGGGTCGGGTTGATCGGACACGGTAGCGGGGAAGGCTCGTTCACGGTGTTCCGGCGGCCTTTTGCAGCGGTGAGGTGTCGAATCCCAGCTTCTCGAGGTTGCTGAATCCAACGGTGGCGGTGGTTTGCTCCCAGAACGTCTCCTTGCAGTGGCTCTAGCTCCGGTTGGTGGTTTCGGCTTCAAGCTTCTCCAGCGTACTCCGATTCGCTCCTTTCTCTCTCTTTCTCTCACTTATGATTCGTGTTTTGGCTTCCTCACCTCCTCCTCTATTTATAGGCACTTGAAACCGAGTTGGATAAGCTTGGATTTCCTCTGATCGAAGCTAATCGGATTTTCGGTTAAAAAACCAACTCCGATTTGTGTCTATCCATCGATTTGTTGCGATTTGATTCCAATTAGATAATGTTTATCTTATTTCTGTTGAAGATCTGTTGGATTTGTGCAAAAAATCGAATTGAAACGGCCGAAATACGAATTTTTCCTTCCGCCAGCGATCTCAGGCTCGAGGTAGGAGACGATCACGCGCCTGGCGCATGCGCTTCCTCCAGCCAATCAGATGCTGCCACGTGTCCTGGGTAAATGAAAAATTCGTAAAACGCGGAAACTGCTTCCCCCGAGTTTCGAACCCGTGACCGAGCCCCCCTACGCGTGCCTTAGCCATGGTCCGGACCAGCTGAGCTAGCCCATTTTCCTGATTTTCTTTTATTCGCAAATTGCATATATGCAATGCGATTTTTTTATTTTTTTGTATTTTTTGAAATTTCAAAAATTTGTAAAAATTATTTATTATTTATTATTTATTATTGCCCTTTCTGAAATCATTTTTCAAAATTGATGTTTTTTCCTATTTATTTTTATTTTTTTGAATATTTTTATTATTTTTGGTAAATTAGAGAAAATTGGAAAAAATTGGGAAAAATTAAAAATTGATTATTTTTTAGAATTATCGATTCCTAGGGCAAAAATGGGGTGTTTACACCAACCCCACTTGCATCACAATCGACTTCAAACAACTTATCGAAATCAGGTAATGCAAGAACTGGTGCATTACACAACTTTTCTTTCAATAACCCAAAACTACTTTCAGCTTCATTATTCCACTAGAATTTCCCTTTCTTCAGGCACTCAGTCATAGGTGTAGCAATGGTACTGAAATGCCGAATAAAACGTCTATAGAAACTTGCCAACCCTAAGAAACTCCTCAATTCACTCACTGTTTTAGGGATAGGCCATTCCCTAATAGCTCTGACCTTCTCATCATCCATAGTAATCCCATCAACACTAATAACAAAACCCAAAAATAGCAACCTCCTAGAGAGGAATATACACTTCTTCAAATTCAGAAATAGCTTATTCTCCCTCAGAACCTTCAACACCTCCCTCACATGCTTGATGTGCTCCTCCTTAGTTTTGCTATAAATCAGGATATCGTCGAAATAAACTACTACAAACTGATTAGAAAAGGGTTTAAGTACCTGATTCATTACACGCATGAAAGTGCTTGGGGCGTTGCTATGGCCAAAAGGCATGACCATCCATTCATACAGGCCCTCTTTGGTTTTAAAGGCCGTCTTCCTCTCATCCCCTGGTCAAATCCGAATCTGGTGGTAACCACTTCTCAAATCGATCTTGGAAAAGAACATAGCCCCACTCAAATAATCTAACATGTCCCCCAACCTTAGTATTGGGAATTTGTAACCAATGGTAATTTTATTGATCGCCCTACTGTCAACACACATACGCCAACTCCTATTTTTCTTTGGGGTTAACAAGGTGGGCACTACACAAGGACTCATGCTCTCCCTGATGAACCCCTTCTGGAGTAGTTCCTATACCTTCCCCTGCAATATTTCTGTTTCTTTTGGACTCATTCCATAGTGTGGGAGATTAGGTAGACTAGCTCCTAAGATCAGATCAATGTGATGTTGGATATCCCTCATGGGAGGTAATCCATTAGGTAGCTCCTCAGATGTTATCTCCTTAAACTCCTTCAATAGTTCCTTAATCCTGTCAGGCAACTCCTGAGCACTACTCTGGCCTTCCTCCACTGTCATCACTTGACAAACAATTAGCGCATGGACTGTCTGCGCCTCCTTAATTGGTTCTTCCATCTCCCTCTCAGATTGGGTGATAGTGAGAAAGGAACGCCCTTCCACTTTAGAAGCTTTAAGGCGGTGTGTCACTTTGAGAGGTAGAAGAGTAAACTTTACCCCATCATTCCCTAACCGGTAAACATTCTCCCTTCCTTCATGCTTGGCATCAACATCAAACTGCCATGGCCTCCCAAACAAAAGATGGCATGCATCCATGTCCACGATGTCACAATAGGCCTCATCCCTATACTTCCCTATAGAGAAAGGTACCCTGCATTGCTCAGTGACTTCGATCTTTTCAGCTGCTTTTATCCACCCAATAGTATATGGGTTCGGATGTTTTTCAGTCGGCAAATTCAATACCTTCACCGTTTCTCTACCAATGATATTCTCGCAAATCCCACTGTGCACAATCAACTCAAACACCCGACCATCAACAATACATCTAGTGCGAAACAACTGATGTCTCTGGGTCTTCTCATCACACTTTGGTGCTAACATCAATTTTCTGATGACGTATGCCTCCTCATCATCCCCATAGCCATCATCACCATAATACTCATCTCCTCCATTCGGTTCACAACATACCTCATCATCCTCCCCTCTGTCAATAACATTGATTGGTCTCTTATTGGGGCACTCATTGGACCGATGGCCCGGTTGATTACACCTATAGCACTTTCCCATAACTGGTTTAGCATAGGGGTTGTTCTGTTTAGGTGCCTCCTTAGTCTCCATTGGCTTCCTACTCACCACTCTATCATCTCTCTTATCATTAACCCCACTTTGCACTTCCTGGATAGCCTTCCCCTTATCTGTACCTGTTGTATTGAATCCATCATTCCTAAACCTTCTATTACCCCCATCAAACCTGTTAGTCTTCTCTTGCAGCATCATCTCTGCCCGAAGAGCCATGTTTTTCTCTTCATTGACATTGTGCAAAAAATGAACTCCTATCTTCTCCCTAATTTGCAACTTCAACCCATCCAGATATCTAGCCACCTGCTGCCCTTCGCTCTCCCTTAGATCATTCCTCTCAACTAATCTCATGAATTTCGTCGTATACTCATATACCATTCTTTGACCCTGTCTACACTTCTGATATTGCTAAAATAATATTTGTTCGTAGTCAGGAGGTAAGAAATCCCTTTGAATCAATTGTTTCATCCTATACCACGTTTGCACCGGTTGCCTGCCCTCTCTATATCGCCTGTTCTACAATCTCTCCCACCATGTCGAAGCCCCTCCTTTCAATCTACAAGCCACTAACTTCACCCTATGATTCTCCGGCACTTCCATATAATTAAAGAAACGGTCTACCTCCGCCAACCAATCTAATAAATCTTCAATGTTCAAATTACCAGTAAAAGAGGGTATATCTACCTCTAATTTGAAGTCGCTGGTGTCTCCTTGATCATACCCATGGTGATTCCGGCGATATCTACCACCACCATATCCTCTCCACTGTGGTTGTTGATTCCCGATCAGCCAATCATCCTCCTCATCATAATCCACATCACATGCTTGGATTCTTTGATTCGTAGTGACAGATCTGTGGACGGGAACGCCAAGAGCAGGATTTGCCCTGGGTCGTACTCCACTAGCATCTCTATCTCTGTTTGTATTAGTTCCCATCGCGTCGAAATGCTCAACCAGATCATCAAAGCGTTGTTCAAAACGCCAGAGTTTCTGATCTAAGGTGTCCAACACTACCCTTTGAGCCTACACTTCAGTTCGTAGAGCTTCCATATCCCGAGCAACGTCCGGAACATGACCGCCTCCTGAACTACCGCCACCTAACATCTCTATAGGAAATTTTCCTTGCTCTGATACCAACTGACGCAGCGCAGAAAGCGTAACGAAATGAATCCGAATATGGATTGGTTTCACAACAACAAAGAGTAACTCTTTGATGCCAACTTTGGTTGCGCACAACCGATGAACAGAGAA
Source organism: Laguncularia racemosa (assembly GCA_037954665.1). NCBI lineage: Eukaryota > Viridiplantae > Streptophyta > Magnoliopsida > Myrtales > Combretaceae > Laguncularia > Laguncularia racemosa. The sequence continues at coordinate 207,475 of JBBMOL010000166.1, forward strand.
AATCTCTCTCAAAGTGTATTTCAAAGTATAATAAAACGTAACCCTAACATGTCTGACAAAAGGGTATATATACTCCCTTGTAAAATATCTAAAAGGAGAAAATCTAAGTGTACACGTGGAAATAAATAATGATATACACGTTTATAACCTATCGCATATAAGGCCGTGCCTCTAGGCCGTGTATGTTTCTGGGCATGTGACGATCGCATTACACGGCCGTGTCCCGTGCCCGAACCCGTGTAAGCTTCTGTGAGAATCCTGATAAAACACACGGCCGTGTCCCTGGCCGTGCCTGTACCCGTGTAAGCTTCTATGGAGATCTGATGCGATACACGGCCGTGTATCCACCCGTGTGTCAACCTGTGTCCGTCACGATGTCTGCATCATATTTTTCCCTAGTTTAGTTTTGGTTATGCCATTTATGGGATTAGGAATTGCTAATTTGGTTTAGTTCTAGTTATAGAACCAACCCCAAGTTATACTTTACAAACCCATACATCTACCTTTTTGGTATTTTACTTATTTATATTTCATTACTACTTGTCACAATTAGTCACAAGTTATATATCAGCTTTTGATAGGTTATTAAATACTTAGTATAAAAAAATTATTATTAAACATATTCAACTAAATAATATAATAAAAATAAAAATAAAATTTAAATCTTAAGAGAACTTGGACCAGCCATCCTAGTGTTAAGGGTAATCAGCTAAGGCCAAAAACATTGATGGATCGTGTGATAGATGGTGCGATCAACCAATATTTTTAAACTAATTAATGATATTTTAGTTTGATTTTTTTATTTTAATTAAGAGATATCCCCATCCAAATATTTATGGTTGTAAATTTTTCAAACTATCATCTAAATGAAAAACGAAAAGTTAGATATGGTTTTATTTAGATTTTTTTTTTCTTACAAGCGTCTATCCCAAATTCACACGCTCTTACAATTTATTTCCACCTTACGTAAGTGATGATTGGCAAGTTAACCAAAAACAAAGAAAAAAGAAAAAATTCCACCGGACCTTTTTCTGTCTTTATTTAAGGAAAAATTCCAACTTGCTCCGAGACAGACAATCCGTTTCTCTTTCCCATTCCTCCGGCAGAGCTTTGCTAAATTGTAGTTTTTGACTTCATCTATATATCCCCCGACTTTTTATGCATGAATGATTGATCGAGATGAATGTATATGTTTCAACGAACGCCCCAGCTTTTATATGATATTTCCAGATAAATATATTTTGTTAGCAAGAATATACCAAGTACGCTATATATATGAGGAGTTGAACTCCCGCTCCACTTTAGAGTAAAATTCCATTTTTCTTTAATAACCCTTATATATAGCTATCCATCATTCTTTATATGCTTCATTTATATCCTAGTGATTTTTCTTTTTTCTTTTTTATCAGTATTCTCCTTTTTGCTTCTTCTTATTTATTTATTTATTTATTTTTAATTGAACAATTAGGGCCTCAAACAATTTCTTGTTCTTTCTTATGGTCTTCCAAATGCGATTCTCTGCCGTCATATAATTAAATAAATATAGTAAGTTCTATGCATACATGATCAATTAATTTTTCTACTCCACCTACGAGCACCTTTTTTTTTTTTTTTTCAACTTTAATTGATTGCGAGTAATTAGAAGAAACAAATATAAAATAATAAAACCAAAACTAGAGCCCTAAATCGCAATAAAACGGCAAACTAATCATAGAGTATGAAATTTCTCGCAGTACTTAATTGACAACCACAAGACACAATGATATACCACGTAAGGATGATAAGGATAAAACTCTGAAAATTACATAAAGTGGCGGCATACCACGCATTTAAACAAGTGTCTTGCAGCTTTCATGTCCATGTTGCCGCGCACCGTCGCCGTGCCAATCTCCACGTCTTTGTCGTGTAATTATTATTCTCTTTTCATTTTCTCCACATATTTGTATTTTCTCATATCATGGCATCCTCTCCTTAACACGTCACTAGATAAGATCTGTATTAAACGGCGGCCGAGGATGTGCCGTTTTAGCATAATTCTAGGGTTTTGGCTTGGTGACACACGGGGACATACTTTTGTTGCTATACGTGTTTTTACTTGCATGCAGTTATTCAAGAAGAGCAACTGACATTTCATGCTGAATAGGATGGTAATTAGGTATAAGTTGAGTCAAGAAACAACATAGTATTAAATTTAAAGCTTAATTAAAATTTTTAAAGCTCAATTAAGTATATAATTTTAAACTTGAACTCGATTTAAAATAGTATTTAAAATGTTTGATTTAATTAACCTCATTTAAATTTAATTTATTCAGCAAATATCTAAAATAGTATTGATATTCAAACTTAACTTGGGTTTAACTAATATTTGAATTTGATCTTAATTTGACAAATAACTCAAGTAGATGAACTTGAATCCAACTCACTATTATCTATGGAACTCGAGTAAATTCGAGTTGAGTAAGAATAGTTTATGAATAGGTTATTAATTTATTTATACCTTTAATATTAACACATTATTTATTGATTTCCTACATTTTCTCACTGGTACATATGATGGCATACAAACAAAAATAATGATAAATCATAAACTCATTTTGGCTTATTTATTGTGCTGTTTCTTTGCCAACAATTTAGTATATTGAATCTTATTATTATTACTACTACTATGTTAATTTACCATCAAGTCGACTACTTTTGGATCCAATGTAAGTCACAAAACTTTAAAATTTCTAATCAAGTGTAAATTTTCTTTAAATAAAAAAAAAAACACATTTTTGTCACATTTTTCTTATCCTCCAATCATTTAACTTATTTTCAATTATCTTTGGCCATGTTTGGTTTAGTAAACGCAAATTGGCACGTCTTGCACCACATATATATCACTTTATGAGAACACAAAAAAAAAAAAAAACCATAGAAGTGTCATAGTTCTCCATTGCATTTAAGATACTTCATTAGAATTTGAATTTTCAAAGCGCTTTAAAACTCAATTGATATATGTCTTAGGGTTTTAAGATTCATATTCTAAAATTTAGTGCTAAATCGTAATTCCCATAAGTTCAAAGTTTCATAAACCAAATTATTGAACCAAATGAGTCACATTTGCATATTATAAATTAATTTTCAATTTGACTACTTAATAAACTTGCATTGCAACATTAAATTTAATATTGGTGCTTCACTTATTGAACTCATACTACTATATGTATGATGAAGATCAACTAGCATCTAAGAGGATGAAACCAAAATCCCAAAATCCATTGCAAGTTATTGGAGGCCCAATTACCCGAGTTAGAGCTAGGAGGATGAACGATGCTTTACAAGTACTAGTCATGGACCTACAAGCTAAGGAATCAAATTACATGAAAGGAGAACCAACACCTATCAATTTGATTCATGTTTCCATGGAGGGATGCAAAGATTTGGAAGTCTTAGAATAGATACATTTTTAGTGAACCGAAAAGGGAACAAGTGTTTTCAATTTTGGTTATTTGTTATGTTTATTGTATTTGTTTGGTTTGTACTTTAGTATAATTAGTTAGAAGTTGTGGTCAATAGGAAGATAAAGCCAAATGCTATGATAAGAAACTTAGGTTATTATTTTTGGTTGTGTAATATCTTTATATCATCGAAGAGGGGGATGGCACAAGACACATTATCATTATTCTATAATTGAAAATTACATCTTTTCTTGGATAAGAAAACCCTCTCTTGTTCTTTGAGAAAGAACTCCATGGATTTTCTTCAATTGAATTGCTTGGGGAAAATCTCTTGATAACTTAGGTTTTAGTCAACAGGTGTGATTGGGGTCTAGTTTCGTTCTACTTGTTCGAGACATTCCTTAGGATTTGATTTCAATTACGATCGTTGGGTTCTAGGTTTGACATACCTAGGGTTTGCGCATCATTTGGTATCAGAGCTTCAGCTTTTTGAATCAAGTAACCTCATCCTTGTTAAATTAGTTCTTTGTTCAATTCCATATTTCTTATTCATACCCTAGAATTCATATTAAAAAAAAAAAAATTCGATTCGATCATAGGAGATTTATTGGTAAACAACAACAACAATTGTCATATTAGCAAATTGAAATTCAAGTTGTGATTCTTGTTCTCTCTCTTTAAGAATTCATATAAAAAAAAAAATTCATGTTTGACCGTGAAAATATCCAATTGCCAAAGATCACAAGATAAATTCTTGTTTTGTAAATCATAAACCAATTGTTACAATATACTTTCTAATTCCTACCGTAAAAAATATCCTTGTCTTTCCAATTTTGTATCCGAATTGCATTCACAATCCTTGACATATTCAGTGCAATTTTTTATTCCTTTAATTTCTTGATAGGGATTGCTTTGAATTGTGTTTCCAAATTCGGTAGTGAGTCCTTTTTCATATCAATTAGAATTGTTAGTTATTCTCCATTGCTTGCCCTGACTTGGAACCGAATAAGTAGTCAATAGATTTACCTTAGTAGTTGCATCGAGGAAGTTTCCAATCCGAGTTCAAATCAAAGAATTATAAGAGCGGGTTGTGAGGACATTCTTGTTGAGAGATAAACACAAGTGGAATGTGAGAGCATTAGTATTTGAGAGAAATACACGAGTGAGTTGTGAGAAACACATTATAATTGTGTTACTAATTATTTTCTTGACTATAGAGATATGTCGGGACAAAACACAACTGGAGGTGAGAATGGAGGAGGAGAGAATAGGGTGATGTTTGATGCATTAATGGGGGAGATGAAGAGAATCTTGAGTGGTGAGCTTGAACAAATCCGTAAGAGGATGGATAAGATGGAAAGGAGTAAGGAACCATCTAGTAGTACCACTATCAGGCGAGGCATGAGTAGACCAATGAGGAGAAGGATTAGGATAGAAGAAAGTGAGGAAACTGATTTAGGTGAGTATAATTACGTAAGGGAGAGAGGGAACACCCAGAGGCAAGACAGTAACTTAGGAAGTATTAAGATGAAGATACCCTCGTTTCAAGGGAAGAATGATCCAGAGTTGTACTTGGAGTGGAAGAGGAAGATGGATCATGTATTTGAATGCCACAACTATACTAAGGAAAAGAAAATCAAATTGGCTGCAGTTGAATTCTCAAACTATGCTAGTGTGTGGTGGGATCAGCTAGTGCGTAATAGGTGCAAATATGGAGAGCGACCTGTTAGTACTTGGGATGAGATGAAAACCATTATGCAGAAGAGATTTATCCTTAGTCATTACCATAGGGATTTTCTTAGGAAGTTTCAAGGATTAACACAAGGGTCCAAGAGTGTGGAGGACTATTATAAGGAAATGGAGATAACCATGATTAGAGCTAAAATGGAGGAGGATGATGAGGCGACAATGGCTAGATTCATTAATGGGCTAAACTGGGAGATTACTGACGGGGTAAACTTACATCATTATTTAGATATGGAAGAATTGTTGCATAAGGCGATCAAGGTAGAATAACAATTGAAGTATAAGAGCAATCCAAGGTTTGGGGTGACTTCCAGCTCTTCATGGAAGTCCAATTGGAAGAAGCATTCCATGGATTCGACGCCTAAAAAAGATGTTAAGGCTAAGAGTCCAGTTGATGTGTTTAAAGGTAAAACTGATACTAAACCATCTTCCAAAACTAAAGATATTAAATGTTTTGGGTGTTAGGGATTTGGACATATTGCATCTCAATGTCCAAATCAAAAGGTGTTAAGTTCTCTAATTTAGTTTTAATGTTAATAAAAGAGGAATAATGTGTAAAGTATGTTTGAGCTTGTCAGAAGTTGTTTCAGAAGATAGTACGTAAATTTTTCTAAATTGAACAAGGAGACAGAAGCTTGTTTAGAACCTTCAAAAGTGTTATATAGACTATTTTTGTTTTGACAGAAGGTGTTTCAGAAGATGTGTAGTGTATCCGTAGTTATCGTATTAACCTTTCAAAAGCACCTTCAAAACCTTTACAATAGGAAAACAGTTGACAGGTTTATTTCAGAAGCACTTTCATAACCTTCATAGCAGGAGGACAGTTAATAGCTTTGCTTCAGAAGCACTTTCAGAACCTTTCATGTCTGTTACGAATTTTTTCCAGATTTCGTTCTAATTTTTATATTGATAGTTTTTAATAAATTTCAAGGCCTAGCTCCACGTGTCAAGTATATTTGGGTAATATACTTGATGTGTTTTACTAAAATTTGATTTTATATCATGGGGTTTTTTAATTTACATAAAGTTTTACAAGATTTTATTCAAAGATTTCATTTTATGATAAAGTGAGATCATATAAGATTTACAAGTTTTATCAAGATTTAAATCTAGATATTTATGCTATATTTTAGGAGATCCAGCAGTTACAAAGATAAAGATAAGAAATATGGTTGTTACATGAAGATATGGTTCCACAATATATGGGATATCTTCCACAATGTGGGGATATCTTCAACAAACTTGATCCAAGAGATATATCCAAAGAAGATCTCGGTCAAACTGATTTATCCAAGCTTATCCTCATCAAGAATATCACGGAATGCAGATCCTCTCCAACAGATTCAACTTATTTTTTAATTACAAAAATTCAAAAATAAATTCAAGATTGTCATGTGGAAAGTAACCGTTATGTTCTCTTCATATAAGGAGTGTTTAATTCAAATAAAAAAAAAAAGAACGTTCTTCTGTGAGAAAAAAAAAAGACACACGGAAAAGAAAAGGCTCATACATCTTCAAGCGAAAAATCTTTACATATACTTGTGATCTATTGTATAGAGGAAATTTGATATTCCTCATCGTTATTGTAATTCCTTTCATGTATAAGGAATTGATAGTTGTTTCATCACTGTAGTTTGAGTGATTAGCTTAGTGAAGAAGCTAGAAAGACTTAGCAGTGAGACTTCGCCTTGAAGAGGCTTATTTTGTATACTTTCAATTTGTTTGATATAGTGAAACGCAACTGGTATAGACAACCGGGACCCCGCGCGTGGAGCTGGAAGAGAGGACCGACGCTCGAGGCGGAACCTCTATAAATCTCTGAGCATTCTATTCTTCTCTACTCATTTTATTTACTGCACATTATTGTTCTTCATTTTTGTTATTCACGTGATTTTATTAGTCAAGATTTTTTGAATGATTTGCAAAAATTGAAATTTTAAGTAATTAATCAATTCACCCCCCTCTTGATTAATCGAATTGGGACCAACAATTAGTATCAGAGCAAGACTCATCTATTTTGAGTGATCCAAAATGGTTGAAAATAATGTTGCAATTAATCGAGCACCTTACTTCGATGGCTCAAACTTCTCATACTGGAAGATGCGTATGGAAACTTACATTAAAGCTAATGATTATGATTCATGGCAGGTCATTTCACTTGGAGACAATGTGATCACCTTGAACGGAAATTCGACCTTATCAGATTCGGAGAAGAAAATTATCAAGAAGAACAATAAAGCGAAAAATTTATTATTGACTACTATTGCTCCATCAGAGTTCTATTTGATATCATCGTGTGCAAGTGCAAAGGAGATTTGGGATATCTTATTCAATACATATGAAGGGACTGATACCATCAAGGAAACCAAGATAAATGCTTTAATTCAACAGTATGAATTATTTAAGTTTAAGTCTAATGAAGATGTCAAAGATGCTTTTAACAGGTTTACAGATATTACAAATGAACTTGCATCACTTGGAAAGAAACTTCCAGATCCAGATCTTGTGAGGAAAATGTTGAGGATATTGCCACCATCTTGGGATGCAAAGAAAACTGCTATAGAGGAAGCTCAAGACCTAAGCAAGCTAACTCTCAACCAATTGAGAGAAAAGCTCATGGCATATGAGTCACACATAAAAACCACGCAAAGAGGAGAAGACGACACCAAAGGAATTGCGTTTGAAGTCAAGGAAATAAAGCAAAATGAGACTGAAACGGATGATAGTGACGATGAGAAAGAAGAGGACATCAGTCTTCTAGCATGTAGACTCAACAGGCTGCTCAAGAAGCAAAGAGGTAAGAAGTTTAATGTGTTCAAGAAAAGTACTGAATATAAGCATAATGATGCAGGAAAAGCTTACAAGGAGAAAGAAAAGAAGAAAGAGAAAAGGGAGATTCAATGTTATGAATGCAAAAGGCCAGGACACATCAAATATGAATGTCCAACACTGATCAAGAAAATGGAAAATTATAAAAAGAAAAGTCGTGCAATGCTAGCAACATGGAGTGATTTAGAGGACACAAAAACAAATTCAGAAGATTCAAAAGAAGAAGAGGATGAGGCAAATCTTTGTCTAATGGCTAGTTCTGAGGTACACTCTGAATCTGATGAAGATGTAATTGATACTGACATGCTAGTAGAAATGAGTAAGCTATTAAAGGCACTAAAAAGGGCTGATATAAGATTAGCTAAGTATGAAAACGAAATAAAAGCTTTTAAGAATGAAAAGGAAGCAATAAAGTAAACAAATACGTTACTTGTTGATGAAAATGATATCCTGAAACAAGAAAATGAATCCATGCATGTGAGTTTTGAAAAATTAAGAATAGAAAATCATCTACTTGAAGTAGAAACAAGTGACATGAAGGTAAAAATCGATGATCTATCCAATTTGTTGAAAACTACCTTTAAAAAATTTGATGAAAGTGACAAGAAATTGACCATGTTAATTTCTTCACAAAGAGTTTCAAATGAAAAACATGGATTAGGATATGAGCATGGTTCGAGTTCAAAATCGAATCAAAATACAGTTTTTATTAAGGCTAAACAAGTCTTTAAGTGATGAATCCAACAGCAAAAAGTACATTTTGAATACAAATAATGTTAAAAGAGGAAATACCAGAGACTTTTACAAAAGTTATTCTGACAAGAGGTATCTACACAATGGGTACTACAGAAGCAATACCAGAAGGTATAACAGAAGTTATACAAACCAGAATTTCAAGAAACAGGTAAATGACAGGTATAAAAATGTTAATTCTTATGCATGTTTCTTCTGTAATAAATTTGGTCATATTGAGAAATTTTGCTATTATAAGAGAAATAAGCTCAGTAGTCAACATGTAAATCGAAGAAATCAAATGAGCTTATCTTTTAAAGGGGCCAAACTCGCTTAGGTTCCTAAAAGGACTTAATTCTTTTTATTTGTACAGGAACATGAAGCTAAAATAAGAGGAACATGGTATTTGAATAGTGGATGTTCTAGACATATGACTGGAGATGCTTCATTGTTCAATAGCATAAGTTGGGAAGAAAAAGGGTATGTAAAGTTTGGAGATGATAGTAGAGGTAAAATAATTGCCACTGGAACGATTGGTATGCCTACTTTTCTCATTGAAAATGTATATCTTGTGCAAGGTTTAAAACATAATCTACTTAATATTAGTCAGTTATGTGATAAAGGATATAGAATGATTTTTGATCAAGACAAGTGCTATGCTTTTAATGAAAATGATGAAAGATTATTTGAAGGAATTAGGAAAAGAAATATCTATCTCATAAAACCAGCTGAAATCGATAATGTTTGTTGTTTAATTTCCTTGAATGATCATGTTTTTGCTTGGCATAAACAACTAGGACATGTTAATTTTAATCATTTAGAAAAATTATCTAAAAAGGATATTATTAAAGGATTACCTAAGATAAATATTAAAAAAGATGTGAAATGTGATACTTGCTTAAAGAATAAAATGGCTTCTGTCTCTCATAAAAGTAAAAATGTAATTTCAACCAAGAGACCGCTTGAATTATCGCATCTTGATCTTTTTAGACCTACTAGAGTCTTAAGCATGGGTGGAAGCAAATATGGACTTGTTATTGTTGATGATTTTTCAAGATACACTTGGGTTATATTCTTGCGACACAAAAGAGATACCTTTGATTCTTTTCAAAAATTTGCAAAACAAATACAAAATGAAAAGGGAGTTTCCATAATTAGTCTTCGAACTGATCATGGAACAGAATTTCAAAATGCAAGTTTTTTAATTTTTTGTGAAGAACATGGTATATCTCATAATTTCTCAACTCCATACACTCCTCAACAAAATGGAGTAGTGGAACGCAAAAAAAGAACTTTACAAGAGATGACTAGGTCTATGTTAAATGAAAGTGGAATTGCTAAGTATTTTTTGGCAGAAGCAGTTTCTACAACTTACTATATCATCAATAGAGTTTTCATTCGACCTATGATATCAAAGACTGCTTATGAGATATTTCGAGGATGTTGATTCTGATGCAGAAAAGGACTCCAATTCTAAAGCAGAAGTTAGTTCAGAACCTAAGTCAGAAACACCTGTTGTTAACACTCGAGGATCTGGTCATCCAGAACCTATTTCAGAGGCAAATACAGAAGGTACTTCAGAAGTTGTAAGATCTGAACAAGAGGCTTCTAAAGCTTGGAGGTATAAGTCTGCACATCCTTCTGATCAAATAATAGGTAATGTTCAATCTGGTGTTAAAACAAGAGCTAATCTACAAAATCTTGAAAATCATTTTGTATTGTTATCCGAAATTGAACCTAGTAATATGGAAGAAGCTTTAAATGATGATAATTGGATTATCTCTATGCAAGAAGAATTAAATCAATTTCAAAGAAACAATGTATGGAACTTAGTTTCTAGACCTAGAGGAAAGTCTATAATTGGAATTAAATGGGTGTTTAAAAATAAATTAGATGAAGACAGTACAATTATAAGAAATAAAGCAAGATTAGTAGCTAAAGGTTATTCACAAGAAGAAGGAATAGATTTTGATGAAACATATGCACCTGTTGCTAGACTAGAAGCAATATGGTTGATGCTTGCATATGCATATTATAAGGATTTTAAAGTTTTTCAAATGGATGTAAAAAGTGCATTTTTAAATGGTTTTATAAAAGAAGAAGTTTATGTGGAATAACCACCTGGTTTTAAAGATCCTTTCAAATCAGACTATGTTTTTAAATTAAATAAATCACTATATGGTTTAAAACAAGCTCCAAGAGCTTGGTATGAAAGATTGAGTATGTTTTTGATCTCTAAAGGTTTTCATAGAGGAAAAGTTGACACTACTTTATTCTTGAAAACTTTTGATAATGATATCTTGGTTGTACAAATATATGTAGATGATATTATCTTTGGATCTACTAAAGAATTGTTGTGTCAAGAATTTGCTGAGACCATGCAGGCAGAATTTGAAATGTCAATGATGGGAGAATTGACATTCGTTTTGGGGCTTCAAATAAAACAAACAAAAGAAGGAATCTTTGTTCATCAAGAAAAATAAACAAAACAAATATTGAAGAAATTTGGATATGATGGCTGCAAAAAGGTTACAACACCTATGAGTACTTCAACAAGGTTAGACTCTAACTCAAATGGACACAAAGTAAGTGAAAAACTTTATAGGAGTCTTATAGGTTCTTTATTGTACTTGACTGCATCAAGACCTGATATTTTGTTCAGTGTGTGTTTGTGTGCTAGATTTCAAGTTGCACCAACAGAAATTCATTTATCAACTGTAAAGTGAATTTTCAAATACCTAGTTAATACTTCAAATTTAGGCATCTGGTATCCTAAAAATCAAAATTTTGATTTAATAGGATATTCTGATGCAGATTATGCTGGTTGTAAAATTGATAGAAAAAGCACATCTGGTACTTGTCAATTCCTAGGTGATAAATTAATTTCTTGGTCTTCTAAAAAACAAAATTCTGTTGCTCTATCCACAGCTAAAGCTGAATATGTTTCTATTGGTAATTGATGTGCACGAGTTTTATGGATAAAACAACAATTGAATGATTATGGAATAAATTTTAAAACTGTGCCAATTAAATGTGACAACACGAGTGCAATAAATTTGACAAAAAATCCAGTGCATCATTCTAGGTCAAAGTACATAGAAATTAGACATCATTTTATTAGAGATCATGTGCATAATGGAGATATAAATGTTGAATTTTTGCCAACCTATAATCAATTTGCAGACATTTTTACTAAACCTCTTGAAAAGGTAAAATTTGAATTTATTAAAAATGAATTAGGAATTTGTAACCCTTTTTGAATTTTTTTCCCCCCGAAACTTTCAATATTAGAAAATCTTTATTCATATAATATATATAAATATATATTTTTTTCTCTTTATTCGTTTCCTTCTTTCTTTAATTTTTTTTTCCCTTCGCAATCTGCTCTCTCTCTCTCTCTCTCTCTCTCTCTCTCTCTCTATTTTCCCTTCTCTCTCATTGCAACTCTAATAGCACCTAAATCTTCAAAACGTCTCAAACAAAAATCCTCTAACAAGCCTTTAGTGATTCATGATGAATCTTCAGATTCTTCGGAAAAACATCAAGAACCTTCAATAGAGGAGAATCCGAGTTCCCTTGACTCCAAATCTATCATAGGTTCCAAGAAATTTTCCAAAAGAAAACGGGTTGCATCGTCTTCAAAAGGGAAAGAAAAGGTTACTTAAGAAACCTCTCCGCCTAAGAAAATAGCCAAGAAGCAAACAAAACAAAGGAATGTACCAAGTCTGAAACCCTCAATTTCAAAATCTCTTCGAAGGAAGAAAAACGAGGTGTGTTCTTGTAGTTTTGTGGATTTTAATTTCTTTGCAAGTAATGGATTTTACTGGAATGAACTTTTAGAACCCATAGGATGCATGGAACTTTGCTCTACTCAAGTTCTAGTTTATGGCGAGTGTGTGAAAGAATTTTGTGGAAGTTTAAGTCTTTCGGAAGGGAATGTTTTAGTTTCTAGGGTATGTAATCAAGACATTACAATTTCTAGGGCAGATCTAATTAAATGTCTACACTTACATGATGTAAATGATGATGTAGATATTACAAACATGCCTAGGAATGATTTGTTTGCTGCTATTAATGGAGGCTTACAAATGGATTATGGAAAAGAAGCAACGGTTATTGATTTCGAGTTGTTTCCTCGAATCATACACAAGATTATTGTTGAATGTATATGTCCAAGGAAGGGCAATTCTACTTCAATGTCCATAGAACATGCTCAAATTATCTATGCGATGATTAATAGAAAGAATGTGGACATGGCTTCTAGAGTCATTGATCAAATATGGAAAAATAAAGAAAGTTTGGTATTTGGGAATGTACTCATGCGGTTGTTTGTGTTTAAAGGGATAGTTTTGCCTACCAGCTCTTCTGAACCTATTAAGTTAAAGAGGATAAGTAAAGAAGTTTTTCATCATATGTCGATCTTTGTTAAGGATTGTTTGTGGTATGCGAATGATGATGCACATTTTGTCCATCAAAGGCATATGAAAAGAATTGTTCCTTTTGGAACTTCTTCGATACCTGTTCAAGAAGGAGGCTCAGAACCTAGTTCAGAACCTAAAACAGAGCTTGGAACAGACTATAGAAAACAACCATATGATGATGAGGTTGGAAAGAGTGGAACAAAAGAAGTTACAACCAATGTTGATCTGGAACAAATGAAGAATGTTATGCGAGAAGCTTTGAAACATGAGCTATCAGATTTAGTTAAGACAACTTTGACAGATGAAGTTTCAATTCTTCAACGGTCTGATCTTAGGAGACTAGAAGCAATGGAGTTACAAGTTAAACAAACTTCTGATATTCTTTCTGATATTAAGAAAAATTCTAAGAAAATGCTTACTGATCTCCATCACTATAGAATTCTCTATGATGAGTTTAGTGCGAGAGTCAAGCAAGATTTATCTAACAATGTGATTGCTTTTGACAAGTTTGTCTCTCAAGTGAGGAAGATAGGAGATTCAGTCACTAACTCCTTCAAGACTTTGGACTCTAAGACGGATAAAACATCCCAATCTGTCACAAGTCTTCATGGTGAAATCAAGCTGTTCTTATCCAACAAATTTCCAGATTATGTTCGCTCTGGTGCACATATCATTAACTTGGATACTTCACCAGAAAAACCTTCCTCTACCAAACCTTCCACCACTTCCTCTACCTCTCGAGTTACAAGATCTAGAAAATCTTAGTTCTTGTCTTAATTTTTTGTTTTAAAAACAAGTTGTAAAAACTTCTTTTATCTTTTATGCATCGATTAAGGGGGAGTTATCCCTTTTGCTGTTAACAAAAAGGGGGAGAATGATTCTATTGTGCTTATGAATGCTTATGATCAATGTGTTTATGATCAATGCTGCTTACTATTGTGCTTATGATCAATGCGTTTATAATGATTTTATTATGTTTATGATGCTTTTCTGTTATAGGAATATATGTTTGCTTGAACATGAAAGTTGTTTCTATTTTGTTTATCTAATGGTGTTTTGTTATCATCAAAAAGGGGGAGAATGTTAAGTTCTCTAATTTAGTTTTGATGTTAACAAAAGAGGAATAATGTATAACGTATGTTTGAGCTTGTCAGAAGTTGTTTCAGAAGATAGTACGTAAATTTTTCTAAATTGAACAAGGAGACAGAAGCTTGTTCAGAACCTTCAAAAGTGTTATATGGACTATTTTTGTTCTGACAGAAGGTGTTTCAGAAGTTGTGTAGTATATCCGTAGTTATCGTGTTAACCTTTTAGAAGCACCTTCAAAACCTTTACAATAGGAGAACAGTTGATAGGTTTGTTTCAGAAGCACTTTCGGAACCTTCATAACAGGAGGACAGTTAATAGGTTTGCTTCAGAAGCACTTTCAGAACCTTTCATGTCTGTCACGAATTTTTTCCAAATTTCGTTCTAATTTTTATATCAATAGTTTTTAATAAATTTCAAGGCCTAGCTTCACGTGTCAAGTATATTTAGGTAATATACTTGATGTTTTTTACTAAAGTTGGATTTTATATCATGGGGTTTTTTAATTTACATAAAGTTTTACAAGATTTTATTCAAAGATTTTATTTTATGATAAAGTGAGATCACATAAGATTTACAAGTTTTATCAAGATTTAAATCTAGATATTTATGCTATATTTTGGGAGATCCAGCAGTTACAAAGATAAGGATAAGAAATATGGTTGTTACATGAAGATATGGTTCCACAATATATGGGATATCAAGATATGGTTCCACAATGTGAGGGATATCTTCAACAAACTTGATCCAAGAGATATATCCAAAGAAGATCTCGGTCAAACTGATTTATCCAAGCTTATCCTCATCAAGAATATCATGGAATGCAGATCCTCTCCAATAGATTCAACTTATTTTTAAATTACAAAAATTCAAAAATAAATTCAAGATTGTCATGTGGAAAGTAACCGTTATGTTCTCTTCATATAAGGAGTGTTTAATTCAAATAATAAAAAAAAAAAGAACGTTCTTCTGTGAGAAAAAAAAAAGACACATGGAAAAGAAAAGGCTCATACATCTTGAAGCGAAAAATCTTTACATATACATGTGATCTATTGTATAGAGGAAATTTGATATTCCTCATTGTTATTGTAATTCCTTTCGTGTATAAGGAATTGATAGTTGTTTCATCTCTGTAGTTTGAGTGATTAGCTTAGTGAAGAAGCTAGAAAGACTCAGCAGTGAGACTTCGCCTTGAAGAGGCTTATTTTGTACACTTTCAATTTGTTTGATATAGTGAAACACAACCGGTATAGACAACCGGGACCCCAGCGTGGAGCTGGAAGAGAGGACTGACGCTCGAGGCGGAACCTCTATAAATCTCTAAGCATTCTATTCTTCTCTACTCATTTTATTTACTACACATTATTGTTCTTCATTTTTGTTATTCACGTGATTTTGTTAATCAAGAGTTTTTTAATGATTTGCAAAAATTGAAAATGTAAGTAATTAATCAATTCACCCCCCTCTTGATTAATCTAATTGGGACCAACAAAAGGCTATGATCAATTCGTGACAATGGAGATGTGGAGAGCATCAGCTCTGAAGAGGATGATGTATCACCGTCAGAGGAGTATGAGGATGTTGATTTGGAGGGACCTGTGAGTTATATGTCACTAGGCGAGTGCTCAGTGTTTAACTGCAGGAGGACAATGAAGGGATCCAACGTGAACACATCTTTCATACATGGTGTTATGTACAAAACGAAGTATGTAGTTTAATCATCGATAGTGGCAGCTGCACTAACGTTGCTAGCACTTTATTGATTGATAAGATGTAGTTGAAAGCTATAAAACATGTAAGGCCATATTGATTACAATGGTTGAATGAGTGTGGGGAAGTGAAGGTGACCAAGCAGGTTCTTATAGCCTTCTCCATAGGGAGTTATAAGATGAAGTGATATGTGATGTGGTTCCTATATAGGCTAGTCACCTATTACTAGGGCGACCATGGCAATTTGATAGGAAGGTGATGTATGATGGGTACAAGAACCAATATTTTTTGTTCTAAACAAAAGGAAGGTGGTTCTAACTCCATAGAAACCATGGGAAGCTTGAGAGGATCAAGTAAGGATTGCAAAGGAATTCAGAGAGAAATACGTGAGTGTGTGAGAGAAGAGTGAGAAACAAACACTGGTGAGCAATGAGGGAAAAGATTATGAAACATAGAGAGGATAGAACATTGTAAGAAAAAGTGAGGTTAAGAGTGTAATGTTGGCAAGGAAACAACTACTTGTACTTATGTACAAGGATTTATATTTTACTAATACTGACCTTAACCCTTTATTGCTTAGTATGGTGGTGTCTTTATTACAAGAATATGAAGACTTGTTTCCTAAAGAAGTACTGAAGGGTCTACCTCCACTACGAGGTATCCAGCAACAAATTGATTTCGTACCAAGCACATCTATTCCTAATCGGCCAAAATACTAAACCAATCCTGAGGAGGCCAAGGAAATTTAGAGGTAGGTTGATGGATTAATGGAGAAGGGATTTGTTAGAGAAAACCTTAGCCCATGTTCAGTTCCTGTCATCTTATTCCCTAAGAAGGATGGAACATGGAGCATGTGTGTCGACTATCGGCCTGATCATGTGTAGCATCTGTAGTGTGTGTTTAATGTTTTAAGGGAAAGCCAATTATATACTAATTTACAGAAGTGCACTTTTTGTATGGAAACTGTGGTTTCTCTTGGTTTTGTTGTAGGTGCAGATGGGATAATTGTGGACGAGGAGAAGGTGAAGGCTATTCGGAAGTGGCTAACACCAAAGAATGCAAATGAAGTCAAGAGCTTCCATGGATTAGCCATCTTTTACAGGAGGTTTGTGAGGGATTTCAGTTCCATTGCTACTCCTCTAAATGATCATGTTAAGAAGAATGCCGAATTTAGGTGGATTGAAGTGCATGAGTAGGCATTCCAAATTTTGAAAGGTAAGTTAACTAACGCACGTTTGTTAATATTACCTAATTTTGAGAAAGTCTTTGAGATCGAATATGATGCTTTCGGGAAAGGTATTGGTGGTGTGTTAATGTAGGATTCCAAACCAATAGCCTACTTTAGTGAGAAACTCAACAATGCTGCCTTAAATTACCCTATGTATGATAAGGAGTTGTCTGCCCTAGTAAGGACCTTACAAACATGGCAGCATTACTTGTGGCCTAAGGAGTTCATCATTCATTCCAATCACGAGAGTCTGAAGTATCTAAAGATGCAAGGGAAGTTGAATAAGAGGCATACCAAATGGTTGGATTTCATCGAGACCTTTCCACACGTCATTAAATACAAGAAGGGTAAGGAAAACGTGGTGGCTGATGCCATATCTAGAAGGCAAAATTTGTTAGGAAATTACATGCTCAGGTTCGGGCTAACATTGAGAAGAAAAACGAGCACTATGCTCGTCGGGCCAATAAGGGACGTGTCAAAACCGTGTTTCATCCAAGAGATTGGGTTTGGGTGCACTTACGAAAAGAAAGATTTGCAAAGCAGCAGAAGTCCAAATTGCATCCAAAGGGAGATAGACCTTTCCAAGTCGTAGAGCGCATCGATAGAGCCATTTTATACTCAATCTTTATAGTATGAAGTGTGTTAATTTATTATAGATTTTATAGAAATCATAAGGAAATGGTACTTAATTCTATTAAGGTGATAAATCAGGTTAAATGGAGTCAAGAGTGCTAATTCAAGTAAATTAGAGAAGTCATCTACATCTTGGATCATCTTGGAGACAAGAAGGAAAGAAGGAGGTAGAATAGGCAGCTGGGAACAGAGGCTTGTTATGTTTTTACTTTTAATTTTCGTTTTTATGATGAACATGTGTAGCTAAGTAGTTTTTCTAGCCAAAGGGTCATAAAAGTTTGATTCTCCACGAATTGTGAGATCTAATTGAGTTGTCTTTAATCTATTCTTTGTTTTTGGATATTCATATATCTTATGAACGTCTTGTCATTATTATCTTTGTTAATTGGTATGAATTAGAGCTCTTCTACTCAATTAGCAAGTTAATATATTGTCATCTAGCACGTCAAATCCGTAATTGTTTGATAGTTCTAGTCTCGGTGACACAATAACATGTTTGGTTATAAAATAGATGATCGAATTCATGTTATGGAGATGTATGATCTTGTTTAAATAAGTTATCTTATAATGTACTGGCATGAATTGGTGGTCTCTCTAGTTTTTAATGCTATTGATAGATTAAATCCTAAGAGCTTGTTTAGGGTTGTCTAATCGATAAGAGAAGTAATCAAAGAGCTTGTTTTGGTTATCGAAGAAGTACGGAGAGATAGGTTGTTAGAGCATATTAATAACCATAACCAATTTATCTAGAAATAAGGATAAAAGACATTTGCATCGATGATCAATTCCTAAAATCAAACTATCTTGATTCCTTTGGCTAGGCTTTTATCAATATTCAGCTTTATTATATTGTTTAATATTATTTTGATTCACAAACAAAACCCCCCATTTTTCTTTTCCTCTTTATTCGCTTTGAATAGAAATATATTTAACCAATCCCTGTGGATACGACCCTACTCACTACTATACGCAAATCATATCATTGTTTAGGAATAGGTTTTATTTTTGTTGGATTCGACACCCATCAAATTTTGGCGCCGCTGCCGGGGATTGGTGTCAAATTTATTTCTATTCTTGTATGACTCGTTCTTCTCAGATAGGTGAACTCACTTATAATCCAGAGATTGAGAAGACTCTTAAGAGGCTGCGAAGAGAAGCTAGATCATCCCCTAGACTGAACTTTAAATCGGATTTGTCTGACTCATTCCTTGATTCTGAAAAAGAAGACGATATGGCAAATCCTGAGAGAACATTAAGGGAATTGGCTACACCGGATGTGAATCAATAACCACTTTGTATTCATTATCCCGAACTAGCTGTTGAATTCGAGTTGAAATCTGGGTTGATACATCTGCTACCCACCTTTCATGGTCTTAAGAATGAAGATCCTCACAAACATTTGAAAGAGTTTCATATAGTGTGTTCTAGTATGAGGCCGCAAGGAATAACCGACGATCAAATCAAGCTACGTGCTTTTCCATTCTCTTTAAGTACTAAAGCTAAAGATTGGTTGTTTTATTTGCCTCCAGGTTCTATAACCACTTGGACAGATATGGTGAGACTCTTCTTGGACAAATTCTTCCCCGCATCCAGAGCCGCTGGTATAAGAAGAGACATTTGTGGTATCAAACAGAGGGACACCGAGACTCTTCATGAGTATTGGGAGAGGTTCAAGCAACTGTGTGCAAGCTGTCCACAACATGGGATATCTGAACAACACCTCATCCAATACTTCTATAAAGGCTTGCTTCCAATGGAGAGGAAGATGATGGATGCTGCAAGTGGAGGTGCTATAGTAAACAAAACCCCTGGTCAAGCTAGGGAATTGATCTCCATTATAGCTGCTAATTCGCAACAATTTGGGTATAGGCATGATACATCTTCAAGGAAGGTAAATGAGGTAAGTGTGTCTAACCTTGAACATCAAATTTCTAACCTAACCTCCCTTGTGCAGCAGCTAGCTCTTGGAAATACCCAGCAGGTGAAGGCTTGTGGAATTTGTGCTGCTCCTAATCATCCTACCGACATGTGCCCCACATTGCAAGATGACAATCATGAACACGCCAATGCTGTAGGAGGATTCCCGGGACAGCCACAAAGAAAATATGATCCCTACTCGAATACTTATAATCCTAGATGGAGGGATCATCCTAACTTCCGGTATGGCAATAACCCACAACATTTCCAACAATTCCAGCCTAAGCCATCAAACCAAATACCCCAAGCCCCTTCCACTTTAGGTATGCCTCTTGAGGAAATTGTTAAATCTCTTGCTGTTAATACAAAACAATTTCAGGATGAGACAAAGCAGAGCATCCACAACTTGGAAAATCAAGTAAGCCAACTTGCTTCTGCGGTAAACAGGTTAGAAACTCAAGGTAATTTACCTTCTCAAACTATTACAAATCCAAAGCAAAGCGTTAATGCAATTACCTTGAGAAGTGGAACAGAATTGCAGGGATCAAATAAGAAAGGACACCCATCTAATCTTGAGGAAGAAACTAAGAAAGAGATTTCGACTCCGAGCCAGCAGGACAACCAGAGTAGAGGGTCTCTAGTTGAGCCACCAAAGGTCATGTTGACACCACCTCCTTTCCCTTCCAGATTAGTGAAATCCAAGCATGAAGCGGAAGAAAAAGAGATTCTGGAAACTTTTCGAAAAGTTGAGGTAAATATTCTTTTGCTTGATGCCATTAAGCAAATACCTCGCTATGCTAAATTTCTCAAAGAATTGTGCACTAACAAAAGGAAGCTGAAAGGTAATGAAAAGATTAGTGTGAGTGAGAACGTTTCAGCTATTATTCAGAAGAAGCTTCCTCCTAAATGCAAGGATCCAGGTATGTTTACTATTCCTTGCAAAATAGGTAATCTTGGAATCGCTAAAGCCATATGTGATCTAGGAGCTTCGATCAATGTCATGCCTTTGTCTGTTTATCAACGTTTGAATGTTGGCCCCTTGAAGGAAACAGGTGTTATTGTTCAACTTTCTGACAGGTCCAATGTTTATCCTGAGGGAGTTCTAGAGGATGTTTTAGTTCAAGTTAATGGGTTGGTTTTTCCTGCTGATTTTTATGTGCTTGACATGGAAGATAATGATTCCCATAATTCATCACTGATATTATTAGGGCGACCATTCCTTAAGACATCCAAGACGAAAATCGATGTAAATGATGGTACCCTCACTGTGGAATTTGATGGTGAAATGATTAAATTTAACATTTATGATGCCATGAAACATCCTAGCAATATCTCTCCTGTTTTTGTTGCGAATGTTATTGACCCATCACCACAAGCACCAAAGTTGGAACCAAAAACCTTACCCGAACATCTAGCCAGGAATGTCTAGCCAAAGACATTAAAGAAAGGTGCTTCATGGGAGGCAACCCATGTAAAAAAAAAAAAATTAATTTAGTTTTGTTTTGTTTTAGTTTTGTTTTGATTTTAGTTTTGTTTTGATTCTTTCTTGTGGATTAGCTGCAGCAAGGATACATATCATCAGATGACACTCTCTAGTGCTTAATGGGTGAACTCCAATACCAAGGAAGTACCAGTATTTCCTTTCTCTTATTCTCTAATGTTCCTTAAGTTGTTAATTCCTCTTTAATTGTGCTGAATTAGGAACAGTGAGGATACCGTTCAAGCTAAGTGTGGGGGAGAGGATAATAAAATATAGAGAATAGAGAATTGACTCATACTTTGAATGTTTGTCCTTAAGCAATTTTAAGCAAATTTTTTTCAAAATTATCATGAAGTCTGGAGATTGTACTAAATGTTGTCATAAGCATCTACAAAATGTGAAATTGACTTGTTCAAATGCTTTACTCACCTACTGTTGTGATTAGAATACTTGGTTAAAATTAAGTAGTGAAATTTTTAAGAAACAAATTTACCTTGTATTTAGCTTTAGAATTGGAAGTCTAAGAGTAAGTCGAGTCCCTAAGTGAAAAATAAACAAGTTTACTTCTAGGTTATATTAGCAACTGTATACTCTTTGAAGTTGTTGAAAAAAAAATAAAAATTCAAGCATAGCCATTACTCCAATGATTCAACTAATTGAGTTAAGAGTATTCAAACTTGAATGTTAGAGTGAGGAAGAGTCCGTAGGCGTATCTCAAAACCCGGTCACTTGAGTGACGAGCTTGGGATGTGCCGACTCAATGAACTCACTATAACGATAAGGGCGAAAAAGGCAAAAGTTCATGAAAAGAAGTGGGCAAAAACCCGTCAAAATAGATGCTTGATTAAATCAAAAGAACATGAATGTAAACATTCATTGAATAAAACAAGACTTATAATAAAAAGGGAGAATATCTAGCAAAGAGTTGATACCATATGCTTTTACTTTATGCTGCAAGGATTATATGTTTGCTAATAACCAATGAAGTTTAATTGGGTGTTTTTCCTTAGTGGATTAAGTATTTACTTTTGGAATAAAAAAATTCTTTTGCTAAACATGAGGATTAAAGTTTGTTTTGTTTAGATTAGCTATTAAATTTTGTCCATGGTAATTTGATCACATGAAACCGGTTTGGTTGAAGTAGTAGACATTAAAATTACAAGTCATGAATTACAAATGAATAGATGCTTGGAATGATGAAAAGAAAAGTTCGTATAATCTATGACGGATTTCTCAATTGGTTTGATTCAATTGCTTGAGGACAAGCAAGAGTTTAAGTGTGGGGGAATTTGATAGAGCCATTTTATACTCAATCTTTATAGTATGAAGTGTGTTAATTTATTATAGATTTTATAGAAATCATAAGGAAATGGTACTTAATTCTATTATGGTGATAAATTAGGTTAAATGGAGTCAAGAGTGCTAATTCAAGTAAATTAGAGAAGTCATCTACATCTTGGATCATCTTGGAGACAAGAAGGAAAGAAGGAGGCAGAGCAGGCAACTGGGAACAGAGGCTTGTTATGTTTTTACTTTTAATTTTCATTTTTATGATGAACATGTGTAGCTAAGTAGTTTTTCTAGCCAAAGGGTCATAGAAGTTTGATTCTCCACGAATTGTGAGATCTAATTGAGTTGTCTTTAATCTATTCTTTGTTTTTGGATATTCATATATGTTCTGAACGTCTTGTCATTATTATCTTTGTTGATTGGTATGAATTAGAGCTCTTCTACTCAATTAGCAAGTTAATATATTGTTATCTAGCACGTCAAATCCGTAATTGTTTGATAGTTCTAGTCTCGGTGACACAATAACATGTTTGGTTATAAAATAGATGATCGAATTCATGTTATGGAGATGTATGATCTTGTTTAAATAGGTTATCTTATAATCTACTGGCATGAATTGGTGGTCTCTCTAGTTTTTAATGCTATTGATAGATTAAATCCTAAGAGCTTGTTTAGGGTTGTCTAATCGATAAGAGAAGTAATCAAAGAGCTTGTTTTGGTTATCGAAGAAGTACGGAGAAATAGGTTGTTAGAGCTTGTTAATAACCATAACCAATTTATCTAGAAATAAGGATAGAAGACATTTGCATCAATGATCAATTCCTAGAATTAAACTATCTTGATTCCTTTGGCTAGGCTTTTATCAATATTCAGCTTTATTATGTTGTTTAATATTATTTTGATTCACAAACAAACCCCCCCATTTTTCTTTTCCTCTTTATTCGCTTTAAATAGAAATATATTTAACCAATCCCTGTGGATACGACCCTACTCACTACTATACGCAAATCATATCATTGTTTAGGAGTAGGTTTTATTTTTGTTAGATTCGACACCTATCACGCATCAATGACAAAGCTTACAAGATTGACTTGCCAAGTCACTATGGTAATGTAAGCGTAACTTTTAATGTTTCTGATCTTACTCTTTATGATGCAGGTGATTCGAGGACGAATCTTTTCGATGAAGGAGGGAATGATGAGGATTAACTAACATCTAAGAGGACGGAGCCAAAATCCTAAGAACCATTACAAGGTATTGGAGGCTCAATGACCCGAGCTAGAGCTAGGTGGATAAACGACGCTTTACAAGGACTAGTCATGGACCTACAAGCTAAGGAATCAAATTACACGAAAGGAGAACCAACACCTATCAATTTGATTCACGTTTCCATGGAGGGATGCAAGGATTTGGAAGTCTTAGAATAGATACATTTTTATTGAACCGAAAAGGAAACAAGTGTTTTTGGTTTTGGTTATTTGTTATGTTTATTGTATTTATTTGGTTTGTACTTTAGTATAATTAGTTAGAAGTTGTGGTCAATAGGAATATAAAGCCGAATGCTATGTTAGAAACTTAGGTTATTATTTTTGGTTATGTAATATCTTTATATCACCAAAGAGGAGGATGGCACAAAACCCATTATCATTATTCTATAATTGAAAATTACATCTTTTCTTGGAAAAAAAAAATCCTCTCTTGTTCTTTGAGAAAGAACTCCACGGATTTTCTTTAACCAAATTACTTGGGGAAAATCTCTTGATAACTTAGGTTTCAGTCAATAGGTGTGATTAGGGTCTAGTTCTGTTCTACTTATTTGAGACGTTCCTTAGGATTTGATTTCAATTACGATCGCCAGGTTCTAGGCTTGACATACCTAAGGTTTGCGCATCAATTTAACCATCTAGAATCTAGTTACAACAATAGTGAAACACTAAGCATAGAATTTTTGAAATATTTGTGTTTCCTAAGCCATCTAGTGCTATGAAAACGATCTCTATGATTTATAATCAAACCATGAACCCTTTACATGTGATCCCAATATCTTTGTTTTGATATACCAAATTAAGCTAGTTCTTGGTGTGTCCTCACAACTTTAATTTAGAATTTATTACAATCTCATATCTAAAAATTACTACAGTAGTTCATATACATAACGAGCTAATAATATTTAATGTGGTGTTTTCTTAATAAGGCAAGTCGTGTGCAACTACCCATAAACTTAGGCTTACCCATGTTTATCTATTCTAGACCTAATCCTTTGATTAGCAAGTATGACCAAAGATTAACAAACACACAAGTTCTCATGTTCATATTCCCTCTAAGTACTTACATGGTCATGGTATGTTATGAAATTGACACAACATCAGTAAGTCCTCATGGAAGACTTACTCCATTTGAACCTATCATATATCAATTTCATGGGAATTTATTATAAATAAATTTCCTTTAAATACACTAAGTTTCTTTTATTTACGTAACTCCTTAATACATATAACTAGTTATGTAAAAAACCAACAAACTTCTACTTGCACTCAATCATCTACAACTATAAGTTCCATGTCTTTTACATAGTTATAATATTTCCATTAAGCAAGGGCTTTAGTGAGAGAGTCTACATCATTGTCCTCTATCAGCAATTTATATACCATCAACTTGACTCTCTTGTATGACTTCTCATAGGATGTGGCATTGTTGTAGCACATATTTAGACCTCTAATGAGTCAAGTTTCCTTGGCCTTCATAATTGCCTTAGCATTATGATAATAAGTGCTATTAGGTTTGCATGCTAGGAACTAATCCTGACTCTAAGATGAAGCTTTTAATTGAAGTGGGTTCTTTTGTTGCCTTAAATGCGGCTATGCGGTTGGATTCACAAGTATATAGGTGATGATAAACTGCTTAGCACTCCTTTAACACATAGTTGAACCATTTAATGGGAAACATGTCTCATTATGGACTTCAAGTCATTAATATCTAATGTGAAGTTGTTGTAAGTATAGCTCTTGACCACTAATCTTCCTCTTTATTGGAGATAAGAACCATCTCTATAGTCCTCTATAAATTCTTACAAATGGTCTTTACTTGTGTGTCACATGGATTAGCCTCATATCAACTAGTTTTGCTTTGAGAATTTAGACACAAAGCCTCGATAAATTTCAATCAAGTTTCAAACTCAATTTCAAGAAGTGTGCTTTAAGACACTTTATCCAAACACCATAATACAACCTTTTAAGAAAGTCTTGTTTTATGTGTCTTTCTTTTTTTTGTGTTTCTTTTGGTGACACAAATTGGTTAAGACCTCAAGTTATAAAGCAACATGATCAGCAAAAGCATTAGAAGTAGAAGAATTGAAAGATTCAAAAAAATTGTTAGAAGTCATTTGGAAACGGTGCTAGTCAAGTTTTGAAACAGCTAGAAGCTATTGAAAGTTGTCTATAGAAGTTAGGAGCTCCAAGCTCAAAAGTGGATGCTTAGTTTTTGAAGCTTAAATTTAAAGCCTCACAACTTTTTGATTTTGAAGAGCTATGGAATCCATAATATTTCGATAAAGATTTATTTGAGTTTACTTTGAGTTAGTGTAAACTGCTTCATCACTTAGGTCCATTTCTAATGTCAAATTAGTGCATTGTCATCACATGCTAAAGGATCAAAGAAGTTTGTGTAGATTGGAAAAGTCTATTGTTATTAATTTAATTTCCTATGATATTTTATTTTTTTTATAGTTTTAGAGTTTTTAACATATAAATACTTACTAAATAATGTAGCTAAAGATTAGTATCAACCATTTTTTACACTTACAAGTTGTTTCCTCTCTCATATTTTGGTGTCATGCTTTATGCTACATCAATTGGTATTAAAGCAGGATGGCGTCTGGTGGTAGAGATAGCAATGACCTTCGAGATGATGATCAAGAAGCAAAGGTTCCTTTTCAGGGAAACAATGCATTGCAATGTTTGGAGCAACGTTTAGAGTAATAGATGGATATTAGATTTTGGAATTTTGAGGAACGTTTTGAGGACATTTTAGAATGCCTGAATGTTTTAGGAATTAATGCACATAGGAGGCAAGATGACAATAGAAGAGCAGGGAAGATTTGGCTTATGGTGACCCTATTAATAAGATTGTTCCTTGGTCACATGTAACACACCAATGATAATAGTGATTTAGAGGAAGAAGATGTCCTTTATTTAATTGCTAATAGCCTTATCAAGGGAATGGGAAGAGAGATGCCCATAGAGATAATAGAGATTATAAAGACTTTTTATTGAAGAATGATATTCCATGTTTTAATGATTACTTAGGAATAGATGAATTTTTGGACTAAATTACATAGGCAAATTGATTCTTTGATTATTTGGAAGCTCTACTAGGGAAGAGAGTTAGATTGGTGGCATGTAAGTTAAAGGGAAGAGTATCTGCTTGGTGGGAGAGAGCTCAAAACAAAAGGGCACGTAAAGGAATAGGTCCCAAACAAACTTGGTATAAGATGAAGGATTTATTTAAAAAAAAGGGTGTTCTTACCCCAGATTATGAATAGATTTGATGGGAAAATTTCTGACACTGTCAACCTTTTCAGAACCCAATTTGGATGATGATCCAAATTGCTCATATTTTACCTTATGTCTTTATTTCTAATAAAATTTGAGAATAATCTTACAAGTACAATTATAATTCTCCATGGGATGCCAAAATGTCCTACAACTTTAGTTGGACACAGAACATTTTTCAGGATAACAATCAAAGACCCGCTGCGATTGTTCTCTATTCCGAGGCATTGGATCATGAAGACTTACGTTATTTTGTATCTTGTAATTGTTTATTAAGCTATTTTGGCTGTGTTTTGGTTTTGGGACACTTTTATTTCTTTGTAATTTTCATTTAGGGTTAGCCACCATAAAAGTGGCAAACTTGTAATTTTTAGCACTTTTTAACCCTAGGATTAGCAAGTATAAATACTTGCTTAAGAGAGGGTTTGAGGAGGCCATATTTTTCAGATTATACACTTCTTCTTCATGTGAGAATTAGGGTTCCTAATTGTCATTAGACTCTTATCAATTTCAATCCCAAGAGTTGAAATTGTGGCGAGTGCAACACCTTGAAATTGTGAGTTGTATCAATTTCATTTTGTTGTGATTTCTTTTCTACTCTAGTGTGTCATATCTAGGGTTGAATTGAGATAGTTCTTGGTCAGAATTACTTCTTATTTTTGACGAATTATTGTGTTTATTTAAGGTCCCTTGCAATTGAATTCGAATCATCATTGAGAATTCCCTTGAAAACGTATTTTTCACTATTGGAAAGGAGTCCTTAGAATTGAGGTTTCCTTTTGAATTTGTGGATTATTTTTGTGGATTATATGTGATTAGGGTGTTATTAGAAGAGATTATCATTGTGGTATTACAATTGTAACATTGAGCATTTGGAATTCATTACATCTTCACTAGGGTTCACGTGAATTTTGCCCCTTGTGGAGCCGGTTTGATGTTGACTTGAGATTACTTTTCTTGAGTCTTTTAATTGTGCTTCTAAGTGGAATTAGGCACATCATCTTTTTGGTATCAGAGCACATTTTGAGAGAAGGGAATTGGTTTCATTTGATTTCGTGGAGTTAATCATCCATTAGTGTTGATTTAGTGAAAACCGCAATTGTGTTGATTGTTGTGGTTTTGAGCTTGTGAAATTACCTTGACTTGGAGTTTATTTTGCTGTTTGTTGGAGTTGGATTGGGAAGGTTGTTGCATCATTTTATGATCACTAATTTTCGTGGAAGGGCAGAAGTATAAAGTGTTGTTTACTTTAACAATTTTTTGGAACTTGCAAAACTTACCAAAATCCATGTCGTGGCTTGTTATGGCGTGGATGAGGATGTGTAGTTTGTTGTTTTGATTTCCATTGTGTAATTCTGAATTGGGGGAGTACAATTTGCATATTGCATTAAGTTTTGATTAGTAAGGAATTATTTGAATTCAAACATATGCAATTAAGTTGTGGGAGTTAATGATTGCTATTTGAATTTGAATTCATTGTTACCAATTGAGGAAGGATTACAATAAGTGAAGTTGTTTGAATTTCAAATTGAAAGTTGCTGCCTATTGTGGAATTTAGAATTCATTTGTGGAAAGTCACATATTAGTCCTTTGTTATCATTATTTGTCGTAGAAGTGGAAGTCTACTCGTAATTATTATCCATCTTGTTGTTGCCGTGGAAGTAACACATCATCATTGTTGTTGTTTCTTGTGTGTTGCTGTGGAGTGATTTTTGGAAATTAAATTTTTTGCACCGTGTTGTTGTGACGTGTTGTGGAGAAGAGTAATACATGTGAGTTGCAATAATATAATTGTAACATTAAGTAGGTTTGTTTGTTTATCTTTTGTAGTTGCTATTGTATGGAGTTTAGGGAAGTGTAGTAGTAGAGTGTGTACCCTTGAATCAAATTGTTTTGAGGATCAACATACGGGAGTCTACAACTATGTCAAATGACAGTGTGAATGGGGGAATGCGTGAAGAAGCCAATAGCCAGGTTGGTGGAGGTCAGGGTCGTAATGTGGCAAGTAGGAGAACTTTGGAAGAACAACTCCAGGATCTCACTACTATAGTTGCTACACTAGCAACTAGAGTTGATAGAATGACATTACCACAACTACCAGTGGTAAACCAACCAGCACCACCTCGAGTAACTCCACAAAACCCTCATCAAAACAGAGTAGTGGGAGATGGGAATTTAAATTGAATGATGGGTGAGGAGCATCTTCTAAACAGGGAAGAAAGGGATCACAATTTTGGGGTAAACCTAAATCAGAATAGGGATTTCAGGCCACCTCGGGGTTTGGAGTATGTGAAACTATAGATGCCATCCTATGATGGCAAGGGATCAGCAGATGAATACTTAGACTGGGAGGACAAGGTCGAAGGTCTTTTCGAATGTTATGAGATCGATGATAGTACCAGGGTCCGATTGGCTGCTGTTGAATTTGTAGGGTATGCTACACTCTGGTGGAAGAATCTGATCATCAACAGGTGTCGGGATGGAGAGGCTGAGGTTCAGACCTAGAGGGACATGAAGAGATTGTTAAGGAAAAGGTTCATTCCCGAGCACTACAAACAGGAGCTGTTTATGCGACTGCAAACCTTGAGGCAGGGGGGCAAAACAGTAGATAATTATTTGTAGGAATTTGAGACCCTTATGATTAGGTGTGGGTCTGTTGAGCCTCTAGAATAAACTATAGCACGATTTGTCTCAGGTCTAAAATATGAAATAGCGTGCATTATTAAACTGCAGCGCTATACTACACTTGATGAAGCTATTCAGTTGGCCTTAAAAGTAGAGTGACAGAGGAGGTCCAACTTCTTTAGGGCTCCAAGCAGTAGGCCCAGTACTGTTAATAGACCCATATCAGTCGACAGTCGACCAGGGGGAACAAAGGTGGTAGGTGAGGGAGTCAAGGCAGTGGACACTACTACCCCAACCATTATAAGAGAAAATTTACCCACTAGGAAGGGTAAAGAGGTCATGGCCCCAGAAACGAGGCAGACTGTTCCTGGATCTACTAATGGGAAAGCGCGCCAGATAAAATGCTTTAAATGCATGGGATTTGGGCATATGGCTGCACAATGTCCAAATAAGAGGGTGATGACTGTTATGGAAGACACTAGAGAGGATACTGAGGATGATCATGATCAGATTGAACCTACAGATCTACCAACATCACTGTAGGAATATTATGATGATCAGAATGCAAACGCGCCTGAGGAGCATACAGGAGGGAAATATCTACCCCTTAATGTGTTATGCAGGGTTTTATCTATATCTCCTAATACCAGTGATATTCAGAGGGAGAACATATTTCATACCTCTTTCAGAATCAGAGGTAACCTTTGTGTACTCATCATCAATAGTGGTAGTTGCACGAATTTTATATCTGTTGCACTGATAGACAAATTACAACTATCTACTATACCACATCCTAGTCCTTATCACTTGCATTGGCTGGATAATAGAGGTAGAATGCATGTTACCCTTAGGGCAAAGGTTCCTGTGAGTGTCGGGCAGAACTATCATGATGAGAGCCTTTGTGATATAGTTCCTATGTATGCATTCCATTTACTGTTGGGTCGGCCTTGGTTGTATGATCAACGGGTGATACATGATGGGTTTGAAAATACCTACATGTTCAGCATGGGCGAGTCACGCATAGTTCTATTACCGATGACTCCATCTGAGGTCCAGGGTTTTCAAAAACAAATCAGGAATCCATCCACTACCATGGTTAGCCGGAAGAGCAGGACAACAAAGATACTAGGGTTCAGTTCCACAACTGATCCTCTAGATTTGAGGGCAAATCTTTCAGAAGCCCGAGGAGATGATGGGAAAATTTCTAACACTATCAACCTTTTCAGAACCCAATTTGGATGATGATCCAAATTGCTCATATTTTACCTTATGTCTTTATTTCTAATAAAATTTGAGAATAATCTTACAGGTACAATTATAATTCTCCATGGGATGCCAAAATGTCCTACAACTTCAGTTGGACACAGAACTTTTTCAGGATAACAATCAAAGACCCGCTACGATTGTTCTCTATTCCAAGGCAAAATTCACGTGAACCCTAGGAGTCCTTGGAATTGAGGTTTTCTTTTGAATTTGTGGATTATTTTCATGGATTATATGTGATTAGGGTGTTATTAGAAGATATTATCATTGTGGTATTACAATTGTAACATTGAGCATTTGGAATTCATTACATCTTCACTAGGGTTCATGTGAATTTTGCCCCTTGTGGAGCCGGTTTAATGTTGACTTGAGATTGCTTTTTCTTGAGTCTTTTAATTGTGCTTCTAAGTGGAGATAGGCACATCAAGATTATTTTCAAACAATGTTAGAATTGCGTATGAATATATAGTGAAATTCATGAGGTTAGCAGAAAAGAATAACCTCCTTTAGTCGAAAGGATAACAAGTTGCAAAATACTTAGATGGCTTGAAACTAGCCTTAAGAGATAGAATTGGGGTGTAGTTTATTCGCATTTTATTAGAAGCAAAAAACATGACTTTGAAAGTAGAACTTATGTAGTATAAAAGGAGTAGGAGGAACAATAATAGTTACAAGGTCAATTGAACTAGCCAAAGGTTTAAACTTGTGTTGGAGTCTATAGCAAGGGGTAGTGGTTGTAGCAGAAATACACATTTTCAAGAAGAGAAGGTTGTAGGTAAACGTCACATGTCTAATATTGAAATATGTGTTATCAAGTTCAATTGGAAGTTCAAGAAGTGATCTCTACAAGTCAACTACAAGCTTGATTAAACTTTATTGTTTAAGTTAGATCTTTAGTTTCAATAAGTTTAGAGATCTAAAATAATTATGTTTCTTGGATAATTAGGAGTTAAAAGAAGATCAAGATGGAATTCATAGTGGTGGTGTGAACCTTGGTGAAGTTAAACTAGTGATTTCAACTCAATTGATGAATCTAAGCTCAATTTTGATATATGTTGTGTAATTTGAATAGATCAACAGATTTCATTAAGTAAGTGGGTGTTAATTCATTGGTTACAAGGTGGATTTGGTGTTAAATTGGAAATAGTATGGGCTTCAAGAAGTTTCTAGAAGTGTTTCAAGGTTAATTTGTGGATCTACAAAAGGTAAGTGCTTAATTTGTGTCGAATTGATGATTTAGTAGTAGATTATGTTGTTAATTGAAGTTTGGAAATGAAAATGGGTATTTAGAGAATGTATGACATGGCACGAATGATATATGATGGTATGTTGATGTTTTGATTTGATTTCTTGAAGAATTAGGTGTGAATTTTAAATTACATTGTTTACATTGAGTTGATTTTGAAATAAAACAAGTTTAATTGATGATTTGTAGTTTTCTTCGATGTGTTTGAGTATAGGATAGGGTTGATCTTGATTATTTAATGTTGATTTGATGATAAGAAATTGTTTGATGATCATTAAATGTGTTGATTTGATGAGCACAAGCTAAATTGATTAAGTGAATTGAAGATTGTAGTGGAATAATGACAAGACCAGCTTCAGCGTGTAACTTGAAATTTGGAATGTTGATGATTTGTCGATATTTCAAGTTTTTTTTTCTCTTGATGTCCTAATGATGATCTAAAGTTTGGAAGAAGTTTGGTTTGATTTGGAGTCTTTTAAAGGTGTTTAAGACTTGAATTGTTAGGTCTAAGTAGTGGTTTATGCTTGTTTTATTTTTTGGAAAATAAAATTTCTTAGATAATTAAGAGTTGCAAGAAGATCAAGATGAAATTCATGGTGGTGATGTGAACCTCGATGAAGGTAAAATAGGGATTTTGACTTGATTAATGATCTAAGCTTGATTTTGTTGTATGTTGTGTAATTAAAGTCAATTTATATATTTCATTAAGTAACTAGGTGTTAATTTATTGGTTGCACAATTGATTTGGTGTTAATTTGAAAGTAATGTAGGTTTTATGAAATTTTTAGGAGGGCTTCAAGATTAATCTGTGGATCTACAAAAGATAAGTGCTTCATTTGTATTGAATTGATGATTTAGTAGCTGATCTTGTTGTTAATTAAAGTTTGATGCTATGAATTGGTTAATTTAAGTTTGGAAATGACAAATGGGTATTTGGAGAATGTATGATGTGGCAGGAGTGATACATGATGGTATGTTGATGTTTTGATTTAATTTCTTGAAGAATTAGGTGTCATTTTTTTAGTGTATTGTTTATTTTGGAGTTGATATTGATATGTAGCAAGTTTAATTGATGAATTATAGTTTTCTTGAGTGTTTTGTGGTTTGAGTATAGGATTGGGGTTGAACTTGGTTGTTTAATGTTGATTTGATGATATTAAATGGTTTGATGATCCTTAGATGTGTTGATTCAATGAGTAGAGACTAAATAGATTAAGTGAATTCAAGATTGTAATGGAATCATGATGAGACTAGCTTTAGCATGTAATTTGAAATTTGGAATATTGATAATTTGATGATATTTTATGTTTATTTTGATGTTCTTATAATGATCTAAAGTTTAGACGATGTTTGGTTTGATGTAGAGTTGTTTAGAGGTGTCTAGGACTTGAACTAGTAAGTTTTGGTAATGGTTTATGCTTGTTTAACTTTCGAATATTTTCCATAAAATCTTGCTCATGTTCTTGATTTTTCTTTTTCTTTTTAAGTGTTTAATATTGATTTGATATAATCATGATGAGTACATTAAGTATCTTCCTGAGCTGGAAAGTAAAGGGAATAGTGGAGATAAATAAACGTATCATAAAAATACTTTAGTTAGTAACTAAGGGATGGAAAAGACAAACACAACCTTACCCATTAAAATTATTTGTTATTTTATTTATCTTATCTTATTTTATTTTATTTTTCCTGGCTATTAAAATTTTTTCATATTGTACCTCTATGTTGATTTTTTTTTTCTTTTAATAATACCTATTTATTATTAATTTTTTTGTCACTATTGATATAATTTTTGGAATAGTTGCACCCCTTTGCATAGTTAATGCAAAACAATGCAACCTTGTACATTGTTGATGTTTCACTCATTATGTATGATTTCATCAAAATAAAGGTCATACAATATAGTGATATATATAAGTAAATAATATTAGTTGTCCTATAGTTTCATTAATTTATACATATATGTTAATAATATGTTAATTGGGATAATATCTTAAGTAATTT
This sequence comes from Laguncularia racemosa, assembly GCA_037954665.1. NCBI lineage: Eukaryota > Viridiplantae > Streptophyta > Magnoliopsida > Myrtales > Combretaceae > Laguncularia > Laguncularia racemosa. The sequence continues at coordinate 241,675 of JBBMOL010000166.1, forward strand.
TATAATTTTTATCGAAAGCATATTCTCTTCATTTATCTTTTATATATAGATAATTTTTTAAACTTGTATTCAAAAGGTGCATCCTTTTCATGCAAGTGATATGTAAACTTTGCATAATTTAATGCAAAATAGTGCAACTCTCTGCAATCATGATGTTCCACTCCTATATTTCAAAAAAAAAAAAGAAATGGAAAAAAAGAAAAAATTATAATTCTTTCTAATTGTTGCGTCATTTCATGGAAAACCATTTGTTCACACAAATTTTTTATGTATTATATTTTTTAAACAATTATATAATAGTATTTATCTTATATTTATAATATATATATATATATATACATGTTTATATATTTTGTTAATATATCATTTGTGATAATCTTTTAAATAAACTTATTAACATTACTAAGAAGTATATTTTATCAATAAGATGACTCAATAGTCTTAATAGAGAGGAAAGATAACGTATGAGACTCTACTTGCACCATATCTTATAAAGGATCAAGTTCATAAATTTTGAAACCAGAACCTCTTGTATTTTGTGGAATTTATAAATTTTGTCTTTTATCTTATAAATTTTAAATTTATATGATATTAGAAAAAGTTAATTTATATATAATATTACAAGTTCTTCATATAGAAAACCTATGCAATCCATAGCAAAACTGATATAATTGAAAAAAGTAATATTTCCTCTCTTCATTGTTTCAAATTTATATGATTTTAATAATTAGCAATTAGGAAAGAGCAAGGAAAAAGAATGGAAAATATAAAGTTAGTGATAGGAATCAAAATCCGACAAGACCTATCATTAGGGCAAGAACTAAAGGAATTCGAATTTTGGCGATGAGGGCCCATTTTGAGCAGATCGACCTAGGAATTATTTATAAATTAACCTCTTTTCTATTATTCTTGTATTGTATTTTCCAACAGGCACACTTATCATATTTTATAGGGCGATTGACAAATTCAGTCAGACTTAGCTTGTGGGTTATCATGGACCGACCTGAACCGGCAATAAGTTGGGCCGATGGATCCTATAGAAGACCGGCATCTTGAAGACCATTTCTTTTATATATTTCTTCTTTTACGAACTATTTTGGTTGTATTTGGTTTTGGGACACTTTTATTTCCTTAGAATTTTCATTTAGGACTAGCCACCTTAAAAGTGGCAAACTTGTAATTTTGACCACTTTCTAACCCTACGAGTAGCAAGTATAAATACTTTCTTAAGAGAGGGTTGAGGAGGCCATTTTTGCATATTAGAATCATACACTTTCACGTGTGGAATTAGGGTTCATCCTTAGTTTAAACCTCTTATCAATTTCAACCCAAGAATTGGAATTGTGGCGAGTTCGACGAAGGGGAATTGTGAGTCATATCAATTCCATCTTTATTGTATGTTCATTTCTTCTCTAGTGAGTCATATCTAGGGTAGATTTGAATCTTTCTTGGACATATTTGTGGTTGTATTTCATGGATAATCATCTTGTAAGATTTATTGTTCTTTTAGTACTTGAATTATATATATATCATTTAGTGATTGGCGTGAATTTGGGATTGAAGGGAGAAAGTGGAATTCACGGTTTGTTGCTTTCTTTTGATCTGATTTTCATGTGGATTTCAATCCTTTTTGTGGTTACTTGGTGAATGTTACAAATAGGGATTGTAATTACATAATTTGATCTACGTTTTTCATCTAAATCTACAAGGTGTTCACGTGAATTGTCTCCTTAGTGGGCCGGTTTGTGATTGAATTGAGACTTTTTTTATTTGAGTCATTTGATTGTGTTTCAAAGTGGTTTTGAGTACATCATCTTTTGATATCAGAGCAATCTAATTTGGATACTTAAGATTTATCACATCCTCATTGGAAGAATTGGTTATAAACATTGAGATTTGACACCATTGTTCATGTGATTGAGACTAGTTTAATTGACATTGTTTCTTTGTCTTTCAAATTGGTTTTGTATGTGCTTAATCTTGGTTTTAGGCACATCATCTTTTTTTGGTATCAGAGCACAAGTTGAGAGAAGGGATTGATTGTTGTTTGATTTTGTGAATTATCATCTTCAATTAGGGTTGATCAATTTTGAACCGCAATTGTGTTGTTGTAGTTTGTGAATTGCGAAAATTACCTTGATTGGAATTTTAATTTGCTGTTTGTTGGAGTTGATTTGGAAGGTTGTTGTATCTTCTTGTGATTAATAATTTTCGTGGAAGGGAAGAAGCATAGAAGTGTTGTTTAATTCAACAATTTTTGAACTTGAAAACTCACCAATTTCTTGCCGTGACTAGTTATGGCATGAGAGAGGTTATGACAGTTGTTGTTGTGACTTCCATTGTGTAATTCTGAATTGGAGAAGTGAAATTTATAGATTTGCATTGAATTGAGTAGTAAGGAATCTATTTGAATTCAAACACACTCCATTAAGTTGTGGGAGTTAATGAGTGTTATTTGAATTTGAAATTCATTACTTACCAATTAAGGAAGGCTTGCAATTAGTGAAGTGGTTTGAAATTCAAATTTGAGTTGCTGCCTATTTTGTTGTGAGTTGTGGTTAGAACTTGTGGAAAGTGAAGTATATTTTGTTATTATTGCCGTGGAAGTGGAGTGTATTTGTTGTTGTAGCCGTTTGTTATCATTGACGTGGAAGTGGAGTGCAATTTGTTGTTGTTGCTGTGGGAGTTATTGGTGAATTGGTTGCACCGTGTAAGAGTGAGGTGTGTGTGGTGGTGTAAATTTGTGGAGTTGTGTGTAGTGTAAGGTGCTGCACATTAAGACTCATTGTGGGTGTAAAACTTTAGCAAGAAAGGAAGGTTGAGTAGTGGAATTTAAAATTCAAACAAATCATTAAAGTGTAAAAGTAATTGAACTAGTTACTTAAACACTTTGATGAGATCCATGACAAGAGCCAAGCCGGAAGAAGAAATGTGGATCCTCTTGAAGTGCCGCCTGGACCGATCACAAGAAATCGAGCAAAACGATTCAAGGAAGCACTTAACGGGTTGATAAAGGTTGTCCATGAAGCCGGAAAGGATTGGAGAAATCATGAAGTTGGAACAGATTGGAACAACCATGAGAAGACCCTTGCTTTTATACAAGTTACACCGGATACGGGATGAAGAGGGCGTGTACTTTCAAGGCACGGCCGTATAGGAGTCAAGCAAATCCACAAAAGATACACGGCCAAAGTATACGGGCGTGTATGTTACCAGAAGTTGCATAGAAAGATACACAGCCAAAGTACACGGGCGTGTATGTTGCCAGAAGTTGCACAGAAAGGTACACGGCCAAAGTACACGAGCGTGTACACAGCCGTGTATCGCCTACCGGCCAGCTTGTTCTGTTTTCGCGTTTTTATGCCACTTATCTAAACTACGCCATTTTAGACTTGTTTTACACGAATTGTAACCCTAGTATAAAAGCTCCTAGGGTTTAGAACAAGAACAACATACATCTTTGAACATTAAACACTTTTGAGAGGCACCTCTCTTGGTTCTTCAAGAACTAAATCGAACTTATCGGATTGATTTCCGTAGCGTTCATCCTGACTTATCAATCGGTCTTTCATCCCGATTGTGGCATCTTCGTTTTTATACCAAGGTTCTTGTCTCGCTTATAGACAACGGGTCGCGGTTTCCACTTTAGGTGTTTGGGCGTCTTAGGTAACGAATTTCCGAACGTATTGGTATTGGGTTTCGTCACGGGTTAGCGTGGTTTGTATCAGTTTGGTATCAGAGCTTAGGTTTGTCAAAACATCAAGTTCGGTTGAGGAAGGTAATATCAAAAACCCTAACTCCAATCGTTCATATCAATTATCGTATTCAATTTCGTAGTATTGATTCTCTTTTGATAGTGTAATATCGCCTAGGAGATTGTTAAAAAAAAAAGAGTAAAAATCACGACAAAAAAAAAGAAGAGAAAAGAAAAGAAAAGAAAAACGTGATCAAAGGCAAAACGGAGACAAAAAAAAAAATAGAGGAAAATTTACGAACCCTAGAGTTGTTTGGAATTCTATGGAAGGAAATTGGTGTAGTTCGGGTTAGTTCCAAGAGAATTAAGAAGAGGAAATTGGCGAGTTGATATCATCATTATTTGTGAGAATACACGAGTGACTATGTGATATCGTCATTTGAGCGAAACACGTAAGGGAGTGTATCGTGAGGTTTAATTATATATATATTTGTGTTAGTACTAATCTTTTCTGTAGGGACTATGTCAAGACAACATTCTCCTGAAGGTGAGAGGGGAAGGTTTGATGCTAGGTTAGTAATTGAGGCGTTGAGGGGAGAAATGAAGAGGATGTTCCAAGAAGGAATGGAACAAATTCATGAGACGGTGGAGCAAAGACTAGAGCAATCCACAAACGTATTCTAAGGGCGTAAGAGGGAGAGTCGTTCTAGGAGAGTACCGAGGGGTGGAGATGAAGTGTCGGATGATGATTTTGATGAGCCTTATGTGGGGAGTTATAGAGGATATAGTGGTCGGAAGAGAGAAACTAGGGATTGGGAAGATAGAGGAGATAGGAATAGAGGGGATGATCAATTGAGTAGCATAAAGATGAAGATTCCTCCTTTCCAAGGGAAGAATGATCCCTAGGCGTACTAAGAGTGGGAGAAAAAGGTGGAGATGGTGTTTATTGTCACAACTATAGCGGGAGAAAGAAAGTAAAACTTGCTGCCATTGAATTTTCGGATTATGCTATAGTGTGGTGTGATCAATTAATGTTGAATAGAAGAAGGAGTGGCGAGCCACCTATTGATTCTTGGGAAGAGATGAAAAGAGTGATGAAGAAGCGGTTTGTACCTGCGTATTACTATCGTGAATTGCACAACAAGTTGCAAACTTTTAGGCAGGGAAGCCGGAGTGTAGATGAGTATTTCAAGGAGATGGAAGTCACTATGATTAGGGCGAATGTAGAGGAGGAGAGAGAGGCTACAATGGCTAGATTTCTTGCGAAGTTGAATAGAGAAATCCAAAATGTTGTTGAATTGCAGCATTATGTAGAATTGGAGGATATGGTCCACATGGCTATAAAAGTTGAGAACCAGCACAAGAGGAGAGGTAGTAGTAATGCACGGTTGCAACAGGGTAATGGTTCATCCACTTGGAAGAATAATCAATGGAAGAAGGAAGAAAAGCCTTTACCCACTAAACCAAAAGGGGAGCTGAGGCAAGCGGGTTCTACTCCTGGTAATCAAGGTAACCCTGAATCTTCTACTTCTAGAAATCGTGACATTAGATGTTTTAAATGTCAAGGTAGAGGCCATATTGCTAGTCAATGTCCAAATAGGCGTGTAATGATTTTGCGTGATGATGGAGAGTATGAGACTGAGGGGGATAGTGAAGAAGAGGATATGCCTCCATTAGAGGATGCTAGTGATGATGAGGAGCCTGCAATGTGAAGGCTAGTGGCAGTAGTGAAGAGAGCTTTGAATGTGCAGGTGAAGGAAGAAGAGGGAGGTGCAAAGAGAGAATATATTTCATACTAGATGTTATCTAGGAGATCACATTTGCAGTCTGATTATTGATGGGGGAAGTTGCACCAATGTAGTGAGTAATTTTATTATTGAGAGGCTGGGGCTCAAAACTGTTAGACACCCTAGTCCATATAAATTGCAGTGGTTGAATGATAGTGGTGAGACTAAGGTGAGTAAGCAAGCCTTGATTGGGTTTCGCATTGGTAGGTATGAGGATGAGGTGTTATGTGATGTAGTGCCAATGCAAGCATGTCATGTGTTGTTGGGGAGACCATGGCAATTTGATAGGAAGGTTGTGCATGATGGCTTTTCTAACAAGTATACGCTTGTTCACCAAAGGAAGAGCTTTAATCTTAAACCGTTAACACCTAAGCAGGTGTATGAGGACCAGTTGCAGCTACAACAGTCGTTTGTAAAACACAAGGTGAGTGAAAAGCAGAGTGAGAGTGAGAGAGCAAAAGACAATGAGAAGAAAAAGGAATATAAAAGTCAAGATCAAAAGGAAAAGGAGAGGAAGGCTGGAAAGAGTGTGAGAGGCTAAGTTGAAGGGGGATCAACTTTGGTGGTGAGTGAAAAGGAGAGGGTAGCCTTGCAAAAGGAGAGTTGTGTGGCAAGAGCGAGTGTAGTAAGGAGAGCGTTAGTGATGAGGCAACCTATGTTGTTGCTGGTTTTTAAGGAAACATGTTTGACTACTAACGAATTATCTAACTCTTTGCCTAGTGTGGTTGTGTCTCTTGTGCAAGGACTTTGAAGATGTCTTTCCTGAGGAGATTCCAAAGGGATTACCACCTGTTCGTGGTATTGAGCACCAGATTGACCTTGTACCCGGAGCATCGATTCCAAACAAGCCAGCTTATAGGAGCAATCCGGAGGAGACAAAGGAACTCCAAAGGCAGGTAGAGGAGTTAATGGAAAAGGGATACGTGTGAGAAGGCATGAGTCCATGTGCAGTGCTTGTGATTTTGGTGCCTAAGAAGGATGGGACATGGAAAATGTGTGTTGACTGCCGCGCCATCAACAACCTTACGGTAAAGTATCGTCATCCTATTCCTTGCTTAGATGACTTCTTAGATTGGTTATATGAGTATAGTGTCATTCCTCATGAGCCTTGGATAGATATGTCCATAGATTTTGTGTTAGGATTATCTAGGCCTAGGCATGGTCGAGATTCTATTTTTGTGATTGTGGATAGGATTTCTAAAATGGTTCATTTCAGTCCTTGTCATAAAACTGATGATGCTATACACATTGTTGATTTGTCCTTTAGAGAGGTAGTGCGTCCGCATGGTATACCTAGTAGCATTGTTAGTGATAGGGATGTAAAGATTTCGAGTCATTGTTAGAGAGTAATGCGGGAAAAGTGGGGAACTAAACTAATGTTTTCGACTATCCGTCACCCATAAACTGATGGGCAAATTGATGTGGTTAACAGTACTTTAATTCAATTGTTGAGGGCAATCATAGAGACGAACATTAGGACCTGGAAGGATTGCCTACCATTTGTGGAGTTTACATATAATAGGGCTTTACATAGCACTACTCATTGTTTACCATTTGAGATTGTGTATGGTTTAAACCTACTGGATCCTATTTATTTATTGCCATTGCCACTTAACAAGTTTGTGAGTTTTGATGCTGATTTTAAGACAGATTTCGTGAGAAGGCTAAATATTGAGCGAAGAGCGGAGCAGTATGTGAAACAAGCCAACAAGGGTTGTCGACAAGCTGTTTTTGAACCTGGAGATTGGGTTTGGGTTCACATGCGCAAAGAGTGGATTCCTATACAGCGTAGATCTAAATTATTTCCTAGAGGCGATGGACCAATTCAAATTCTTGAGTGCTTCAATGATAATGCATACAAGAAAGATTTACCAGGTAAGTATCCAGTAAGTGTCACGTTTAATGTTACTGATCTAAGTCCATTTGATACAGGCAATGATTTGAGGACAAATCCTTTTCAAGAGGAGGGGAATGATGACATCTATGACAAGAGCCAATCCGAAAGAAGAAATGTGGATCCTCTTGAAGTGCCGCCTTGACTGATCACAAGAAATCGAGCAAAACGATTCAAGGAAGCACTTAACGGGTTGATAAAGGTTGTCCATGAAGCTGGAAAGGATTGGAGCAATCATGAAGTTGGAACGGATTGGAACAACCATGAGAAGACCCTTGCTTTTATACAAGTTACACCAGACACGAGATGAAGAGGGCGTGTACTTTTAAGGCACGGCTGTGTAGGAGTCAAGCAAATCCACAGAAAGATACACGGCCAAAGTACACAGGCGTTTATGTTGCTAGAAGTTGCACAGAAAGATACACGGCCAAAGTACACAGGCGTGTATGTTGCCAGAAGTTGCACAGAAAGGTACACGGCCAAAGTACACGGGCGTGTACACGGCCGTGTATCCCCTGCCGGCCAGCTTGTTCTGTTTTCGCGTTTTTACGCCACTTATCTAAACTACGTCATTTTGGACTTGTTTTACACGAATTGTAACCCTAGTATAAAAGCTCCTAGGGTTTAGAACAAGAACAACATACATCTTTGAACATTAAACACTTTTGAGAGGCACCTCTCTTGGTTCTTCAAGAACTAAATCGAACTTATCAGATTGATTTCTGTGGCGTTCATCCCGACTTATCAATTGGTCTTTCATCCCAATTGTGGCGTCTTCGTTTTTATACCAAGGTTCTTGTCTCGCTTATAGACAATGGGTCGCGGTTTCCACTTTAGGTGTTTGGGCGTCTTAGGCGACAAATTTCCGAACGTATTGGTATTGGGTTTCGTCACGGGTTGGCGTGGTTCATATCACACTTGTTGTTGAATTTAATTCTATCTACTTGAAAGTAGTTGAGTGTACTTCATTTGTGGTTTGGTTGTGTACTTAAACCTTGGAAGTGTGAAGATAATTATTGTATTGTTGGATTTGAGTACAATCATGTCTAGTGAAATGTTTCATTATGCTAACGTATTGCATCGGGACATGACTTTTTTTCCAACCATTGATGAGGGACAAAGTGAAAACTTGTTCCATACTTCTTGTAGGGTACAAGGAAACTTGTGCGCAATTATTATTGATGGTGATAGTTGTACTAATGTTGTAGCCGCATCATTAGTATCGAAGTTGAAACCTAAAACTATCCCACATCCCAAACCCTATACATTACATTGGTTAAATGATCAGGATGGTCTTTGTGTAACCCAAAGGGCTAGGGTACCCTTCAGTATAGGGGACAAGTACTATGATGAGCTTGAATGTGATATTCTTCCTCTTTATGCATCCTATATATTACTTGGTAGACCATGGTTATATGACAAGATGGTATTACATGATGGGTATAGAAATACTTTTATGTTCAAAAGAGATGGCAAAGGTCCGAGAGATGCAAAGATAGACAAAACAACCATCACAGAATCTTGAGGATCATAGCCATGTGATCAAACCTTCAGAGGACCAAACTGTGCAGATGTAGGTATGCCAACCTTCAAAGGTTCTTGAGGGCTCTAGTGACTCGAGCGAACCTATAGAGCATAAAATTTGTCAAACACCGATGTACCAACCTTCAGAGGATCTTGATGATCATAGTCAAATGAGTAGACCACCAGAGAGCCAGACTGTTCAGAGACAGTTATGTTCACCTTCAAAGGTTTCAGAGGGTAATGAGCAGTTGGGCCAACCATTAGAAGACCATGAGGATCAGCGACATATAGATGGGTTAGAAAAGGAGGAAACAATATCAGTGAAATGGGTTGAGATAGGGGACACCTCAGTGGATAATGGGTCATTATTTGTGTTGCAGATGAGATACATCCTGGAAATGGAGGAGAGAAAACAATCACCACCTGTAGTATTTCAGATATTGGGATTTTGCTGTGATATTTCTTCAGGTGGCTTGCTAGGAGGAAACAAAGTCTCTACTGCATTTGATCTACCAGATTTGAGGACAAATCTTTTTGAGGCCCGAGGAGATGATAGGAATCAAAATCCGACAAGACCTATCATTAGGACAAGAACTAAAGGAATTCGAATTTTGGCGATGAGGGCCCATTTTGAGCAGATCGACCTCGGAATTATTTATAAATTAACCTTTTTTCTATTATTCTTGTATTGTGTTTTCCAACAGGCACACTTATCGTATTTTATAGGGCGATTGACAAATTCACGCAGACTCAACTTGTGGGTTATCCATGGACCGACCTTTCTTCTCTAGTGAGTCATATCTAGGGTAGATTTGAATCTTTCTTGGACATATTTGTGGTTGTATTTCATGGATAATCATCTTGTAAGATTTATTATTCTTTTAGTACTTGAATTATATATATATATCATTTAGTGATTGGCGTGAATTTGGGATTGAAGGAGGAAAGTGGAATTCACGTTTGTTGCTTTCTTTTGATTGATTTTCACATGGATTTCAATCCTTTTTGTGGTTACTTGGTGAATGTTACAAATAGGGATTGTAATTACATCATTTGATCTACATTTTCCATCTAAATCTCCAAGGTGTTCACGTGAATTGTCTCCTTAGTGGGCCGGTTTGTGATTGAATTGAAACTTGTTTTATTTGAGTCATTTGATTGTGTTTCAAAGTGGTTTTGAGCACATCAGTTAGAGAGAAAATGGAAAATATAAAGTGAGAGAGAGTATTAATTTAGATGTTTAGGTTATTAAGTTATGAGTTTGTGATCCTTTATTTTTCTTTTTACTGAAACATTTATTAGCCAAAAAATATAATATTATTCTTTATTATTTATTTGTTAATATTATTTAATATTTTTTTATAAGGTGGTTAGAGGATTGGAATACTTCACATTTCGTACCTTACATTATGGAAGCAGATTCTAAAAAATCTATATTAGGAATTTATCTTGTCCCTTAATACCCATCCAAATCTATTTGATTGAGAAGGGTATGATGGCTACCTTGTAAATAGGTTTACCTGCTCATCACTATTTTAAACCATGCTTATATATAGGTTAATAAAATGAGCCCCAGTTCACCATGAAAGGAATTAACAGAATATGAAACAAAGTACAAAAGCTATCTTATCACTAGCCTAATTGACCTAGTGCCTATCTTGATCAATTGGGTTAACTCTAGTTTACTCTTGGTCAACCCAAGTGATGTGCTCTAAAGCCAATTACAATATTAAAACAAGGATGGAAGAAACAAGATGACAGTTTCACAATTAATAGGCATGAACCCTAATTGGCGTGAAAAGTGAGAGAAGATAAGAATCCCAATTGCTTACTAGATGTAACACACTAGTAGGAATTAGGAAATGGACTTGAAATCGTTGACATTACGTACAGTGACAACAAGCCAACTAGCTACAATTCTTGGATGAATTGATAATAGTGTTTCTTTGGTGTAAAAGAGAGGAGTCCTCCACAATACAAAGGCAACTGTAAAATGAATTCTAAAAGTGTCCTCAATCCCCTCTTTTACAAGTATTTATACCTATTCTAAATAAGGAAAAATTAACAAGATAAAATGTTACATAAGTCAGTTCTCTTGGAATAAGTGCCAATCGGTTCTCCACGTCAAATGGAACAATGTATGGCTGGTTTCTTCTTTCTTTTTGTAGGTCCATGAATAACTCGCACACCAAGCATTAATGTATTTGTTTGCCATCCTGTAATACCAACAAATGTGTCTGACAAAATGCAAAACAATTATATAAAGTAAACGAAGACACTAAACGAATGTCTTCGGGGTCTAATTGTTCAAAAAGTATCATCATTGCTAAGTTCTGTAATCCTTTAGCTCTCGCTCTAGTTATGGGTCTTATAGATGTATGATTCCTATCACCAAGTCTCTTTTAATTGATCTACATGATTCCCTAAATCTCTTGCATGACCTAATAACCCCTTAGACTCATCTTAATCTATCTTGATCTAGTCTTCTACCTCTAAAATGATGTTTGATCCATGATTCTTATGAGCTCCCTTACTTTGAGATCCATCATCAAAATTAATCCTATCATCTCTACCCACTAGACAAATTTTGAGGATTGGTGAAACCTCTTTCTGTCATGATAACTAGACTAGCCAAGTGGTTGTTCACCAACTATTGGAGCACTATGTTGTCAATATTTTAGCATCATTGCTCGTAGAAAATTGTAATAAAAAGTTTCTATATTCCATTGACATGGAACTTCTTCCTAATATAGGTGAGACTTGTAACCTATACTTATTCAAAAGATTGGAAGGTACCCATCTCACCTTAAAACATTAGTACATACAGAAAAGTCTAACCCTTCCCCTCATTTCCTTATGATAACTAGCCTAAAAGGCACTGACTCACCCTTAGGGCTTTATTTTCTGCCTTGACAGTTAGTCATCATAGTATTCCTATTGCATTAATTCTTCAAAAGGGAAACTCACCAATGGACCCTATGTCTCATGTTGTCTTAGTATAAAGGAGCCCGCTCTATATATCCTATGTGATGCCATCACTCTATCAACCTAATGCCACAATCCGATTACATGAAAACATCACCAATTTCATGTTGCCACTATATCGATCCCCAACTTGGCTACTCTTTTTTCATATGTTATGAAATGTTTTGAAGCCATAATAGAAATAGTATCTTTTGCTCTCAACAATGGAGAATGGATGGTTTGTTGGTTCTTTAACATAATTGGCTCAGGCTTCGAGATTCTAGGCCACTAAGAGAAAAACTTGCTAATTCAAAACAACATAACCATAACCCTTCTCTTGACTTACATTGCTGCAAGTTGGGTTAAACTCAATTTAACGATTTGGTTAACCCAATGACGGAAGAAGATAGAATGTGAGGGATCTTTCATGATTATAATGATAATTTATGACTATCTACAACTGAGATTATAACTTTTGCAATAGTGTCAAATTTCTCAAATCATTTGGAATTGAATTCCCGATCCATTATCAAAGCCTTATAGAATAAAACTAGGGTTAATCCCTCACACATTAACTATTTTACTATTTGTAAGGACACCCTCAAGATGTTTGAGGGAGTTGCAAACTCCAATATGCAATAAAAATGAATTCTTATAGACTTTTTACTTTGCTTTGGAATATTTTTGGTTGAAGAGTATACTTTTAGATACTCCTCTAGAGATATGCTTTTATAATAATAATAATAATAATAATAAGGCATCTACTATCGCTCATCTAAAGTACTAGTTGGGCAATATTGCTAAAATAAATATAAAAGGTCTCATTAAAAAGTGCCCTTATGGTACCAATTAAGAACCTTAAAGAGATAAATTATTCACTCCAATATTAATTACATGTTTTATAAAAAAAAATAAAAGTATATAAATTTATATTATTTAATAGCTTAACTAGTGTTATGTGACATTCATTACCATCGCTTTACACCAACAAAAGGATAAATTGTATAATGCATATATCTAACAAATAATTAAAGCTACATTAGAGTATAAATAATTAGCTTGTCAATTTATTTTGATTTCACTTTTTTTGTAGAATAAAGGAAAGTAAATGGGTGCTCTAAGCCTTAGAACTGTTGCTCTAAGCCCTAGAACTCTTACTAAGACGCTAGTAAGAAGGAAAAAAAAATTGGACAACTCCATAAACTTAAAATTATACATACTCGCCTTCAGCTTGGTTTTGAAACAATTATCCAATGAACTAAAAAATTAATTATAGTTACATATTAGGCTATGTATTTTTACACAATCTTTATATATATTGCAAAATTATAGTTGCATGTTGCAAGACACGAATTATGCAAATAAATTATCATTCTTTCTTTTTTTGTGGTATTAGTTATGTTGCATAGTCAGGTATATACAGCTTGTTTAATTGAATTATTTTTATAAATACTTTTAGTTAATTTCATTAACTAGACCTAGGCATTGTTTGAATTTAAACCGGAAGCCAGTTTGGAACCATACAACGATTCTAGAACCAAACTAGAACGATGATAACATTTCCTAAACCATCCCTAGAACCAGTGGTTCCACTGCTTTGGGACAATTTTAGCTCCTAGAATCATGACTTCGTTTCACTCTCTATAGATACACATGTTTTCTTCTATGTCAATATATGAACAGATAGGTAGAATAAAAAGTTATACATGAGAATAATATCTCATTGGATAGATAATAAGTACTACATAAAAAATTGTCAGCACTTAGAAAATTCAATAAATGACACATTGCATAATTTTTTTTCAGAGTCATGAGTATTAATGCACATTGATTAAAAAGATTTTCTTTATTGATTTTGACAATACACAGTGACAAATACCGCATCTATTCTTGAGTTTTTAGCACTTTCTCACCCATTAAAATGGAAATCGATTACATGTTGGACCATCCATCCGTTAATGAGGTTTGGCGAAAATATTGCATAAACAATTAGTTACAACCATGTAGATTTTAAAGGGAAGTCTGTAGTATAGGTAGAATTCCATTTATGAATTTCTACAAAACATTGTTGAATAAAAGCATGCATTTTGTAATTTTCTATAATTTATATCCCCAATACACCATTACACCCAAATGATTGGGATGCAGTACGAAGTTGCTAGAAATACTTCAAATTTTTTGTGATTGAATAAAAAAAATTTCTTACGTCTACCGACTAAGTATGCATTTATTTGTTTTGGAACTTGATAACTATTTTACTGCTACATTTGAATTTGATGACAATGTTGGTATTCACAAATACGACATCTTAAATTGATGGAAACAACACATGAATAGTTTCTCATTCCTCTCTCGCACGACTCGACAATTTCTAGCAAATCCAGTGTCAGTGGTTGCCGTTGAGCGAACATTTAGCCTAGTAAGCCTTATTTTGGATGATTGTAGGTCTCTCCATTAACCATGTCTGTTGAAGCGCCCACCTGCATTGAAGATTGACATAAGGTAGAAAAGTAGGAGTAAGAAGCATGTGGCAAGTCTAACTTCAAAGACGACAACTTTGGTGATTTTTACGTATCAAATGGAAGCATAGTTGGTTCAACACCTGAACTTATGCAACATGGAAACATTAAAAGCATTTTCTCCATCATTTTAAATAATAAGTCACCATAAGGTGATTCTATTTGCTATGGATATTGTTGTATATTTTTCTTGTTTCAACATTTAATATAAGGGTAATAGTATTATCTCGTTTATTTTCTAAACTAGCTTTATAATTATTTATAAGAAGAGTAATACTTCCTATTTAATCAATGGATGATGCATTGCATAAATTTTTCTCAGAATCATGAGTATTATTTTGATTAATAAATATATATATGTAAGAGGAATTGAACTCCCACCCTACTTTAGAGTAAAATTCCATTTTTCTTTAATTACCCTTCTATATACCTAGGTAAAAAAAATAAATCAATCTCTATATAACTATCCATCATTCTTTATATGCTTCATTTATATCCTAGTGACCTTTTTTTTTTTCTTTTCATTTTCTTATCACTATTCTCCTTTTTGCTTCTTCTTATTTATTTATTTTCATTGAACAATTAGGGCCTCAAACAATTTCTTGTTCTTTTTTATGGTCTGCCAAATGCGATTCTCTGTCGTCATATAATCAATTAAATAGTAAGTTCCATACATACGTTACCAATAAATTTTTCTACTCTATCTACGAGCATTTTTTGCTATTTTTAATTTTAATTGATTGCGAGTAATAAGAAGAGACAAATGTAAAATAATAAAACCAAAACTGGAGCCCTAGATCGCAATAAAACGGCAAACTTATCATAGAATAAGAAATTTCTCGCAGTACTTAATTGACAACCACAAGACACAATGATATACCACGTAAGGATGATAAGGATAAAACTCTGAAAATTACATAAAGTGGCGGCATACCACGCATTTAAACAAGTGTCTTGCAGCTTTCATTTCCATGTTGCCGCGCACCGTCGCCGTGCCAATCTCCACGTCTTTGTCGTGTAATTATTCTTCTCTTTTCAATTTCTCCGCATTTTTGTATTTTCTCATATCATGGCATCCTCACCTTAACACGTCACTAGATAAGATCTGTATTAAACGGCGACCGAGGATGTGTCGTTTTAGCATAATTCTGGGGTTTTGGTTTAGTGACATTCGGAGACATACTTTTGTTGCTATACGTGCTTTTACTAGCATGCAGTTATTCAAGAAGAGCGACCGACATTTCATGTTGAATAGGATGGTAATTAGGTATAAGTTGAGTCGAGAAACAATGTAGTATTAAATTTAAAGTTTAATTAAGTTTATAATTTTAAATTTAAACTTAATTTAAAGTAGTATTTAAAAAGTTAATTAACTTCCTTTAAATTAAATTTACTTAATAAATATCTAAAATGATATTGATATTAAAACTCAACTTGAGTTTAATTAATATTTTAACTTGATCTCAATTTGGTAAATAACTCAAGTAGATGAACTTTCCAACTCACTATTATTGATGAAACTCAAGTAAATATGAGTTGAGTTAGAATAATTTGTAAAAATACATTAACTCATTTATGCCTTTAATATTAACACAACATTTATTGATTTCCTACATTTTCTCAATGGTGCATATGACGGTATACAAATAAAAATAATGATAAATCACAAACTCATTTGGGCTTATTTCTTGTGCTGTTTCTTTTGCCAACAATTTATTATATTGAATCTTATTGTTATTATTATTATTTACCATTGAGTCTACTACTTTTGTAGCCAATGTTAGTCACAAAGC
This sequence comes from Laguncularia racemosa, assembly GCA_037954665.1. Classification (NCBI taxonomy): domain Eukaryota; kingdom Viridiplantae; phylum Streptophyta; class Magnoliopsida; order Myrtales; family Combretaceae; genus Laguncularia; species Laguncularia racemosa. The sequence goes on from JBBMOL010000166.1 coordinate 257,850, forward strand.
TTTAAAATTTCTAATAAGTTTAAACTTTCTTTAAATAAAAAATAAATTTTTCTTATCTTCCAATCATTTAACTTACTTTCAATTAGCTTTTGCCATGTTTGGTTTCGTAAATGCAACTTGGCACCTCTTGCACCACATATATATCACGTTATGAGAAAAAAAACATGGAAGTATCATAGTTCTCTACTGCATTTAAGATATCTCATTAAAATTTGAATTTTCAAAGCGTTTTGAAACACAACTGATATATGTCTCAAGATTTTAAGATTCATATTCTAAATTTTAGTACTAAACCATAATTCCCATAAGTTCAAAGTTTCATAAACCAAATTAATGAACCAAATGAGTCACATTTGCATATTATAAATTAGTTTGCAATCTGATTATTTATTAAACTTGCATTGCAACGTTAAATTTAATATTGGCGCTTCACTATATATTGTCTCTCGTATCCAACGATGTTAATATCAAAATATAGTCCTGTCTAGTGTGCGACTGCCATTAATAGAATTTACTTATTTGATTTCTTAGAATTTTACTATGATGTCTACAGAGGAAGAACTTCCTTGAACGCAAGCATATACAGTAGATGATGTAAAACCTCAGAAGAAAGTACGTATAAGAAAAGAGCATTTTGATTTTCTTTTTCCTGAAAAGGACCAAAAGGTCTATCGCTATGATTGCACCTCCGGACACACCTCACCCTTATCTCTATATGCTAATTGCCACGTAACCCAGAGAAGAAAAAAAAAAATCCAGAACTTCGTTTCTATCTTTCATGCTTATGGGATATCAGATAAGGTGAAAGTGTAGTAATTTAAAAATTATATTACTCTTCTTGGATCTATCCGAAATCTCAATATTTGAACACAAATAATAGCATGAAGGCACAACAACTCATAAATAAAATTGAACAGATTAATTTACATGGATAGTTGATTCAAGTGCACTTACTAGAATAAGAGATCGCACGAAATTGCAGCCAAATCACCAAGAACAAACTAGTGAACCTGGCACTTTAATAGCCAAACCACCTTAAGGTGATCCACCGCTCAACCGGCAAACCACTTCCACTCGAACTACTTTAGACCAATGGACCACTGGGCGAACAGAGCCGGATCAAGGATGCCAATCTACAAGAAACCAAACCAAAGCGTTGTGAATAGATCAAACCGATTCCACCATGAATCACATTGATTGGATTGAACCATGACTAGATCAATCTTCCAACTTCCCAGTTGTGAGGTCTCTATGTCATCACACAAGATCAAATAGAATATATATAGTCTTTGATTTTTCAATTTTTTATAATTTATTGTCTAAACTTGTAATTTTTTTTTTTGTTTTATTTAGTGCTTTTTTCTTAAATTTAGTTTCAATTTAGTGTTTCCATTAGTGGGAAATTACTAACTTTTTTTTTACTTTTTTTTTTTATTATTATTGTTATTATTATTATTATTATTTACATTTTAGTATTTATGTTTTAGTTTTGATTGCATTTTGGTGTTTGTACTTTAGTTTTAATACATTTGTGTTTAATCACATATTAATCTGTAAAAAAAGTTAATTTTTAATTTTCTTAATTAATAAATTATATTCCATATTTAAATATATATATATTTATATTTGACTCATAACTCCCACTATATATAACTTGTGCGTACAATGTATTTTCTAGTAAATTTTACATCATTAAGAAGTTTGTAAAATGTACTTTTATTTGAAAATAAGATGTAGCATCTCTTTAATTACTTGAACTAGGTAAAATTCAAAATGGTCATAACTTTTAAATCAACTCTCATTTAACCTTGAAATGCAAATTTTCCAACCAATCAAGTAATACACCTAAAATGGATGTTTTCAACTATGTAATTTTATGTCAAAATGTGATCTTCTCTTATTCACTTGTGCCAGTGGTAGCTTTCACCTAAGTTTTCCAATGGTTATATGGTTGCAATCATGCAATGATTTGCAAGTTATGAGGGTTGCAAAGTTGTAAAAAATAGTATTTTGTCTCTATAGAAAATATAGCAATATAATGCACAAAGATGTATTATTTGGTAAGTCTAAAAATTCATGTTACAAAGTTAAATGAAACTTGATTTAAAAGCTATGACTATTTTAAAATTTCACCTAGTCCATGTAGTCCTTAAAAACATATTAAATCATACTTTTTAATGAAAAGTAGATATATGAGCTTTTCAACAATATAAAATTTGTTAAAATTGAATATCATATGAAAAAATTATGCACCGTTAAAAATTACTAAATATAAATATTTACTTTTCATTTTTAAAATAATATATAAATTAAAAAATTAAAAAAATGATTTTTGATAAATTAACCATTTAACAAACACTAAAATACAATCAAACCTAAAGTATAAACAAGAAAAGGCAAAAAAATATAAAAGCCATTAATTTTTTTTTTTTTTTGGTTAACAGAGACACTAAATTGAATCTAAATATTGGAAACAAGCACTAAATCACATAAAAATAAAAATTTTAAAACTAAATTACCAAAAGTTGAAAGTACAAGCAATTTTTGCACTTTTATTTTGCAAAGATTTATATTTTCTTGAGGATTGAATTACACTTAAATTGTTTTTTTTTTTTAACAATTAAAAAGCCGAGTAGTCATTTGGAGCCCTTGGATCATAGATAACATAGTGATCTTAACTTTGACCATGTGCTCCATTTGTTGGTATTTGAAGTAGATCAAAGCAATTACTAGATCAAATTAATAACATGATTTGTCACACATAACATATACACAAACAACTATTATTATATAGATATAATATAGTTTAAGCTAATTAGATTTAAGAACATGTAACCAATTACTCAATTGAATGACTTAACACTAGGACTAAGGATATATAACTACCACTATTAGTAACTTCATTGTGATAACCTTGACTTACAACACTATCATCTGGGTCACTAGAGTGAAGACGACCATCAAACCTAAATGTTATGCAAACTACTCAATGACAAGCAATGCAAAAACCCTAAACCACATGAAACTAACCTTCCTCTTTTCTTATTGATTTGAAACTTTCTTGTTTTAACAAGAGTACGTTTGATCTAAATTCAATTATTTTAAATTAATTTAAATGGTAAGAGTTCGAGATTAGAGTTTTCAATTAGAGATTCTCTAGATTCCTGTAGATACACAAAGAAAAAAAAAAAAGAGTAGATTGGTGTATCAAAATGTTGGTCACTATGGGTAATGTAGAAATGACAATCAAATTCAATTTGAAAGAATTTTAGATTTACAATATTAGAGTTAGAAAGTAAGAAAAAGAGAGGGTAGCTTTATTTCTAAAAGCCTAATGCACATGTTATGATAGTGAAAAAACCAAAATAATTTTAATTAGTTAAAAATGTGTTTTATCAAGACTCATAAGGATCAGATGAATGTATAGAATTTCCAAATAGATAGCCTGCATCCTAAGAATTCATCTCCTCCCACTATCTTTGCAAAGTATCCCCTCTTCTCATATGTAAACACTCACTCATGTAGATGATAAATGGGCTTCTCTTCCTCTTGCTTACATGACATTTGGGGCTTTGGGACCTTTCTTGGCTTAGTTAGATTTTATTAATTTACTCTATTTTTTTTTAATCAATTTCTAGCTTCCAAGAGTACCTTAATTTAATAATTAATTCAAACTTCAAAACAACAATCGAGTAAATTGCACAATTTGGGTTTCTCGAAGCTTTAACCATTTAAGACAATGTCATGTTTCTCATACTATTATATGTAACCACATAGAATCTAGTTACAACAATAGTGAAACACTAAGCATAGAATTTTTGAAATATCTATGTTTCCTAAGCCACTTACTGCTATGAAAATGGTCTCTACGATTTAAAACCAAACCATGTATGATGAAGATCGAACTAGGAGGATTGTTCCAAGGAGCGTGGATCCACTTGAAGTATCAGTTGGATTAGTAACACGAGTTGAAGCTAAGAGACTTAAAGAAGCACTTAATGGATTAGTTAAAGTAATACAAGAAGAGGAGAATCACGCATGTTTGAGGCAAGAGGAATTGAGGAATGTGAATGATATGAACCACGCCCACGTGTGATGAAACCCAATACCAATACGTTCGGAATTGCTATCTAAGATGCCAAACACAATCAAGTGGAACCGCGACCCGTTGCCTATAAGTGAGGCAAGAACCTTGGTATATTATGTGGACGCTACAATCGGGATGAAAGACCGATTGATAAGTCTGGATGAACGCCATGGAAGAAAATCCGATAAGTTCAAGAGAAGTTCTTTAAAGAACCAAGAGAGGAATTCTCTCAAATATGTTATTCAACCTTGTATGTCTTTCTCCTCTGTTCTCAACCCTAGACATTTATATTATGGTTTACAACTCGTAATAATAAAGCCCAAAACGACATGACATCATAAAGTCACGGAAAAAATAACATACAGGGAATTAAAGGCCAGTGGCGTTGGAGCCAGCGTAGTAGCCGGTGTAGAGAGTATACACAGCCGTGCCTTTCTGGACGTGTATGTTTCTGTAGATATTCTTGGCACCATACACGGCTGTGCCTTTGAACCGTGTATACGACCGTGTATGTTTCTGTGAAGCCTCCAGACTCATTACACGGCCGTGCCTTGTAAGACATGCCCCCTTCAACCCATATCCGTTATGACTTGTACAAGAGCAAGGGCATTCTCATGGTTGCTCCAATCCTTTCCGACTTCATGGTTGCTCCAATCCTTTCCGGCTTCGTGGACATCCTTTATCAACCCGTTAAGTGCTTCCTTGAATCGTTTTGCTCGAGTTCTTGTGATCGGTCCAGGTGGCACTTCAAGAGGGTCCACATTCCATCTTCTGGCTTGGCTCCCATCATGGCTCTCATCATTCCCCTCCTCTTGAAAAGGATTTGTCCTCAAATCGTCGCCTACATCAAAAGGACTCAATCAGTAACATTAAACGTAGCACTTACTTGATACTCACCTGGCAAATCGATCTTGTATGCATTATCATTGATGCGCTCAAGAATTTGAAATGGTCCATCGCCTTAGGAAGTAATTTAGATCGATGCTGCACAGGAAACCACTCTTTGCGCATGTGAACCCAAACCCATTCTCAGGTTCAAAGACAGCTTGTCAACGACCCTTGTTGGCTTGTTTCACATAATACTATGTTCTTCGCTCAATGTTTAGCCTTGCCTTCTCATGGATCTGTTGAACAAATTCTGCTTTCTTCTTGCCATCTAGATTAACATACTTAGAAATAGGCAGAGGACATAAATCCAAAGGAGTTAGTGGATTAAAACCATACACAATTTCAAAAGGAGTAAACTTAGTAGCAGAATGCATTGTGCGATTATAGGAAAATTCAACATGCAGCAAACAATCCTCCCAACTTTTAACATTCTTTTTAATGACTACCCTTAACAAAGTAGATAAATTTCGATTTACTACCTCAGTTTGACCATCAGTCTGTGGATGACAAGTAGTAGAAAACAATAGCTTATGATAGGAATAAAAATCCAACAAGACCTATCATTAGAACAAGAACTGAAGGATTTCAAATCTTGGCGTTGAGGGCCCATTTTGAGCAAATCGACCCCGGAATTATTTATATATTAACCTCTTTTCTATTATTCTTGTATTGTGTTCTCCAACAGGCACACTTATCATATTCTATAGGGCAATGGACAAACTCCCTTAGACTCAAATTGTGGGTTATCCATGGACCGACTTGAACCGACGATGAGTTGAGCCGATGGATTCTATAGAAGACCGGCATCTTGAAGACCATTTCTTTTATATATTTACACTTTTATGAACTATTTTGGTTGTATTTTGGTTTTGGGACACTTTTATTTCTTTGTAACTTTCATTTAGGGTTAGCCACCTTAAAAGTGGCAAACTTGTAATTTTGAGCACTTTTTAACCCTAGGAGTAGCAAGTATAAATACTTGCTTAAGAGAGGGTTTGAGAGGCTGAATTTTTCAGAAAAAACACTTCACATTTCGTGAGAGGGCTTAGGGTTTCCTAATTCCCAAATTCTCTTATCAATTTCAATCCCAAGAAGTTGGAATTGTGGCGAGTGCAACAAGGAGAAATCGTGAGTAATATCGATTCATATTTGTTGTTGTTCATTTCTTCTCTAGTGAGTCATATCTAGGGTAGATTTGAATCTTTCTTGGACTTATTGGTTATTGTAATTCGTGGACATCAATATTGTAAGATTGATTGTTCTTTTAGTTATTGAACTCACTATCATTTTAAATGCATTTGGCATGAATTTGGTATTGAAAGGGGAAGTGGAATTCATGGTTTGTGTTGCTTCATTTTGATCTGATTTCCACGTGTTTCTCAAGCCTTATTGTGGTTATTTGGTTAAGTTATCATTAGAGATTACAATTATATCATTTGAACAACCATTTCCATCAAATTCTACAAGGTGTTCACGTGAAATTGCTTACTAGGTGAACCGGTTTACGTTTTGTGAATTAAGGTGTTTTTCCTTGATTCTTTTGAGTGTGCTTAAGTGGAATTAGGCACATCATATTTTGGTATCAGCGCTTGTGGTTGTGAGAAGGGATTATGTGACTTTGAATTTTGGAAATTTAGGGTTTATGTTCTTACATCATCAATTCCAAAATTGCGGGTAAATTGAAATTGTTGTTGTGGTTGTTTGAAGTGGAGTGAATTGTCTTGAGTAGGAGTTGAAATTGCTGCATGTTGGAGTGATTTTGAAGTACTTGTTGAAGCTTCTATGTTGTGGACTTCACTGTGAAGGAAGAGGAAAAATAGTGCATTTTTCTAGTGCAATTTCGAAAGTGCAATTGTGTAGGAAGAGAATTGTGGTTCTTACATTGTTTGAATTCGGAATTGGGGAGAACATTTGCAATTTCCAGATTTGATTAGTGTGTAAGAAGGGAAGTTATTTGATTTCAAAACAAGCATTAAGAGTGAAGGAATTAAGTGTGTTTGTTTGAATTTGAAAAAATTGCAACTTACCAAATGTGGAGGGGTTGCAATTAGTGAAGTAGTTTGATTTTCAAATTTAATTTGCTGCCTTCTTATGTAAGTTGCGGATTGGATTTGTATTTGAAGTGAAGAATTTTGCAACGTGATTATCCTTGAAATTGCTTTGAGAAAGAGTAATGAATTGAAAAAGTTTTGTGTTGCATGTGACGTGTATGTTGTTATAAGTTGCGGTTGATAAATTGTGTAGAAGTGGAGAAGTGCACCGTGTGTGTGTGGTGTTGTGTTGTGCAAATTGGAAGTGGAAGTGTACAATTTTCAGAATTGCATTATGTGGGATAATAGGGAATTTATTTGAAATTCAAACACATCCATTAAGTTGAGGAAGTTATTAAGTGGTATTGATTGTGTTCCATTTGAATTTGAAATTTGATTATTACCATTTATGGAAAGTGAATTAAGGATGTTTATTTGAATTTGTTGCCATGTTGTGGAGTTGTGTGGATTAAGGTGCTGCACATCAAGATCAATTGTAGGTGTGAAACCGTGGTAAGAAAGGAAAATTGAAGTAGTAGAATTTGAATTCAAAAAACAAACATTAAAGTGTGAAAGTAATTGAACTTATTACTTCAACACTTGTTAGTTGAATTTAATTTCTTAACTACTTGGAAGTATTTATTTGTGCTTCAATTATTCTAATATACTTGAAGTGATAAAAAGTATTTATTGCATTGGTGACTTGTTGCACCGTGGGTGTATAAGTGTGTGAGTTGTTATCCAAACTTGTTACTGTGACGTGGTGAAGTGAAGGGAGTGTGCTACAAATTATTTGAGATTACATTTGTATTTTAGATAAATCGCATCCACAAACATGTCATATGATAGTATGAATGGGTACATTAGCAATGAGGCCAATAGCCAAGTGGGTAGCAGACCAAGTCGTCGAAATACAAATGGAAGAACTCTAGATGAACAACTTCGGGACCTTAGCAAATTTGTTGCTACATTAGCAACAAGGATTGATAGGATGACATTGCCACCACCACCTGTGGTAAACCTTCAGGCGCCACCTAAAGTAAAGGGAGATTATCATGCTCTTAGGGAAGATAGAGATGATAATTTTGGGCTTAAACCATATCCGGACAAGGAATTTAGACCACCTCGAGGGCTAGAGTGTGCGAAGCTACAGATGCCTTCATTTGATGGTAGGGGTTCCACAGATGATTACCTAGACTGGGAGGACTAAATTGTGCAGACGCAAGTATGCCAACCTTCAAAGGTTCTTGAGGGCTCTAGTGACACGAGCCAACCCTTGGAGCATAAAATTTGTCAGACACCGATGTGCCAACCTTTAGAGGATCCTGATGATCATAGTCAAACGAGCAGACCACCAAAGAGCCAGACTGTTCAGAGACAATTATGTTCACCTTTAGAGGTTTTAGAGGGTAATAAGCAGTTGGGCCAACCATTAGAAGACCATGAGGATCAACAGCATACAGATGAGTTAGAAAAAGAGGAAACAGTTTCAGTGGAACAGGTTGATACAAGGGTAACTTTAGTGGATAATGGGTCATTATTTGTGTTGCAGAAGAGATACATCCCGGAAATGGAGGAGAGAAGACAATCACCACCTGTAGTATTTCAGATATTGGGAATCTGAAAAGATATTTCTTCAGGTGACTTGCTAGGAGGAAACGAAGTCTCTACTGCATTTGATCTACTAGATTTGAGGACAAATCTTTTTGAGGCCCGAGGAGATGATAGGAATAAAAATCCAACAAGACCTATCATTAGGACAAGAACTGAAGGATTTCAAATCTTGGCGTTGAGGGCCCATTTTGAGCAAATCGACCCCGGAATTATTTATATATTAACCTCTTTTCTATTATTCTTGTATTGTGTTTTCCAACAGGCACACTTATCATATTCTATAGGGCAATGGACAAACTCCTTCAGACTCAAATTGTGGGTTATCCATGGACCGACCTGAACCGGCGATGAGTTGGGCCGATGGATTCTATAAAAGACCGGCATCTTGAAGACCATTTCTTTTATATATTTACACTTTTATGAACTATTTTGGTTGTATTTTGGTTTTGGGACACTTTTATTTCTTTGTAACTTTCATTTAGGGTTAGTCACCTTAAAAGTGGCAAACTTGTAATTTTGAGCACTTTTTAACCCTAGGAGTAGCAAGAATAAATACTTGCTTAAGAGAGGGTTTGAGAGGTTGAATTTTTTAGAAAAAACACTTCACATTTCGTGAGAGGGCTTAGGGTTTCCTAATTCCCAAATTCTCTTATCAATTTCAATCCCAAGAAGTTGGAATTGTGGCGAGTGCAACAAGGAGAAATTGTGAGTAATATCGATTCATCTTTGTTGTTGTTCATTTCTTCTCTAGTGAGTCATATCTAGGGTAGATTTGAATCTTTCTTGGACTTATTGGTTATTGTAATTCGTGGACATCAATCTTGTAAGATTGATTGTTCTTTTAGTTATTGAACTCACTATCATTTTTAGTGCATTTGGCGTGAATTTGGTATTGAAAGGGGAAGTGGAATTCATGGTTTGTGTTGCTTCATTTTGATCTGATTTCCACGTGTTTCTCAAGCCTTATTGTGGTTATTTGGTTACGTTATCATTAGAGATTACAATTATATCATTTGAACAACCATTTCCATCAAATTCTACATGGTGTTCACGTGAAATTGCTTACTAGGTGAACCGGTTTGCGTTTTGTGAATTAAGGTATTTTTCCTTGATTCTTTTGATTGTGCTTAAGTGGAATTAGGCACATCAGCTTAGTTCCTAACTTAGCCCACAGGGTCTTCCAAAAGTAGCTCAAGAACTTAGTATCTCTATCCGATACGATTGTTCTAGGCATACCATGTAATCTCACAACTTCCCTAAAGAACAAATTGGCAATATTGCAAGCATCATCTGTTTTGTGGCAAGGAATGAAATGTGCCATCTTAGAAAATCTATCCACAACTACAAAAATAGAATCTCGACCATGCCTAGACCTGGGTAATCCTAACACAAAATCCATGGAAATATCTACCCAAGGCTCATGAGGAATGGGAAGTGGGGTATAAAGCCCATGAGGTTGGACTCTAGATTTTGCTTGCTTACACATGACACATCGCTCACAAAGCCTCTCAACATCTTGTTTCATGTGAGGCCAATAGAAGTGTTTCTGTAATATCCCTAAGGTTTTAGCTACTCCAAAATTCTCTATTAACCCTCCTCCATGAGACTCCCTCACTAGTAATTCTCTTAAAGAACAATTTGGAATGCATAGTTTATTCTCCCTAAACAAGAATCCTTCATGTTTATAAAATTTACCATGACTACTCTTCTCACAATGCACATACTCTTCACAAAAATCTCGATCAGCAGCATATAATTCCTTAATGTGCTCAAAACCAAGCAATCTAGAACTAAGAGTAGAGATACGAGCATACCTCCTAAAAAGTGCATCAGCAACGACATTCTCTTTACCTTGCTTGTATTGGATGACATAGGGAAATGTTTCGATGAACTCCACCCAACGAGCATGCCTTTTGTTTAGCTTATGTTGTCCCTTCAAGTACTTTAAGGATTCATGATCAGTGTGGATCATGAACTCTTTTGGCCAAAGATAGTGTTGCCAAGTCTCTAGTGCTCGAACCAATGCATATAACTCCTTGTCATAAGTAGGGTAGTTTAAGGTTGACCCACTTAGCTTCTCGCTAAAGAATGCAATTGGTCTTCGCTCTTGCATGAGCACTGCTCCAATACCTAATCCTGAAGCATCACACTCAATTTCGAACGTTTTAGAGAAATTAGGTAAAGCAAGTAAAGGCACCTGAGTCAGCTTATTTTTAAGCGTATGAAAGGCCTTCTCTTGTTGCTCTCCCCATCTGAACCCCACATTCTTCTTGATTACCTCAGTAAGTGGTGCTGCAATGGTGCTGAAATACTTCACAAACCTCCTGTCAAAACTCGCTAGTCCATGGAAACTCCGCACATTACTTACATTAGTTGGACTAGGCCATTCTTGGATCGCACAAATCTTTTCTTCATCAACCTGTATTCCCTGTGCACTAACAACAAAACCAAGAAATGCAAGTTTGTCGGTGCAAAAAGTGCACTTTTTGAGGTTAGCATATAATTGCTCCTTTCGAAGCACTTCTAAAACATCCCTCAAGTGAGATATATGGTCTTCCAAACTCTTGCTGTAGATGAAGATATCATCAAAATAGACAACCACAAATTTGCCAATAAAAGTCCTCAAAACATGGTTCATAAGTCTCATAAAAGTACTAGGTGCGTTAGTTAAACCGAAAGGCATTACTAACCACTCATACAATCCATATTTTGTCTTAAATGCGGTTTTCCATTCATCACCTTCTTTCATTCTAATTTGGTGATATCCACTTTTCAGATCAATTTTGGAAAAGACACTAGACCTATGTAACTCATCTAACATGTCATCTAAGTGAGCAATAGGATGACAATACTTTACCGTGATGTTGTTGATGGCGCGGCAGTCAACACACATTCTCCATGACCCATCCTTCTTAAGCACCAAAATCACAGGCACTGCACATGGGCTCATACTTTCTCTTACGTACCCCTTCTCCATTAATTCATTGACCTACCTTTGGAGTTCCTTTGTCTCCTCTGGATTGCTCCTATAAGCTGGTTTGTTTGGAATAGATGCTCCGGGTACAAGGTCAATCTGGTGCTCAATACCACGAATAAGTGGTAATCCCTTTGGAATCTTCTCAGGAAAGACATCTTCAAAGCCCTGCACAATAGACACAATCACACTAGGCAAAGAGTTAAAAAGTTCGTTAGTATTCAAATAAGTTTCCTTAAAAACCAGCAACAACATAGGTTTCTTCATCACTAACGCTCTCCTCACTACACTCGCTCTTGCCACACAACTCTCCTTTTGTAAGGCTGCACTCTCCCTTTCACTCACCACCAAAGTTGATCCCCCTTCAACTTGGTCTCTTACGCTCTTTCCAGCCTTCCTCTCTTTTTCCTTTTGATATCGACTTTTGTGTTCCTTTTCTTTCTCGCTGTCTTTTGCTCTCTCACTCTCCCTATTTTTTTCACTCACCTTATATTTTGCAAAAGACTATTGTAGCTGCAACTAACCCTCATACACCTGTTTAGGTGTTAAGGGTTTAAGATTAAAGCTTTTCCCCTGGTGAACAAGCGTATACTTGTTAGAAAAGCCATCATGAACAACCTTTCTATCAAACTACCATGGCCTCCCCAACAACACATGACACGCTTGCATCGGCACTACATCGCATAACACCTCATCCTCATACCTATCGATGCGAAAAGCAATCAAGGCTTGCTTACTCACCTTAGTCTCGCTACTATCATTCAGCCACTGCAATTTATATGGACTAGGGTGTTTAATAGTCTTGAGTCCCAGCCTCTCGACAATAAAAGTACTCACCACATTAGTGTAACTCCCTCCATCAATGATCAAACTGCAAATATGATCACCTAGATAACATCTAGTATGAAAGATATTCTCCCGTTGCACCTCCTCTTCTTCCTTCACCTACACATTCAAAGCTCGCTTCACTACTGCCACTAACTTCCCTACTGCAGGCTCCTCGTCATCACTAGCGTCATTTAATGGAGGCATATCATCCTCTTCACTATCCCCCTCAGTCTCATACTCACCATCATCACGCAGAATCATAACACGCCTATTCGGACATTGACTAGCAATATGGCCTTTGCCTTGGCATTAAAAACATCGAATGTCACGATTTCTAGGAGTAGAAGAATCAGGTTTACCTTGGTTGCGAGGAGTAGAACCCGCTTGCCTCTGCTCTCCTTTTGGTTTGGTGGGTAAAGGCTTTTCTTCCTTCTTCCATTGGTTAGTCTTCCAGGTGGATGAACCAGCACCCTGTTGAAACCGTGCAGTACTACTACCTTTCCTCCTGTGTTGGTTCTCAACCTTTATAGCCATATGAACCATATCTTCCAATTCTACATAATGCTGCAATTCTACGACATTTTGAATTTCTCTATTCAATCCAGCAAGAAACCTAGCCATGGTAGCCTCTCTATCTTCCTCTACATTCGCCCTAATCATAGTAACCTCCATCTCCTTGAAATACTCATCCACACTTCGGCTTCCCTGCTTAAGAGTTTGCAATTTGTTGTGTAATTCACGATAGTAATACGCAGGCACAAACTGCTTCTTCATCACCCTCTTCATCTCTTCCCAAGACTCAATAGGTGGTTCGTCATTCCTTCTTCTATTCAACATCAGTTGATCCCACCACACTATGGCATAATTCGAAAATTCAATGGCAGCAAGCTTCACTTTCTTTCTCCCACTATAATTGTGACAATCAAACACCATCTCTATCTTTTTCTCCCACTCTAAGTACGCCTCGGGATCATTCTTCCCTTGGAAAGGAGGAATCTTCATCTTTATACTACTCAATTGATTATCCTCTCTATTCCTATCTCCTCTATCTTCCCAATCCCTAGTTCCTCTATTCCTACCACTAACCTCTATAACTCCCTACAGAAGGTTCATCAAATTCATCATCAGACATTTCATCTCCACCCCTTTGTACTCTCCTAGAACAACTCTCCCTCTTACGCCCTTGGAAGACGTTTTTAGATTGCTCTAGTTTTTGCTCCACCGTCTCATGAATTTGTTCCATGCCCTCCTGAAACATCCTCTTCATCTCACTCCTCAACGCCTCAATCACTAACCTAGCATCAAACCTTCCCCTCTCACCTTCAGGAGAATGTTGCCTTGACATAGTTCCTACAGAAAAAGGTTAGTATTAACACAAATATATATGATTAAGCCTCATGATACACTTCCTTACGTGTTTCACTCAAAGGATGATTCACATAGTCACTCGTGTCTTCTCACAAGCAATGATGATATCAACTCACCAATTCCTCTTCTCAATTCTCTTGGAACTAACCCAAACTATACCAATCCCTTTCGTAGAATTCAAAACAACTCTAGGGGCTCAAAATTTTCCTCTTTTTCTTTCCTTTTTGTTGCCTTTGTTTATTGCTCTTGATCACATTCCTTTTTTTTTTGTCATGATTTTTTTTTTTGTAACAAAAGTGAATAGGAGGCACTACACTTTCAATAGACAATTAACACTATGAACTTGATATGAACAATTGATATGAACGATTAGAGTTAAGGTTTTGATGTTACCTTCCTCAAACCGAACTGATGTTTTAACAAAACCTAGGCTCTGATACCAAACTGATACAAACCACGCCTACATGTGACGAAACCTAATACCAATACGTTCGGAATTGCTACCCAAGATGCCAAACACAATCTAGTGGAACCGCGACCCGTTGCCTATAAGTGAGGCAAGAACCTTGGTATATTATGTAGACGCCACAATCGGGATGAAAGACCGATTGATAAGTCTGGATGAACGCCATGAAAGAAAATCCGATAAGTTCGAGAGAAGTTCTTTAAAGAACCAAGAGAGGAATTCTCTCAAATATGTTATTCAACCTTGTATGTCTTTCTCCTCTGTTCTCAACCCTAGACATTTATATTAGGGTTTACAACTCGTAATAATAAAGCCCAAAACGACATAGCATCATAAAGTCGCGGAAAAAATAACAAACAGGGAATTAAAGGCCAGCGGCATTGGAGCCGGTGTAGAGAGTATACACGGCCGTGCCTTTCTGGATGTGTATGTTTCTATAGATATTCTTGACACCATACACGGCCATGCCTTTGAACCATGTATACGACCGTATATGTTGATAGAGCCATTTTATACTCAATCTTTATAGTATAAATTGTGTTAAATTATTATTGATTTTATAGAAATCATAAGGAAATGGTACTTTAATTCTATCATCATGATAAATCAGGTTAAATGGAGTCAAGGATGCTAATTCAAGTATTTTAGAGAAGTCATCTACAACTTGGATCAAGACAAGAAATTACACCACCGAAGGAAGCACGGTTTGAGGCACGGCCAAGGTTCAAACCGTGTTACACACTGGACAAGAAGGCGAAAATGAGGACTTTGAACAGAGAGAGACACGGCTTAAGGCACGGCCGTGGTGGAACCCGTGGGAGAAACCGTGCTTGAAGCCGTGGTGGAAGCCAAGACCAAGGAGAAGAAAGTGTGGAACATCAACCAGATGAAGGCACGGCTTGAAATCTAGCCGTGGGTGTAACCGTGGTACACACTGGACATGGATGAAGACTTGAAGATTATGCACAGATGAAGGCACGGCTTGAAATCTGGCCGTGTGTCTAACCGTGGTTCACACTGGGCGTGGATGAAGACTTGAAGAATATGCACAGAGGATGGCACGGCTTGATCCACGGCCGTGTGTTGAGGCGTGCCAGGCAGACGAATCTTTACTTCTCGAAATCTACTTGGAAAAGGAAAGATATTTTCGTATCTTGCTAGCAAAAGATCACATGCTACCCCCTAACAATATAAATAGAACCAACCCTAGAGGGTTAGGACAACTTTTGATCTCGGAATCTTGGATCTTGAAGAAGGAAACGTGGAGGCAGAGCAAACAACCGGGTTCATTATGTTTCTATCTTTTATTTTCGTTTTATTGATGAACATGAGTAGCTAAGCTACTTTTCTAGTCAAAGGGTCATAGATGTTTAATTCTCCACGAATTGTGAGGTCTAATTGACTTGTATTTATTCTATTCTTTGCTTTCGGGTATTCATATATCTTCTGATCGTTTTATCATTATTATCTTTGTTGATTGGTATGAATAGAGCTCTTCTACTCAATTAGCAAGTTAATATATTGTCAACTAGCACGTCAAATCCGTAATTGTTTGATTGTTCTAGTCTTAGTGATGCAATAACATGTTTGGTTATAAAAGAGATGATCGAATTCATGTTATGGAGGTGTGTGATCATGTTTAAATAGGTTATCTTATAATCTACTGGCATGAATTGGTAGTCTCTCTAGATCTTAATGCTATTGATAGATTAAATCCTAAGCGCTTGTCTAAGGGTTGTTTAATCAATAAGAGAAATAATTCAAAGCGCTTGTCCGAGGTTATCGAGGAAGTAAGGAGAGATAGGTTGTTAGATCTTGTTAATAACCATAACCAATTTATCTAGAACAAGAATAGAGAACATTTGCATCGATGATCAATTCCTAGAATTAAACCATCTTGATTCCTTTGGCTAGGCTTTTACCAATATCTGATTTTCTTACCTTGTTTTACTTTATTTGATTCACAAACAAACCCCCCCTTCTTATTGTTCTCTTTGAATAGAAATATCTTTACCAATCCCTGTGGATTCGACCCTATTCACCACTATATGCAAATCATATAATTGTCTAGGAGTAGGTTTTATTTTTGTTGGATTCGACACCCATCATATGTTTCTGTGGAGCCTACAGACTCATTATACGGTCATGCCTTGTAAAGACGCGGCCCCTTCAACCCGTATCCGTTATGACTTGTACAAGAGCAAGGGCATTCTCATGGTTGCTCCAATCCTTTCCGACTTCATGGTTGCTCCAATCCTTTCCGGCTTCGTGGACATCCTTTATCAACCCGTTAAGTGCTTCCTTGAATCGTTTCGCTCGAGTTCTTACGATCGGTCCAAGTAGCACTTCAAGAGGGTCCACATTCCATCTTCTGGCTTGGCTCCCATCATGGCTCTCATCAGTGAACCTTCTTGAAGTGCAAAGCACAAAAGTGGAAGTCGAGGAAGAGATTAAAGGCCGACAGCTTCAGAATCACTAAAGGCTGCTAGTTTTGTCAGTTTAAGTCGTCGACCTAAATGGTCGACGTGGAGATGAAGGTTGCCGACTTAAGTGGTCGTTATACATGCAATAAAAGGCCGATTGAAGAATTTTCAAAGCCGCTAGCTTTGGGGCTTTGTAATATTTTAGGTCGTCAGCGTATAATGTTTGTCCTTTCTCCGAATAAGGTTTTCTTATGTCATTTTGTTTACTTTTCTTGTGAGACTATAAATAGTCATCATAGACTCATTGTAACATAATTAAGCATTAAGAAAGTTTATTCACGTTTTAAGAGAAATTTTCTCTTTAGTTCTGGATAGAACTATCGAACTTATCAAGTTTTTAATCCATAGCATTCACTCAAACTCATCAATTGATTATTCTATAATCGATTGTGGAGTTGTCACTTATACCAAGGTTCTTATCTCATATGTAGACAACAGGTCACAGTTTCCATCATTCGTGATAGATCCACAGGTTGTGAGATTAACAAATCTCGTTGCCGGGTTTCATTACGGGTTAGCAGGGTTTGCATCAGTTTGGTATCAAAGCAATTAGGTTTGTTAAGATCACCTATGTTATCATTGCAATTACATGTTCCTAGATCTAGGGTTTAAATAAAAAAAAATTATCGTTCTCTAAATTTTGATTTTTGTAAGTAGTTTTTGATATGATTGTTGTTAGTGTTTAAAAGGAATCGTACACACTTCCATTCTAAAGAATAAAAAAAAAAAAGAGAGAGAAGGAAATTCGTATAAAAAAAAAAGTCTTCTCATGAAAATTGTGATTTAGAGTTGTAGTGATCCTTATTATAATTCTTAGTATTCTGTGAATCTTTTCAAATCGTGTTACGAGACTACTGTTTAGAAAATTGGGTAGATTTCTACAGGAACAACTTTAATTAAATTGTTAGTTTAAAAAGAACCAAAAACAGAAAATTTTTAATGGGTAAAGATTGGTGAGAACAGTAAAGCGATTTGAGTGAAACATGTGAGAGAGTAAAATTGTGAGAGTTTTATTTTATTACTCCTAAAATTTTCTTGTGCAATACCATGTCGAACAAAAATTCTCCTGAAAGTGTGTTGGGGGGAATTGATACAAAATTGATCATGGAAACTCTAACTACTAAGACGAGGAGAATGTTTAAAGTAGAGATTGATCAATTTCGTGAGCAAATGGAGTAGAACTTTGAGCAATCATGGATTGCTTCTACTGGGCATGGGAGTAATAAAATGCCGAGAAGGGTAATGCACATGGAGGAAGATGAATGGGGTAGGGAAGGAACTGTAGCTAAATCTGATCAGGATTCATTTGTGGGTTATAAGAGAAATGTAGGGAGAAGTAGAGGAGCAAGGAATGAACAAGATAACAACCTGGGAAACATAAAGATGAAAATCCCTTCTTTCCAAGAAAAGAATGACCCTGAGGAGTATTTGGAGTGAGAGAAGAAGGTGGAGTTGATTTTTGAGTGCCACAACTATTCAAAAGCCAAAAAGGTAAAACTTGCTACCATTAAATTTTCTAATTATGCAACTATTTGGTATGATTAGCTTTTGTTAAATAGGAGGAGGAATAGGGAACCACCAGTAGAGGCATGGGAGGAAATGAAGAGGATCATGAGGAAAAGATTTTTACCTACATAATATTATAGGGAATTGTATAACAAATTAAAAACCTTAAGCAAGGCCATAGTAGTGTGGAGAAGTATCATAAAGAGATGGAGGTTATCATGATCAGGGCTAATATTGAGGAGGACCGAAAGGCAACTATGGCCAGGTTCTTAGTTGGCTTGAATAGGGAGATTTAGAATGTGGTGGAGTTGCAGCACTATATGAAACTTGAGGATATGGTTCACATGGTTGTCAAAGTTAAGAAGCAACTCAAGTGGAAGGTTACTGGTACTACATGTGCTACATCCAATTCATCCACTTAGAAAACAACTCCATGAAAGAAGCAGGTGAAGCAATTTAAGCTAACTCTAAGGTGAAGCAATTTAAGTTAACTCTTGAAAAGAAATCAGAGTTTGTTCACACTAGTAATCAAGGTAAATATGATCCTTCTACTTCTAGGAATTGTGGTATTAAATGTTTTAAATGTCAAGGTAAAGGTCATATAGCCAGTCAATGTCCTAATAGACGAGTTATGGTGATGTGGGATGATGGGGAGATTGAGACTGATAGTGAATTTAACCATGATTCTTTGCCACCATTAGAGGATGATGTTGATGGTGAAGAGTATGTTGTTCAAGGAGAGTTGTTAGTGGAGGTTTGAATATATAAGTTAGAGAAGAGGAAGAGGTGTAGAGAGAGAATATTTTTCATACTAGATGCCTAGTTTAAAACAAGGTGTGTAGTGTGATTATAGATGGAGGGAGTTGCACTAATGTAGCAAGTTCAGCTATGGTTGAGAAATTAGGACTATTCACTAGTAAGCATCCTTGACCTCACAAATTGCAATGGTGGAATGATAGTGGTGAAGTGAGAGTGAACAAGCAAGTGCTAGTTACTTTTCGCATTAGAAGGTATGAAGATGATGTTTTATGTGATGTAGTTTCGATGTAAGCTACTCACTTATTGCTTGGGCGACCATAGCAGTTTGATAGGAGGGTTAAGCATGACGGCTTTACCAATAAGTATTCTTTTGAATACGATCAGAGGCCAGTTAATCTTGTGCCTTTGACCCTTAAGGAAGTTTATGAGGACCAAGTGAGATTGCAAAAAGAGAGTGGTCAAAAGAAAGAGTGTGAGTAAAATCACAAAAGGAAAAGAGAGGGAAGATGAGACTTGTGAGAAAATAAAGAGAAAAGCAACAAGAAAAGAAAGTTTTTATGCGAGGGCAAGTGAGGTTAAGAGAGCTATGATTTTGCAATAGCTGATGATTGTACTTTTGTACAAAGAGGCTCTTCTTAATGCTAACTACCTTGACACTTCATTGCCAAGTGTTGTTGTTTCTCTTTTGCAAGGCTATGAGGACGTCTTTCCAAAGAGATCCTAAAGGGTTTACCACCCCTTAAAGGGACTGAACATCACATCGATTTTGTACCCGGTGTGATCATTCAAACCAACTAGTTTATAGGAGTAATCCTGAAGAGACCAAAGAACTCCAAAAGCAGATTGATGAGCTGATGGAGAAAGGGTACATAAGGGAAAGTATGAGTCCATGTGTAGTTCTAATAATTTTGTGCTTAAGAAAGATGGGTCATGGAGAATGTGTGTTGATTGTCGAGCTATCAACAACATTACAGTAAAGTATAGATATCTTATTCCACGCTTAGATGACATGTTACTTGAATTGCATGGGTCTTGCATATTTTCTAATATTTTCTAAAATTGATTTGAAAAGTGGATATCATCAAATTAGGATGAAAGAATGGGATGAATGGAAAACCGCATTTAAAACAAAATATGGTTTATATGAGTGGTTGATTATGCCTTTTGGATTGACTAATGCACTTGGCACTTTTATGAGATTAATGAATCATGTTTTTGCGTGCTTTTATTGAAAAATTTGAGATTGTTTATTTTGATGATATTCATATTTATAGCAAGAACTTGGATGAGCACTTGATGCATCTAAAATATGTTTTAGAAGTGCTTAGAAAAGAAAGGT
This sequence comes from Laguncularia racemosa, assembly GCA_037954665.1. Taxonomy (NCBI): domain Eukaryota; kingdom Viridiplantae; phylum Streptophyta; class Magnoliopsida; order Myrtales; family Combretaceae; genus Laguncularia; species Laguncularia racemosa. Next base: position 278,192 of record JBBMOL010000166.1, read on the forward strand.
TATTTGCTAACCTTAAGAAGTGCACTTTTTTCATAGAAAAACTTGTATTTCTTGGTTTTGTGATAAGTGCATAGGGTATACAGGTTGATGAGGAGAAAATTCATGCTATTAGATATTGGTCTTGTCCAACTAATGTGAGTTAAGTACGAAGTTTTCATGGGCTTATGAGCTTCTACAAGCGATTTGTGATGGATTTTAGCAGCATTGTTGCACTGATCACTAAAGTAATAAAAAAGAATATAGTGTTCAATCGGGGAGAAGAACAAGAATGGGCATTTCAATTGCTAAAAGGGAAGCTAACTGATGCTCATTTACTTGCATTACCTAATTTATCAATACCTTTGAAATTGAATGTGATGCTTCTAGTGTAGGTATTGGTGTAGTTCTCATGCAAGAAGGAAGACCACTTGCATATTTCACCGAAAAGTTGAAAGGGGCGGTATTGAAGTACCCTACTTATGACAAGGAGATATATGCATTGGTTTTGGTACTGAAGACGTGGCAACATTATCTTTGGCCCAAGGAATTTGTGATCTACACTAATCATAAGCCGCTAAAGCATTTAAAAGGTCAACATAAGTTGAATAGAAGGCACGTACGGTGGATGGAGTTCATAGAGACGTTTTCAAATGTCATATGCTACAAGCAAGGTAAGGAAAACTTAGCAGCAGATGCGCTATTGAGAAGGTACATGCTAATTTCAACTCTTGATGTTAAGTTCATTAGTTTTGAACAAATTAAAGAGTTGTATGCTACCGATTCTGACTTTTGTGATTATTATGCTAATTGTGAAAAAGGAGCATGTTATAAATTCTTTAGGCATTGTGGTTTTCTATTTAGGGAAAATAAATTGTGCATTCCTAATTGTTCCATTCGTGATTTGATAGTACGGGAATCACATGGTAGAGGATTAATGAGACATTTTAGGGTAGTCAAAACTGTAGGAGTTCTACATGAACATTTTTGTTGGCCACACATGAAACGTGATGTAGAAAGAATCTGTGGTAGTTGTGTTGCTTGTACACACATGGCAAGCAAAATCTAAAGTGCAACCCCATGGCTTGTACACACCATTACCAATTCCTAGTGAACCTTAAGTAGATATTTCTATAGACTTTGTATTAGGTTTGCCTAGGACTAAAACTGGTAAAGACTCTATATTTGTGGTTATGAATAGGTTTTCAAAGATGGCACATTTTATTCCATGCCACAAAACTAGTGATGCTTCTTATATTGCTGATTTATTCTTTAAAGAAATTGTGAGAATACATGGTATGCTTAGAACTATTGTTTTTTATCATGACGCTAAGTTCTTAAGTTACTTTTGGAAGACCATGTGGTGCAAGTTAGGAACAAAGTTGTTGTTTTCAACTACGTGTCATCCATAAATTGATGGTCAAATTGAGGTAGTGAATAAGACTTTATCTACATTGTTAAGGGTTGTCATTCAAAAGAATATTAAAACATGGGAAGAATGTTGACCACATGTTAAATTTGCTTACAATCGTACTATATATTCTACTACTAAATTTTCACCATTTGAGATTGTGTATGGTTTTAATCCTTTAACTCCATTGGATTTATCACCTTTACCTGTGACTAAGCTTGTGAATTTAGATGGCAAAAAGAAGGCTGAATTTGTTAAGCAGATTCATGAGAAAGCCAAGATCAACACTGAGAGACGAACTGAGTAGTATGTAAAACAAGCTAACAAGGGGCGATGTTAAGTTGTTTTTAAACCAAGAGATTGGGTTTGGTTGCACATGCGTAAAGAAAGATTTCCATAATAAAGGCGATCAAAGTTGCTTCCACAAGGCGATGGCCCATTTTGAGTCCTCAAGCATATCAATAACAACACTTACAAACTGGAATTACCAAGTGAGTATCAAGTAAGTGCTACTTTTAATGTTACTGATTTAAGTCCTTATGATGCATGTGACAATTTGAGGACAAATCCTTTTCAAATTGGAGGGGAATGATGAAAATCAAATTAGGAGGATTGTTCCAAGAAGTGCGGATCCACTTGAAGTACTGGTTGGACCAGCGACACAATCTAAAGCTAAGAGACTTAAAGAAGCACTTAATGGATTATTCAAAGTAATACAAGAACAGGAGAATCATGCATGTTTGAGGTAAGAGGAATTAGGGATTGTGAACCTTCTTGAAGTGTAGAGCACGAAGGCGGAAGTTACGAAAGAGATTCAAGGTCGATAGCTTCAAAATCACTAAAGGCCGCTAGCTAATATAAGAAGAGGAGAATCATGCATGTTTGAGGCAAGAGGAATTGGGGATTGTGACCCTTCTTGAAGTGTAGAGCATGAAGGTGGAAGTCAAGAAAGAGAATAAAGGCCGATAACTTCAAAATCACTAAAGGCCGCTGACCTAAATGGTCGGTGTAAAGATGAAGGCCACTGGCCTAAATGGCCAGCATTAGAAAGTAAGCCATTGGCCTAAGTAGCCGACATGCATGCAATTAAAAGCTGGCTAAAGAATTTTCAATGCCACTGATTTTGGTGCCAACTTTGTAATATTTTAGTTGTCGGCGTATAATGTTTGTCCTTTATTTGAATTAGGTTTTCTTATGCTGTTTTCTTTACTTTTCTTGTGAGATTATAAATAATCGTCATAGACTCATTATAACACAATTAAGCATTAGAAAGTTTATTCACTTTTTGAGAGAAAATTTCTCTTTGGTTCTTGATAAAACTATCGAACGTATTGGGTTTTAAATCTATGGCATTCACTTAAACTCATCAATCAATCATTCCATAATCGATTGTGGAGTTATCTCTTATACCAAGGTTCTTGTTTCGCCTATAGACAATGGGTCGCGGTTTCCATTATTTGTGATAGATCCATAGGTTATGAGTGATCACTGTGAACCATATATATATAAGAGTAGTGAATTCTCTAGCAAGTATACTAGGTCGGAATCAAGTAATATATAAGTGAGTAGAGTGTCAATCCCTCGAGGACTAAAGAGATTACTAAACCTATAATAACTTTTACTGATATCTAGGCAATTCAAAGAAAGATCCTTTTAACTACTTAATTAAAAACTGAAATAAAATCTACTCAAACAAGAACTATAAAAATATTATAAAATAAACCTTTCAATTGAGAAGGTGAGAATTAAGAATTCACCCTAAACACACTAATCAAATTGCCATCATGATATTTAGAGTAACCTTTGTATGGTTATTCAAATGGGTTTATAACCATAAACCTTTGAATTAATTAGTTAACTTCCGTATCTCTAATTAACGAAGGATTCTAAATTACATCCATACACTTCCCAGTGCTATGATTGCCTAATGCCCTAATGCAATTACCCCTAATTCCTTAGTGGATAATTAATTAGAACATTGCTTTAAACTCCAGATAAACCCTAATTCAACTAATTAACACCGCTTCCGCGTTTTATATTAATCCAATTAAAAATCCCTAACAAATTCTATCTCAACTCCCGTATTGATAAAATTTCTAACAATTAAAACCTTTAAGAATTTCAATTGAAATTATAGGAATTGCAATTATGAATAATCCACAAATACTTTAATCTAATAACATGACTACAATTATCACTTTAGCAATCTAGGGTTTCATTCTTCTTCCCACCAATTGAATCTAGCCAGCCATAGATTTAACAATGAATGCACAAGTTACAATGGAATATTTGAGAGAATTCATGAATAATATAAACACAAGTCACAAAATTGCATAAATAAATAAAGATAAAAAATCACCAATTTTGTGATAAATTTTGAGAGAATTCAAACATAAAACTCTAGAGACCACTTCCCAAGGCCAACTATAAATACTTCTCAATTGATCACAAGGAAAACTTGTTTCAATCTCTTGTTCTTGTTATCAAAATGAAATATTCCCTCAAAGAACAAAAGTATGAAAACTGAAAATTGACAAAAGTCTCACCACCCCCCCCCCCCCCCCCCCCCCCTCTCGTCGTTTCTTCTCAAAGGAATATATAAAAACAGTCAAGAAAATGAAAAGTCGCATTTTTCGCAGGTGTTCCACCACATGAGGCATGGCCGTGGTCTCACCCCATAGGCTTCTCGGCATTTTGCAAACTCCATTTCTTTTGGTTCCAGCCTCTTCCCACGACTGTGTGTTATCCCTTGCCTACTTATTTTCTTCATTTCTTCATGTTTTTCAGCTCCTAATGCACTCTTCTCCTGTCTGAGTCCATTGATTCCTAAAATATCAAAATACAAGCACTTCAGTATCTTTATCTTGGTGATTTGTTTTCAAAATTAACAATAACAACCTCCAAGTCACAAGATAAACCATGAGATAATATGCTGTTATCAATGAGATTAGCAAATCTAGTTGTCGGGCTTTGTCACAGGTTGGCAGGTTTACATCAATGAACCCTTTCCATGTGATCCCAATATCTTTGTTTTAATATGCCAAATTAAGCTAGTGTTTGGTGTGTCCTCACAATTTTAATCATTTTACTTGATTATTGAGATAATTTAGACTTTATCAAAACTTTCTATGGTTATAGAATTCCCAAGTAACTTATGCCCAACCTAAGTGATGCGAAATATGTGTTCAATTTAAGAGGAGTGGATCATGTCTTAACTCCTCACTATGCCTCTAGTATGTTTTAAGCAATACTTGACCTATAGAAAAGTCCATGTCTCGACTCCTCACTATGCCTCTAGAATGTTTTAGGCTATATTTGACTTATAGAAAAGCTATAGCTCAACTCCTCACTATGCCTCTAGAATGTTTTAGGCTATAGTTGACTGATAGAAAAGTCACCAGTACTAATATTAAAGTGTGGTATTCTACATATAAAGTGGAACTACCCATTAAGGCAGGTCATGTTCAACTACCCATTAACTTAGGCTTTCCCATGTTTATCTATTCTAAACCTAACCCATTTATTAGCAAGTATAACCAAAGATTAACAAACACACAAGATCTCATGTTCATATTCCCTCCAAGCACTTACATGGTTATGGTATATTCTAAAATTAGCACAACATCAATAAGTCCTCATGGAAGATTTACTCCATCTGAACCTATCATACATCAATTTCATGGAAATTTGTTATAAATAAATTGCCTTTAAATACACTAAGTTTCTTTTATTTACTTAACTCCTTAATACATATAACCAGCTTTTGTACAAAAACCAACAAACTCCTACTTTTACTTTAGTGCCAATTATCTACAACTCTAAGTTCCATGTCTTTTACATAGTTATAATGTTTCCATTAAGCAAGGGCTTTAGTGAGAGAGTCCACATCATTGTCCTCTATCACCAATTTATATACTATCAACATCACTCTCTTGTATGATTTCTCATAAGATGTGGTACTTTTGTAGCACATATTTAGACCTCTAATGAGTCAAGTTTCCTTGTCCTAAGTAATTGCCTTAGGATTATGGTAATAAGTGCCATTAGGTTTACATGCTACAAACTAATCTTGACTCTAAGATGAAGCTTTTAATTGAAGTAGGTTCTTGTGTTGCCTTAAACGCGGCTATGGACTTGGATTCACTAGTACATAGGTGATCATAAACTACTTAGCACTCCTTTAACACATAGCTAAACCATTTAATGGGAAACACATCTCATTATGGACTTCAAGTCATTAATATCTAATGTGAAGTTGTTATAAGTGTAGCTCTTAGCCACTAATCTTCCTCTCTATCAGAGACAAGACCCATCCCTATAGTCCTTTACAAATTCTTAAGAATGGTCTTTACTACAACATTTGTATGTCACATGTGTAACATGGATTGGCCTCATACCAACTAGTTTTTCTTTGAGAATTTAGACATGAAGCCTTGATATATGTCGATCAAGTTTCAAACTTAGTTTCAACAAGTGTGCTTTAAGACACTTTATCCAAATGCCCTAATAAAGCCTTTTAAAAAGTATAGTTTTATGAGTCAATTTTTTTTTTTAGTGACACGGACAAATTAAGACATCAAGTTATAAAGCAACATGATCACCAAAAGCATTAGAACCAGAAGAATCAAAAGATTAAAAAATTTCATTAGAAGTCATTTGGAAACAGTACTAGTCAAGTTCTAAAACAATTGAAAGTTGTTAAAAGTTGTCCACAAAAGTCAGGAGTTCCTAGTTCAAAAGTGAATGCTTAGCTTTGGAAGCTTAAATTTGAAGCCTCATAACTATTTTACTGTAAAGAGCTATGGAATCCATAATATTTTGATAAAGACTGATTTAAGTTTACTTAGAGTTAATATAAACTACTTCATCATTTAGGTCCATTTCTAATGTCAAATTAGTGCATTTCCATCACATGCTAGAGCGTCAGAGAAGTTTTGTGTAGATTGGAAAAGTCTATTTTTATTGATTTAATTTCCTATGCTATTTGTTCTATTTATAGTTTTAGAGTTTTTAACTTATAAATACTTGTTAAATAGTGTAATTAAGGATTAGTATCAATCATTTTTTATACTTACAAGTTGTTTCCTCTCTCATGTTTTTGTGCCACGCTTTATGCTGCATCAATTAGAATTAGAGCAAGATATCAACTAGTTGTAGAGATGGCAACGATCATCATGATGGTGATTAGAAAGCTATGGTTCCTCTTTAGGGGAACAGTGAATGCAATGTCTGGAGCAACGTTTAAAGTAACATATGGTATTAGATTCTAGCATTTTAACGAATATTTTGAGGAGATTATAAAATGTCTTAATGCTTTCGGAATAAATGCACGTAAGAGGCAAGATGAAAATAGAAGAGTGAGGGTAGATTTGGCTTGTGGTAACCCTATTGATAGAATTACTCATGCTCATACGCAACACACCTATGATAATAATGATTTAGAGGAATAAGATGACCTTGAATTATATAGATACAGTCACTAATAGCCTTATCAAGGGAATAGGAAGAGAGATGCCCAATCGAGATAATAGAGATTTTAAAGACTTTCAATTGAAGATTGATATTCTATGTTTTAATGATTGCTTAGGAATAGATGAATTTTTAGACTTAATCGCGTAAGTGGATCAATTTTTTTATTATTTGGAAGCTCCACTAGAGAAGAGAGGTAGATTAGTGGCATGCAAGTTGAAGGAAAGAGCATTTGCTTGATGGGAGAGAGCACAATACAAAAGGGCACATAAAGGAATGGGTCCCAAGCAAACTTAGTATAAGATGAAGGATTTATTTAAAAAAAAAAAAAAAAGAGTGTTCTTACCCAAGATTATGAATAGATTTTGTTTGAACATGGATAGAATTGCGCATGAATATACAAAGAAATTCATGAGATTAGCAAAAAAGAATAACCTCCTATAGTTGGAAGGATAACAAGTTATAAAGTACTTGGATGGCTAGTAACCAACCTTAAGGGATAGAATTAGAATGTAGTTTATTTGTACCTTCTTAGAAGCCAAAAACATGGCTTTGAAAGTAGTGAAAGGTCTAAACTTGTGTTGGAATCCATAGCAAGTGATGGAGATCAAACTAAGAGGATTGTTCTAAGGAGTGTAGATCCACTTGAAGTGCCAGTTGGACCATTAATACCAGCAAAAGCTAAGAGACTTAAGAAGCACTTAATGGATTAGTTAAAGTAGTGTAAGAAGAGGAGAATCACGCATGTTTGAGTTAAGAGGAATTAAGGAGTGTGAACCTACTTGAAGTGCGGATCGTAGATGTGGAAGTCAAGGAAGAGACTTAAGGCCACTAGCCTTAAATCCAGTGAAGGCCACTGGCCTTAATGGTGTAAGTCGCCGACCTAAATGGCCAGTATGAAAAGAAGGCCGCTGGCTTAAGTAGTCGGCGTTGAACAAATAGAAAGCTAGCTTGAAGAGTTTCCAAAGCCGCTAACTTTTTGCCAACTCAATGCAAATTATAGGCTGGCTTTGTAATATTTTAGGCCATCGACATTGATTTTTTTTCTTTATTCGAGTTAAGGTGTTTGTGTCATTTTGTTTACTCATATTTGTGGGACTATAAATAGTCGCCATATACTCATTGCAAAGAACAACCTAGAAAGTTTATTCACAATTTAAGAGAGGATTTCTCTTTGGTTCTTAAACAAACTATCGAACTTATCGGGTTTTGAATCTGTGGAGTTCACTTCAACTTATCAATCGATCATTCCATAATCGATTGTGGAGTTAACATCTATACCAAGGTTCTTATCTCATCTATAGACAATGGGTCGCAGTTCCATCTTTCTTGATAGATTTATAGATTGTGAGAATTATTAAATCTAGGTTTTGGGTTTCGTCATGGGTTGGCAGGGTTCGTATCAGTTTTGGTATCGGAGCAATAAGATTTGTTAGGATCGCCTATTTTGTTATTTTAATTACTTGTTTTTAGATTTAGGGTTTGGATAAAAAAAAAAAACATTCTTTGGATTCGATTTGCAAGTAGAGTTTGATTCGATTACTGTTAGTGTTTGAAAGGAATCGTACAAACTTCCTCTCTCAAGAATCAAAACCAAAAAAAAAATCATATATAAAAAAAAAAGAGAAGAAAAAAAAGAAAAAGGAAATTTGTATAAAAAAAAGTTTCAAAAAATTGTTAATTTAGAGTTTGTGGTGATCCTTCATTAAATTATAAGCTTGTCATTGAAACTTGTCAAATTGCTCTACGAAACTGCTGTTTAGAAAGTTGGGTAGATTTCTATTGGAATAACTCCAATTGGACTGTTAGTTCTAAAAGAACCTAAAAGAGGAACTTTTGAGTGGGTAAAGATTGGTGAGAATAGTTAAGCAATTTGAGTGAAACACGTAAGCGAGTGAAATTGTAAGATTTTTATTTTATTATTCCTAACATTGTCTTGTGTAGCACTATGTCGAACAGAAATTCTCCTGAAAGTGTGATAGGGGGAATTGATACAAAATTGATCATGGAAACTCTAACTACTAAGATGAGAAGAAAGTTTAGAGTGGAGATGAATCAATTTCATGAGCAGATAGAGTAGAACTTTGAGCAGTCACCGATTGCTTCTACAAGGCGTAGGAGGGATAAAATGCTGATAAGGGTACTGCGAATGGAGGAAGATGAATGAGTTAGGGAAGGATTTGTAGATGAATCTGATCAGGATTCATTTGTGGGTTATAGGAGGAATAGAGGAGCTAGAAATGAGGAAGATAACAACCTGGGGAACATAAAGATGAAAATCCCTTCCTTCTAAGGGAAGAATGACCTTGAGGTGTATTTAGAGTAGGAGATGATTTTTGAATGCCACAATTATTCTAAAGGCAAGAAGGTAAAACTTGCTGCCATTGAGTTCTCAGATTATGCAATTGTTTGGTGAGATCGGCCGTTGTTGAATAAAAGGAGAAATAGGGAACCACCAATAGGGTCATGGGAGGAGATGAAGAGGATCATGAGAAAAAGATTTGTATCTACATACTACTATAAGGAATTGTATAACAAATTAAAAACCCTTAAGCAAGGCCATAGTAGTGTGGAGGAGTATCATAAAGAGATGGAGGTTATCATGATCAAGGCTAATATTAAGGAGAATCGAGAGGCAACTATGGCCAGGTTCTTAGTTAGCTTGAATAGGGAGATTCGGAATGTGATGGAGTTGCAATACTATGTGGAATTGGAGGATATGGTTCATATGGCTGTCAAAGTTGAGAAGCAACTTAAGTGGAAGGGTATTGATACTACACGTGCTACATCTAGTTCATCCGCTTGGAAAACAACTCCTTAAAAGGAGGAGGTGAAGCAGTTTAAGCTAACTCTTGAAAAGAAATCAGAGTCTATTCACACTAGCAATCAAGGTAAATCCGATCCTTCTACTTCTAGGAATCGTGATATTAAATGCTTTAAATGTTAAGGTAGAGGTCATATAGCTAGTTAATGTCCTAATAGACAAGTTATGGTGATGAGGGATGATGGGGAGATTGAGACTGATAGTGAAACTGACTATGATTCTACGCTTCCATTAGAGGATGTTGATGGTGAGGAGTATGTTGTTCAAGGGGAGTTGTTAGTAGCCAAGAGAGCTTTAAGTGTACAGGTTAGAGAAGAAGAAGAGGTCCAAAGGGAGAATATTTTTCATACTAGATTCCTAGTTCAAAACAAGGTGTGTAGTGTGATTATAGATGGTAGGAGTTGTACTAATGTGGCAAGTGCAGCTATGGTCGAGAAATTAGGACTTTCCACTAGTAAGGCATCCTTGACCTTATAAATTTCAGTGGTTGAACGATGGTGGTGAGGTGAGCATGAACAAGTAGGTGCTAGTTAATTTTCGCATTGGAAGGTATGAAGATGATGTTTTATGTGATGTAATTCTGATGCAAGCTACTCACTTGTTGCTTGGATGAACATGGCAATTTGATAGGAGGGTTAAGCATGAAAACTTTACTAATAAGTATTCTTTTGAGCACAATCAAAGTCCAATCACTCTTGTGCCTTTGACCCCTAAGTTTATAAAGACTAAGTGAAATTGCAAAAAGAGAATTGATGGGAATCTACCATGTGATCCCGATAGTCAAGGAACCTAATTTGGATAATGATCCAAATCACTTGCATATATACATTTTCTTTATCTAATAAAGTTTGAATGGCAATTTAGCAGGTGTAGTGATCAGTCTTTACAGGATACCACATGACCTATACTATTAATCAAATTGAGAACATCATCAGACTTACATCTAATGGCCCGTTTTGATCATAATTGACTTGATGAGCCGAATCTTTGAAGACCATTATTTTTGTACTTGTAATTTTATCTTTGAATCAATTACTTTGTAATCATTTTGGAACATTTTATTTGGTTGTATTTATTGAATTTAGGATCGGCCACACTAGTGGCATAGACATAATTTTTTTGACATTTTAACCCTAATTGGAGTAAGTATAAATACTTGCTAAAGTAGGGTTTGTGGGAGCTTTTTGGACCATATTTTCATATTGGAAAAACGTGAGGGTTGCCTCCTTTTTGACATACTCTTATCATTTCTTGAGTGAAGTGTGGCGAGTGAGGATTTAATCCTTGTTGTGTGTAGTATCAACAACATCAAATCTATCCTAATTCCCTACTAGTGAGTCATATCTAGTGAGGAATTAGTTTATCTTTTTATTATAATTTTCTCGCAATTTTAAGGTTGGATTTCAATTGATTTCATATCCTCTTGATTGTGATTAGTGTAATCCTTTTTTTCGAAAGTTACAAATTGAGCATTGTGATTTTAATTGTTACTTGCATGATTATCATTGGATATTTAGGGGTTTGGAGTTTGTGAATTTCACGCCATTTGTAGATTTTTTTATTGGAGTTGCTTCCATTTGTTATTCGAATGTGCTTTAGCCAATTAAGCACATCAAGAATGGTCAAAAGAAAGAGTATGATAAAAAGAATATAGTGAGATGACAAAAGGAAAAGAGAGGGAAGATGAGATTTGTGAGAAAATAAAGAGAAAAGCTGAGAGAAATGAAAATTTTTTATGCGAGGGCAAGTGAGGTTAAGAGAGCTATGATTTTGCAACAACTAATGATTGTACTTTTGTATAAAGAGGCTCTTCTTAATGCTTACCAGCTTGACACTTCGTTGCCAAGTGTTGTTGTTTCTCTTTTACATGGCTATGAGGACGTCTTTCCAAAGGAGATCCCAAAGGGTTTACCACCCCTTAGAGGGATTGAGCATCACATCTATTTTGTACCTAGTGCGATTATTCCAAATCGACTAGTTTATAGGAGTAATCGTAAGGAGACTAAAGAACTCCAAAAGCAGATTGATGAGCTAATGGAGAAAGAGTACGTGAGGGAAAGTATGAGTCCATGTGCAGTTCTAATAATTTTTATGCCTAAGAAGGATGGTTCATGGAGATTGTGTGTTGATTGTCGAGCTATCAACAACATTACGGTAAAGTGTAGGCATCATATTCCACGTTTAGATGAGATGTTAGATGAATTGCATAGGTCTTGCATATTTTCTAAAATTGATTTGAAAAGTGGATATCATCAGATTAGGATGAAAGAAGGGGATGAATGGAAAGTCGGATTTAAAACAAAATATGGTTTATATGAGTGGTTAATTATGCCTTTTGGGTTGACTAGTGCACCTAGCGCTTTTATGAGACTAATAAATCATGTTTTGCATGCTTTTATAGGAAAATTTGTGGTTGTTTATTTTGATGATATTCTTATTTACAGCAAGAATTTGGATGAGCACTTGATGCATTTAAAAGATGTTTTAGAAGTGCTTAGAAAAAAAAAAAGTTATTTGCTAACCTTAATAAGTGCGCTTTTTTCACAAAAAAAACTTGTATTTCTTGGTTTTGGGGTAAGTGCATAGGGCATATAGGTTGATGAGGAGAAAATTTGTGCTATTCAAGATTAGCCAAGCCTAACTAATGTGAGTCAAGTGTGAAGTTTTCATGGGCTTGTGAGCTTTTATAGGCGATTTGTGAAGGATTTTAGTATCATCACTGCATCGATCACTAAAGTCATCTAAAAGAATATTGGTTTCAATTGGGGAGAAGAACAAGAAAGGGCTTTCCAATTGCTAAAAGTGAAGTTGACTGATGCTCCTTTACTTGCTTTACCTAATTTTGTAAAGACCTTTGAAATTGAATGTGATGCTTCTAGTGTAGGTATTGGTGTTGTTCTCATGTAAGAAGGAAGACCAATTGCATATTTTTGCGAGAAGTTAAATGAGGCAACACTGAAGTACCCTACGTATGACAAGGAGATGTATGCATTGGTTTGGGTGCTAGAGACGTGGTAACATTATCTTTGGCCCAAGGAGTTTGTGATCCACATCGATCATGAGCCGATGAAGCATTTAAAGGGTCAACATAAGCTGAACAGGAGGCACACATGATGGATGGAGTTTATTGAGATGTTTCCATACGTCATACGTTACAAGCAAGGTAAGGAAAACATCGTAGCAAATGCACTTTTGAGAAGGTACATGCTAATTTCAACTCTCGATGCTAAGCTAATTGGTTTTGAACAAATTAAAAAGTTGTTTGTTACCGATTCTGATTTTTGTGATTATTATGCTAATTGTGAAAAAGGAGCCTATGATAAATTCTTTAGGCATGATGGTTTTCTGTTTAGGAAAATAAATTGTGTATTCCTAATTGTTCCATTTGTGATTTGTTAGTGTAGGAATCACATGGTGGAGGATTAATGGGACATTTTGGGCTAGCCAAAACTTTAGGGGTTTTGCAAGAACATTTCTATTAGCTACATATGAAACGTGATGTTAAAAGAATATGTGGTAGATGTGTTACTTGTAGGCAAGCTAAGTCTAAAGTGCAACCCCATAGCTTGTACACGCCATTACTAATTACTAGTGAACCTTGGGTAGATATTTCTATGGACTTTGTATTAGGTATGACTAAGACTAAAGTTCATAGGGACTCTATATTTGTGGTTCGAGATAAGTTTTCAATTATGGCACAATTTATTCCATGCCACAAAACTAATGATGCTTCTCATATTGCTGATTTATTCTTTAGGGAAATTGTGTGCTTACATGGTATACTTTGAACAATTGTTTCTAATCGTGATGCTAAGTTCTTAAGTTATTTTAGAAGACCTTGTGGTGTAAGTTAGGAACAAAGTTATTGTTTTCAACTATTTGTCATCCAAGACTGATGGTCAAACTAAGGTAGTGAATAGAACTTTGTCTATATTGTTAAAGGTTGTCATTCAAGAGAATATTAAAACATAGGAAGAATGTTTACCATATGTTGAATTTGCTTATAATTGTACTGTACATTCTGCTACTAAATTTTCACCGTTTGAGATTATATGTGGTTTTAATCCCTTAAATCCATTAGATTTATCACCTTTACTTGTAACTAAGTTTATGAATTTAGATGGCAAAAAGATGGTTGAATTTGTTAAGCAGATTCATGAGAAAGCAAAGATCAACATTAAGAGACTAACTGAATAATATGCAAAATAAGCCAACAAAGGGCGACGTCAAATTGTTTTTAAACCAGGAGATTGGGTCTGGTTGCACATATGTAAAGAAAGATTTCCCAAGCAAAGACATTCAAAGTTATTTCCAAGAGCCATGGTCCATTCTGAGTCCTTGAGCGCATCATTGACTACGCTTACAAACTAGAATTACCAAGTGAGTATCAAGTAAGTGATACTTTTAATGTTACTGATTTAAGTCCTTATGATGCAGGTGACGATTTGAGGACAAATCCTTTTCAAGAGGAGGGGAATGATGGGGATCAAACTATAAGGATTGTTCCAAGGAGTGCGGATCCACTTGAAGTGTCAGTTGGACCATTAACACTAGCTAAAGCTAAGAGACTTAAAGAAACACTTAATGGATTAATCAAAGTAGTGCAAGAAGAGGAGAATCACTCACATTTAAGTCAAGAGGAATTAAGGAGTGTGAACCTACTTGAAGTGTGGATCACGAATGTGGAAGTCAAGGAAGAGACTTATTGTCGCTAGCCTTAAATCTAATGAAGGTTGCCGGCCTTGGTGGTTTAAGTTGCTAGCTTAAATGGTTAGCATGAAAAGAAGGTTGTCGGCTTAAGTGGCCAGCGTTGAACAAAGAGAAAGCTGACTTGAGGAGTTTCCAAAGTCGTCGACTTTAGTGTTGACTTAGTGCAAATTATAAGCCAGTTTTGTAATATTTTAGGTCATCGGTGTTGATTGTTTTTCCTTTATTCGAGTTAAGGTTTATGTTTCATTTTGTTTACTTGTATTTATGGGACAATAAATAGTCATCATATACTCATTATACAAAATAACCTAGAAAGTTTACTCACAATATGAGAGAGAATTTCTCTTTGTTTCTTATCAGGTTTTGAATCTGTGGTGTTCACTTCAACTTATCAATCAATCATTCTATAATGGATAGTGGCGTTAACATCTATATCAAGGTTCTTATCTCATCTATAGACAATGGGTTACGGTTCCATGGTTTTTGATAGATTCATAAATTGTAAGAATTATCAAATTTAGGTTTTGGGTTTCATCACGAGTAGGTGAGGTTCATATCAACAAAGTGATGTGCCAAAAAGGGGATTAAGCACATGCAAATTAAACCAAACAACAATCCCTAAATGACTAGGACAATTCAGTTCATGGTGAAGCAATTGTAGCGTGACCCTAATTGCAATATATGGTCCGAATGATGTATTGCATGAAATGGATCAACACAATAGTATATTCCTCAATGATGATCACAAATTATACTTCAAAACCACGTGATTACTACTCAAAATCCGCAAGAAAATAACCGTGATCTCCCTTCCACAACAAATACTTTCACGGTTCAACAATGTGTAAAAATGAGGAATATCAATCAAGTATAACAAGAACTCAAATTAACACAATAATTCGAATAATTATGAATCAAATATGACCAAGAAATATTCCAATTCAACCTTAGATATTACACACTAGAGAAGAAAAGAAATCACAACAAATTGAAATTGATATAACTCACAATTTCAAGTGTTGCACTTGCTACAATCTCAACTCTTGGGATTGAAATTGATAAGAGAAAATTTGAACTAGGAAACCCTAATTCTCTCACATGAAAATGAGTGTTTGTTCTGAAAAATTGGCCTCCTAAAAACCCTACTTAAGTAAGTATTTATACTTTCTCCCTTTAGGGTTAGAAAGTACACAAAATTACAACTATGCTACTTTTAGGGTAGCCGGTCCTAAACGAGAATTACAAACAAAAAATGAAAGTATCCCAAAAGAAAATACAACATAAAATAGTCCATAGAACAATTACAAAGTACAAAATATTATAAATCTTCATGAGCCAATGCTTCGAGGTGGAAACAATTGCAGCGGGCCTTTGAATGCAAATCTGATGATGTCTTGTGGCCATCAACTAATGTACGACATGTTGGCATCCCATGGAGAAATATTATTGTACCTGTAAGATTATTTCTCAAATACTATTAGATAAAAAGAAATGAAGTAAAATATGAGCGATTTGGATCATCATCCAAATCGAGTTCTGAAAGCATATATGGTGCCGAAAAATTTCCCATCACAAAGGGTAGTGGTAGTAGCAGAAATATATGTTATCTAGAAGAGAAGGTTGTAGGTAAACTTCATGTGTTTGATATTTAAATACATGTTATCAAGCTCAATTGGAAGTTTAAGAAGCAATCTCTACAAATTAAGTGCAAGCTTGATTGATCTTTAGTGTTTAAGTTAGATCTTTAGTTTCGATGAGTTTAGAGATATAAAATAATTATATTTCTTGGATAATTAGGAGTTACAAGAAGATCAAGATTTAATTCATGGTGGTGGCATGAACCTTGGTGAAGGTAAGATAGTGATTTCAGCTCAATTGATGAATCTAAGCTTAGTTTTGATATATGTTATGTAATTTGAACCAATCTATAGATTTTATTAAGTAACTAGGTGTTAGTTCATTGGTTGCAAGGTGGATTTGGTGTTAAATTGGAAAGAGTATAGGTTTCAAGAAGTTTCTAAAAGAGCTTCAAGGTTAATCTGTGAATCTATAAGAGGTAAGTGCTTAATTTGGTTGAATTGATGATTTAGTAGTTGATTATGTTGTTAATTGAAGTTTGATGTTATGAATTGGTTAATTTAAGTTTGGAATTAAAAAATGGGTATTTGGAGAATGTATGGCATGGCATGAATGATATATGATGGTAGGTTGATGTTTTGATTTAATTTCTTGAAGAATTAGGTGTTAATTTTAAATTGTATTGTTTATATTGAGTTGAACTTGAAATAAAGCAAGTTTAATTGGAGAATTGTAGTTTTCTTTAGTGTGTTTGAGTATAATATGGGAGTTGACCTTGATTATTTAATCTTGATTTGATGATATGAAATTGTTTGATGACCATTAAATGTATTGATTTGATGAGCCCAAGCTAAATTGATTAAATGAATTGAAGATTGTAGTAGAATAATGACAAGACTAGCTTTGATGTGTAACTTAAAATTTGGAACATTGATGATCCATTGGTATTTCAAGTTTTTTTTTTCCTTATGTTCTAATGATGATCTAAGGTTTGGAAGAAGTTTGGTTTGATTTGGAGTCTTTTAGAGGTGTTTAAGACTTGAATTGGTAAGTATAAGTAGTGGTTTATGTTTGTTTTATTTTATTTTTTGGATAATTAGGAGTTGCAAGAAGATCAATATGAAATCCAAGGTGGTGATTTGAACCTTGATGAAGGTAAAATAGTGATTTCAACTTAATTAATGATCTAAGCTTGATTTTGATGTTTCTTGTGTAATTCAAATTGATCTATAGATTTCATTGAGTAACTAGGTGTTAATTTATTGGTTGCACAATTGATTTGGTGTTAATGTGAAAGTACTGTAGGTTTTAAGAAGTTTTTAGGAGGACTTCAAGATTAATCTATGGATCTACAAAAGGTAAGTGCTTAATTTGTGTTGAATAGATGATTTAGTAGTTGATAATGTTGTAAATTAAAGTTTGATGCTATGAATTGGTTAATTTAAGTTTGGAAGTGATAAATGGGTATTTGGAGAATGTATGATGTGGCATGAGTGATACATGATGGTATGTTGATGTTTTGATTTACTTTCTTGAAGAATTAGGTGTCAATTTTGAATTGTATTGTTTATATTGGAGTTGCTCTTGATATGCAACAAGTTTAATTGATGAATTGTAGCTTTCTTGAGTTTTATGTGGGTTTGGGTATGGGCTAGGGGTTGATCTTGATTGTCTGATGTTGATTTGATCGTTAGATGCGTTGATTCAATGAGTAGAAAATAAATTGGTTAAGTGAATTCAAGATCGTGATGGAATCATGATGAGACTAGCTTTGGCGTATAACTTGAAATCTGGAATATTGATGATTTTATGATATTTCATGTTTATTTTGATGTTTCAACAATGATCTAAAGTTTAGACGATGTTTGGTTTAATGTGGATCTGTTTAGAGTTGTCTAGAACTTGAATTGGTAAGTTTTGGTAATGGCTTATGCTTGTTTGACTTTTCGAATATTTTCCATGAAATCTTGCTCATTTTCTTGATTTTCCTTTTTTTTAAAGTGTTTAATGCTGATTTGATATATTCATGATGAGCTCATTAAGTATCTTCTTGGCTATCCTTGATTTGGAAGATTTTGATGCATCATAATTGAAGTTATATTAATGGAAGGTGTTTGTGATATTAAGTTTCCGGATTTTAGTTGAATGCATTCAAATGTTCTTTGTTTTTGTCAAGAACGTTAAACTTGTTCATGTAGGACTACAAGTTTGATCCAAATCTAGCCTTCAAAATCATCAAAAAGTGTTTTTCTATGAGATTTTTGGTAATGATATTTCAAATATATTTTAATTCTTAGATTTGATTTGTAGAAATAATTTTTATGAATCTTAAACAAGTTTCAACCAACATCAAATTAAAAACTTGGACCAAAAGTGATTGAAGAATGAGCATATAATCTTTTTTTTTTTTTTTTGTGGCTAATCATTTGCTAGATAGCGTTATTATAATTTCACTTATTTAGTAGTAACCTTTAGTATATGTGGTAATGTGTAACATTAAAATTATAAAATATGTAATAATAATAGTAAAATGAATTATTTTAAATAATTTATTAATTAAATAATGTATAAAAAGGTGGCATCCCTTGGTTGAGTTGAACTAGTCTAAAACTGGTCTAAATGAACCGAAGTGATTTGAACTCTAATCGATTCAACTAAACTAATTTTTAACCTAGTTTGATTTGAATCACTTAATAAATAATTTAATTGAATTGTTTTAAGGCTGCATCCATTTGGATTGAGTCACTGAATTAATCACCACACGGTTAAACTATAAAATTCATGCAGTTGCCAAAGCAAATTGATCAGTGCAAGATTGAGCTTCCATAAGTGGCTAGATGGATTGATGGTTCGAGGCCATTGATTCATGAGAGAATTAGGTCCAGGTGTTGAGGACATTAATCGAGGACAAGAAAAAGGCTTTGAAAGCTAAAATGACGTTTCAAGAGTTTTAGAGAAGGTACTATGACTCTAGGTGTAGTTTTGAGTTGTGCTATAAGCATGGTCATTTATGATGAATTTGAAAAGGAGAGTTAAAATGGAAGTGCTAGAAATGCTTATGATGGGAATGTTGCTAGTAAAAACACATGTGATTGACAACAAGGATCAACAAAAATATGCAATTCGACATGCTATTATGCTATAGATTGAGTGACTACTCATTAAGGAAGATAGCGTCAAAATAGTAGATAGATATGAAGAGCAAAATGCACTGATCCAAAATAGTGTAGTAGCAACTAAGAATATGAAGAAGGAAGTTTTTTTTTTTTTTTTTTTTTAATGTACAATTTCCATCTCACCCTTTATTGTTTTAAATATGGGAAAGACTCTTTCTTTCACATTATAATAAGGCAAAATTGGATACTATTTATAAACCCATAATGAGAGTCTCTCAGTCTCTTATCTAATAGTGGGATTTCCTGGTCGTTTGGCATGATCAAAGATCTTGTGGAATTATACATTGTGCCGAAAAGAAGCGCTTAGAATCAGCAAGGAAAACAAGTCAATGTCAATGAAATAATTCGTGGGCATAGCCCTATCTCGTCGAATCTACATATGTGGTCGAGATAAATCTATTTGGTTAGATCATTTTAGGACAATTTTAGCTTAGCTCAGTGCAAAAATCTAATTAGTTGGTATACCCCCATATAATGTGAATTGCTCATGGCATCTTAATACATGAATCTTGTAATCTACTTGGCTAAGTTATCAAGTTGGTGCCAATATCAGATCATGTACCTTTCTCTGTAAAAGCGTATTAAAAATTGAAGCTAAAACTTATCATATAATAAGACCTAATATCCACTACTTAAGATCCCACGACTCATAATATGGATATAATTCTTTCAATGGCATGACACATGTTTGAAAATATAATTGACCCAAAATGCTTTGATAATGAAAGAACTACGAGAAATTCATATTCTTTCTGCCATGACACACAAGAATATGAATATTTGATACTTTTCAATTTTTTCCAGTAATGAAAGGAAGGAAATGAAAAAAAAGAAAAAATTCATCATCATTATATACAAAATATAGAATAAAATTATTAATGTACCCATAAAATGTAATAAAAAGTGGAAAAATGTTGGAGAAGTTAAATAACTTTTTTTCACTTAATCTTTCCTATTATCTCCAATATGGTAGAGCCAAGGGCAAAATTTCCGTCCCACGATTTTCCTCTTTTTTTCCAAATAAAGGAAAGTGTTTTTAAAATTTCATTTTACTTCTACTTTCTTTGTCCTCCTAATTCTTTCGCTCAGTTCGAATCATAGTGCTTAAGGAGAAGAAGAAAAAGAAAAGCATTACATTTCAGATAATCTCCTTAAAAGTATAATTGAAGATCAACTAATTTGGGAGTTTTAACAAGTACTTGACCGAATTTTAGTTTAGAATTTGCCATTTACTTCCGGACAACGTCACCTATCATTCTTTTCATCTTTCCTCTCCGGGAGAAGGGGCTTTCACAGTTCTGAACATTCCCCTATTTCTGTGTAGTGCTTTCTTTGAGGATGAATCTAACCCAACTTTGGCGACATGTTCCATCTGCTACGTATTTCTACAAACAATCAGTCGGATTCATTCCCTCACTATTAAATGGGGTTTTTCTTTTTATTAATTATTTTAATGGAATTAATTCAATTTTTAATCTTACAGTTTAATTATGTATATTAAATTTTTACTGTTAATATATAAATTAATAATGAGATTGAAAATTAAACCGATTTAATAAAAAACAAAGATAAGACCATAAAAAAATTTATAAATAGTTAGGATTATTAAGTATTTAGGAGACACAAATCAATTAATAACTTAATATATACTTATATATATATATATTTATATATATGTGTGTGTGTGTTTTTAAAAGTTAAATAATTTATTTTTTATATTTATTCAAAAGATATAACTTTCTGCAGCACATACAACTCTTTGAAAAAAAAAATGCATATATATTCTTTTGATAAAAATGAAATTGATGCCTACAGACGGGTCTCAAGAGACATAACTTTTTACGAGAGGATGCTAACCTTATGAGAAGTTGCATCATTATTACTAGTTTTGTTAAATTCGGATTGATACTTATGATCCAATTTAAGTTTCGATCGAATTCGATTCTTCCTTTTTGTTCTTCACTTTCATATATGTTCAGATTAATCCCTCAGACCGGATTTGACAACACTCGTTCATTATTACTTTCATGCATGCAATTATTTAGTAAACAAGTAAATCTGATCCAAATTTGTCAGTTTCCCACTTGGAACTTGGACGCGTTTTGGGGACGGAACAAAATGGTATCATACTTTCCAGCGAGTAACTATATTCTCCATCTCCGCTATTTGTTTCTCTTTTTCCCTTACTCTTCATGATACAGTTAGGTTTGCGGTGGATGGAATTATGATTTTCAAGAATAAAAGTTACCCAATATGCCTGAATCATTACTTCAAAACAAAAATGCATTTTATACTAGTAAGTACATTAGGTCATATTTACAGTATTAATATTCATAAAACTAGGTTGAACCCACAGGAGTTACGACTAGTTCCTAACTAAATTAGCCCAACTTATATCTAGGCAAAGCAAAATTTACTAAATTAATAAAAATCTAAATCTACTTGTAAATAATATAAAATATGGGAATATTAAAACCTATATTAATAAAATCAACGAACTAGTAAATTGGGATATTTGGATTTAATGTTAATGATCATGATATTAAAATATGCCATATTCAATTATAGGATTATTGATCAATTTATATTATTTCCTTTAATTTCTCTTCCGAGTTATTAAAGTATTAAAGCATAATGATTACCTTCTTAGAAAGTGTAAATTACCCTAATTAATTAACTAAGTCTTTCTATTTCTAGAATAGATTATTTAGTAATTAACCATTTTAAGTTCTAAACCCTAACTCAATTACAATGCATTATTCCTTATATTTTTCTTGTAATCTGCCATAGAATTGATTGAATTAATTTTATTCTTTTCATATTTAACCCATTCTAACAAGCATTCCATATAAAATAAAATAAATTCTCAATGAACAAAAATCAAGAACACACAATATTCAAATATTTAATATAGTAATATTATAGACCCATCAATCCAATATTCTAAACAATTAAGTCTAATTTATGATTATAATGAGAACACAAATTAAATATTAAGAGGAAAGAGAGAACATAGTCTTTGTTGAAGATTCAAAAATCCTAACCCTTTAATCTTTACATAAATTACGCTATTGCTTGCAACCAGTTTAGATCCCATTATTATTAAAAACTACAAATAAAATTACCCAATGGAATTAAACAAACAAAATAGAGTCAATGATTGTGAAGTGTTCTTGTTTAGTGCATTAGCCTCCTT
Source organism: Laguncularia racemosa (assembly GCA_037954665.1). Classification (NCBI taxonomy): domain Eukaryota; kingdom Viridiplantae; phylum Streptophyta; class Magnoliopsida; order Myrtales; family Combretaceae; genus Laguncularia; species Laguncularia racemosa. Next base: position 300,532 of record JBBMOL010000166.1, read on the forward strand.
TTTCATGTGTGTTGTCTTATTTTATAGTCTTCAAACCAAATCTTATTTTCATTCCTAATTTGTTTTTTTTTTTTAATTTCAAAGAATCTGTTTCCTTGATTTATTATAATTTGGCACATGATTCTTGCACTTACAATAACCGACGTGTATATTTTTTCAATCAACATATTCTCCCATCAAAAGAATAAAAATGTACTCTTTAGTGTAATATAAAGTTGAATAGAAACATATAATTTTCACACTTATCATTGTAAACTTGCCAAAATGTCGAACGAACTGCCTTATGCAATAAATATATCATATCAACTATTTCATTTACTAATGGGGAGATCGGTTTTTTATTTTTATTATTATTATTATCTTAGGAAAATGACAAAGTGCCAGGATCTAATGGTTTTATGGCAAAGTTTTCTCAAGGAAGTATGGAATATAATTGGTCCAGACATGTTGGTAGTGGTCAAGGAGTTCCTATGTTTAGGAAAGTTAATAAGGGAAGTAAATACTACAATTATTAGTCTTATCCTAAAGGCAACAAACCCCTCAAATGTTTTGGAATTTCAACTTATTGCTTGTTGCAATGTCCTTTACATGGCAATTTTTAACATTTTAGTGGTGAGATTGATAGCTATCTTACCTACCTTTATAGGGAAAGAGCAAGTAGCTTTTATTCTAGGGCAAAGGATAATAGATAACATTTTCTTAGCCAAGAGTTGATAATAGGCTACCATAACAAAAGAAGCTCACCACAGTGTGCTGTAAAAGTTGACATTCGAAAGGCTTATGACACAATCAACTGGGACTCTATTCTCATGGTACTTCAATGTATATGTTTCCAACCTCAATTAATCTCCCCTGTAGAGCAATAGATATCCATAGTTAAAATCTCCAAAAATGTTAATGGGGAATTATTAGGCTTCTTTCCAACCAAAAGGGGCTTGAGACTAGGGGATCTAATGTCCCCATATCTTTTTGTTATGAGAATGGAAGTGCTTTCCACCATTTTTAGAAATATGGCTTGCAACCCACATTTCTGCCACCATTGGAGGTGTAAAACTGGAAAACTAACACGCCTTTGTTTTGTAGATGATCTAATGATTTTTCGTAAAGGAGATATGAAGTCCTTGTTACTAATTCAAAATGCTCTATAGCTCTTTTACGAGATGTTAGGTTTAGTTGTTAATGAAAGGAAAAGTAACATTTTCTTTGCTAATGTGCATTAGCAAGTTAAAAATGATATTTTGCAACTGATTCACTTTTAGAAAGAAACACTCCCTATTTGTTACCAAGGGGTTCCTCTCCTCTCAACTAAAAGACTGTGGTGCTCACCTAGGATGATTAACTCAGGAATCATAGTTTGGACTTTAGAATTCCTCTCATACACTAGCAAGCTCCAGTGGATTAAATTAATTTTTTTCTCTACTTAGGTATGCTAGTGCTTGATCTTCTTGTTGCCCAAATCAGTGGTGAATGGATTGGAACAATTCATGAGAAATTTCCTATGGAATGGGAGGCCAAATGTTTCAACTAAAGCAAAAGTGAAGTGGGAAGTTGTGACTACATCAAAGTGTAGTAGCGGCCTAAGTATATGATAAGAGTAAATTAACCCTTGTAAATCATAGGCATTAAGAATGAATTTGTATAATCTTTTGAATAAAATCAATGCGGATTCGGTACTTAATAGATAAAAATTCATGTTTCAGGGTATAATACCAAAGAGAAGGAGAAAGATCACACAAGGAGCATAATTGAAGCTTAAAAGATCAAGTTAAAGTTATTCATGGACAACACGTGGAAAGCCACGGCCGTGTCATGAACCGTGGGCACACCTGAAGATGAAAACGTCACTTGGAAAGGAAGCACGGCTCGTGATAAGGGTGTGTTTGAAGCCGTAGCAGACACTACGAAGAAGAGGAAAGCTCCATAACGTGGCACGGGTGATAATCTGGCCGTGCCTCTAGCCGTGTTGATAGCAGTGCTTCTAGCCATGTTCCTAGCTGTGCTTCTAGCCATGCCAAACACTGAACAAGATTGAGGAATTACATATTTGCGACCAGAGGGAGACACGGTTTGTAATCTGGCTGTGCTCCTAACCGTGCCAAACACTGAGCAAGATTGACGAGTTACATAGTTACGACCAGAGGGAGACACGGTTTGAAATCCGGCCGTGCTGTTGGGCGTGCCAGGCGACCGTTATTCACTTGACGAGATTCACTTGGAAAAGGAAAGATACAATCGTATCTTTCCAGCTGGAGATGCTCGGCCATGCCTTAAGAAGTATAAATAGGACAACCCTAATGAGCAAAAGAGAGGGGGGGGGGGGGGGGGGGGGGAGGAGACACAAGAGAAACCCTAGAGAAGAGAAGCGGCGGCCAGGAGCTGTTGCCAGAAGAGTTTCGGATTGGAGGCCAAGATATTTCGTGTTTGAATTTTATTTATGTATTCAATTATTTTATGTTTTGCTCTTCCTATTGAATTCATGAGTGGCTAATTGTCTCATACCCATTCCCTTGAGAAACCCCTAAGTATCATCATGTAATAGAATTGTTGATGTTCAATAATTTAATTCTATTCTTTGAGTTTGTTCATGTTGCAATTATAGTTTATTCATCTTGATATACGCGCAATATTAGGATGGGATTATATTTCTATTATTAAGATTGAGAAATCGGTAATAGAATAGATCTTGCATGAATAAAAAGACCCCTTGTAATCCTAGAGATAGGTTATAGGATGTCTTCTGTATTGAACAAGGTCATTGAGGTCTGGTTCAATTGAGAGTCTTAGAATTCTACTGCAATCTTGATTATGTTAATTGAAGAGAGATCTTAATTGGCTTAATTAGGATTAGGGATTATTGATCTTGAGAAAGACTCTAATCTAGTGTAAGAAACTCCGCAGATCAAAGATTGGGTATTAATCATTGGATAGGTTAGAATTGAATGAAAGCTACATGAGAATCAAGGGTGGATCTTGGGCAGGGTATGTTTAAATCATTGAATTAATTAAGGGAGTGTTTGAATACATTTACTTTGTTCATTTTATTTGTCTCTTCCAGGTTTAAGCAATAATTAGGATAGTTGAGATCATCGATAGTGAGAGGTTAGATAGTAGGAGAATCGTTAGTACTAGTACTTATAAGTCTTCGTGGGATCGATACCTATACTCCTATGCTATACTGCTAGTCGATAGGTACACTTGCCTTAGAACTGATCGTAAGCTAGGATTGAGTAGAGGTTTAAACTTGTTTAGAACGGTCAGATCGTCCACCAGTATACCTAAGTTATACTTATGGAACAAAGTTGCGCAAACCAAGCACATTTAGCATGTTTGCAAAGGTGGTTAGACAAGATTATGGGTAGGTTGGATACACTCAACATTAAGGCCACTATTTTTTAGTAGCTAAAATACCTACAGTGTGCTCTTAAAGTTGGAAGAAAATTCTTAAACTTAAAATCATGGTACATAGACATTTCTAGTGGGAGGATCCTGATGGCCTATCCATGTCACTTTAGTCTGATTTCTATTTCCCTATAAGGCCTCTTGATACCATGTACAGTGAGTGTGAAATTGCAGGTTCTAGCCTACATAGAGATGCAAGGCTATACCTATCATCGATGGTAATGTAAGTAGTTTTCCAAACAAGCTATTTTGGGAAAATTTCATCATTCCAATCACAATTAAACCTCACTCTTCTATCCTTGATAGAACATGGAAGCTATCTACCTTAGGCAAAAACTCCATAAAAAGAAGCTATACTACTCTTGCATCGCCAGTACCAAAATGTGGATGGCATAACATAGTTTGGAATAAGGCATCCATTTCATGCCATTCTTTTTTCCCCTAGCTTACTTGGCAATAGAAATTTTAGACCCTTGATAGGCTACACTCTTAGGGCATTACTATCTCCACCTCTTGCTTCCTATGTGCTTAGCATGATGAAGATCACTCCTACTTATTTTTTTATTACCCTTTCTCAACATAAGCTTGGACCTTTGTTTGTGAAAATTTTCAATATCTAACTCCTTTTCTTTCCTGAGAAGGAGTAACAACAACTCTTTTGGCAATAACTTCATCCTCAAATCCTCAAATTCTAATGTGGTAAGCACCTCTAATAGCTTTAGTCTATTGTATATGGAGGACTTGCAATAATCTGTAGTTGGGAAAAGTGCCCCCTCTACCTAGATCTTTAGTTAATCAAGTTCTTGCTTATGTTAGGCTTTGTTAGTCCCATTGTTCAGTTTACTTTATTTCTCACAGTTTTTTTATACACTCTAGCTTTAGACTAAAGTGAACTATGTAAACCTTCTCGTCTATAATAGTTGTATTCTGCTACTTATTAATGAATTATTTACCTAAAAAAAAAACTATATGTTGTTCATCTTGCTTTTATTGAAATTTATTATCTTAAGTCAACCATGTACAGTATTGGTATATAGCATTTTAAAGTGCCTAATTTTCTGTATTAAGGTGGAAACCCTATTTTCAGTATGTCTAGTACTTTCATTGTCTTTTACTTTTTATCTTACAAAGAATAAGCCCCTTTAATATGAATGTGTGATATTTGAAAGAGGATATTTTGGTAAAGCGCTTACTAATATAAAACCACCCACTATTCTATTAAATCTTTGTTCTCTCTTAAGTTAGTTTTATTTGATTATTTATACATTTTTAAGAGTAATTTTTAAGGCCAACCTATTGTAGATGCATTATTGGCTAGCACAATTATATTATATTATCAGTTGCAAAATCTTAGAGTAATTGAGACACCTACAAAAGGTAGAAAATAAGCTACAAGGGGTATTGAGGGGTGCCAAAGGTTACTTCGGTGTGGTCACTCTTATGCCTAAATCTCCATTAGCATAGAGGATTTGAGAGTAATAAAGTGTAGGGTGAAGCAAGAACTAAGAGATTGGAATCATTTACCAAATAATCTCATTCCCTATTTATAGGGAATGGGGTAGACTTCGTGTAGTAAGTGCATTCATATCTAAAGATTTGTTTCTAATATTGTGAAGGGTGAGTCTTTGACCAAATTCTTTCCTTATTTGCTAAAAGTAATTTTTGCCTCCCTTATTTGGTTGTAGGATATGCACAGCCAATCTAAGCTTAAGCTCAAGCATGTAGATAGGAATCGATGCTTATAGTGATGTAGCAATTTGTTGGTAGTCGATTTTGGCATAAAGAGTTCAATCAAGGGCCTAAACAGGTTCGATTGAGGCTTGGGGATCTAAGCTCAAAAAGCTCTATCAACATATTGTTATTTAAAAGATCGAAGATTAGAACATTATTATCCCAATTGAACTTACACTATACTAGCAATTAGAGGGATTATTCCTAATCTCCTAATTACTGCACATGGTTTCAATAGATAACTTTTTCCTCTTTTTTTGATCTTAGGAGAACATAAGCCATGAATTTTTGTGGAAATTACTATTCGTCTTTTTGTAGAAGTGAAATCATGCACTAGTAGTTAAAACAAGACGTTGTAATTAATACATCGTACAGTGAAATAGTTACATATATTTTTTATTTTCTCAAATGTACAAAAGAAAAATAAAAAGTAAGCTAGATCTAAATCATACTTCAGCTTGAAAAATGATTTCAAGTTATGTAACATATACTACAGTAGCTTTGTTCGCACCACTTTGCTCATCGCCACTTCACCACCATATGCCACTTAATTTGGAGAACTAAAATGAGAGAGGAATGAATAATTCAGATAAAGGATACAAGGTTTTAACAATGCAAAAAGGAGATAAATGTTATTAGAAGCAGTGTAAATAAAAAATCACATATTGTTAATGTGGTACATTAAAAGCCAAAATGGATAATGTTGATGTGATACATTTAATAGAATTATAACAATGGTATGAAAATATCTTTTATTTGCGCCACTATTTAATACCATTCACTCTTTATATTGCTAAATTTTTAATCCTTTATTTAAACTTAAACTTAAATATTTATTTTAGGTATATATTTTTTTCCTCGTGGATTTTCTTACTTGAATTCATTATAGGGAGAATTAGATGAGATTAAAATAAAGTTAAAACACACACACACACATACAAATGGATATGAGAGAGTGAGGTTGGCATCAATATTGAGAGGAGATAGGGAGAGTAAGCACTGTGGCATTCTAAAATTTTCCATTTATTTAATGTACCTTCATAATAATGAGAATAATAGAGTAAGAAAATAAATATAGTCGGGATTTTACAAATGAAATCTTGAGACTATATAGGTCCATATAGATAATATGGTCTTCGATCCAATTCCCACAAGTTCCATTCATGAATGAAGTCCCATAAAAGGGTACCTTATATAGAGTGAGAGACTTTGCTTAAATGTCATATAAAGATAACTAACAAAATTCCTATTTAGTAAGATACCATGAAGGTGTAACAACTAACCACTTATTTTACTTAAGCGAGACATGTTAAGGCTCCTTAACTATTTAATTACTCTATTTTTATTTTTAATTTGTGAAATCTTTCATTAGATTTTGAAAACATTTGTTTAGATGATTAAATGGTTAGATTGTTCTATTTCATTTAATAAAAACAACCAATAGAGTTAATTTTGATTATTTTTTGGAAAACATTTTTTTAGGTTACAAAACAAGGACCAATTAAACTGGGTTAAAAGTTAAAGTATCTAAAGGATAAACCAAGGCTCAAAAAGCCCAAATAAAGTCCAAAGTGTAGTTACAAACCAAAACCATAAAACAAGTCTAAGTCTATGTAAAAGTAAAAGTCTAGATGGAAATAGGTCTAGTAAAGGTGATATATCTACTCCTCATCCCACATGCAGTCCCCATTGAGATCCTCAAACACAAGACCATAGCCAAAATCATTATAAGTAAAATCAACATAAAGATTGTCACTTGAAAAGATAGAAAATGGGTGAGTTAAAGGACCCAGTATAGGCAACCACAAACACATACCATGCTTCTCATATGTAAGCCTAGTTTCTAGCAATAAACAAGATTTATTAAGATAATTAATTTATGTATAACAAGCAACACACTTTCATCATCTTCAAAAGTGGAGTGTCTCATGACTCCATAACACGATGGGGAACATAGGGTCCGATTCACTACAGTGCAATCGAGAGTTGACATGAACGACTAGATTCAAGTTTGATGACAATCATATATCTAGTAGCCACATATAAAATTCTTCATGAAAAGTTACCTCCAATGAATACAACTCATAGTTAACGTACTATATGTAAAGCCCACAACTTTGTATAACACTTGCTAACATATCCTTTTATGCTTGCTGGCTTGTACCAACATGATTCCTTCCTATTGACTACCTACTACACCACTAAGTATTGCTTGTTGACCTAAAGCAACCAAGCACAATAAATTACACATGTATATTAGCCAAGTTTAATTACTAGCGAGTTTTTCTCTATCTACAAACACACACAACACACAATTTTAGAAAATCACATACTTACCAATCCTACAATCATAAAGTGAACCAAACACTAGAATCTGAAGTCGAATCCAAATCATATATGCAATTAACATTTAAAGTCAACTATTTGTCTTTAATAAAATTTAGATCTTAATTCCATTTAATAGGCTTATTTGACTAAGTCCAATTATAATACTTAGTATATTTTAGGTAACTGAAGTATGGCTCATAAGGAACAACTAGGCCTAATTGAATTTATTCAAGTCCATCTATTCACTAAATTAATTAATTAATTAATTCAAATTTCTTAATTTTATTATTTACTTTAATTTAATTTATTTAGTTTTATTTATTTATTTTATTTTTTAATTTTAATTTTTCATTTCTTGGTTTGTTGTGAACTAGTTCAAATCATGTGAAACTAACCATGGTTAGATTGGGTTAGTCCATGTAGCAAGAGGGGTCCTACTTTCTCTAATTTTTATTATTTATTTGTTCTTTTATTTTTTTATTTATTATTTATGAAAAATCCAATTTTTATTATCTTTCTCATAAACACCTTTTTACATATGAACCACCCATTTTAAGCGAGTTTAATTCCAAATCTTAATAATTCATTATGTTGTTATTGTTACATGCTCTTGAGGTTTTGTTGATCATGTAGTAATGTTGGTCATTAACACTAATCAAATCATTCAAAATCTCATAACTCATTAAAAAAAACATATTTTTGATGAATTTTAAGGCTCTTGAAAGATCAAACTTAGGTTTCAGAGATGAATACTTTGAGTATAATGTTGAATGTGATGAACATGGTTGAGGGTGGGATGAATTTCTGAAAAATTATTTTGACTGAAAACATTTCTTTTTGTAAACATATAAGCTTCAAAAATCAAAACACTTACATTTTCTAGAACCCATTTGAATTTCACTAAATCCTCTCAAGAACATTTGTGAATTTTCATCCTCATGTTCATCATATTCAATTAATTTTCTGGAAAATTTTTGGAAAATCATTAAACATTTTAAGTTCACATCTTTAAGCCTTAAATCATCAAAGCTCATTTCTAATCAATAACACGATCATCCTATATCAAAACACAACTAATAATCATCAAACATCAATTAGACACCACATTCATCCACTTCAAAATTTATTTTGCAACAACATATATTATTAATCAATTAGTTTATATTCAAGTCAAGTAATCAACCTTTAACAACAATTTAGTACAACAAGATGTCAACAGATCATCGTTTTGGCTAAAATTCCAATGTGATAAAGTAAGGTAAAGCTCATATTCCAACCCATCAAAATACACATTAACATAACCAACTACTATAATTCACTTCCAATTCATCTAATACTATTTAAACATAAAGTTCATCATTATAAACCTAAAATTTCCAACAACATATTCCCAATCTTTCTAAGCCTCTAAAGCATATTAAATTCACTCCAATTCCATTTATTCATCATACATCTCAAGAACTTAATTTATTATTAATAACACTGTTTTTGGTATTCCACATATTATCATCTCATTCAATTTATCACACCAATTTACTCCAAGTCCACCTAAATCATATTATATGCATACTAATTCATCAAACACCTTCTTAACACTAAATAAAACGTCTAATGGATATTACTCAATGAAAACATAACCAAGACACACACACAATGCACACGTCACCCATTTTACATCATTTCATTAGATCAAGCCCACTTACATCAAGCTTGGAAAATCAAATTTTACTCTTACCTCTATATGAAAATCCATGTGAACCTCAATGAAACTATGATCTCCACTTGGTTTTCTTACACTTCTTCAATTTCCTTCAATTGTTGATAAAAGAATTAAAATCCCATTAAATTAAATCCAAATCAACTCTTAGTTTAAGCTCAATTTGAAGTTTACTCATTGAATTAGACTTTAAACCTTGTAGATAATTTTCCAATTCTTTTGAATCTTCAAGAGTTTGATTGAATTGAGCTCGAGATGCTAAAGAGAGGGTTTAGGAGTGGGTTTTCTCATTTTTTTTGTTCTAGACTTTTCTTAGCTCAAATGCCTTAGTTGCCCCTCCTTACTCTAGTTAAGGTGATAAGCTAATTAAGTAATTTGAGCTTTTTCCCAAAATATCTTAGTTAGTTCATTGACTAAAATGTCACTTAACTTAATTAATCAATGTGTGATATTGTAACATCACCTTATGAATTTTTATTTTCCATTCTAATTTCCTTCACTTTCATTTTTTATTGGCTTATTTAGACATGATGGGGACTTTGTTTCACATGCCTTGATGGCTTGTTTGAATGACATCCGAATTTCTAGCTATTGGTGACTTTTGTTGAACTATATTCAAATTATGTGATGGGGCTTGTTCTTGTGGAATCTTTCCTGAATTTTAGGCTTGTTCTCCTTCTTGTTCGTCCTTGCATTTTTCATGATTTTTAATATAAATTAATAAAATATGTGGAAATAAAAGAAAAACTAAAGGCTAAATTCTAAATTTGACAATTACCATAGTTTGTAAGTTAGAAGGCAATATGGTGTTATTGGCATCTAATGACTATAGGAGATCCTCATATTAAGCCTTATACTGTCTTCTAAACATATAACAAGAAAAATTAGTTCCAAATTTGTGACCCTGTATGGGGTGGTTATATATGGACATGCAATGACTAAAGGCTAAAGATTGTTAATATAGATGGAGTCTCAAGTTAGACATGACACTAGGCAAATGTGTGTAGTGTTGAGTATGAGGTTTGTATAAAAACTATCGTATAATGTTTTATTTCTTGAATTGATTCATTATATTGATTTCATATATTACATTAAGATCTGATATTATGAAGGTTTCCAATAGAGATTTAGTGATGATAAGAAGAGTTAAATATGCTAATTTATACTTACAACAAGGAATAGTAATGCATGCTTGTTAATTGTAGATGTTGATCATCTAAGGTGCAGGATCCCTATTATGTTGTTGGCTATGACTGAAAATTAAGCATGTCTTCATAGTGTAATAAAATAGTTTACTTCACTTGAGCTTGCTTAGATGCAAAGGTGAAGAGTCTTTGAAGGAAGATAGATATCGGGTAGTCTAAACAGAACTTGGTAATAGTGGTGCATTGGCTTGTGAAAATGAAGATGTGATTAGTATCTAAGGTTATAGCTAGTTATAGTTATTAAAATATATGTACAACTTTATCTAGGTAGGGTAACCGGGGTTTGCAATTTAGTAAGATACACTATACAACTCGGAAGGTAGTAGTTGGGAAGATTGAATTAGATAGCTCAATTGCTAGTGCAGCTTGATTTTATTTGCATGTGCTGATTTGTGCAAATTTAAGTTGAATGGAAATTATACAAAACTTGAGTTTGGAAAAGGCTAATTAGTGAAGAAATGGACAAGAGCAAAATCAAAGTGTGATATGATAGATTAAAAACGACCACCCAAGAGAGGGCAAATGACAAGCTTGGCAGTGGTTAATAAACCAATTTCCTTTTATTAATATTTTGAGCTAATACAAACTATATTTATATATATGCTATAGAGTGTATTATGTTGGGTAAAAGACTTGTAGAAATCTTAAGGTCCTAGCTTAAAGAAAAAATAGTGTTTTGTGATTGTGAGTAAAATATAATAGTGTTGTTTTTATATGAGAAAAGCTTTATTGGATATTGTACGTCACATACATATACCTATGTGGTGAACAAGTACTAATAGAATTCAAATATATGTAATTGATAGTGGATAATTTCTAAAATTATTATTACTTATATTTTATGTGTCTAAATTTTATAACTCACTAGTTATATATATATAGCCATCCCATCACGCAATCTTGCAGCCACTTAGGCTTCATCCATAAATCAAGGTGCGTCATACAATTTTCTTTGAGAAAACAACCGGGAGAGGTTTATATGAACCATAACAGGTTACATTTCTACTAACTCTCACTGCTAATTATGCCGAAAGGACGTGTAACCACCGGCCTTAGGACGTTTCAAAATGAATGATTGGATGAGAGAAAAGTAGATTAATCATGATGTACGAAAATAGAAGGAAACTGCTACTAATGCAGCCTAAAATCAATAGTCTGTTCACTCTTAATTAAAATGTTGAAATTCTATTAACATATGTCGAGTCTCCACATTTCATTTTGATTTTTCATATATATATATATATATGTATATATACAGTACATATGAGTGATAGCCGATAAACGTGGATCGTCAATTCAATTTTGTCCTTGGAAAGAAGCATCAACCATAAGAATATGCGGACACCATATTTCAGGAAGAGAAGTTCATGTTCTGATTGGACGCTCTAAATGTTTCAGGAAGAGAAGTTCATGTTATGATTGGACACTGTAAAAACTGGGAGCATCCAACTAGAGAATATTCATAACAAATTAATGCTTAAGTGTGTCCCAAACTGATCACTAGAGTACAACATGGTCCAAGGTTTGCATTATTTAAGGACACACGTTTAACATTCTAACATTCTAGTCCTCATTAATCCCGAAGGCCTAGGACCTAGACTTATATATATATATATACACACACACATCACGCCAACCCGAGCTGGAGAACTATAAGCTAACCTCACTGGCCGGTTCTCTCACACACACACAAATACACACGGAGAGAGAGAGAGAGAGAGAGAGAGAGAAATGTCTTTAGCATATTGTGCAAAGGAAAAGAAGCCATGTGTGCGTTGGGTTGAGAGATACTTTAAGGACTGTCTATGCAATCTGAAAGATGAGTTTTCGTTTGGCTTTGGTCTCATGAGTCTTGTCTGTTGGGGAGTTGCAGAGATACCTCAAATTATTACGAACTTCCGCACCAAATCCAGCCATGGAGTTTCTCTTGCCTTTCTTCTGACTTGGGTTGCTGGGTCTGCTTTCTCACTCCCTCTCTCTCTCTCTTATAAAACTTGGTTTAATCATGTCATAAGTACACTATTTTCCACCTATATCCTTACGAGCTTAGTGCTCTCTTGTCATAATCAACGCACGTATAAGAACATCACGGTGAGAATACAATGAACCGGAATTTAACATTTAAACCGTGCTTCAATGTTTGTACCAAACAAAGTTGATAAAATGCATACAACAAGCTATATGTTGGAAATTTACATATTTTATATGATGCTAATTCAGATTTTTATGCAGAGATGTATTCAATATGGTAGGATGCCTTCTCGAACCCGCAACGGTGAGTATACTATATTATAACTTAATTGCCTCTATAGATAGATGTATACATATACGCATACATACATATACGTGTATATATATATTTATATATTTTTAAGAAAATTATAATACTAAACAAGAAATGACAAATAATAACGATCAACAGGATTTAATATAAAAAACCCAAATTAAAAAAAAAAGCCACGGAAATTTTCGGTTTAATCATATCATAGGTAGACTATTTTCCACCAATATACATATGAGCTTAGTGGTTTTCTTTTTCTTTTTTTTCCTGTCATAATCAACGCATGGATAAGAACATTATAGTGAGAGGACAATGAACCGGAATTTAACAAATAATACGTTAAATCCTGATTTTTTTTATTATTTGTTATTTTCAATTTATTATTATAATTTTCTTAACATATATGTTAAGAAACCTTTTATGTCTTCTCATCCCATAATTTTAGAAGATTGTCTCATCTAAATAATCGTCGCGAATTTTCTTTCAACCGGGGGCTACATACGAGCTTTATCAACATAAAATGAAACAGCCAATAAGAAAAAAATGGAAAAAAAAAAACAAATAGACAAAAATAAAAGGCAAAAGAGCCAGTAAATAAAAGTACAAGTGGAGAAAAAAGGGGCTCCAGTGAAACCAATAGCTCATAATATGTATCGGAATTTGAAGGATGATCAGATCAGTCCTCCCTGCCATTTCTGCCCTCTCTTAATCATCAACCCTTTTATTTGAAGCTTATCCAACTTTTATTTTCTTTTCACTTTTTTTTTTATTTTTTATTTTCTATTTTCTAAAATTTAATGCGCTGTTCTGTTTTCTTTCTTCGTTGTCTCATTATGTTCTTTACAACTAGGTGTTTGTTTTGATATATTTTAAATTCTACTGTCTGGTATTGCAGCTGCCGACCCAATATTACACAGCCCTGGTATGTACACATCCCTATGCACCTGTATCATGTTTCTTGTCATTTCTAGAAAATGAACTTTAATTAGGCAGGGTTTATTAAAAAAAATGCTATAATTAATGTAATGGATATTTATTAAAAATATGAATTACTATTACTTCACCCTTTCAATTACTCTATTTTCTCATATAGTATGTGTAAAGTAAAATAAAAGTTGTTTTCCTGTTGTAGCTTGCAAAAGTATGTATATTCTTTTAGCGAGTAAATTATCTCATGAATAGTTTAGCAAAATCATCATAATTACTAATCGAAGTAACAAAATAGTGGATAAGGTTATAGAGACTTATAGTTTAAACTTGGAAACCGGATAAATATTAAGAAAAATGATAGTTGGTGTTCCATGATTCTTGTTAATATTCAAGCAAGGAAATTTTTATATATTTTTGTAAACTTATTTTTTTTATTGTAATAAATAAAATGATATTTTTTTAAAAAATTAACTAATGTTGTAGAACACTTAGCAACGCGACATCCCGCAAACCTTAAAAAATATATATATTGATGTACTACTTGTGGAGTAAAATTGCCCTGTAAGGTCAGGCAAAAGACATCCATTCAATTTCACAAATATAAAACTAAAAATTTAAAATATAGAGAGTAGGAGCATGGCCGAAAAAGCTTGTCAAACTATGTATCAAAACATGATACGACTATGTTATCTTTGAATCACCTCCTTGTCAAACTATTTATCAAAACATGTATGATTATTATCCTTGAATGACCTTAATGTTATCGACTCCTATCCTATACCAAGACAGTATTTGGTTTTCCCTCCTTTAATCGATAAAAGTATATATATAATTATTACTTTTGATCCTTTATCTTTTATTTTTTACAGCATTATTTATTAAAGAAAAAGGTCGCATCAATATACTTTCTGCTATCAGGAAAAAATCCATACCTGTGGTACTGTGTCTCCACTAAAATACAACAGTTTGAAATAGAACATTTTGTACTTTAGCTATGTATAACTTCATAGAGAAAGTAAACAAAAAACAGAAAACATTCTCAATCGGAAACACGGTCCCCCGGTTACTCTATACATAGGCCTTCTGGACTATGAACGACCCTGTGTGCCCCCTTCCATCTGGAATTTTTTATATATATATATATATTAGTGTCATGAAACATTGTAATAGGTAAAAGGAAAATACAACTATTTTTTACTTTCAAAGTTATTGAATATTAAAAAAAAAAAAAAGTAATGAAAAGAACCGGATAATTATGTGTCTTAGTTTTTCTTATTAAAGAGTTATGCTACGGTCGTATATGTTAATAAAACCGTTTAGTTTATTATTTCTGTAAAATTATTCAATTTTCTAAGAAAATTAAATTTCATGACATTTGAATGGTTTACGAAGTGGTCGAATTTTATTATGTCCATTTTTCAAGTTCTGTTTCTATAAATTGTTTTTCAGGTGGAAACATGTCACTTAATAAGATTTATTTCCTCTTACTTTGTCCATACTTGAAAAATAAAACGATATTACATGAAAAAGTCAATTTTTTTTCTTTACTAGCCTTGCTGGATTGAGTTTAGATAGCACTCATGTCAAATTCAAAAATTGAAATCTAGTGTGTATATATATATATATATTCTGCCAGCAATATATATTCTAATAATCAAATTATTTTATTGCAGTGTTAATCTGATATATATCACATTCTGATCATACATATAGATAAATAATATCGTGCTATCCATTTCAAGTTTTGCCTTAGCGAACTGTTACCCAAGTTTGGGACATGCTGATTAACGTGACTTTTCCTTTACAATATTTTGAAATTAAACTATATATGGAGTTCAATTTTAGGTTGTTATAAATTGCATAATCATTGACTTTTTTTAATAGTATATATAAGAATATGTATAGATAGTAATTATGTTGTATTTATATATGGTATAGACGGCTTCCATTTTTGTGATGAGATAAAAAAATAATTATCTGGTCAACAAATTTTTTTTCTTTCTTTTAGTATAAATGCTGTATATGAATTATTATTATTATTTTTTCATGGTGTTTGGTTGGATAAATTCTTTCTTCCGCCAAACCATTCAAAACCACTAATCATTTTCCTTTCATTTTAAATATCAGCAGCATATACATTTTTCTAATATGTGGTTATATAATTACCTCAAAGTTTTACTATATAGCTTACATGATTGCAATATCTAAATTGGCATCAATTATAAATTTTTACATATTATATATATTTGTCTAAATTTGTCATAGAAAGTAAATATTGTTTATATAGCTGGTACTTATCGTTTTCAACTTAAGGTTGTACATTTAAGGATACGGTCAATTTAAATATTTTCTTATCACGGGCTTTGTTTACTACAAACTCTATGAATAAAATATCTTACACAACACAAAAAAACAGATGAATGCATCAAAGATCTTCGAATAAACATGCTTTTTATACCCATCATTACGTTTTTCTTTCTGGAAATTTTAAAATTCAACAGGTACATTTCTTGTAATTATTTCAGTGACTGCATTTGACTTGTAAAAAAAGTACCAATGTCGTTAGTTTTCATTTTTCATTCTTGGTCTTGACAGCTTTATGCCACAAGCACAGTAGTACTGGTGCTCCAGAGTCTGTACTACGATCACATCAACAGATGGTGGAAATGTCGCCGCATAAACAAAAGTGATCAGGAGGTAAATTTTTCAACGCGCAAAGTCCCAATGAAAGCACCCATGCTATATTCATTATCTAATTTTTGAATATATATTTTTATCTTTCTTATTGACATTTTAAATGTCAAAACCATCATTACTTTTTAAATCTTACTGTCCTCTATCATTAATCTATATAGTAAATCTTATATATTATTAGTGAATTGGGTTAATTTTATATTGACAGGATGGGGAAAACATCAAGGAACCATTGAGAGCAAAAGAATCTGATCATTATGGCATTCCCATCCCCAAATCAACACCTAAGTCATCTCCTCGCAGGGAGTTCTACTACACGTATGTTATAATCCTTCATCCATTTCCATTTGACTGCTATTAAAATACATGGTGTGCTTGTTTCACATAAAATATTTAATGAATTTTTTTTTCTAAGTAATATCGTGATATTATTAAAATAATAAATATTAATGACTTTTAGTAATAAGTAATGATTGAAGGTAGCTATAATAACTAGCTTCTAATGGTGAAATTTAACAACCATGGGAAACAAATAAAAAAAATAATTTTTTTTTTTTGAAAATGAAAACCATTTTTTCTATTTTTCATCTTTTCTCATATTGCATCAATCCAAATTTCACACAAATTCAAGATAAACACTATGACTGTCTACTTAGCTTGAATTTATACAATGGAACATGCTCATGCATGTACATGAGCTTCTCCTACAATTAGTTCCCCTATTAGTCTCCCCATATGATTGTATCAAGGCTACAAAGTGTGCCCTATTGATCCATGAGCCTCTATCATCTTATACCTATATGATAATTTCTGTTTACCTAATAGATTATGCCTAACTAACCTTGACGTTAAAATATACATGAGCATCTCCTACAACTAGTTCCTCTATTATAGCCTCGCTAATATGTTTGTCTTAAGGATACGAAGTACATCCCATTGACAAATGAGCCTCTATCATCTCACACCTTCAAGACAACATCCATTTACTTAATCGCATATGCCTAACTACGAATGAACCTTGACACTTGAAAAACCTTTTAACACTTGTCATTGAGCTCCCAAGTACATTTTAGACTTGTAAAGCTCTAGCTTCCTTTAGACTCTATTACCTATTGAGGTTGTGCATTGACGATGAGAAGAAAAATTAATATTTTCATCACATAGCTAAAAATGTTAGTTTTTTTCTTTTCCTCATAGCCCACAAACTAATAGGATCCTTTAACTATAATCAACCTTCACCATGTAATCACCATAAATTAATAGTCCTTAATGTAGGAAAAATTTATGAACCGACACTTGTAACAACAAGCTCCACAAAACACCATTTCACTATACTACATTATGTAGCACAATTTATTAAATCAAGAGATAAAGTAGTACTAGATTTTTTGGCGCATACTTTATATACAAATCAATGAGAATCAATCTAATATTTAGTTTGACTTAGACTCCACCTACACCAGCAATTTTTATGTTTCACTCATTGCTTGTCTACTTGTATAAGTACATTGGTTTGGAATAAATCTCCTTGTAATATGCACTAAATGCATTCTTGAAACTCCTTTGTCTATCAAATTCAAGTAACAATCCATTCTCCTTAGACTCCATTACCACCACATCAACAATTGCTTTAGTTTTACCATCTTGCATCTAGCATCAGTTTTTGCTCACTTTACTATTCTATTAACAATGCAAGCTAATCACAATTGATAGGCATCTTCCCTTTAAAATAGCCATAGCCATCAAATATTCATCTCTCTTGTAATTGGACCATTAGATTCCATATGTGGTCTAATTGTCCTTACCCATGGATTTTTTCTTGAACCCATGAATCTAAGATGTAAGATAGTGCATTAGGATCATCATAAATCTACTACTATTGACTCAGTGAGTGGTGTTAATAAAACATTTGTTCTTAAACTCAAGTAAATTCCTATTTAGTGCCTTCACAAGTTTGATTAATTGCCACAATGTAATTATATGTCTTTGATAAATTCCTTGATATCACAATTTACTCTTTAATTTGTAGATCATAAAATCTAAATCCCCCGTATCCTCTCACTACTACCACTTATCATATGCCATAATTAAATAAGGTACTACTACTCTATCACCAAGCTCCGACCGAGCTATCAACTTGGCTCTAGCCTTACTTTAGCTGCCATGGTTTAAACCTTGCCATGCAACCATGGCTCCAATTCCAGTTTGGCAATGCTCTCAAGTTTGGTAGTACTTTGTTGAGAATGCAGTCTAGATTTATCTTTATTGTTACATTTTGGGAAACACATGAGAGTAAGAGATAAAATAGTAGTGAAAGGGAAGATTTCATACACAGATTTGAAGTGAAAAATATCAGTCAACTGGGGTAAACACAAATAGCTTATATATCTCAAAGACTTTTCAACAGCAATGATTGGATTTTACGCTAAATAGCTTGCAAACATCAAACACATTTCAAAAAAGAAAAAAAACAGGAATAAAATTTATTATACATATGTTCATACAAGTTAACTTCAAGCATGAAAAGTATTTGATTTGTATGTATAAGCACTAAAAATATATGACCACCAACATATCATATAGGATTATCTCATAGGTGTGTTAGAAAGATATGATACTTAATTTTCTCTTTTCACTATAATCTAGTCAATATCAAGTTATTTGGATGGATAAAGTAAACCGATCGAATTGCTATTTTGATTTTGCAGATCAGCTCGATCTTTAGTTAGCAGTCCAACACCACCGTTCAATGCCTACATAAGAGCAGCTAGAAGTGGACCATCAGCATTGGAATTTGATAGCAGTGATTCCTCTGATGATGAAACGGTCCAAGTTTCACAAAAAAAAACAGGGAGTCAACCTAGACCAATCCCAAGATCGGTAAGTGATAGTTAGCTAATTTGTGATAGTGATCGATTTATCATATGATTAAGAATATCTTATTTATATTTATGTTAGAGATTCGGGTTTTGTAAAATATCATGTCTACTGTTTTCTCATCAATTGTATACTAAATGTGCTTAGTCAATTTTTCAACTCACATATAAGGAAAATTAATGAAATATGAAATATAAAATCTTCCACTAACCTACAAATTTAAGCGTATAAGATTAATTAGTTGTGGTGTTAAACGTGCAAACTGATCACATTTGTGAGGTTGTCAAAGCTAATATGAAGAATCAGTTTAAATTAAAAAAAAAAAAAAAAAAGATAGTTGTTTTAGCTTTTATGGCAACCTAGTAACTGTCTAATCTGGCTAAGAGGAGGACATTACTAGTAGAATTTATAAATGGAAAAACAAGGGAATAAATAATCTAGCTAAACTTCGGCCTTTCTTTTGCAATGGTCTAACAATTATTCGCACTTTTACATTGAGCTTCATTTCTTCATAATATTGGACATGATACACTACGACATTTACAGGCTGGTTATGGAACATTTCTAGCAACATCTCTTACTTTGCCCCTAGGAACTAAGGCCTTGTCAGAAATATATGTAGGAGTTGGACAGACCGGAAGGAGACTACTGCATGTAAGATATATATATTTTATGTTTCTTTTTTGCAACATGTTTATTACTGCAATGCTGAATAACATATTAATTATATTGCAATGTTAAATCAATTAATAAAATTGAAGGAAGGTGCGATGGAGCACAGTGCATTTGGACAGTGGCTAGGGTGGCTAATGGCGGCAATATACATGGGAGGTAGAATTCCTCAAATATGGTTAAATGTAAGTGTTTCTATCAATTAATATGTTTTATACTTGCCTATACATATATACACACACATGCACGCATATATATATTAGTTTTTCTAATGCCTTCTTTAACTTTATCGAGCTGATGTTTCACTAACATCATTTGCAGATTAAAAGAGGGAGTGTAGAGGTAATTTTTTAATATATTTTTTATTCTTTAGGGTGCTTAGATATTTTGAGTGATTGCATAGTATAATGTCTCACTTAAATATCCTTTTAGGGCTTGAATCCACTTATGTTCGTCTTTGCTCTGGTTGCAAATGTTACTTATGTTGCAAGGTATCTCTCTACTTCATAGTATATCTATCTATCTATATATATTATTTATTTGCATAATCATAACCATATGAAAATAATATATGGAATAATTGTGTATTGGAGGATATGAGTTGTTGAACAACAACTTGTTAGTCAATTTTGAAAATACATAATTGCAATATGTAATTTGAGTACCACTTTAAGAGAAAAATTCTAAACTTAATTCTAAACCTGAAACACTAAAATAATGGTTAGAAGAGAACTAAAAACTTCAAAAAGCATGTTTAGTTAACTCTATAAGGACCAAAGGGAATAACTATTTCCTAATGTAAAATCATTATTATGTTTGTTTAAAGAATAACTATTTTATGAAATTATTATTACTGTTAAATAAGAAATTGCAATTATTTATCAAAACCAAAGTAATAGCTATTTCTTAGTCTTTTCTTACATATTTTTATGCTCTGCTCATGAGATATTAGCCCAACAATTAAATTGTGGATTAGAACAATGGTATATTGGCATTTTTAGATGTATATCTATAATCTATTACTAATGTAATTGTGTGTGCACATAAAGAAAGTAACAATTAATACTCATCTATTTCATTTCTAAGTTACTACAATTTTCTACCTATATCCATTTATTTCTTATTTACTACAATTCTAGACCTATCTTATTTCATTACATCAGCCAAATTAAACATACCTATCCCTTGAGGAATTAAAACAATAGGGAAAGAAATTTTATTCCTTAAGAAAATCTACAACCTATAATAATTAAGTAATACATATTTTATTGTTTACTTTCTATAGGTCTCTATTGTTGTAAATGGTTATTCCATTGTTTATGTCTTATATCACGTGAAACTATCAAGTTGGAAATAGAATAAAAGCATCACTATGCCTATGTTGGTAGATATACAACCACCATTACTACTTCCATACCATCACTATTACCCAACTACTTGAATTGAGTGCCTTACCACCACTACCATATCTACTAACTTCATATCATCACTATCTTACAATCATTGAATCACCATTACTACCTATGTTATCGCCACCACCAAATTCAAACCACTATAAGTAATACATATTTCATTGTTTGCTTTCTATAAATTTCTAATGTAGTAAACAATTAGTAGATTGTTTATTTCAATTAATTATATAGCATTATTGAGTTGGAAATAGAATATAATTATCAATATGCCTATGTTGGTAAATAGTACCACAATTGTTGCTACCTTCATACCGTAACAATCACTTAACCACCTAAGTCAAGAATCCTTGCCACCACCATTGTTGCCACTATTTTCATATAATCACTATAATAGCACCATTAAACCACCACTATTACCTTTGTTTTCACTATTATCACCATCAAACAACTATGACTATCATCACCATAGTAGTCATGGTGGCAAAGGGACTATAGGGGTTAGTGGTGTAGAGGTGATAGTAGTGAAGCTAGTTTTATGGTGGTAGTAGTAGTGACACTATAGTGGTAGTTATGATGGTGGTATTAGTGGCAATAGTGAAATTAGAGGAAGAAGTAGAGGTGATGATAGTGGTTATAAAACAGTGGCAATAGTGATAATGAGGTGGTGTAGGATGAAGATACTGGTCATAATGGTCGTGGTAATAATAGGGTAGTGGTGTAAGTGTGATAAGTTGTCAATGGTTGGTGACTATATGTCAATAAAAGTGGTAGTGGTGATGATGGCAATAGTGAAGGTCATGTTGTGGCAGTACAATGGCAGTAGTGCGAGTCGTGTGTTTGTGTGGTAGTGGTGATGGTCCATTATAAATAATGGTGATGGAAAGGGTTGGTAGCGGTAAAAGTGGAGTATAGATAAGTAATGAATAGATTAAATAGGTCTTTCACAGAGTTGGATGTGTATGGAATAAGGCCAATGACTAGAGAAGCGAATAAAGGACTAGGGTAGAATAATGTTATGTAGGCGAATAAAGTTATAAAGGATAAGCTACATTGGGCATTTCTTTTGGTTTTTTAAGGCCGTGTGTTAGTGTGAGTTCAAAGCAGTTCAATAAAGAAGTTACATCTTAGCAATATAGTTGTTCCCCAAACTAAACTATAAGAAAGAACGCCGGTGAAAAAAGCCACTTTGATAATTCATCTCACAATTTGGTTTGGTACTATGCTCACCTTGTTACATTTTATGAGTTATTCTATTGTTGACTTTATATTTATTTATCTTTATGCTTATTTAGACAAGCATTTTATACAATGCAATTCAAATATATTTGTGGTAAAGTAGTTTCTTTTCATAAAGTATGTGCAACTTCCATGGCTCACTAAATTGTTTGTTCATGCAGCATTCTTGTAAGAACCATGGAATGGGAAAACATTAAGGCTAACATGGCTTGGCTATTAGATGCAATAATTTGTGTGGCTCTCGACTTGTTTGTATCCTTTCGAGTTACATTTGCAACTTTCTTCTTTAGACAATCATAATTTTTATTGCAGCATATTTATACTATTATGATAATATTTATGAGTATCCATTGACATTGTCAACCTTAAGATACATGTGAACAGATCATATTGCAATATCTGTATTACCGCTACTTCAAGGCTAAAGGTACAAGTGGCAAAGAAGACTTCGAAACTTATGATGAAGTAAAAAAGTTTGTTTCAAGTTAGTAAAAGTATGTGCAATATCTATCTAGAAGGTAGCCAAAATTTTGAGTATCAGTGATGATTGTTCAAGTTTATTAATTATTTTATCATAAGAATGCATTATTAGAGTGTAAGAATGTGCTATATATTGTCACTACATGTTTGTTTGGTTAAGTTTTTTATATAAAGGAACATGAGTGCTATTTCCCTAGGAAATTTCTTTCTCTTTTCCTTTCTTGTGGCTCATATAAGTTCCAATGCAAATATGTTCTTCATGTAAGCAAGTGTCTATAATCTCATCATTAGTTTGATACAATGCCCATATCATTCATATAGTAATATAGCTCCTATAATCCCAATCGGTATACTATAGGAGAAACAGTTTGTTTAGTTCTATCAACTCTTGAGGAGCCATAGGATACGGAGTCTTTCATATGGGATCTGTTCCTAAAACCACTTTAATACTGAATTCAATTTCTCTATTAGGGGGTAAGCTAGACAATTCTTTAGAAAACACTTCTAGAAATTCACAAACAAAAGGAATGTCTTCTAGTTTCTTCTCTTTTGCTTGGGTATCAACAACTGAAGCCCAATATCCCTTACAACCACTATTTAATAACTTCCCGCCTTACTATTATTATTTTTAGCATTAGTTGTAATGAGTTTCCTCCAAAATAAAATATATCTTCATCAGGTATATGAAACTTTGCCACTTTATCTTAGCTATTTAAATGCACATGATTCCTGGTCATCATCCCATCTATAACCCTATAGATTTAGCAATAAACAAGATGGAAATTAAGACCTAAGTTGTCAACTTAGAAATGGGGATTAAGTAGAAATAGTGCTAAGTTAATTTGAGAGATTGAAACCAATGGAATACATAACAAAAATGAAAACAAAGTGAAGAAGAGGAAGTTAAGGAACTTCATCTGTACACCATCATAGATTGTCCAAATGAAGTGGCCATTTGCCTAAGCAATTGGCTACTATTTAAAGTATTTAAATAGAGCATGAGGTCATTTGAATGATACTTAGATCTTCCGAATGACATTAAGTAACATCTAGACAAAGCGAAGGAGAGGTGTGTGGGGCATTTGAATGGCTTGACTTATCATTCAAATTCCGTGCTTGTTATCCAATGTTATTACGATTTTATTTGATTTATTTAATCCTACTTTGCTATTAGTTGCTCTAGAGGCTAGATGAAGAGGGTTCACACACACACACACACACACACACATATATATATATATTTATTCTTGAAGAATTAGACCATTTTTGCATGCCTTTCTTTGTTTGGGAATTCCTTACTAACCATTTGAGTTTAGCGGATGGCTACATGCTTAAGTCTAGTGAATGGCTACATGCTTGTACCTTGTAGATGGTTGGCTAATCTAGTTTGATTGATGACTATCTACTTAAATTTAGATGATGATTGTCTACTTAAATTTGGTGGACGACTGTCTGGTTAAATCTAACGGGTGGCTATTTATTTGAGTATGATGGATGATCGTTTACTTAAGTTTGATGGTCACTCAATTGCTTGATGGTTACTAGACAATTGCTAGATGGTTGCTTGAATGGCTGTTGGATGGTTACTTGATGGTTATTAAATAGTTGATCGATGGTTGCTTGACAACTCCTTAATAGTGGCTTAATGTGTGCTCAATGGGCAAATAGTATACCAAAGAGAGAGAGAGAGAGAGAGAGAGAGAGAGAGAGAGAGAAAGAGAATCAAACCTTGGCATGAAATAAACAAGAAAAGAAAATGTTGGAAAACAAAGGAAAGAAAAATATGAAAAGAAGAAAGTTGAGCAAGAGCAAGACATATTGATTTGGACTAAAAAGAGATCACTTATGATTACAAGTACTCCTGGACACTATGATTTGCCATTACAACTATTTGTAAATTGATTACGTTATGCTAAATCATGCTACTAAATCAACAAGGATGGCCAATTGTTAGCTAAAGAAGGGAAATGGAAGTAAAAGCAAATGCCTAGATTAAGAGGAAATGGTGCATTAGATATGCAACTATTACATATAACATTGGATAAAATTGTGTGAAATTGGAGAATATGTATACAAGTCCTACAAGTGTGAAATTACACAATATAAGGAAGCTCGATGAATTCAAAAATAAGAAGTAGATGTACACTTGACAAGAAGCACTACTTATTGTGAAACTAGGAGCTTAATCTCATCTTATGTTCTTAAAACCAAGATTAAGCATATGCAAAACCAATTTGAAAAACAATTAGACAATGTCAATCAAACTAGCTTCCAATTACATGAACAATGGTGTCAATTCTCAACTTCTATAACCAATTCCATAACACCATGTGATCAATATTAAAATGAACCAAGTATGTGCAGCTCTAATACCAAATTATGATGTACCTAAAACCAAGATTAAGCACGTACAAAACCAATTTGAACAACTCCAAAATGATAAGATCAAAAATCGGTTCAAAGGATAACAAAATTACATAATCCCTTATGATGTAAGATGAGCCAAATGTTATAGTTTTTAAGGGAACAATATTACAAAGATGAAATCCTCAATTGCAACACTAAATCCACTTGAAATCCCGCGTGAATAATACACAAAATCAGCAAGAACAAATCAGTGATCCACTTCCCACACAAAATGATCCATGGTTCAAGTGTGGCTAAATTGAAGGTTAAAAACCAATCAATTAAGCAATAATAATTTGATTACAAATGCAATCAAATCTTACCAAGAAACATCCAATCCAACCCTAGATATAACTCACTAGTGATGAAAAGGAAATACAACAAAAAGGAATTGATATTACTCACAATTTCTCCTTATTGCATTCGCCACAATTCCAACTCTTGGGATTGAAATTGATAAGAGGAATTGAACTAAGGAAGAACCCTAATTCTCTCATGTAAATGATGTGTCTATTCTAAAAACCCTACTTAAGCAAGTATTTATACTTGCTCCCTTTAGGGTTAAAAAGTCCACAAAACTATAACTATGCCACTTTTATGGTGGCCGGTTCTAAAAGGCAATTACAAGCAAATGAAAAGTGTCCCAAAAGCTTACAACATAAATAATACAAGTGAATAACAAATAGATAAAAATTAGTCTTGAAGATGCTAGCTCCTCCATAGGATTCGTTGGTTCAGCTCATTGCCAATTTAGGTTAGTCCATGGATAACCCACAAACTGAGTTTTAATGAGTTTGTCCATCGCCTTGTAAAGTATGATAAGTGTGCCTATTGGAATATAAAATACATGAATAAGAGAAAAGAGAATAGTAAACAAATAATTCCGGGGTTGATGTGCTCAAAATCGACCCTCATCACCAAGATCTGAAATCCTTTGGCTCTTGCCCTAATGATAGGTCTCGATGGATTTTGATTCCTATCATCATCTAATGGATATCTTATGATGTTTAAAAGTAATTTGCTAGAGAGTCCACTAATATATTTTCCATTTTCCATTTTGGTTTCAACATGATACGAAGATAGGGAATTATTGCTTTCTTCATTCATAAGACATGTATGATGGACTCATTTTCATTTTCACAGGAGAAATGGGGGCTTCAATACATAATCTTTCTTGTAGTCGAATAGACCATCACTATCCATTTTCAATCCAACCTAGTAGACCTATAATGTTGATTTTACACATTTCTCATTTTAGCGAATGGGACTAAGAGATAAAATACTTCTCTTTTTCATTTTTTGAAGAGCATAAAGGAAAAGCCTAATATCATTTTTTCATTCTTGCATTTTTTAATGGTGAAGTACAGTAAAAGGAGGAGGAGGAGGAGGAAAAAAGAGGCATACAAAACCCTTTACATATTGCATTTACAGTGGAAAACGAGGTTACATGGGGGTCATTTATCATTTTTTGAGGAAAGCATGAGAGTGAACCGTTTGATATATTCTCCACCATCAGATACAGTCCCTCACTATAGTTGCTAACCACCAAATATCTTGAGTATTTAAACTTTGCAATATTAAGCACACAAGGGAAGATCAAATAAATTGTAGTAATGTAAAAAGGTAAGAGTTTAAAATGATCAAACAAATATTTATACTAGTTTCGCCTTGTGCGTCAATCTACTCTTCTAACCCTCATACATTAAGATCCTAGTTGTCTTTACCATCTTGTTCCACTATATCAAAACCAAATCATGAAGGCTACAATAGTTAAGCCTTCTTGGCACAATTTATCATTGCTCTAACTTACTTAGCTTCCATACAAAGCTAATCACATAGAACTATGGTGAGCAAGACAATCTTACAACTTGAAAGCTTCTCAACAATCAAATTGAGAATACACGAATATTTTCTCTAAGTTTTTAGCATATAAAATAGTCTTTAAAATGATAGTCTGCTCTTTTGTTCTTAATACTTTTTTTTACTGCTATTTTTCTTTACATGTAATAACCTTTATATACTTGCTCTTCCAACATTCCTTCAATGAAAAATTAAAGTCTTGAATATGAATCTTCATAATTCTCCATACTGTCTTTGATTTGCTTTCCATAAGTACCTTAATAAACCCATTGAAAAACATGTGTTGATTCCATCCATAATTCTTAGTTTTTTATTGTATGAAACTTACTTAAAATATTCGCAATAATTAATATTCCTACTTGAGTGGAACGGGTTAGATATATAGCTTAAATATATTTAACTTATGGAGATGGGTTTTAACCTGATCTCTAATTTCAAGACCACTTTCCATCTTTAGCTTCTTTTTATTTTTGGGAAATGACTTATCATGACATATGTTTTTGTCTTTAGAGTGCTTGTTTATAGTATCTTTCCTATTTTTCCTTTTTGAAACATTCATTTGCTGCCCCCTCTTTCTATTACTTGTACTTCTGAATACTTAGTTTTGCTTCTAATTTTCTCTTTTTTGATAAAACATACTTTTGTTCTTTCTTAAATCATTTAAATAATTACATTTTCAAAAACTTTAAATATTATTGGCTTATTCTATCCTGGCACATTGATTAACCATATTAGTAAACACTTAATCATGTTTTTTTTTTTAATCATCAAAAGCATCTCTAAGAGACTTAACAGTGACAATAGCCCAATACTTAACTGATTGTATAGGAAAACATGACATAATTGGATGTTTATCACTACACAGTTAATTTCACCTGCCTAGCTATGGATATTTGTTTGAATGAGTCCTACTAAAACCCAGTTAAAGACCTTAAAACATACCTAAGTAACATGAAATGTTAAGAAATCTAGAGGATTAGTTATCACAATCCACCATAAGAAATCTAGGTTTTAAAGACATAAATTTCTATATTTGAAAGTATGATTTCTATCACAAATGAATTTTAGAGACGAATTTTTCGTCACAAATTTCTATTGAGAAAACCCTCCTCGCTAATTGTATTAAATGATGGATTACATATCCTTCGCAAATTTAATAAAAAAATCTATCTCTAAAACTAATGAATTTGGTTACAAATTAGTTAGCAAAATTTACAATGAAATGAATTTAGAAACAAAAGTTCCATTGCAAATCAAAGCAATATTTTTCTCTAATTGATTTTTAATAACTATTAATGTTTTATTATAATTTAAATTTTCCATTGCAAATCAATTTTTGTTTTATAATTAGTAAAATTACATTTTTTTTGTCAATTATTGTTGTCACAAATTTGTTTCCATGTTTATAATAATATAATTTAATATTATTATTAATAATTTTCAATGCAAATATGTCACTAATTTAATAATTAGTGAGAGTAAAATTCAATTTATCAATAAATATTGTCACAAATCTATCTCTATTTCGATAATAATTAAAATTAAATTTTATAAATTCCATCGCAAAGCCATCTCTATTTCCATCATTAATGCAAAAGTATTTATAGATAACTTCTTTTTCAAATCCATCATAATTGATAGTATTCTCATATTCAACATTCATCTTTCTCCTAGTACTTTGCACTTATTTTGTACATAAATATACAAACTCAACAATTTCTATCAAATTAAACAATAGAAGATTCCCATATATGTAATTCCTATAAGTGCAAGCATGCAACAATAGCACATACTATACTAAATGTCAATTCATAGCCCTTTCAATCAAAATAGATAATGGAAGGTATTCATACATGCTTTCCTACAAATCCAAACATACAAAAATCACACATACCAATTAACATAAGATCCAACTAATAGCAAAAATATAAGTCCTAGATGTATTAATTTCAAATATAAAATAATTTGCATATGTGAAGTCCTCTAAAGTATTTCAAGGTTGCTTCTTGCAACTCTTACTTTTCTCCATTTTTTCTTGCAACTCTTACTCTCTTTTTACTATTTGTTGTTTCACATCTTGTTGCATCTATTATAGAATTTCTCCAAGTTGCTCTTGAGTGATGATTGATGGTGAATCACCATAATTTGAGCTACAAGAGGATGAACTCCTACTATTCCCAAGTATTTTATATAGTTTTTCCCTAACCCCAAATCCATATAATCTCCCATAATAATAGTCTTTGACTTTTTATCAATAAATTCACCTAAAACTTTCCCTTTCTTATGTGTATGTTTGAATAGTTCAATTTAGGAGATAGGTCACTTCAAAGTGTTTTCCTACAATATCAATATCAAGAAATCTTAAAATAAAAATCTCAGAACTTCCAATACTTAGTCATACATTTAGTACTTAGATTGTGTACAACATCCAAATAAAAAGTACAAATTATGAACATATCATCCTTTTATAATGCAAAAAAAAAAAAAAGAAATGGAACCTCCTAAATGTTTAGAAATTATTACGTACTACTTCAGATTTCTTAGCCCATTTGGAGTCACTCCAATAGCCATCTATTAACTTATCCCATACATTAGATGGCATCCAATTAAGCCCATGCGCCATTTTTTCCTCTACTTTTTCTATGCTAACTTTCTTACAAGCTTCCTTTCTAGCCCAATTAAGTAAATCACTAAATCATCTCTATGATGTATTAGTCTAAACTTGCTTTATCTTAAACTCATATGCTAGATCCTAAGAATATCATTTCTAAAATTTATTAAAAGTTATTAGTACTAGTTATCATTTTAACAAAAAACAATGTATAGTTGAGTCAATCTTGTTTATCTAAAATAAGTCCCGCATTGCATCCTTATCTTTCTTACTAAGCTTCTTCTAAGATATGCATGGACTTTGACAATTCACTTTAATAGCAGTGATAATAGCTCATGGTGCTTCAACATTAACAAAACTATTATATAGAAATATATAAGAATAATTATCACAAGTTCAGTAATATTAATGTAAGGATTTAATAATTAACCCAAACCACAGACCTCTAATTAATGACTCGAATAATCATACAATTTTCTAAATTTGTGGGGAGGGGAGTCCTTTAGTAAGGTCTTCATATAGAAAAACTCACTCTCATGATGTTCAATGTCTTAGCTATCTAAACCATTAGGATGTTGTGGAGCAACTTCTTCTAGAGGAGGAATTTCTATCTGTAATTCTTGTCCTGGTTCTACTTTTTTGTGTCCTCCATTGGTTGTGGTATTTTCTACATAAGATGATTTTGGAGCATGCTCATCACACAAGGTCTATGAATGTAGTGGTCGTCCCCTACCAATGCACTTATAAGTACCCCTTCGCATTATATCTACTATTGAAATGTCAAAACTATTCAAATATGATATCATATTTAATAGAAAGAAGATGCATTAAAATTAATAAATCTTAATAAGGATATTATACATTCTAAAATGAAGCAACAACATATTACCTGGAATCTCTCTCTTTCATTATATAGCCTTAACAATAGAAGTTAGTAACAATTATAAAAAATAAACAAACATTAATTAAAAGTATTAACATAGAGATGAAATAAAACTATGTTACTTTGCTAAACTTACTATTCACATAGATATATATATATATAAGGCAAGGAAGTCAAGATTTTCATGTGTTATAAATATTTTAAGTACATAGAGCCAATGCTTAAAGATATTCTGCATACTATAAAACTAAGCTCAAAATCTTCTTCATCCTCTATAACTTCTTAATTAACTTGATGTGTTGTATAAACTTCATTTAGATCAACTTCTTTTGATTGTTTAACATCAACACGTATTCTCACATCATCAAGTTTTGAAGTTACACTTTCCAATGTAAGTGCTACCATTTCATTGCCTTAGTAATACTTAGCCCTTATATCCGATACACTTTCATCTTGCTCTTCATTTAGAAGAATGTCAAATATACTTCTTACTTTAATTTTAAAAATAGCCCACCAGTCACTTGACTCTCTCTTCTTACTTTGCTAAGTTGCATGTACACTTGTTTAACTTGTTGAGCTAAAGTGAATGTTTCATTGAAACGAAGTCTAGACTTATGATTGACATCAACAAGCCCATATCGAGGATATGCTTTGGTCCCTCTTTCAATATCAAAACAATCACACTTAAATAAAACAACTCCATTCCCTGCTTCACAATAATTTAATTCAATGATATCAATCAATAGTCCATAAAAATCATGATCATAATCATTGTAACAACTTCCTTTTACACAAACTCCACTATGCATTGTTTTTTTACTCTCTCCAAAATCAAGTGTTTGAAATTTATAACCATTAACAAAGTACCCTATGTAAGAAGTGACCATATGTGATGGGCCTTGTATCAAGTCACTAATATGAGCATCAAGATCAATAGGATTCTCAATAACCTATACAAATACCATTTATAAATCAATTCAATATATCTTAAAAAAGGGGAAAAGAGCCTAGATATTATGCTAGAAGCACTTACAAAATGCTCCAACTACTTCATAAGCTTTTTTCCTCACAACTTCTCTATTTCTTCATTACTTATATCTAGTGTTTCCAACCTTAATGTGTCATCAAATCATCTATCATTGAAAAACCATATTAGCATGTTACATTACTGGTGACGTATATGAAACCTTTAAAATATCTACTTACTGTATCAGTGACATAAGTTTATCATAGTTTATCAAAATATAAAACGTTGCAATTATATTCATTTAGATCCATCAACTTATAGATACCATTAGAACCATAAGCTCTTCATAGATTCTTAAAAACCGATAAGCTTCCCATAACCTCAACATCATCTCCAACATCATTTTGTGGAACTTGATTTAATCTTGTTTAGACATTTGGTTCAAAACAAAGGGAGAAAGATGTTGAAACCTATAAATGAGATGTTTATCAATTAGTAGCTCATCAATGTATAGTCTATATGCCTAAATATAACTCAAAATTATTATTATTTTTTATTTGGCCAGCAACTTAAATTTATATTTTATATAATATAGAGTTACCTCTCAAAAGGATACATCCAGTGATATTGTGCAGGAGGAAAGATCCCTAATTTGCATAAGATTTCAATTATATTTTTCTCAACTATCTTTGTATGCTTTGTCCAGAGTCTTGATGAATAAATTTCTCTACAAGAAAGACTAAGCTCTGTAAGTGCTTCCCTGCCACTTGAGGCAGTAACTCACGAAAGGCAATTAGCATTAACCTTTGCATAAACACATGGCAATCATGACTTTTTAGCCTATAAAACTTACATTCTTCTAAATTCACACTACGAATAATGTTTGAAGAATATCTATTAAGAAACCTCAATTGCTTAATCTAATGGCATATTTCTTCTTTTTGATCCATTGTCAATGTGTACGAAGCTTTAGGCTTTTTAACCTTTTCATCTTCTTCTACTAATTCTAGTTCCAGATACTTGCAATATAACCTTAGATCCATTCTAGCCTTCACGTTGTCCTTTGTTTTTCCTTTAATGTCCATCACCGTGTTAAAAATTCCTTTCAGTGTGCATAACATCTAAACTAAGATGAATATGATTTATGTGCCAATATGGTAGCTCCCAAAACATACTTTTTTCAAACCTAATTGTGCTTTTTACCAAATCCAACAATTTTGTGCTTATGATGTTGAATTCCAAAAGTAACATTAGGGAGTCTAGATACTTGCCTCAACATTTCATCTCTAGACAGTCGAGGAGGTGGCAAATCTTTTTCAACTTGACCATTTAAAAATATATCCTTCTGCTTCCTGTTTGGGTGACTAAGAGGTAGAAATTAGCAATGGCAATCAAAAAATGATGTTTTCCTATGATGCTTCAATGTAAATGATTTTGTATGCTCTATGCAATGAGGACATGCTAACTTCCCATGAGTACTCCATCCAAACAATAATTTGCATAAGTAGGAAAGTCACTAGTTGTCCAAAGTAAAGCAACTCTCATTTGGAAACTTGTTTTCAATGGGCATCATAAGTTGTAATACCATTGGTCCATGATAGTTTTAGCTCATTAGTTAACGGTCTAAGGAACACATCAATGTGTTTCCCTGGATTTTTAGGTCTGAAATCACCATAGCTAAAAACATGCAAGATTGCTTCATGCAAACCATCGAAACAAATTATACTATATAAAAATTATTAGCCAACACGAGTAAGGAGTTGCTGACTGAAGGACTAAATCCATCCATCCATAAACCAATATGAACAATCCTTGATTCAGCTACAAATGAAGCATGCACTTGATCAAAGTGCTTCCATGCCTCACTGTCACTAGGGTAGGAAACTATACCTTCTAACATATGATTATATGCATGTCATGTCATATATTGTGCAATCTTTTCAAATATATAGAGCCATTGAAGTCTTGGAGCTAGTGGTATGTAGCATAGCACCTTATAAGGAATATTCTTTTGCTTACCTCTAGTAGGCCTTTTCAATTTGAAATGAAGATGTCCACAAATTGGATAAACAAGCTCATTTTCATGCTCTTTATAGAACAATATGCACATATTGATACATAAGTCAATCTTCTCATATTTGAGTCCATGTTTTTCCATTAACTTCTTGCAACTATAATAGCTATCCACTAATTTCTCATCCTCTAGCAACGTGGTTTTAATAAGTGTTAGAAGGTGATCAAAAAATGTCTCACTCATATTACACTCAGACTTAAGATTTAGAAGTTGTGACACTACAAAAAGTTTTGTTGACTTTTTGCAACCCTTCCATAATGGTTCATCAATATCATTTAAAGTAGCAAGAAACTCCACGGCTTTGGGATTTAGTGTATCCACTTCATTCTCAACACCATAACAATCAAAATTTAGACCCTTAGCATCTATCACCATTCTTTTATATGGGTTCATATCATCATTCACACTTCTCGAAGATTCTCTTATATTCACTTCTACATCATTTCTAGAAAGTTCCTCATGTGCATACCACCATGTATATAACTTATCAAAACCTTTTGAATAAAGGTGAAATTTCACTTCTTCTTGATGGAGGAACATCATATTTTTGCACTTAGAACATGGGCATCTAATCTTGTTTTGAGAAACAATTTGGTTTGGGAGTAGGCAAAGTCAAGAAATGATTCAACTTTGTTAACAAAATTTTTGGTCAAGTGGCCATTATTATTAAATTACAATACATCCAACTATAATCAGATGACAGTCTCTACATTATATTAGACAAACTTTTACTCGTTGTATGAGTACACATATAGGTTCAATATAATATATAAGAATCAGCATCCGAAAATGGGCAATGCTCGATGTTAGGAAATGTAAGAAATTGAGCAAGAAAAGTAAGCAATTCATTTGTCAAAATACTATACGCATGCTTATACTTTTGATAAATCTATGTTCAATAGTAACGACATGGCATAAAAACAAATTAGTTATTAATACAAGTCTAAACAAAACATTAAAGATATCTTCCATCTCAATGGTTTAAAAGCCTATTTAGTTTTATAAATTGAGTATTCTGATGGTAAGAGTAGAACTTGGGATACGTAGTTATCAACCAACTATAGGAACAAGAGAGTTTAGAAAGTATCTAAGGTTTAATGTAAACTAGAGTCACCAATCATCTCAAGGTATGCCTTCTTTAATAGTCTAGCATTTATGGTGTCCCTATGGGCGTTCTGTTCCTCTTTTGATATTTAATCTTGGAATTATGACATCAATGTACATTAACAGATAAAATTAAACTCCAATGTTCATCTTAAAGATCAAATGAACTATAGAATTTCTCATCACTTGTTTGGCAAGTCGTAGCAGAGCCTCTAAGTGCATAATCATTTTGTAATGATTACGCTTTTTCCACACCATAACAATTTAATCAACCATCCCTGTAATCCTCCAAATAATACACCCCATGAAATAAATTCAAATCCCTTCCTTTCACATTTATTATCGAAGACAAAGTCAATCACCGGAAATACTTAGTGCACGAAGCTAGGAGATCCTCTATTAGTTAAGCATTTTGTTACTTGATTTAATCACTTAAATAAAAGAAAATGTTAAAAAATTGGGGCCATCATATGCATGCAGGTTGTTAAATATGTTTCGTTATATATATATATATTTCCAATTTTTTAGTTGTACTCTAACACGAGTACTTGTCCGCAATTGCTTATGGACAAGTACCGTAGCAAATGGTTTATCCCTAACCCATGCCGATAATAAAATTGCCACATGTACCGGGAAGTGAAAATGAGAAAGAATTGAGATTCATTAGTTTCGATTTTTCATCCCATTACAAAATATATATTAATGATATTAGACGATAAACATCACAAAACTTTATGCAAAAACAAAAAAACGAAAACAAATAGCCTCAGAAATCAGAAGAAAAAAAAAAAAAAAAAGCATAAACCACAATGGACTACACCTAACAAGTGATGGGAAATTCTATAGTTCACTTGATCTTTTAGATGAACATTGGAGTTTAATTTTATCTGTTAATGTGGATGGTGGGGAGACGAAGGAGAGTGAGAATTAGACCATTTAAAAAATTCAATCACGATATCTCTGTTCTACTCTCTTAGTTGATGTGCATCATGACATTATAGGGGGGGAAAAAAAAGGAGCAAATAATAGAAAAGAAAAAAAATACTGATTTTGTTTGGAATGATAGTAAAGAAATTGTATGGATTCATATGTTAGCTAAGACATGAATAGTACATCTATTAATGTACTTTCAAAAAGACAATATTGGTTTATTTGTTAGAACTTTCGCGTTCCATTCGGGATGTAATTTCAAAGTGGACGATATTTCATTGTTTTGCACTATTATATTGGATATTTTTCGGTGTCACATTAAAGCAATAGTCATTTCCTAACAACCATAACAAAAGTTATCTGTATGACTCGTCAAGATAAAAGTATTTTATGTGAAAAAGTTAGGACCTCTATATAATTTTAAAAGATTATAGGGTTCCTGATATAACTAATATCAATATCTATATTATCAAAAGAATAAAAGAGTACTGGACTCAACACTCCTATATTGTTATAAGAATATAAAAGTA
Organism: Laguncularia racemosa; assembly: GCA_037954665.1. Classification (NCBI taxonomy): domain Eukaryota; kingdom Viridiplantae; phylum Streptophyta; class Magnoliopsida; order Myrtales; family Combretaceae; genus Laguncularia; species Laguncularia racemosa. Next base: position 336,859 of record JBBMOL010000166.1, read on the forward strand.
TTGGACTCTATAGCTCTTACTAGAACTTTTGCCTATTATATTCCTTTCCTTAACCATTAAATATAACACTTTTACCACTTTTATCTACAAATTAAGCATTAAAGTGGTGTTTAATATTAATAATAATAGTAATATAATGTAAAACTTTTATAATGTTAATGATGTCCTTAAAACAGAGCAACTTCGTTGAAATAAAATTGATTGACCTATAGAACAAAAATAACAAAAGCAAATAGAACATGATGGTGAAAATTGTAGAAATATGATACAGTTTATCTTAAGCAATATTTGCATCTCTATGTGAATAATATATCCCATTTTTGGCTTAACAACATCCTTCTCCAACATAAACTTAGAATCAGAGAATAGAAGTCATACATTAAGTAACTCCAAAGACAACATAAGTTTACTATGAACTCACCTTAATAATTATAAAACAATCCGTGCTGTCAAGTGTCAATATATTGAAGCATTCAGCATCAGCACTTCTACGTAGATATTAGATATCTACATAAAATAGCATGGCAGGAGAAAAACCAAATCCATAAGGCTCTAAAGGTAAAAGTAATTTAAAACCAAGACTCTTACGATTGTAGGAAAATTCATGTTCTCAATGTTTCAAGTACAAATTAGCAATATTCGTAAAATTTTCCAAGCGCAGGCATCAGTCGGATAAGATCCTATTATCACGTGTTATAGGAAGCAGAATATAGTATATGCCGAGGATAATGAAAAAGACAAAAATATACTTATACATGTGGTTATAAAACAATTAAAACTTCAAAAATTATTTTGTAATTCAAGCCAATGCAAGCTATAAAATAAACATACTCAAGAAGCCAATGCCTATGGATGATTGTTGTATTTACAATTTTGAAAAAAAAAATAGTTGGAAAATCAACTTCCTTTTATGGAAAAGTTCAATAACATGGGTGGTTTGCAGGGAGAAAACATAGGAGCAGTTAAATAGGACTTCGTTATATTACTTACCTCATATCCGTGGCTAGATGGTGGTTGTTATTCTTACAGAAGGGGAAGAGTTATTTGGTGAAAAAGCATATACAATTCATAAACATATATTTACAAAACATCCAACTTTAGTTAAGTACTTTTGAAAAAAAAAAAAAAAAAAGAGCTTATATGAAGTGCAAAAATATCTAAAAAGCTATATGAAATAGAGATTGCCAATCTATAGAATTTGTTCGCATATAAAAAGTAAGAAATTCTTATTAGACTGAAATAAAAATTTAAGCTACAAAAAAATCACACCTGAATATTGATATGACCTTTTTTTATTACACCAACTCTGGAAACAAATAGTATGAGCAAATTGCAACAAACATAAAACCAAGTATCGGCATCGTATGAACCAAAAGCAGAAACACTCAGTGAAAAAGGAGAGATCGAAGAAGCTCTTAATCACTAAACATAGAGTCATCTGTTGCCTTGTCATGTCTTTTATAATCAATCTCTCTGTCACAATAGTGTTAGCTAAAGGTTTTTACAGTATGCCAATGGCAAATAACATCAACCTTGTGAATTCTTGGAAATACCTTCACGAAAAGTATAGTGGGGGGTTCTTCCCTATTTTATATATTTGGAGTATCGGGTTGTTAGCAACTAGACAGAGCAGTACTATAATAGGTATATAGGCTTGACAGTTTATCAGGGGCATTTTCTCAAACATGCGATTGAAGAAACAGTTAAGGACATTAATTACTTGAAGCTGTGCAATTATACCAAACATGATAATTGCTCTTATTTTTTACTCCTCTAGGAAAGTTTGGACACATTGAATCAAAGGTTAAATATGCTCCAATTAGTATAGATCCCTTTCACACTAATTCCTTTGCTTTGCTTGGTGCCGAAAGAGCAAAACATGGGATCATTCAAGATTGGCCCCATTGTCAAGGTATTTTGTAATTATAGTGTACCCATTACTTTAAGCAGATCGACCCAACTATTTCCATTTGCACCTTCTATAGATTTTTTTTTTTTTTTTTAACGCAGAAATTGAGATCTTTATATTGGAAAATAGAAGCAGCTAGATTTAATCCACCATAGGAGACAAAGGGGTTTAAACCACCATAGCACAATCGAGGGTTAACATAAACAGCTAAATTTATGTCCGTCGACAACCACATATCTAGTAGTCCCATACAGAGATCACCATCTAAATCTACCTCCAGCAATCACAGTCTATATATAACATATTATACATGAAGCCCACAACTCCATATAACACCCATTATAGCTTCTTTCGGTTCTCATTGTCCGTACCAAATGCAGTTCATTCCTATCGACTACCTACCACACCACCTATAGTGACCTAGGTGCCTAATCTATTATATCATCTCAATATTTATGACCAATGACCAAGCACACACAGACACATAGATACTTAACCAAATTTTTATTTAGTCCAATTTCAATTTCTATCATAACAAGCAAGCAACAAGTAGTGATTACCAAGTACCTTATAATCTTTGCAATCACGAACCAAGTTTGTTGATCCTAACAAAAACCCAATCACCAAAGTAATATGTCATAAAAGTACTCATAAATATTTAATTAAATTATGGTTGAAATCAAATTTTTTTTTTTTTGACAAATAGGTTTAATACTTTGTATTTACACTAACAAAGGAATTATGTCAATTGACAATATACTAAATCGCAACCATATTTTAATTTGTTGATGAATATGCCCCGAATTTGTGGAAGGTCGGCAGCTTCCTGTATACATCGATCCAATTTGTCTAGTTTCCTATTTTATTCAATTCACACTTATATCTATATATATGGGGTGTTTTAAGACCTAGATCCAATTTGTCTAGTTTCTTATTTTATTCGTTTCTCACTTGTATCTATATATATGGGGGTGCTTTAGGATTTTAAAATATAGCGTGATATAATCTTGTACTCCAACTTCAAATTAGTGGATTTCTCCTCTCCTCTGCCCATGGTTTTTTTCTTTTACCCAATTTGGGTTTTCCACGTAAATCTTGTGTGTAATAAAATCTTGATGCTGTTGTTACTTCTTCATCTTTGTCAGATGAAGATTCTACAAAAATCTGGCATATGCGTTTAGGTCATACGAGTGAAGCTGACATGATTGAGTTGAATAGAAGAGGTCTACTTGAGGGGCAAAACATCAGTAAGTTAAAATTTTGTGAACATTGTGTGTTTGGAAAACAGAAAAGAATCAGATTCATCACAAGTACACATAATACAAAAGGTATTCTAGATTATGTCTACTCTGATCTTTAGGGGCCATTAAGAGTGCCATCTAGTGGAGGTGGTACTTACATGATGACTATTACAAATGACTTTTCTAGACGTGTTTAGGTATTCTTCTTAAAGTAAAAGAATGATGTTCAAACCATATTCAAAGAATGAAAAACAATGATTGAGAAGCAAACCGAGAAAGAGGTAAAGCGTTTACGCACTAATAATATATTAGAGTTTTGTTCTAACAATTTTAATAATCTATGTAGAGCAGAGGGAATTCTGAGACACTTAACAATCCCTGGCACACCTTAGCAAAATGGGGTAGTAGAGTGCATGAACAAAACTATTATGGAGAAAGTCTTGTGTATTCTTTTGAATGCAAGATTACCAAAATCATTATGGGCAGAAGCTGCTTCTACAGCATGTTACTTGATAAACAGATCTCCATCAATGGCTATAGAAAAGAAGACTTCGTTTGAAGTATGGTCTGGCACTCCTGGTAAATATTCTGAATAGGAAATTTTTTATTGTCCTGCATATTCACATGTTGATAATGGAAAGCTTGAACCACAGTCATTGAAGTGTATATTCGTTGGTTTTAAACCTAGTGTCAAGGGATATAAACTGTGGTGTCCTGAATTAAAGAAAGTTATAGTGAGCAGAGATATTATTTTTTATGAAGTGTCTATGTTACCTGTTTTATCATCTAACCCTTCATCTAATGAAGTCAAGCAAAAATCATCCATGCAGGTGGTGGTTAAAATTGGTTTAGGTTCTAAATCAGAGACTTCTTCTTAGCCTTTATCACAAACTAAGGATAGTCTTGTCTCTATACCTTCACAACCGCAATACTCTATTGCTAGAGACAAGCCTAGGAGAGAAGTTAGACCACCTCAAAGATTTGCAAAGGCAAATCTTGTAGCTTATGCTCTCAATGTTGTAGAGGATGTTGATTATAATCAAGAGCCATCCACTTACACAAAGGCTGTTAATTGGGAAGACTCTAGTAAGTGGATGATTACAATGTAGGAAGAGATGGAATCCCTTTAGAAAAATAGTATGTGGGATTTGGTGAAGCTTCCTAAAGGGAAGAAAATAGTTAAGTGCAAATGGGTTTATAAGAAGAAAGAAAGTACACCTGATATTGAAGAATAGATATACAAGGCCAGACTAGTTGCAAAAGGTTACAGTCAGATACCAGGTATTGATTTCACTTATGTGTTTTCTCCTATTGTAAAACACAGTTCAATTAGAGCACTTTTAGGTATTATAGCCTTGCAAGATCTTGAATTAGAACAGCTAGATGCGAAGACTGCTTTCCTACATAGAGAGCTTGAGGAAGATATTTACATGCAACAGCCAGAAGGCTTTGTGGCCTCGGGAAAGGAGGACTATGTTTGCATGTTGAAGAAATCCTTTTATAGGTTAAAATAGTCACCCAAGTAGTGGTATAAAAGATTCGATTCTTTTATGACTTCTCATCAGTTCAGGAGAAGTAGTTATGATAGCTGTATCTATTTCAAGAAATTTGACGATGGGTTTTTTGTTTATTTATTATTATATGTTGATGATATGCTGATTGCAGCTAAAGATAGAAGATAGATTAAAAGGGTTAAAACCTAGTTGAGTAAAGAGTTTGACAAGAAGGATTTGGGAGCAGCAAAGAAGATACTTGGAATGGAAATTCTAAGAAACAGAAAATCAAGAACGTTGCATCTCAATCAGAAGGGGTACTTTGAAAAGATACTTAGCAGGTTCAATATGATGAATGCTAAGCTTATCAATATTCCCTTAGCATCTCACTTGAAGCTTTTGTCTACTCAATCTCATAAATTAGATAAAGAAATAAAATCTATGTCAAAGGTTCCATATTCTAGCGTTGTAGGATCTCTCATGTATGGTATGGTACAGTATGTACTCGCCTAGACCTGTTACATGCTGTGAGTGTTGTTAGCAGGTATATGGCAAATCCTAGCAAAGAACATTGGAGAGTAGTTCAGTGGATCTTCAGATACTTAAGAAGTACTACTAATATCTGTTTACAGTTTGGTAAAGTTAGAGATGGTCTTATCAGTTTTGTAGACTCTAATTTTGCTGGAGATTTAGATAAGATGAGGTCTCTCACAGGGTATATCTTTACACTTGTAGGTTGTACCATCAGTTGAAAAGCCACATTGCAAGCTACAGTAGCTTTATCTACTACTAAAGCTGAATATATGGCCATCATAGAAGCTTTTAAAGAAGCTATTTGGTTGTAAGGATTATTTGGAGAGCTTAGTGATGATGTGAAGACTATTACTATTAATTGTGACAATCAGAGTGCAATTTACCTCACAAAGGATCAGATGTTTCATGAGGTCAAAACACATCGATGTTATATATCACTTTGTTCATGATATTATTGCTCGTGGTGAAATTATAATAATCAAAGTCAGCACCCATGATAATCCTGCTAATATGTTGACAAAAACACTTCCTATAACCAAGTTTAAGCATTGCTTGAACTTGGCTGGTGTTGGTTGCTGATTATTACCCTTAGAGGTTTGTGGAAGAGGAGGAGAATGTTTCTTATTACATGTTGAAGCTTTAGAGATAACCGAGAATGATCAAATTCATGTCAAGGTGGAGATTGTTGATGAATATGCTCCGAATTTGTGGAAAGATGGCAGCTTCTTGTACACATAGATCCAATTTGTCTAGTTTTTTATTTTATTCATTTCACATTTATATCTATATATAAAGAGCGTTTTAGGGCCTAGATCCAATCTGTCTAGTTTCCTATTTTATTCTTTTCACATTTGTATCTATATATATATGGGGTGTTTTAGTGTTTTCAAATACAATGTGATACAACCTTGTACTCCAACTTCAAATTAGTGGATTTCTCCTTTCCTCTACCCGTAGTTTTTTTACCCAATTTGGGTTTTCTACGTAAATTTTGTATGTTTTTTTTATTTTTCTTGTGATTATTATTTACTCTTGTCATTGTTTTTTTCCTTAACAAAATCATAACATAATTGTACAAAATCTATAGGATATATATATAGCACCTAATCAAGAGTAAACTATATAGATCACATGGCTAGTATTAAATATAGGTTTAACGACACACATCAGCAAATGACCGTAAATTTTACTAGTAGGAATATAATAATCAATTTTGTCCATTAACTATAATGCACCCGTAATAGCTTTACAGTGTCTAATAATAATGTATATAGTTAATATAATTAATATCATTATCTAAATCCTCATTGAAGCAACTAGAAGTCCATCGAAATTGAACAATGAATTATAAGGAATTGGGGAATTGAAATAGTAACCGATCATCCTCTTCTTCATCAACAGCAAAAGAATATTGACTAATAAAATGAACCAATCATCTTCAGCATGCAAACATAAAACTTATAAATCTTTTTTTCATTTTGTCACTTAATATTATATTATCGATTATATTGATGTACGTAATAATATTATATTAACACTATGGAGTGAAACTATTCAAAGGGAATTTGAATAATCAATCGACAGATCATCATCTCTTCTCAATCAAAACCGCAACCAAACTTCGATTAGTAAAACTATTGGTAAAATTATCGATAACTTGAATTACTAAATCTTTATATGTTAAAGTCATATTTTGTTAAATAAGAAGCAAATTGAATTAACATAACTTAATCACCTCGAATGCAAAATCAACTCCACGTCCAGTAATTGATTCTAAACGACCAAAATCGACAAAACGATTCACCACCGTACTCGTAACTCTGCAGTTGAGGTCCACGGTAGTTGCTCCAGCCTCTAGGTTAGTTACTGCTAATGCTAGCATCATCTTCAACTCTTGCGTTCTCAACGATAGAAACTACAGTGGTGCGATCTGACTGATTTAAATATAAATAAGATAATTATAGCGTCGTTTGACGATTTCCAGTCAGATTCAGTTTTTGAAGGATCCGAATTCAATTTTTGCTAATGGTCATTTCATCGTTTTTTTTTTTTTTTTTTCGCAGGTTTTTGATTGTGCAAAAGGTATGGAAATCAGATAACGAGTGTCACGCCCCACTCTAAGGGTTCCTCGTGACAAACCGCCACGATCGCTTAACCCCTTGTTAAGCAACCGCGAAGCGTCTCATCACCAATAATGACCGAATTATCAAAGTAATAATCTTCCATGCTCATAAGATAATTAATTACACAAAAGTATCGGTGAGCCTCAGATGGGTTCCATTACACCACTACAGGTATACCCAATATCAAATTAAATTGTTCGATCACATTCTCGTTAATTACAAAAAGTCCATTCTAATGATGTTTATCTCTATCTAGGCCTCACACCCTTTTCACGACCATGTCAACTAATGATGCGACGTTTACTCACCTTAATTCGTCGGTTCATTAGGAAGTTTAGGTAATCCTTACCTGCAAGACAAAATCTATAAAAGAATAAGACAAAACTTAGTGAGATAGGGTGCAATCTCTCAATGTTGCAACACACACAACAAAATTCAATCAAGTTATCAAACAAGTGCTATGCATGAACAAACATATGAATGCAACATCTCACATGGTTTTTTGATAACCGACGTGAAGTTTAGGGTTTATGCCCCCCCTTAACCTTGGGTTAGGGATTCCGAAGCCACCATCAGTGCCCGAGTCTTACTCATATATTTATTATTCTTATTACTTAATTAAGCTGTGTCTTAGCTTTAATGTTTTAGGCTCTAAGTGCCTCAATACATCAAGCATTATACCCTTAAGGGACGAGCCGAATTCGAAACCGTCAAGGTGTGACAATCCCCTAATCACTTAGTTCGCACTTAGCGGAACAATGATCTTCTGATCACTTCTGACACATCCCGTGATAGTAATGGCCTTCAATCTCATGCAATGTCTTGTATGATGCATGTCGGGTTATTAATTAAACCTCATAATTAATTAAGGTTTTGAGGGTGATCGTACAATCAAGTATAAGTGCAATCATTAATCATGGGAATAATCAATCACCATACATGAAATCATTCTAGGAGCAAGGCATAAGTTAACACAAACAAGTAGACAACACACATACAGTAGACATGATATATTAATAAGCTATGGAGTACTAGTACAACTTCCATCGTTGCACTCTTCTTTTCCCATTCCCTCTTTATACATACATTCATGACTAGAACTCCATGTATTATCCTCGACTATGCCTACATCAATACCATAGGCATTTAGTTGTTGAACTTGATTCACATACCTCCTTTAGCGTATACATCTCAGAAGGATTTATACATGTTGTAATCGAGGTCATGTACTACCACTCTTCCTATCTCATTTTTTTTATATACCCATAACATACGTACATATATGAGAAGACTTGAATCATTGAAGCCTAGAATTTCTCTTCCATAATTTGTGTTGTGCGTAAGGGCTTGACCACATACTTCACATCAATTATTACTTCCCATAACAATATGCATGACATAGTGACATATCTTCTTACCACTTACAAATTCGTACCTATTCACATTAAGGGGTTAAACTTCACCTTTACATACCCCTATATGTTGTCTCCTAGCCTTATTCATGGGTCTTTACTTTTCTTCAAATTTCTTAATACACAAGCTTACAAGACAACTAACACACTATAATCCCAATTCCCACTTCCATTTCATCTTTTGTATCATATCTTTAAGTCCAACTTCTATTCCTCTTCTCATCATACCTCATATACACATGAACCTATATATCATCTAGCAAGACGTCATATAACATAAATTTTCCGAACTCCTCTGTTCTTAACCAGCTAGCTTATTTCACCTATGTTTAATGTATCGTTTCATACCTCCTTGAAGTGCATCCTGCCATCCCCTGTTTCCAATTGCTTCACACCACACAACAAAACAAGAACAAGGCGCAAGGATGGCCAGCAAAGGGAAGATGATGGAATGCTACACACACTCCACGCAATCATATGTATATATATAAGCCTACATTCACTTATTAATAGCAAAAGAAGGGGCAAAACAACTCCATGCGCACACTCCTTGCACCACGAGTCAGAGGTAGCAACCAGGATTTTTTTGTTATATGTATATATATATATACATCTATATGATCCCATTTACGGTGGCATCATCTGGAAGCATTAATCATCACAGCATGTCCAACTCCTACTGCTTATATATGTATAGTCCTTGTTTACAGCAACATAAAGAGGAACAAGTCTAACCCAATCCAGCAATGAAATACTGATATACACTCCTCGGAAGAAGAACAACGCCTCAACATCTTACATATATTTACGTGTATGTATCTATTACTCAGCCTCCGTGAGGAAGGAAGACACGAACGAGGATTTAATGGATCTTGCTCGCACAGCAAAACAACCCCAGCAATCCCAAAGAATTACATCTATATGTATATATATATATATATATTGCTACTCCCTCTAGGGGACAAGCCCACAATGTTCACAGTACACGAAATAATGTATATATATATACATATCTATCTATCTATCTATATATATATATATAATATATATATAGCAAAGTCTATGTTAAATACACAAAATCAACAATATATATACACAATACAACACATCACAAAGTCTTACTCACTCGGTCTCATTTTGTCGGAATTTACTCGAAGTAATCTTCGAATATTCCCAAACCCTCTACACCTAGAAAATTAGGGAAAAGCATATTAATACACTAAATATATAGTTTAAATTACTTTATTTAGTATTTTCTAAATTATTATAATTAATTTTAAATAGATTACTAATTTATTTTTTATATATAACTGTTAGAAACAAACTCCGTTTCACGAAAAGTTAGTTTAGTTGAATTGCACTCACCTCAAGATGGTCTTGGATCATCGAGGAGGTCGTATGTGCATGTTATATGATTTTTTTTTGTTCGGTTTTTCCTTTTCTTTTCTTTCCCGTTCCCGTTCTCGTCTTCTTCTTCTTTTCCTTTTTGTCTGCTTCTTTTCTTAAGTTGGGTTCTGTGCGTGTAAAGAGGATGGCCGCGGGTCCTCGGTCTCCTCCTATATATATATATATACTATATATTATTATTATTATTATTATTTAATATTTTATTAATTAGAGTTTTAAGAAAATCTTAATATACTTTTACTCGCACGATGATCTTAATAAAATTTAAGATTTTACTATTTTATTATAGATTTTTACGTTTAAGCTAATTTAATTATTCTGAGTGCGAATATCTACTCAAAAATCCTATTTAACAATTTTAAATACATGATTTTGATCTACTCCATCGTTTACTTAAAATTTTCTTATGATTTACCTCTAATATATTTATTTCTATTATTAAACTCTATTCGAAGAGTGTTTTAAGGTTTTTAATAAAATCTTTTAATTATTCTGCTATTATACGAAATTAAAGTTCACGGGGTTTTACGGTGAGAGTTTCAATCGTCTTCAATTATTTCTTCTTGTTATTGGCCAAAATCAATGTCAACGATAAGCAATGGCAGGGTGTGATGGTGAAAGCGTGGTGATGGATTATGACACATCGCTTGAACAGAGGAGGAAGAAAACAAGAAACCAGCTCCACCAATGAAATGTCATAACAGATAAAGGGGAAAGAAGATGATAAACGAATTACTTACTTAAATATTGTTATTTTTTGAAAAAATTACGTAAATATTATAATTATAAATATTATTATTAAAATAGATTTTGAAGACACGGATCACGTTTGCAATTTTAGGAATACAGAAATATTGTACACTAAAGGTACAAACTTGATTTACGCCTTTAGTACAATTTACTCCGCTCCTTTCAGCATCTTGTTGGTTCGCGCCTTTAGTACAAATTTTTTTTTTAAGCCACAATCCTATAGAATCTTATTCTACAAACCTATAAAGCTTATAACTCTGCAAAACTATAATAAAAGTACTTCTATAAACCCCTAAAAATGATACAATAAATTTACACAGTATCTTAATATGTGATTTGTAATATATAAGAAAAAATTTACACCGACAATTTTTGATATAAATATGAAATCATCAGTTCATATGTTTATATTTCCATTTCAATTTCCTCTGCAAATTTCACTTTATATCGTTATTTGCAAATTTTTGTTTCCATAATTTGTGTTTTACATAGGTTTTACTCTATTGAAAAAACTTGTGCAGAAATATCTTCATCAAGATTTTGGTATGTTTTCTTAAGAAAAAATTTATTTTTGTTATTATATTACTTCGGATAAATGCAAAAAAAAATACATATAAATATATATACTGCATAAATTTTATTGAAATAGTAGTTATTATTAATTAACTATTAATTCGAAATTAATTAATTATTAATATATGATTAATTAACATTAGTAAATGAATCATGTTTATATGTTATTATAATGTATTTTTGTAAACGTAGTCATTAAATTAAGTTATTGTTAATTAACTATTAATTAGTAATAACTAGTTATTAATAGGTGTTAATTAATTATTATAAAATTAATTAGTAAAATTTTTTTTGATGAAAATGTAAAATATTTATATAGTTTAGTAGAATTAATCATAAAAGTAAATAGTTGTTAATTATCCATTAATTAAAGATGATCAGTCGTTAATATGTCATTAATTAATTCTTATAAAATTAATTAGTAAAAAATTTTGTATTCATTGCAAATGAAAAATACTTATATGGTTTTATAGAATTAGTTATAAAAGTAAGTAGTTGTTAATTATCCGTTAATTAAAGGTGATTAGTCGTTAATTAATTGTTATCAAATTAATTAGTGAAAAATTTTGTATTTGTTGCAAAGTGAAAATATTTGTATGGTTTTGTAGAAAGAGTTATAAAATTAATTAGCTATTAATTATCCATTAATCAAAGAGGATTAGTCATTAATATATTTTTAATTAATTGCTATAAAATTAATTATTGAAAAAAATTGTATTTGTTTTAAATGTAAAATATTTGTATGGTTTTATAGAATTACTCATAAAAGTAAGTAGTTTATTAATTATCCATTAATTAAAGGGGATTAGTCGTTAATATATCGTTAATTAATTGGTATAAAATTAATTAGTGAAAAATTTTGTATTCGCTGCAAATGAAAAATATTTGTATGGTTTTGTAGAATTAGTCATAAAAGTAAATAGTTGTTAATTATCCGTTAATTAAAGATGATTAGTTGTTAATATGTTGTTAATTAATTAGTGAAAATTTTTGTTTTCATTGCAAATGTAAAATATTTGTATGGTTTTATAGAATTAGTTATAAAAGTAAGCAGTTAATAATTATCCATTAATTAAAGGTGATTAGTCGTTAAGATATTGTTAATTAATTGTTATAAAATTAATTAGTAAAAAATTTCGTATTTATTTCAAACATAAATTATTTGTATGGTTTTGCATAATAGATGGAGCCTAGACCTTTCGATCCTTCAGTCTTAACGCAATAGGGGAGTCATCGATCACAGGCCATCTGAGATGGAAAGGTAACCGACCTTTCACTTATCAATTAGTTTATGTTACATTAGAAATAGGAAAACATTTCACATGTTGTTAGCATAGGATCAAGCAACCCTCGCTGATTGACAGCGTGAGCTATCATTCCATTGCGACGAGTGTACCATCCTATTTGACGTTCGAATGGAGCTGTACTTATAGCTGGTTAGATTCGAAGGTGTGAGCTGCTTGCCGTACATACCCCTTGATTGGCACATGATTACAGCATTGGTAGAGCGATGGCATCTAAAGTCACACACATTCTACATATCGATGAGAGAGTTTACAATTACGCTGTACGATGTAGAGATCCAATTAGGACTCCCCGTGGATGGACAAGCAGTTACAAGGAGTAGTTACCTAGATTGGAGAGCGATATGTGAAGAACTGCTAAGGGCGAGATCAGGGTCTAGTGATAGGGGAGGCCACATTAGTATGACATGGCTCCGTGATATATTATGGCTGATCCCACCAAACGCCGATGTTGAGCAAATACATCGAGTTACTCGTGCATACATACTCTAACTCTTAGGGGGATTTATCTTTGTCGATAAATACAGTGCCCTCGTCCACATGGTATGGTTACCTTTATTGGAACATTTCAACATTGCTGGGACATATAGTTGGGGATTCGAATGTCCGGTGTGGTTGTATTGCCAACTTTGTGTCACGTCATCACTATCGATGCATGAGATTAGAGGGGTTGCCATTTTTCTACAAGTGTGGGCTTGGGATAGATTTCTCGTTAGTCGACACGGACTATCTGTACCAGCTAGATGTCCACTAGCAGCACATTGGAACACGCCGAGGGACAAGCGGTTTCACCCCACCCATGTAGTCAACACATATCAAGATGTGTTGGACAAACAAAATATGTTGTAGGTACTTCAGTAATCAATTTTTTTTTCCTTGAAATTAATTATATTTATTATTTGAAGTCAATATAATTTCCTATTTTCAAGTTAAATGGGAGCCGTACGATAAGAATTTAATTAATCTCCTACCGTATTTCTGTAAAGCTGGCATGCACATTTAGATGGCTCGGGTGCCACTTATTTGTTTCCACATTATTGAGTGGCATTTCCCAGATCGAGTGGCCAAGTAGTTTAGTGGATATATCACACAGCCGGTGAACATGCAGTCGAAGCTCCATGAAATCGACTTAGGTGGCTAAATTAATGTTGATTGGATGGTCCAACATGTAATGTATTTGAACATGTGGGAACAGCGGGTCGATCGAGTCGTTCATATGGATGGCCCTCGTGGTGTGCATGATAGTTACCCACCATGTCTTTAAACAAACTGGATGAAGTAGTCAAGAATTCACCTAAGCTGCAAAAGAGAAAAAGCTATTATTAGCATCACAAATGCAATGTCGAACGTGATAAAATATGTATTGGTATCCATCAATTACCATTATTGCGTCAACGTAAGCATGTTCTTCTATTATGCTCACTCTCGTAAAGTCCACATGTGATTTAATATGGATGCTTCCTAATGTCCATCTCTATATGATATCTTTTCTGCCTCGACTTTCCCTTTTTCCATACAAGGTCTCCCCATAGGTAGAGTGACGGGAAGTGCACTGGCTCCCAATCCAACTTATCCCTTGTAGGTATGAAGTGCATTGTATAAGTTTAGTACTGATGTTTCCATCTATACCAATTGGGTATAGAATGCGTCATATCAAGCCTAAGCGAGGCGACCACTGCATATGCGTAGGAGCATGGAATTATGTATATTTGCCACTTCTAGCAACTACATGTGCTACTAGCAAAGTCAACAACATGCGTTCGACCCCCTCCACTTAACCCGCTGGTGACGCGACGACTACTGGTGAGGACTTCAAAAACTCTATCGTGCTTGTTGTAGTCAATGACCCTATGGTTGCTAGCTCGCAAACTCCATTGATCAAATTTTTGTTGCATATTTGGAGAAAATTCTACACTTTGCCATATTCTTCTACCTTTGTTCGCTTATGGACGAAGTACCCGACGCAATTGTAGAACGTTTTCTTCACCAAAGCAGTCACAGATAACCAATAGCAACCATCATGAGCTAGCGTCTACATATCCAATGGCATGTCGTCAAACCAATTTAATGCATCCAGCTTAATCATCCCTACCTGCTCCAACACATAATTCAACTTGCGAGATTATGCTTGCAACCTAGCATAGGTGACTAACTTCTTGCGCTGGGTGTTTTTATGTGCCAAGTTGAAGTTGCTCACAATGTCTCAAAGGTAAAACCGCCACACTGCAAATGGAGGTTGCTATCCATTTGCTTCTTCTCAAACTACTGATCTGATGTTTGTGTATCTATCCGATATGAGGCAAATGGTTTCATGACCTTCATGGTCACCGACAACATATTCTTTCAGTTTCCTCAAAAACTAGCCTTATGTCTCAACTGTCTCTTAATCAACCAAAGTGAATGCCAGCATAAAGATATGGTTGTTGCCATTAACACCACAAGCAAGTAGCAACTTGTGGGTGTACTTCCTATACAAAAAAGTGGCATCAATGGTAATAATAGGTCTGAGGAATCTCCACACTACAATGCATGGCCCAAATGCCTTGAATACCCACTTCAAAGTAGATACACTGGGGATACTCGATCTGCTCCACCCCCAATCTATTCGTATTTTAGGATTTGTATTTTATATTGCATTGAGAAGTTTTGGCAGTTCATCATAAGACTTCTCCCAGTTCCCGTACACAAGCTTGATAGCCCATTTCTTTCCCTCCCAAACCCGTCTTTTGTTGATCCTGTAGCCAAATTCCTACTTGACAACAAAAATCAACTCAACTACCTTCATATCGAGATTGTCCCTAAGAAGATTTACAAATTGGCTGGTAAGGAGATTACAATCCAGCTGTAGGTAATCCTGACTAATCAACAGGTTATTGCATATATGTAGACCCTTGAATCTCAGCACCACGAACATGCCCTGTAACTTCTTCTTTCAAGCCTGAAGCCTACATTTACAACCGCTGTCCTTTCTTAAACAATAAACAAAGCACAACAATGGACTGGACTATACAATAGTGAAGTTTCAATGGTTCTTCACATGGTAAGACTTCATTGCTTAAATGACATCTGCTTTCGTCCTGAATCTCATGACCCTATAAAAATCGTCACTACTATCTAACCACTACAAATATTGGTTTGCTCTTGCTCAAAATAAATGTAACCACTATCACCCCCAAAATTGTAATACAAAACAAGATCTTTAACTGCCATGATTGGTGGCTCAACCTGCTCTACTCAATATATTGGCTATCTCGAGTAAGTATGTATGGTTGGAGACTCTTCTTCTAGTACTTCATCTCCTTCATTCTAACTCTCCTCATTTTCCTCATCGGAACTCTTCTCATTACAACTACTCTCCTGCTCAACACCCATTCCATCATTGGTGTTAGTTGTAGCCTCTGCTCCTACATGAACCATGTACGGATCCCATGTATTTGGTCATTGTAATCCTGGAGTAACTACCTTATCTATTTCATCCTCATCATTCACTTCCATCGAGGTTAGAATTGAGGGTTGAAATGTCAATAGCTTTGACTACATTTCTATAATGTCATGTGACAAATGTAGTTGATTGTATCGAATGTCTGCCTTACCGAGGGACCTCTCGAATTGTTAGAAATTTTGATGAATAATTATTGTATGCCACGATATCCATATGATTCAGCCGTTTCAATAAAATTTTCAACATCTTCATAATCTTTGATTGCCATCAACACATAACATGTATTGCCCCTATGGAACATAGGATGCCTGTGAATTATCTCAACCTCCACTTCAATTGGATCAACTCCGATGCTGCGACATATTTTATATAAAAATTCATTGTAGTTGACGTTTTTCTTCATTTTCAAATTTTTTATCGGATCTCTATCATACCCCGGCCTCTAGTTACCAGCTACAATATTTATAAATGCATAGATCATCAACTTCATGTAATCAGTCATTCTTTCCTTACTCATAGTATATATAAATTATAAGCTTTTAATTAAATATGATAATTTCCAATAACAAACATTATAAAAATTTCAAAAAAATAAATAAATTTCCATAACATTTCAAATATTAAATTTTTTCCCCATTATTGCAAAACGAATTTTTTCTAAAAATTTGTTAAATGTTATTTTTTAATAACAATTTTGCTGTTAAAAATTCCAACAATTTTTGTATCATTTTACAACACTGTAAAAATTATTTCACATTCCAAATATTACAAATTTTCATCAGAATAATTTTTTCACATTTTTAATAACAACATTCTTAATATTTACACCCAAAAAAAATTTGTATCATTTCTAATTTTAATGTAATGTTAATTTTTCTACCATTATTTCTAAACAAATTTTTTCAAAATATTTTTTCGAAATTATTTTTTAATAATATTTTTCTACTAAATATTTCAAAAATTTCCGTATTATTTTATAACACTACAACAATTATTCGACATTCTACATATTTCACATTTCTTACAACAACAAATCCTCATTCTAATACAAAAATTAATATTGTATGTTACATATTGCAATATTTATATAAATCATATTTAATAAATTATAATTTAACAATACCTAGTAACATTTCTATAAAATATACAATTACATTAATTTTTTTCTAAAATCTTATATCAAATACAAATACAGATAAAAAAACTTCAACTTTTCTAAAAAAAAAAAACATACCACAATTGATTAGCTGTCCAGAAATTGCTTAGATCTAGGCAAATCCTTTATTTCCTATGCAAAATCACTTCTTCTTCTCTTCGTGCAAATGAAAGAAAAACTAGATTTGATATGGGTATGATATGGGTATTTTTTTGTGTGTTTTTTACTATTGATATATTTATATTTTTTTAGTTTGTGTACTGTTATCACTTGATTTTTGTTTTTAAATCTATGGTAAGTGTAAATAGAATATAAAATTAGACAGTGGGATTGGGGGTTATAAATTGGACAGGTATAATATTTATGTAATTTTTTAAAAATATAACAATATTTAAGTATATAACCCACTCCGGTCCTCTGTTTTCATCTTCTCCAATAACGTGCATAGTGGATGAACCAAGCTACTCGTGAAATGAAAATGAGAGAAATTGTGAGGACAAGGGTTGAAGAAAAACAAAGAGAGGTGAAAAAAAATGTGAGGTATAAAACAAAAGAAGAGGAATGTTGAAAAGCTTTAGTATGATGTTGAAAATTGATATTGAAATGGTTGGCAACTATAGGTATAAAACAAATGAGAAGTAAAACTAAAACATATAACTACACAGGTTATATTTATACTAAGGCAATACTGTAAGTGGGAAAGGAAATGTACATCATTGAATGTATCTAGCAGCCAAAGATTTATGGAGCATCAATGCCTTGAGGCAGTTAAATTGATTGATAAATAGTCACCAACATAAGCAAGATCAAAGATCAGCATGATTGTGGAATTGTATCTCTGTAAACTTACTAACAATGTCATCAATATATTTCAATAGCAAAAGGCGTAATTTCTTTATCCCTGCTCTTTTTATTTTTGTTTGCAATTTATTTATGATTTATTCCACTACCAACTTAACCTTAATTTTGAATCAATATCAACTAGATAGTGATCAAAAGGGGTTTATAAATTAAGCTTTTTGAAAAGTTTTCAAATCTTTAGTAATCAATTCATCCCCCTTTTGATTACTAATTAAGACCAACAAAAATGAATTATATTCTATCGATTTCACTATGTTTTATGTGCCTATTTGATTTAGTCGTAACAAAAAGTGGGAGAAATAGTTTAAAGGGGGGCATAGAAAGGATGAAAATATGAAAGCAATAATAATAATGTCAAAATTTGACCATACAAGAAAAAGAAGGGGGGGGGGGGGGGGGGGGGGTGGCTGTGAGAGAGAGGGGAATATAAAACACATAGCAAAATAATTCAAAAGAACAAAAATTTATTTATCAATGATACAAAACATTTTTTTCTTTTCTTTTTTTTTATTGATAAACCTTGTTCATTGGAAGGGTATAGTGGTGGTGGGGATGCCAATTCCAAATTTTATTCATAGAAAAAATTGGTTATAAAAAGAGTGGGGAGCATGGACCTAACCTCTCAAAGATTATAAAGCGCCTAAATATAAAAAAGTAAATAAGGGAGTACTATTCCACTTACACAAATTATTTACAAGAAAAACAAAAAGGAGAAAAAACCGTGGGAGTACTACTCTCAAGAGTAACTCTAATGTGCCTAAAAGGGCCAAAGCACATACAATCAAAAAATAGTAGCAATTCCAATCAACGACCACTCCACAAGAAGGGTAAACCCCTAATTCCTTATGAATTCGGATGGTAAAACCAAGTAAGATGTGACACCAAATGGAGATATGCTTAAATGATTCAAGCACATAACATAATCCAATAAAACTAACTCCACAAGAGGCGTAAACACAATAACAATCAACAACACTTGGCTTGATCAACTCCTTCACAAACTAGTCTTAATTTACAAAGATGGAAACCAAAAGGATATATGGAACAATCAATTGCAAGATTATCAATGATGAATAAAGGAAATGAACTAAGATTCCAATTCAAATTGAAAAGTTTCAAATCTGAAAATAGAACCCTAAATTCATGTGAACCATAGGAAACAACAAATGGCACATAGATATGACTCACTAAGTATAATTTGTAAACAATAAGAAATGATTGATATTACTCACAATCACTTTCAAGTTGGTTCTCACCACAATTTCAATGATGAAATTGATAAGAGATCAGTGGCAATGCAAGGGAACTCCTCGCGGCCACAAGAATGTGTTTTTCTGAAATTTATCAAAAGTCCCTAAAACCCTATTTAAGCAAGTATTTATACCTGCACCCTTTATGGTTAAAAAGTCCTCAAAATTACGACTATGCTACTTTATGGTGGCCGATCCTAAAAACACAATTACAAGCAAATGAAAGTGTCCCAAAAGCTTACACAAATAATCCAAAGAAATAATTATAAATACAAAATAATAAGAATCCTCAAAGAGCCAATGCATCAAGGCAATGTTGATCACAGCGGGACATTGGATGAGAATCTGATGATGTCCCTAAGTGATCAATAATGAGAGTCATTTGGCATCCCGTGGAGAAATATCATTGTACCTGTAAGATTATCACTCAAATATTTATTAGATAAAAAAGAAACTAAAGTAAATATGAGTGATTTTGATCATCATCTAAATCAAGTTCTGTAGCCATTTAGGTCGCTGGAAAAAATCCCATCATCTCCTCAAGCTTCTAAAAGATTTGCCCTCAAATCTAGAGGGTCATTTTTGGGACCGAACCCGAACATCTCTATTGGCTTGTTCTCTCGGTTACTAGATGAAAATGAAGTAGTCTTGATCTGCTCCTGAAATTTGTTCACCTTAGATGGAGACATTGGTAATAGTACTATTCGAGACCCTCCCATACTGAACATGTAGGTGTTTCTAAAACAATCATGTAACACCTTCCGATCAAACATCCAAGGCCAACTTAATAGCAAGTGAAATGCACACATGGGAATCACATCACATTAAATCTCATTGTGATACTTCTACCCAACACTCACGGCACCTTTACCCTTAGCGTAACATGCATACTGCCTCGATTATCCAACCAATGTAAATTATAAGGGCTAAGATGTGGACTAGTAGATAATTGTAATTTATCTACTAGTGCAACAGATATAACATTTGTGCAACTACTACTATCTATGATGAGTACACAAAGGTTACCTCTAATCCTACAAGTAGTGTGGAATATGTTCTCCCTCTGTTTGTCCCTAGCATTAAGAGATAAAGTCAGAGTCTTGCGCAACACATTAATGGGTAAATACTGCTCACCTGTACCTTCCTCATGTCTTTCTGCAATCTGATCATCATAGTACTCCTATAGTGCTATAGACAGATCTGTAGGCTCAACCTGTTCCTTCTCATTCTCAACATCCTCTCCAGCACCCTCCACAACAGTCATAACCCTCTTATTAGGACACTGTGCTACCATATGCCCAAATCCCATGCATTTAAAGCATTTGATTTGGCGTACTTTCCCACTAGTAGATCTTGAAATAGTCTGCCTCACGTCTGGTGCTATTACCTCTTTACCCTTCCCAAAGGGTATGTTTTCCCTATCTATGTTAGGGGTAGCTCTATCAACTGCCCTCACTGTCTCACCCACTACCTTTGGTCCTCTAGATCGACCATCAACTCCCACAGGCCTGGTAGTAGTACTGGGCTTACTACTCGGAACCTTGAATAAATTGGATCACCTCTATCTTTCCACTTTCGAGCCTAACCGAATAGCTTCATCAAGTGTACTGTATCGTTGCAGCTCGACAACACATGCTATCTCATATTTCAGCCCTAAGACGAAGCATGCTAAGGTTTGCTCTAGAGGCTCAATTGACCCATATCTAATCATAAGGGTTTCAAATTCTTATACATAATCATCAACTGTCTTGCCTCACAGCCTCAATGTCTAAAGATGCATGAACAGTTCCTGTCTATAGTGTTCAAGAATAAATCTTTTCCTCAAAACCCTTTTCATGTCCCTCCATGTCTATATCTCAGCCTCTCTATCCCTACACCTACTGATAATCAGGTTTTTCCACCATAAGGCAGCATACCCTATAAACTCTACAGCAGCCAGTCGGACTCAGGTGTTATCATTAATCTCATAGCATTCAAAGAGACTCTCAACTTTGTCCTCCTAGTCTAGATAATCATCAGTTAAACCCCTATCATCAAAAGAAGGCACTTGCAGCTTCACATATTCCAATCCTCGGGGTGGCCTGAAATCCCTATTTGGATAAGGATTAGCCCTAAAGTTGTCGTCCCTCTCTTCCCTATAAGGGTGATGATCTCCCTCCATCCTTCTACCCAGATTTCCTCCTCCCACTATTCTTTCTCTCTGGAGGTTCTATGGAGCTACTCGAGGTGGTGCCTAAGGGTTCACCACTGGTGGTTATGGTAATGTCATCCTGTCAATCATGGTTGCCAAAGTAGCAACAATGGTAGTAAGATCCTAGAGTTGTTCTTCCAACGTCCTTCTACCTATAGTGTTATGACCCTGACCTCCACCAACCTGGCTATTGGCTTCATTGCCAATTCCCCCATTCACACTATCATTGGACATGTTTGTGATTTAATGAAGAAATTCCACAAATTACAGCGCACTCCTTCAGCAACTCCAACCCACACATTTAACAATCACAATAATACAATAACCCACGTTGCAAGAGCTTTAAAGCACAAGGAAATAATTTAGTACTCCAAGTAAAGTTCAATAAATGAAGTACACACAACTTCTTTCAAGTAGATAGAATTAAATTTAACTACAAGTGTTTAAGTAATTAGTTCAATTACTTTCACACTTTAATGACTTGTTTAGATTTCAAATTCTACTACTCACTTCCCTTTTTCTTGCCTTAGCTTCTCACCACTTAAATACACAATTGGCAGCAATTAAACACATACACAACACATAGTAAACCACCACACAGCTTCCTTTCTTGCTCACGGTTCACAATGTTTCACACCATTAGCAACAATGATCTCGACAACGCATACAATAACTAACACCAAATGTACACACCCTTCACTAAGTTTATAAAAATACAACACTACATACAATCCTCCTCAAGCCACGATTCACTTCCCACTTCCACAAACTACAACAAAAACCACAACTTCAATACAAAATAAGGCAACTCACTTTCAAATTCAACAAAGAGTTCAATAAGTACAAAATTCCACAAATGGTAAGAAGCTATTTCAAATTCAAATGACACACAATTAAACAATGACTTAATGTGTGTTTTGAAATTTCAAATTGGCTTCTTAATTCACACTTCAATTCTGAATTCAAATCTGAAAACACAAGTGTTACTCCTCCAATTTTTTCGAAAATGCACACAACATAAATCTGCTTCAACAATTGAACACTACTCTTGGCCCTTCACGGTTTACATCCCATGCACTACACGTTCGTAGCCACAATCAAGGAATCAAAGAGTGTTCAAATCTCCAAGTGATCAACCACTAATCAACTAGACAACAATTTAACAACACAACAACAAAAGTATAAGTTCAAGCCAACAATTTTCGGATCAAGGTGCTACACAACAAACCCCTAACTTCCGAATTCAATTTGAAACCAATCCCTTCTCATAACCTCAAGATCTAATACCAAATATGATGTGCTTAAAAGGGCCAAAGCACATACAATCAACAAATAGTAGCAATTCCAATCAACAACCACTCTACATGAAGGGTAAACCCCTAATTCCTTATGAATTCGGATGGTAAAACCGAGTAAGATGTGACACCAAATGGAGATATGCTTAAATGATTCAAGCACATAACATAATCTAATAAAACTAACTCCACAAGAGGCATGAACACAATAACAATCAACAACACTTGGCTTGATCAACTCCTTCACAAACTAGTCTTAATTTACAAAGATGGAAACCAAAAGGAAAGATGGAACAATCAATTGCAAGATTATCAATGATGAATAAAGGAAATGAACTAAGATTTCAATTCAATTGAAAAGTTTCAAATATGAAAATAGAGCCCTAAATTCATGTGAACCAAAGGAAACAACAAATAGCATCTAGATATGACTCACTAAGTACAATTTGTAAACAACAAGAAATGATTGATATTACTCACAATCACTTTCAAGTTGGTGCTTGCCACAATTTCAATGATGAAATTGATAAGAGATCAATGGCAATGCAAGGGAACTCTGCACGGCCACAAGAATGTGTTTTTCTAAAAATTATCAAAAGTCTCCAAAACCCTACTTAAGCAAGTATTTATACTTGCTCCTTTTAGGGTTAAAAAGTTCTCAAAATTACAACTATGCCACTTTAGGGTAGCTGGTCGTAAAAACACAATTACAAGCAAATGAAAGTGTCCCAAAAGCTTACACATAAATAATCCAAAGAAATAATTACAAATAAAAAATAATAAAAATCCTCAAAGAGCCAATGCATCGAGGCGATGTTGATCATAGCAAGCCATTGGATGAGAATCTGATGATGTCCCTAAGTGATCAACAATGAGAGTCATTTAGCATCCCGTGGAGAAATTTCACTGTGCCTATAAGATTATCACTCAAATATTTATTAGATAAAAAATAAACAAGAGTAAATATGAGTGATTTGGATCATCATCCAAATCAAGTTCTGTAGCCATCTGGGTCGCTGGAAAAATTCCCATCAAACTCATTTAGAAACCAAAGCATACAAAGGATAAAAAATATAATAAAATCGAAATTGCATTAAGTTTGATACAATTCTAAAGGATCCAAAGCCTAATTTATCTTTTATCAAGATATCCTTGAGCCCTCTATCAATATCTTTTATGTTGTATCAAAATATAGTTGATTGTCTCTCCTTATCCTTCTTTGCAAGTCAATCAGCTACAACATTTTTTTTCTCTCCAGATGTGATTAACCTAGCCCTGGATTTCATGAAGTAAAATTCTTGCCCAAGAGATGTCATTCTAGAATCAAATTTGGTGATAACAATTGATAACCATGTGGAAACCACTTTTGAATCTATTTCTATCAACACTTTAGAGAAGTGATATTGCCTACAAAACTTAAGACCCTTAATTAAGGCATAAAGTTCAATAGAACCAATAGAGTTATGGTTAGCAAGAGATCCAACACATAAGATTAAGTTGCCTTTGTGATCTCTAAGAGTACAACCTTTCCCTTGACTTAGACTCCCATCTACATTTAATTTTACAAACCCTCCTTTAGGAAATTTCCAAGACAGTGTGTGAATTTTCTTTCTCTTAAGGGGTTTAGTAATTGAGGAGAATAAGTCCTCATCATGCTTGATTTAGAAAGATGATAATGGACTCGCACACCCTAAATTTAAAAGATCTTCCAAAATAAGTTAGGCTAGAATATTGGGAGGTTTTTGAGTATTTCTATGTTTCATATCATTTCTTTCGTTCCATAGATGACAAATGGTTAAGATAAGAACAAACATTCTAATATGATTCACCATATTTCCCACTTTTTGTTTCCAAAAGTTAAGCATGACATCTAATGAAGTGATGTGTGGAAGTTGAATAATGTTAAAATACATAGAGAGTTGCTTCTGGACATCTTTGGAATATTCACATGGAAGAAAAACATGAACAATTGTTTCACATTTCTTATGGCAACAAACACACTATGAAGCTAGGGATCGACCCCATAAGTATTGTTTATCTTTTGTAGGGACAAAGGATTGGGTAACCCTCCACATAAAGAATGATATCTTAAGAGGGAGAAATTTATTCCAAAAATATTTTTAGAGATCAATTTTCTCTACTTTGAGTTTGATACAAAACATTTGTTAAATAAGACAAAGATGGAAATAATAAGTAAACAAGTTCAAAGGAAATGTTCATCTCTAGCAAGTTTTGTTATCATAAAAAATAAAAAAATAATCAGGGGAAGAATGTTAGAATCTCTGATACTTGTTATGGCGATAACAAAGAGAATAACAAAGATAAATAACAAAGAAGCAAAAGCATCACGAAAAAAGAATGGCATGTTGTTATAATGATTTTGAAAGTATATGCACAAGCTATTCAGAGATAGCATAATTCAATAAGGTAAAATGTATAAGTTCTCATAATGAATTATGAAACTCTAAATATCTTTAGAAAGTGAAAAAGATTAAAGTATGAA
This sequence comes from Laguncularia racemosa, assembly GCA_037954665.1. Classification (NCBI taxonomy): domain Eukaryota; kingdom Viridiplantae; phylum Streptophyta; class Magnoliopsida; order Myrtales; family Combretaceae; genus Laguncularia; species Laguncularia racemosa. The sequence goes on from JBBMOL010000166.1 coordinate 362,303, forward strand.
ATAACTTTGCATGAAATAATTAATAGAAGCAAGTATAGCCTAGATTGATAAGAGAATTTTAAGTTATCATAATCAAGTATGAAGTTAGAATGTTTAAACCAAACTATCGAAACTTACTTGCATGACATGGGACAAGTTTAGAACTTAATTTTCAAAATTTGGCAATGTATTATAAGATCATTTTTTAGTAAAGACATGATCTAATATTCAAGGTTGAAATAAATTTCAAGACCTACTTCCATTGGTTATATATGACCTATTCCACTAAAATTGTTTTTTTCAATTTCATGAGGATTGTCATACACAAAGCAATAGGAGGCAGATATGTCAAAGGAAGGCACATCATTTTTTTTGGAGATAAGACAGGCAAGATTGTATGACATTACAACCAGATTATCAACATTAAATACAATATATTTTAATCATGATCAAAAATTTTCATTCTAGTGGCAAGATGAATGGGAAAATAAGCTTTATTGAAATAGTTTTTGAATGAAATGAAGAATTAGAGCTGGATATGAAAAATTATGAAGCTACAATCAAGGTTAATAGGATCACTTGAATTTAAGATTGATTGTTGCAAATTCATCTATAAATACAAGGCAAGTAGGAATGAGAACAGAAAGAGCAAAGAAGAATACAATACAAAAGCATTCTAAGAAATCAATGCTTTTTATAATTTATTCTTTTAAAGCACTAATCTTATAGAGAAAGCTATACTTGTTATCCTTACAATTGAATACTTCTTTTGAAGTTGTCACTGTTTTAGAGAGATTACTTTTTACTGTAGTTCTATGAGATTAGCTATATAAGAAACTATGTGAGACATAGCAGTTAGTGATTGAGCCGTGGTGGCTATTGTTGTAGCTCTCAAGGATTTATTTTCGATATAGTAAAACAAACCACTAAAGACGACCGTATCCCTTGAAGGTGGAGGCTATAAGAGTGAATTGATACACAAGCGAAACCATTATAAATCAATTGTCTGATCTTCTTATCCTTTACTCTTTTATATTTACACAATTTATTTATTTTCACTGCTTAATACATTATTGAAATCCACTAATAATAATCAAAAGTAGTAGGTTTTAAAATGTTTAGAAAAGCAACTTTAAAATTTGAGCAATAAATTCACCTCCTCTTGATTGCTAACTAAGACCAACAACAATCAATGTTTATTTCATAATAGGTTTTTCCAAGAATCAAATGAAAGTTTTTAAAATGTTTTATTAAGTTGGAAAAGTATTTTTGAGACATCTAGATGTAGTATGGCTATTCTATAAAGAAAAAAGGTTCATAAAAAAAAAAAGTCTAAGATATATGCTAAATTGGTTTAGAAAGAATCAACGTTATTTTTAGAAAGCACATCTATCAACACTTGTATTTCTAATAGTTTCTTTATGAAAATGTTTTTTGAAGGAATTAATTCAAATTCTTATCCATAACTTTGCTTTTCCATAATTAAGGGTTACCATAAACAAATTTTTTAGCCATTAATCAAATTGAATAAAAAAATTTAAATTGAGGAAGAATCATTATCTAGCTATTATGTATATGGATCATTCCATTATTTGACAAAGCTCAACCTCTTTGAAACCAAAAGACAAAGAACAAAAGGATGCACGAGATGTTAACAAAAATTTACATTGCATTGCATGAAACTAAATATTGCTAGCAAGATAAGCTCTAGAAATATTGAAAGCTTACAAAATATTCAACTAGCAAATAGTTCAATGAATTTTCAACTATTATAAAAATTTAAGTGCTTGCTCACTTCACCATATGGAATAATAGTGGAATTAAATTATAATTCACTATAAATGGAATAAAAATGTAATTATTATTATATAGTTATTACATTGTTCAATTGACATAAAATTATGTAAAGAATTACAACAAAATAAAATCAAAATATCAATTTTACCCCTTCTATGGAGTAATGGAATTGGTAGTGGTGCAACTAGGTAGTGCTTCAAAGGGCAAGGTCTTTATAGCAAAGATGATAAATGTATTATTGAATAGTAATTTATGAGTTTGATATATGAATTAAATACCATAATACCAACTTTATATGAAATAATGGGGGAAAGGTTCTCCCGAAGCAAACATGCAATGAGTTTTCTTCTTTTAAAAAGAAGTATATTGTGAGAAAAGTGTGTAGTGAGCATTTGTTTAAACAGGTGATTTAGACTCAGAGATTTAGTATGAGAAGTGAAGGTGTAATGTGTAAAAGTTTAATGGTTATGACCAATAGAGAGTTAGGAGAACCCATGAGAACCATGAAGGACACAAGAATGATAACTTAGTAGTACTACTAAGTTATGAAAGTTGTAAAGTTCACTTATACTTTAAAAAAGATATAGCAAATTCCCAGCAATTGAGTTGGTAATGCTGGTAGAGATGATGTAGATAGGAGGTTAAACCTCTATATATCTAGATTTTTTCTCTTTCCCTTTCTCTCTTATTTTATTTTACCTTATTTCTTGTTCATTATCATATTTTAACTTGCAAATTGAAGCATTACTACTTAAGCAGGAAAACACGTATAACTTTGATATTAGAATAAGAGCTTCCATTACGTAATCTGAAAAAGGCGTTGATTGAATTTAATTTTATTAAATAATCAATTCATTGTCCCTGAGTTGCTTGTCTGGGATCTACATGGATGAAGGTATAGCATACTAATATGGGACGTGTGCTAATAAGCTATAATGTAGAATTTCATTAAAAAACGAAATAACTCATTTTTGTAGTTAACTCTTGCATTAAATTCGAATACCTAAAATGTAAATGTAAACGAATTTTATTAATTTAGTCACATAAATATTTTATTAAAAAAAAATGTAAGGTACGAAAGATGAATGGCTGCAGCTTTAAAATTACAGAATTTGTTATATTTATTATAATCTCGAAACAAAATTATGAATCGCATGATATTACATGTTAACTTCCATTACTTGTTAAAAGACTAACGAATATTACATTATGATTAGACATTGCAAATAACAATGAAAAAAATCCTTGCTTATCTCTTATTTCTCTCTAAATTGCCTATATTGGTAGAGAGTAAAAGGAGAAGCATGGGTTAAAGTTGCCTGAGTTTAGTAATTTTTGCCACTTGATGACTCTGGTTTGGTGAAGGAGTAGGGTAAGGGAATGGCTGAGTTGAAATGTTATGAACATAAAAATAAAAAATAAATGATTGGAAGAAAGATCGATGACTAACCAAACTCTTAAAGAATAAAAAAATTTTAAACCCATGTCCGATATAACTCAAAACAATTTTCAAAAATGGTTTTTCCTTGCAATGGAATTTTTCAAAATCAATAACCAAAACAAAATAATGTCGTACATTCACACATCTGTTTATAAAAACGGTGGTTGCCCAAGGCTTTGTAGCTCAGCAGTATAAATATTAACCTCCTAACAAAATAAATTTAGTTTAAATTCCTCATTCTTCATAAATTGTAATAGTATAATTGCGGGAAAAAATAATAAAAGAAAGAAAAGCACACACACACATAAGTAGTGGTTGAATAGATAAATGTAAAATATGGATACACCATATTTGGGGCTCGCAATTTGGGACTCGACCTACAAACCTAGACACGATATAACATGATTATAAATAAATTTAGGTTGACAAAAGTCAATATGAATAATAAACGAATAAAACTAAAAAATGGCATACTAAAATTTATATTTGGATTCGGCTTTAGTATGTAGACTCGTTTATAAACCCGTTTATTAAATAAGTTTCATAAATAGGTCCCAAATCAATTCGTGAACTCATTTAATATTAATAATATTTTGAATATATTTAATGATACGAACCACGCCAACCCGTGACGAAACCCAATACCAATACGTTCGAAAATTCATTGCCTAAGATGCCCAAACACCTAAAGTGGAAACCGCGACCCGTTGTCTATAAGCGAGACAAGAACCTTGGTATAATGTGAAGACGCCACAATCGGGATGAAAGACCGATTGATAAGTCGGGATGAGCGCTACGGAAATTAATCCGATAAGTTCTAGTTAGTTCTTGAAGAACCAAGAGAGGTACCTCTCAAAAGTGTTTAATGTTCTAAGATGTAAATTCTATGTTGTTCTAAACCCTGGGAGCTTTTATACTAGGGTTACAATTCATAAAAAACAAATCCAAAACGACGTAGCTTAGATATCTGGTGCTCAATACTACGAATAGGTGGTAATCCCTTTAGAATCTCTTCAGGGAAGACATCTTCAAAGTCTTGCACAAGAGACACAACCACACTAGGCAAAGAGTTAGATAAGTCGTTAGTAGTCAAATATGTTTCCTTAAAAACCAGCAACAACATAGGTTGCTTCATCACTAACGCTCTTCTTACTACACTCGCTCTTGCCACACAACTCTCTTTTTGCAAGGCTGCCCTCTCCTTTTCACTCACCACTAAAGTTGATCCCCCTTCAACTTGGTCTCTCACACTCTTTCCAACCTTCCTCTCTTTTTTCCTTTTGATATTGACTTTTGTTTTCCTTTTCTTTCTCATTGTCTTTTGCTTTCTCACTCTCCCCCTGCTTTTCACTTATCTTATGTTTTGCAAACGACTGTTGTAGCTGCAACTGATCCTCATACACTTGTTTAGGTGGTAATGGTTTAAGATTAAAGCTTTTCCCTTGGTGAACAAGCGTATACTTGTTAGAAAAGCCATCATGAACAACCTTCCTATCAAATTGCCACGGCCTCCCCAACAACACATGACATGCTTGCATTGGCACTACATCACATAACACCTCATCCTCATACCTACCAATGCGGAAACTAATCAATGCTTGCTTACTCACCTTAGTCTCTCCACTATCATTCAACCACTGCAATTTATATGGACTAGGGTGTTTAACAGTTTTGAGCCCCAGCCTCTCAACAATAAAATTGCTCACTACATTGGTGCAACTTCTTCCATCAATGATCAAGCTGCAAATATGATCTCCTAGATAACATCTAGTATGAAATATATTCTCTCTTTGCACCTCCTCTTCTTCCTTCACCTACACATTCAATGCTCGCTTCACTACTGCCACTAGCCTTCCTATTGCAGGCTCCTCATCATCACTAGCATCCTCTAATGGAGGCATATCATCTTCTTCATTATCCCCCTCGATCACTAGCAATATGGCCTCTACCTTGACATTTAAAACATCTAATGTCACGATTTTTAGAAGTAGAAGAATCAAGGTTACCTTGGTTACCAGGAGTAGAACCCACTTGCCTCAGCTCCCCTTTTGGTTTGGTGGGTAAAGGCTTTTCTTTTTTCTTCCATTGGTTGGTCTTCTAAGTGGATGAACCATTACCCTGTGGAAATCGTGCATTACTACTACCTTTCCTCTTGTGCTGGTTCTCAACCTTTATAGCCATGTGGACCATATCCTCCAATTCTACATAATGCTACAATTCAACCACATTTTGGATTTCTCTATTCAACCCCGCAAGAAACCTAGCCATTGTAGCCTCTCTATCCTCCTCTACATTCGCCCTAATCATAGTGACTTCCATCTCCTTGAAATACTCATCTACACTTTGGCTTCCCTGCCTCAGAGTTTGCAACTTGTTGTGCAATTCATGATAGTAATATGCAGGCACAAACCGCTTCTTCATCACTCTTTTCATCTCTTCCCAAGACTCAATAGGTGGCTCGCCACTCCTTCTCCTATTCAACATTAGTTGATCCCACCACACTATAGCATAATCCGAAAATTCAATGGCAACAAGTTTTACCTTCTTTCTCCCACTATAGTTGTGACAATCAAATACCATCTCTACCTTCTTCTCCCACTCTAAGTACGCCTCGGGATCATTCTTCCCTTGGAAAGGAGGAATCTTCATCTTTATGCTACTTAATTGATCATCCACTCTATTCCTATCTCCTCTATCTTCTCAATCCCTAGTTCCTCTATTCCGACCACTATATCCTCTATAACTCCCGTCAGAAGGCTCATCAAAGTCACCATTTGACATTTCATCTCCACCCCTCGGTACTCTCCTAGAACGACTCTCCTTCTTACGCCCTTGGAATACATTTGTGGATTGCTCTAATCTTTGCTCTACCGTCTCATGAATTTTTTCCATTCCCTCTTGGAACATCCTCTTCATTTCACCCCTCAACGCCTCAATTACTAACCTAACATCAAACCTTCCCCTCTCACCTTCAGGAGAATGTTGTTTCGACATTGTCCCTGCAGAAAAGATTAGTACTAACACAAATATATATATAAAATTAAACCTCACGATACACTCCCTTACGTATTTCGCTCAAATGATGATATCACACAGTCACTCGTGTATTCTCACAAACAATGATGATATCAACTCGCCAATTCCTCTTCTCAATTCTCTTGGAACTAACCCGAACTACACCAATTTCTTTCCGTAGAATTCAAAACAACTCTAGGGTTCATAAATTTTCCTCTATTTTTTCTATCCGAATTTTTTTTTTTTTTGTCTTGGTTATTGCTCTTGATCACGTTTTTCTTTTCTTTTCTTTTCTCTTCTTTTTTTTGTCATGATTTTTACTCTCTTTTTTTTTAACAATCGCCTAGTCGATATTACACTATCAAAAGACAATCAATACTACGAAATTGAATACGATAATTGATATAAACGATTGGAGTTAGGGTTTTTGATATTGCCTTCCTCAACCGAACTTGATGTTTTTACAAACCTAAGCTCTGATACCAAATTGATACGAACCATGCCAACCCGTGACAAAACCCAATACCAATACGTTCGGAAATTCGTTGCCTAAGAAGCCCAAACACCTAAAGTAGAAACCGCGACCCGTTATCTATAAGCGAGACAAGAATCTTGGTATAATGTGAAGACGCCACAATCGGGATGAAAGACCGATTGATAAATCGGGATGAACGCCACGGAAATTAATCCGATAAGTTCTAGTTAGTTCTTGAAGAACCAAGAGAGGTGCCTCTCAAAAGTGTTTAATGTTCTAAGATGTAAATTCTATGTTGTTCTAAACCCTAGGAGCTTTTATACTAGGGTTACAATTCGTAAAAAACAAGTTCAAAACGACGTAGCTTAGATAAGTTGCGTAAAAACACGAAACAGAACAAGCTGGCCGGCAGAGGATACTTGGCCGTGTATGATTCTGTGCCAATTCTTGTCTCCTTACATAGCCGTGCCTTTTAGCCGTGTGTCTGGCCGTGTATAATTCTGTGCAATTTTGAAATTCCTACACGGCCGTACCTTGAAAGTACATGCCCTCTTCAACCCGTGTCCAATGTGACTTGTATAAGAGCAAGGGTCTTCCCATGGTTGTTCCAATCCGTTCCAACTTCATGATTACTCCAATCCTTTCCGGCTTCATGGACATCCTTTATCAACCCGTTAAGTGCTTCCTTGAGTCGTCTCGCTCAACTTCTTGTGATCGGTCCAGGCGGCATTTCAAAAGAATCCACATTCCTTCTTCCAGCTTGACTCTCATCATGGATCTCATCATTTAAGTTTATATTCTTTTTTTTTAATAGTTTATTTCAACCTACACCCATGATACACTTCATGGTTTCAAGATTCTAGGATTTCCTTTCATCATTTATCTCTTTCTCAATTTCTATTATTCCAGCTGATAGCTACACAAAACAAGCAAATGCGATCATACTCCTCCTCTCTATTCTCTTTTAGATTGTTTCTTTTTTCGAGTAAAAATCTCATTTCACTAAGCATTTATTCCTAAAATTTATTACTTTTTTCTCTTTAGTTCCGCTAAAAATCATGTATTTTCTTTTTTCTATACTCTTTTATTTAATTATTTTGAATTGAATAATATATGTAAAATGCTAAGAGTTTGACTCATATATCAAGAAGGAACAAACTTAGAAAAAAAAATTTAAAAAAAAATCATTTGAAATATACACTTTTTTATCCAGTAGTGTCCCAAATTTCAGCTTTAATTATTTTTCCATCATTATTCAAACTTTTAATAGCAAACTCAACCCAATAATAAACCGAAACTCAATGTTGAACTCATTCCTAGTAATAAAAGGTTGGATATTCCAACACCAATAAGAATAAGTTTGAACAAGTATTTGTAATCATCATTAGCTTTATACTTAGCTATGCATGTGTTCTTTTACACTTTCTTTCTTTTCTTTTCTTTTTTGGTTCAATATGATGTAAAATAATAAATGAATTTCTAAAAAATGAGTAATGAGGTGTTATTGGGTTTTACTTTCCAAATTAAATTACAATATAGTAATAATGATAATAGAGTGGGATTTTAGTATTAGTTTTCAAACATTTTGAAGATATGCTATAATTGTCGATTTTGAAATTATATGTCAATGGCTTTTTTCCCAAATTCAAATGAATGCAACATGTCATGTTGACACAAATTCATAGTATCCTTGTGCTTTAAGTTCTAAAAGCAAAATCCTTATATTTTTAAAGTAGATTCATTTGTATAATTCATTATGATTGTCATTTAATTTTTACTAAAACTATTATTTGGATTGTGATTTTATGTTAATTGTTAAAACCATGAGTCATTAGTATTTATAAAACTTAATTTTATTATCCTTTTTTTTATTAAATATGTAAGTATATTATAGATTTATTTATAACTTTTTAATTAATAAATAAGCTCAATCCAGATACAAAACATACATATAAGATTACAGGTTTAGATTTTTATATACGATTAATAAAGAGTCGTATCATAGATTGAGATCTTTTAAACACATATACCATACGCAATATAATATGAATTGCCTAATAATCAATGCAATTTCCATAATGTAAAATCGGGTAAATACAACTTCTAATGCTCTAATATTGCACACCGGAGGAGGGGTGGTTTTAGAAAGAGGAAAGAAACAAACAGAAACAGAGACTCAAACGGACAGACTGAGGGAAGAAGCAGAAATTGGAGAGAGGATAATGAGAGAAAGTGGGGAACAGAGAGAGGGAAAAGAGCCAAAACAAGTTGATCGATATTAGTTGATGATTTTATCCAAAATTTAGGAAGTTGGTTAACCGATTGTAACCCTTATCATTAAGTTAATTTACTTTTTTGGCCTTATTCAACTAATTAGTGATTTGCATGAAACGCTATAGATGTGATTTCCATTGTATAATTAAGTTTTTTGTGAAAAAGAGTATGGCAATATGTTCTCAAGAATATAGATGTATATCACCTTCAACCCGAACCGGAGAAATATAAGCTAACCTGTGAGAGAGTTGTGCAAAGGAACAGAAGTCATGTGTTGGTTGGGTTGAGAGATACTTTAAGGACTGTGTGTGCAATCTGAAGGATGAGTTTTCATTTGGGTTTGGTCTCATAAGCCTTGTATGCTGGGGACTAGCTGAAATTCCTCAAAGTATAACCAATTTTACTTTCTGGCATTGCAGCTGCCGACCCAATACTACACAGCCCTGATACGAACGCCATTTCCATGTACCTGCGTTTTGCTGCTTGACGTATATGTAACACAGCAGAAGCAAAATATTATAAAGAAAATAAGAACGACTTAATAACACTAAAAAATCTCTACGAAAGAAAATAAAATGTCTTTTCTGTATTTTTTTCATGAAAGAAAAAGATAAACCTTAAAGAAATGTATATAGCACTCTCACACACCGGCTTGGTTACTCAGGCCTCATACTAACAATTTCTTAATCGAATCACACAACAAAAGAGACTTAATGGGTTGACACCCTTATGAAGGAAGAAAAGATATCATACTGATTTTTTGTAAAAAGTAATTTTATAATCCGTGTCATTTTATCATAAATTGATTACAGGTTCTCCTAATTCAGTCTAAAACAAAACTTCCTATTTCAACTAGGAAAGGAAACAAATCAAAAGATTTGATGTTACATGAATAAGAAAACCAGATGTGATCAAGTCTTATAAATAAGAAACTGAATTTATTCAAACAAAAGATAATAGAAAATTATATTTAGTCTTTCTTTAGTTAAATCCTCTGATCAACATCATTCCCCCTACTCCACTTGGATCGAGTGACAGTATACAAAAATCAAGCTTCAATTTTCTATGGTCTTTATCCACATAAATCACTTCCGATTAGTGTAGGTTGATGTAAATGTAATGTCTGTTAATTCTCACGCAATCGTTCTCTTTTGCCTTTCTTTTTCTTGTCAAAATCTTCATAATTTCTTTCCAACACTTCAGTTCCTTGTGATGTATTTCTACAACGAACTCACATATTTTATAGTTTAACTTAACTTTCTTTCCAAATTTTGTAGAACAATCATGAGTTTGGAAAATACTTGGCAAGGAATAAAGATTGTGTAGTAGGTAGAAGCGGCAAAATTTCGCAAACATCCTGTTTCTAGGAATAGGTTTAAAAAGACTTATAAACTTCCTCATCTGGTTTCTTGTAAGCATTACGCTGTATCTTTTTATGGTCCAGCTCAATTCAAGGAAGTTGTGCTCTAAGCTATTTTCTTAGGCAATAAATAGGAATTAGTTTTCAGCTTTTGCATTATTTTTCTAACCAATAGGCAATTTAGAAATGCCTCTAGTGTCAAAGCGATGGTCAACGTGTCTGAGTTGGAGACTCATTTTGCCTAATATAGTCATAACCTTATCCATCTTAGGCATAAGCTACTTACGAAAATCATTCAAAGTGGAGTCTATGTTACCTGACATTTTGGTATGAATAGAAAGAAAGATACGCTTAGTTTAAGGAAAGAATGTTAAGATGAAGTTATGAGAAGAGCAAAATAGAAGGCTTTGATACCAATTTGATGTAGGATGGTGAAAGTATAAATTATAAAGGAAATGGAAGCAACATGTAGGATATGAAAATTGTAATATATATATAAGAAAATTAATTAAAAAATAATCTAATCAATAAATATAATAAAAACACTATGAAAAATAAAATATATAATTTTTTTGTATTTTTTATGAAAGGAAATGATAAATCTCTAAAGGGTTATATTCAATAGTCTCATGCCACCAAATTGGCTATGGTATTACACCATAGTGGGTTTTTTGAAAGTCTAATACCAACAATTTCTTGAAGGAATCACATTGTGGGATTTAATGGAATCACACCATTAAAAGGGAAGAAAAGTCATCACATCAATATCTCATAGAAAGTAATTTCACTAATCAATCTCGTTGTGAATTGATTATAAAGTTTGCCCATAACCTCCTTTTTTTACTAGAAAAGGAAACAAACTAAAGATATAAAGAAGCTGCAAAACAAAATCTATTTTATGCTTAATTCCTCTCACAAGTGATAATTCCTTAGGTAACTCCTTAAGGATTACATCTGCAAACTCAGTCAACAACTAGTGTACCCCAATAGGCATAGCAACCTATATGTTAATACTTAGTACTAGAGTTGTGCAAATAGGTCAAGGCTCACAAGTCGGCTTGTTTAAGCTACTTAAAAAATAGTTTAGAATTAAAATTTTCAACTTATTTAAAAAGTGGATCAAATGAACCTGATCTATTTAACTTGTGGATTTAAGTGGGTTAACTCTTTACAACCTTGATTAGCCTATCAACCCAATGAAATTAAAAAAAAAAAAAAAGTTCAGTGTAGAAAGGCACATTATCATAAAAGATTAATTCATTTCACTCCCAAACTTAAACTAAAAAACTCTTTTAACCTAGATACACATCATCTTCCTCTCTCTTCTTTCTTACCCTTTTTCCCCCATTGGTCCACACTCTTCACTTATCATCATCACTAGTCAAACGCCATTTCCAAACCCTACACTTCTCTTCTTGATTTTTTTTTTTTCCTTTTTGCATTGCTCAACCTCTTCCTCTCTCTCTCTCCCTTCTTCTTCCTCAAGTTTTCAACTTCACTTTTTCTTTTATCAATTTATTTAACCTTTCTCATACACAAAGTAGTTATAGTGAATTTGATTCTTCAATCATATGTAATTTAAGTTTGAAATGTAGCTATTGTGTTTCGTTTACTATCTACTACTAGTTGTTTGTGTAGATGCTTGTATATGTTGAAAAATATACTATGACATTCTTTACTTTATATCGATTGAAAAATAAATTTGGAAATTTTCTACATATAGTTGATTCATTAAGCACTAATACTTTATTTATAAATGTTGATAAAATCTGTGCTAAATCTGAAAACTAGGGTTGAAATTGGAAGTAAAATGATATAAAGAATAGGAAGAATAAGAAGAGAGAGAAAAATGAAAATGAGTAATAAATTGGTAAAGTGTAAAAGGCATCCATCTAGTGAGTTATAGTATTTATACTCTGTCACACTTATCTAGCTACTAACAAACTAACAAGCTTAACTCACTAGACATAAACCACTTTAATTATACAAAACTATTTTACAAAATTGTATTCATAACTTAATTACACACCCACCCCCCCCCCCCCCCCCCCCCCCCCCCCCCCCCCCCCCCCTCTCAAGATTATGTTAAAAACTCCCATCTTGCACAATAGAAACTTAAACCAATCCATACTCAATCCTTTGGTGAACAAATTTTCAAGCTACAATTTGCTCTAGACATATATGGCAAGAGTTACTCCTTCTATGACTTTATTAAAAATAAAATGCAAATCCATCTCCAAATTATTTATTCTCTCATGAAAAACAAGATTCCTGACTATGTGAATAGTAGATTGATTACCACAAAACAGTTAGACTGGCAAAGAACAATGTACTTGAAATTCTTGAAGTAAAGACATAAGCCACATAATCTCACATGTTGTAGTAGCAAGAACTCGATATTCAAACTCTATTGAGCTTCTTGACATTGTTGTTTGTTTCTTTGATTTCCAACTAATAAGATAGTCACCCAAAAAGACACAAAACTCGATAAGAGATCAACAAGTATCTAAAATGCCACCCCAATCACTATTTACAAATGCCTGAATAGTTAGATCAAAATAAGAGGGGAAAAATAAACCTTGTCTTAGATTGCCTTTAAGGTAACATAATACTCATTCTAGAGCATGTTGATAAGTAACGTAAGGCATGTCCATGAATTGACTAAGAACATGCACAGAATATGCAATATCAAGTTAGGTAATGGAAAGACAAAGCAATTTACCAACCATTTGTCTATATCTATGAGCATCAACAATAGGTGATGAATCCTGTCAAGATAATTGATGATTTGCAACTATAGGAACAAAAGAAGCCTTTGAACTTAGAAACTCTATTTCAAAAAGCAAATCCAATTCAAATTTTTGCTGTGATAAAACCAAACTTGACTGTAATTGAGCTAACTCCAACCTAATGAAACACTCAAGCTCCCCCAAATCTTTAACTTTGAATTGAGTTCCAAGGAATCACTTAAAATCTTCGACCACTTCAATATGCTTATTAGCAATAGCTAAATCGTCCACATAGATAAGTAGAGCAAAAAAATCATCACCTAATCCTTTAGTAAACAACAAATAATCGCTATAAGATAGATGAAAACCATTAGCTAGTAAAGAACTTATCAATTTTGCCTTCCATTGTCTTAAAGCTTATTTTAAGCCATACGAGAACTTATTGAGTTTAAAAACTAGTTGTTGACCTTGAACATGAGTTTTGTTAAGAACTAACCCTTTTGGAACATCCATGTATACTTCCTCAACTAAATCACCATTAAGAAAAGCATTGTAGACATCCATTTGACGAAAATGTCACTTAAAAATTGCAGCTAAATAGGAAAATAGTCTAACTATAGTATGCTTGATCACTAGGCTAAATGTTTCAATATAATCAAAACCTTCTTTTTGGCTATAGCCTTTTGCAACTAGCCTAGCTTTATGCCTCTCTATGCTACCATCAGCTTTAGTTTTTAGTTTGTAAACCCATTTACAACCAATAGTGTATTTTCCGAAAGGTAAAGGAACAATAGTCCAAGTGTTATTATTTTCCAAAGCATTAAGTTCTTCAATCATTACTTTATGCCATGATTCAGAATTCATTGCTTGCTCATTGGAAGAAGGTTCAAGATGTTTAGAAATTTGAACTGTTAAAGCTCAAAAGGATGGTGATAATGAATCATATGAAAAAAAAATTGTATAAGATGAGAAACTAATGAATGATCAACCAAAGCTAAGTGTAAATCATGATGATAATCTGCAAGATAAGTAGGTGGTCTAGTTTGTCTTATGCTACGTTGTAAAGAAAGAACAACTTCTAATGAGGATGGAATAGAAACAAAACTAGGATGATAAGAAGTCGAAGAATCTATACCAACAAGAGCAATATCAAAAGTAACATTTGTGGAATGATTGGAATTAGTTTAACAACAATCATTCTAAGCAAAAACATGATCCATAAAAGTGTGAGGAATGTCAATGGACAAACATGGTGTAGAAGATCTAGGTGATAACATGCTATGAACAAAATAAATCCAAGTAGGAAATATATGCTCGACAAAATGTGTATCACGGGACACAATGTATTTTTTATCTACTAAATCAAATGATTTGTATCCTTTTATTCCAACTAGATAGCCCACAAAAATACAAGTATGAGCACGAGGGGCAAACTTAGTGCAATGACTCTTAAGTGTTGAAGCAAAACATAAACAGCTAAGACACATAACTAATTATATGAAGTTGTTTGATTCATTAGAAGCTGATAAGGTGTGATATTATCCTCAAGACTAGAAGATGGAAATCTATTAACCAAATAAGTGGATATGAGTAAAGCATCTTGCCAAAAATATAAAGGCCAATTGGACTAAAACAAAAGTGCTCAAGCAACTAACAATAGATGTTGATGCTTTCTCTCCACCACACCATTTTTTTGAAGAGTTTCAACACAAGATATTTGATGTATGATGTCATTAAATGCATAAAAATCAGATAAGAAAAACTCTCTACCATTATCAAACCTAATGATTTTAATTTTGTGACCAAATTGAGTTAAAATCATCCTATAGTAGATAGGAATGAGTGATGCAACTTCACTTTTTGATTGCCTAAGATAAACCTAAGTTGCCCATGTATAATCATCCACTAAAGCAAGAAAATAGCGATGATTTTTCAAAGTAGATACAACATATGGGCCCCAAATATCAACATGAATAAGCTCAAAAGGACATCTAGTATCTTTAAGATGTATAGGAAAAGAATAACGTTGTTGTTTTGCTGATGGACAAACAAAATAGTCAAATTTATTACAAGAAACTTTACTATCTATATTATGTATATGTTTGACCTATCAAATGAAGGATGACTTAGATGAAAGTGCCATTTATCAAATGGACTTGACAACACATTAACAACATGAAAGCACTAAAATGAAGGTTCAAAGAAAGGTTATAGCATGGTTAGTTAGCTCTAAGGGTAGAATGGAATTAACTACTCCCCTCTTGTAAAGTTATTACCACATTTACATTATGAAATAATTATTTTATGGAATTCCTATTACTATTGATAAGGAATTGCAATTCCTTATCAAGATCAAAGGAATATCTATTTGTTTATCTTTTCTTATATATTTCCACACTTTGCCTTTGGAGATCTTAACCCAATAATCAAGTCATAAATTAAGACAGATATATTGATAGTTTCAAAATATATATTCCCAATATATTGTTGATGTCATTTGGCATGTGACAAGTTACCTAATGTTCTTTTTTTTTTTTCAAGTAATGAAAATGATAAGGAAAAATTTTATTCATTTAAAAAAACTATTCCTCGGAATAACTAAGTAATATGCATTTTATTGCTTACTTCCTATGAATCTCTATTGCAAGAAATAAATAATCTATTGATTATTTGATATTATCACAGTGCACAATTGAGTTGGAAACAAAATAATTGTACCAATATGCCTATGTTGGTGAAAAATACCACCATCATCACCATACCACCATTACCACTACTTTCGCCACACCACCACTAAACCACTATTACCACTTCTGTTATTGCCACCACCTACATCAAACCACTATGATGAATGCCATCATCATAATGGTCATGGTGGTAAAGTCACCATAATGTTGACCTCAAAGCAAGGGTAGGGTGGTGGTGGCAATGCTGCTATCAAAGACGGAGGTGGATTTGAAATAGTGATGGTAATATGATGGTGATTATAATGATATTATGATGCAAGTGTGGTAGGTTGTTAGCTTTGATGTTGATATGTAGTGATAGTGGTAGTGATAGTGGTG
Source organism: Laguncularia racemosa (assembly GCA_037954665.1). NCBI lineage: Eukaryota > Viridiplantae > Streptophyta > Magnoliopsida > Myrtales > Combretaceae > Laguncularia > Laguncularia racemosa. The sequence goes on from JBBMOL010000166.1 coordinate 378,438, forward strand.
GTGGTGATGGTAAAAACAATGGTAGTGACGTAGCAAGAACAGTGTTGTGGCAATAGGAGCGAACATAGAATCGTACTATTAAAAAGGGGGTGGATATATAGCATTAAAAGCAATATCAAAATTACTCGTAGAAAAATATTCAATTATCATTACAATTATAATATATCTTATATAAATAAAAATAAATGATAATCTAATACTAAATAGAAAAATATATTTAAACTTTTTTATGTATCAATTATAGGTATTTAAGATACTTTATAAAAGGTTAAAAGAATAAACTTTTTAGTAAGATTATAAAAAATAATGTAGTATTTTATAAGCTTTTATACTAACTTTATAAGATTATTTCATTAGTAATATCATAAAAAATATATATGCATATATTTTTTTAATATAAGTGATTAAATAATTGATTGTTCAATAATACTTATTCATTTTTATAATACTAATAGTGAAAGAAAATATTTGTACTTTAAGTAACATAAAGTTACTAATAAATGAATAATATCTATCAAAAATTAATTTAGTTAACTATCATCTTTTTTATTAATAAAATTTAATTTTATATGTTATAATAGACAGAGAGAGAGAGAGAGAATAAAAATCATTTATTGAAAGACCAATAATAAATGTAAATTGAGTATAATGGGGATTCCTTGAGTATGCAAAAATAACCATCTAATTACTAAACTATATTAAGTTTTATAATAAAATTTACACTTAAAAATATAAATATAATATATATTTTAAATTATACAGCTAATTTAATTAAATAATTATTTTTCAAGGGGTCTATTCCTTTATGGCAATAATGGTAGCAATAGCTTTAGTGATGGTAGTAATGTAGGGGTGTTGATAGTATGGTAGTAGTAGTGGTAGTGTTAGAGGTGGTGTATAGGTAGTAGCAATAATAAGGGTTAGTAGTAGCAGCAATAAGATTTATGGAGATGATGGTATGGCATGATGGTTATAGTGATAATGGTGATGGTGGTGACATCAATAGTTGTGATAGACTAGAGGTGGCGGTGATGATGGAAGTGTGGTAATTGAAGGCATAAATGAGTTAAACTACTCATGAGTTATTCGAGTTTGGCTTGATATTTACTTAAGATCGACTCAAGAATAATCAAGTTGAGCTAGAGTCAAGTATAGATATTAATTAAATTTGAGTTGAGTTTATATATTAATATTATTATAAATAAAAGAAAAAAATTAAAATAAATCAAGCTTAAACGAGTTTAATCGAATTTAACTCGACTCAAGAATAATCGAGTTGAGCTAAAGTCAAGTATAGATATTAATTAAATTTGAGTTGAGTTTATATATTAATATTATTATAATTAAAAGAAAAATATATTTTTAAATAAATCAAACTTAAACAAGTTTAATCGAATTGAACTCGAACTCAATACCATATTGTCTTGACTCAACTCATTTACATCCCTACTAGTAATAACACAGGATGATTGACTTTTCATTGGATGTAAAATTAGCACATAATTATGAAATTTATTACCCCATTAAATGGCAATAACTAATGCAACCTAATAGAAGGTAGTAGTTGTTTCTTAAGAAAAGGAGTTGAAAAGCCTCTAGAAGTGGTCATTCCTTACTAAAGTTTTGAATAAATAAGGGATTAAATGCTATTCTAGAAATTAACTATTTCATTATCTATCAATTATCTTGAAGTTATAATGTCATTCATGAGATTTAAAGCATTGTAGATGTCTCATAATGACTCAAGGGTTTAACATTTGTTCTACAAATAATTATCGAGGTTGCCCCATAATGTACAATCAACGTTTGTGGATAAACTACACAACACCCTCTTCACTAATGACCTTGCAATTTTTCATTATAATTTGAATAGTAATAGACTAACTAACACGACATAACATGTGTGAAATTCAAACCCTCATTAGATTGAAGTTTCGTCAAAGGTGCATGTATTATTTTTAACTTTCTAGTCATGTAAATGGGGTTTAGAATATGCAACTCGATCTAACTTAATTAATCTAGGTGCTTAGTAGCTAGTCATGGTTACTTTATTGAAAATGAAAAAATAATCATTCATGATCACAAAGATGAGTATAACAGGGATGGAAAAAATGTTGTCCAATCTATCACAACTCTCTAATCAAGTCGTCATAAGTTTGAGAAGCTATTGGATCAGTTTAAATTTTGAATCAAAATAAGATGGCACAAGACACGAACCAAGATTAATACAAGGGATGGATTAGAATGCAAAAGAGAAGGTATCACACGCAGCTAGATAGGAGATGGACAAGACTGCAAGATGTGGTAGAGTGTGGCTAAGTGGCAAGTAGATTAAAGAGGTCTATTATAAAGAGGATTACGTGTGGCATGAACAAAGATTAATGCAAGGAATGAATTAGAATGCAAAAGAGAAGAGAAGGCATGATATGTAACTAAAGAGATACAAGATAGACAAGATTATGAGATGCGATAGAGTGTGGCTGGGTAACGAGTAGATTAAAGAGGTCTGTTTTATAAAAGGCTAGGTATAGAGTAACGTTAGTGACTTATGAGAAGTGATGACTGATAGGGCAGAATAAAGTTTAATGACTCATATATAATGGGCTACATGGGCTAAAGTAAGGCTAAAAGGATAGTCTTCGTTAGGCATTTCTTTTAGTTTTTTCTTCGGTCTATGTATTACACTACATGTTCATAGCAATTTATAATGAAATTTGATATGAACAATATAGCCATTCCTAAATCCAAACCACAAGAAATACCATAGGCCAAAAAAACCACTTTTATAATTCATCTCACAATTTGGTTTAGTTATATGCACACATTGTTACATTTTGGGACCTATTCCTATAAATGACTCCATATTTATTTATCTTTATGCATATTCAAGCATGCATTTTGTACGGTGTAATTCATTTTTTTTATGGCAAAATGGTTTCTTATAGTAAAGCATGTGTGTAACTTACCATGAGTTGTCCATGCAGCATTCTTGTAAGAATCATCGAACGAGAATACATTAAGGCTAACATGCCTTGGTTACTGGATGCAATAGTTTGCATCGCTTTCAAATTATTCCTATCCTTTCTAATTACGTTTGCAACTTTCTTCCTTAGATAATCATAATTTTTTTGCAACATATTTCAGACCATTATGATTATATTTATGAGTATCTACTGGTAAGTCGACCTTAGCAACGTGCAAATGGCTTACATTACAAAATCTATATTATTGCTACTTCAAGGCTTAAAGTATACGTGACAAAGAAGGTTTCGGAACGTACGATGAAGTAAACAGACAAATCCGTTTTAAGTTACTAAAAGTGTCTCATATACATATATATAATGAAATTGTTAAACAAACAGTCCTATGGCTGATTGGTCAAGTTTATTGATTATTTTATTATAGAGATGCATTATAAGATTTTATTACTGTAACTAGATGTTTGGTTGTTTAAGTTTTTAAAATAGTGGGATATGAGTTTTATTTCCCCATGGAACTTTCTTTTACGTTCTGGTCGTAGTTTGGACAATTGATGTAAGTACCAAATAGACTCTAATAGAACCCCCTAACCTACAACATCACACACTCCAGGTGCTACATTTATAATTTTTTTTATCTCTGTCATAATCTAATCTCTCCCGTATCATCAATCTAGAATGTATCGGTAGAAAGTATGTCATCGGCATCAATTAGATAGGTTATGATTGGAAAACAACATTAGCTGTGGGTGTGAGCAAAGCAATGGCTTAATGAATATTAGAGAATTCGCATATACAAGCAAAGTGAATCAAGTTTATTGTACAATTATTGAGTTCTATGCACGAACAAAGCAAATGCTATACACACATTGGTGTCCAATCCTATACAAACCTTAAAAAAAGGGACCTGCCTTAGCTTGGACATTAAGGATTTATTCTTCTGGCTGTTGTACCTAATTCATACAATGAGGGATCCTCGAGAAAACTACACCTGGTAGGTACCTATGCCCTACGCCAAATTAGCAAGCTCCTTACCCACCTTACCCTTTTCATTGCCTTGTACATAGGCTCAGGGATACATGAAGGCCCTTATTTCCTCCCAAGCTTAGCGTATAACATGAGTCACCATTGCAGTGATGAAGTATTATCATTTATGTCCAATTGTTTGTCAAACAATTTAATTGCTTTTTGGATTTTGGGTCATCAAACAATATTAGACATTTTAGTCATCAAAAGACCTATTTTAACAATATCCTCAATTGAAGATATAACATATAAGAATGCCATTTTATATGTAAGCTTCATTTTCTTATATATTTTATACTTAATAAAAAATATTGTTAAAAATAGGTAAACTAAGAGCTTATTGCACACAACACATAATGCTAGTCATAGGATCAATAATATTCAAACTCTAAACTAGATATATGTCTAGTTAAGCCATATTAATATGAATATATATTCTAATTTATTAACTAGGAAAAACATATTAATACTAAATTACTTAAGTTCGTTGTTGATGAATATGCTCTAAATTTGTGGAAGGACAGCAACTTTCTATATATATATATCCAATTTATCTAGTTTTCTATTTTATTCATTTCTCACTTGTATCTATATATATATATATATGGTGTTTTAGGGTTTTAAAATATAGTGTAATACAATTTTATACTTCAACTTCAAATTAGTAGATTTTTCCTCTCCTCTGCCCATGATTTTTTTACCCAATTTGGGTTTTCCACTTAAATCTTGTGTGTCCTTTATTTTTCTTGCGATTATTATTTATTCATGTCATTGTTTTTGTCCTTAACAAAATCATAACAAGTGGTATTAGAGCAAAAGTTCTTTGATTTTGTTCTAAACGATGGCATCAATCAAGTATGATTTCCGCTGCTAGATCACAACACAAGATTTTTCCTATAGCAGGTTAAGATGCGTGCGATTCTCACACAGATGGATTTGGATGATGCTTTGTTAAGGTTTGATAAAATGCCTACGTCATAGACTCCTAAAGAAAAACAACATAAAGATCGTAAAGCCCTTTCTCAAATTCATCTTCATCTTTCAAATCAAATTTTGCAAGATGTGTTAAAGGAGAAGACTACTATTGCACTATGGTTGAAATTAGAGCAGTTGTGCATGATAAAGAGTTTGACTAGTAAATTGCATCTAAAGCAAAAACTATACTCACACCGTTTGGCGAAAGGAAGGTCTGTAGATGATCACTTGACCATCTTTAATGAGATTGTATTAGATCTAGAATCCATAGAGGTAAAGTATGATGAAGAAGATCTGGCTTTGATTTTGTTATGTTTGTTACCTCCTTTGTATTCGATTTTTAGAGATACAATCTTGTATAGTCATGATACAATTACTATAAAAGATGTTTATCATACTTTAGCCTCTTATGAAAAGGTGAAAACTTTAATTATTGCAATTAAGCCTAAGGCTAAGAGTCTTGTTACTCGAGGAAGGAGTCAAGATAGAAATTCTAGTGGGAACTCAAGGGGCAGATTGAAGTCTGCAAATAGGAATAAAACTTGTAATTATTGTAAGAAGAAGGGACATATAAAATCATAATGTTATAAATTCCAAAACAAGAACAAAAGAGATAATGATAACCAAAAGGAGAAACAGCTAGAAAAATCTGGTGAAGCTGATGTTGTTGAAGAAATTAACTATGGTGAGCTTCTTATTGTTTCTAATGATTCACAGACTGTCACGCCTCGAAAGGAGGCCTAGTAGCCTCTACTAAAATTATCATGGCAAATGTGCACCCGTTACATGATAATCGTCTTATGAGTCAAAGATCGTAAGACTCTAAGTAAATAATTACATCTACAACAAGTTATTGTACATATAATTAGATAATAAAATACAACTATGGATCTTGTACCCCATGGTCAACCATGATCGCAGAGAATCGGTATCTCCTACCAATCAGTAAAATAGGATAAATCCTAGGTTCTCCACTTCAAAATCTATTCACACGGGGGTCCTAACATTTCATCTAAGTAAATCTATCATTCACAAATCTTACTTTATTGTTTTAGTTTTCCAAAACTCTTAACACTTCACATCTTAACCCATCCCACACTTTCGCTGTCGTCACCTACATAAAGTCTGTGAGGGGGTGAGCACACCTTGGCTCAGTGAATGGGATGGTAACACTTTCAATGCTATGTACACACATAAACAAACTTAAATCAAATATTAGACATATGCTATATACATACACAAGAAAATTCACATCAAGTTATTAAACCTATGCTATATACACAAGCAAGCAAATTCAATTTAAAATATTAAACGTACGTTATGCATGAACAACCATATGAATGCAGCATCTCACGTGGTCTTCTGGTAATCGACGTGAAGTCTAGGGTTTACGCCCCCTTTGACCTTGGGTTGGGGATTCTGAAGCCACCATCAGTGCCCAGGTCATTATCCGGTTTATTCATCTTATCACTTGGTTAATTATGATATCTTATTAACTCAATAGTGAACGCTCCTGTGCCTCTCTACACCAAACGGAGCAAAACCCTCAAGGACGGGTCGAACTCAAAACCGTCAAGGCGCGACAATCCCCTAATCACTTAATTCGCACTTGGCGGAACAGCGATCCTCTTGATCACTTCCGACACATCCTGTGATAGTGATGGCTTTCAATCTCAAGCAATGTCTCGTGAAAATGCATGTCAAGTTTTTAAATCAAGTCCTCTTCCTTAATTAATTTATTTAGGGTGATCAAACAACATTTACAATTACAATCAATCATACCACAAAAGTAAACATCAAACATTCCATTTCACTCAGTACAAGCAAGGATTATGCATGGGTTATCACACAAAATCGACACTGAACCCAAATCCCCGTGGACATAGACCTATCTAGTTTATAATGGATTAAATTATCTCGGCACCTCTCTATGCCATTTCTTTTAAATGTCAAACCACTCGGGTTGACTTACGATCATCAGATCCGGCACCTTTATGCCCTTTCTCTCAAATGCCGAGCCACTTAAGTTGGCTTACAATCATTTCTAACACCTTTGTGTCATTTATCTCACATGCCAAACCAACCACTCAAGGTTGATTTACATTAATCATCTTTGACACCTCTATACCATCGCACTTCTCAAGTGCTCTATCATTTTCACACTTTCGAGAGCCAACAAGGTCATCTCGTTTTCTCTTTCAATGTCCTCAAGACATTTGTATGTGATATATATATGTGTGTGTGTGTGTGTGTGTGTGTATACATATTTCTGTCACATCTCTAATTAAGGACAGTTTACTAAATGCTTTCCCTTACGAACTTAAGAGAGTAAGAAAATAGAATCATTATGCTGTAAAAACTAAGGTTGCACTCATGATTTATATGTTTAAGCTCATGAGTGTATTTTGTAAATATAATATGATAATAAATTTGGTTAGGTATATGTATATACATTCAGGAACCAGCTCTGACATGTATACATAATGATACCTAATCACCCTATTCCAATTAAGCATACTTACTCAGTAGCTATAGAAGGAAAAGTTAAATCTCTATATTTTGGTTTGTTTTGGAAGAAGACAATTTGTAAAACATGGGTTAGGCTTATGGTTATAGCACTAGCGATAGGGTGCTAGGTGCTATCATTAAGGTAATGACATCTAAACTCTCGGAGCATTCATTCCCCTATATTCTTCATGACTTCTTACCTAACTAGTTATTCTCTACCGCATAACTTAACTCAACAACAATCATATCAAATAGCAACACAATAAACATCAATTTCACATGCATAGCATTCCACATACAACACAACATAATAGCATATCATTAAGTTTCCCACTCACTTGTTTAAGGTTGTTGTAGTTCTAGCTGAAGTCAAGCGATTCCAGCAGGTAACTCCTTTACGTTCCTCTTAAAGTCAGTATCCTTCCACAATGCTTTCTCAACCCAATCACAAAGTCGCATCTCCACCTGATTATAGTAGTCTTCTAACACCTGATATGTGTACTCTGCTCATCTTGTGGTTGATGACAGGGCGTAAAGTTTCCTCCTTATGGAACTATAGGTGAACAAGATTCGAATGTTGAACTTCCTTCGAATCTATGCTTCCAATACCTCAAGTTGTTGTGATCGACTATCTGCTTTCCTTATGTAGAAGTCGAGCTATGAAATGTCTTCGACTTGCCAAGTTTGGAATTTCTTCTTCCCTATATGCAAGATATTCTTGGAAAGGACAACTGAAGATCTTGCATTAGGGTATTTGGCCAAGAATGATCTTCCTCAACATCCTTTGAGCATTCCATTGTGAAATCTATTTTATTCCAAATATCTCCCAAGCCATCATCTTGGATATTGCTTGAATCATTCCCTTCACCAGTTACACCATCATAGATGCTTCTCTCATCCATGAAGCATCTTTGAACCTTTCATTTATCCAATTGTCTTTAATATCTTCCAACGAACTACTTGTAGGATAACCCGTAGGATTTAGTAGTCCTTAAAGGTTTGTATCATCTTCTTTCTTCTCTTCTTTGTTGATATTTCTACCTACAAGTTCCTCAAACTTTCTACAGGTTCTCATCCTCACTCACGCTTCCATCATACATACACCAACCTTTCCCACACATCACATACGCACCAACATTTTCTTATCCATATACATACACACTTCACACCCCATGCACGCACCTATACATACATATACACCTGCTTCTTTCACCTTCCACACCACTATCACACACATATACACACATGCCCTACTTATACTTCACACCACCAATACATACTTACCCACATGCTCTACACATATTACATACCTCCCATATCCATACTCACACACCCACACCATACATTATCTCCTACACCTACTCACATACTCTATATACGTCTTATATCACCAATACACACACCCACATACTTTGCACACACTATATTCACCTTCCATACCCACACATTCATGTTCACACTCCATACATCATCTCATACTCATACGTACATATCCCACATACATCATCCTCAACTTCCAGCTATGTCTATACACCATAACTATTTCACATACATACATACATGCCTACACATACCTCTCCTTCCTTATACATATATACATACCTACACACTACACATCTTTCATACATATACACACATGTTACATACTTCACATACCATCTATGTACACACTAGTACCATGCAACCCACACCTTTCATACATATACACACACTCTGCACATCCCACACCATCCATATGCATACACCCTTCTCGCACACACCACATATCATTCTACACAGACATTTCGCCACACCCTTACACACACACATGCCACACACCCTTACACACATCATAAATCATTATCAACACATACACATATACACACTTCATTCACACACACACATTCTGTATACACTACATCACCTCCTCGTTTACATACACGCATACACACACATTCTTACATACACACCATATGCATCCTCATACATACACATTCTTATGCACACCGCACATCACGCATCACCTCACATATACACACATATATTCTCTTACATTCCGCACACCACCACACACACACTTACATACACACCCTTACACGCCTCGTGGCAATCCACATACTTACACAAACCACACATACCACACACCGTCCATGTGCTTACATTTCCTCCACACATGTCACATAACATTTTACACACACACATTCCGCATACGCATCCTGATACATACATACTCATATATACATCCTCCTTCATGCACATACACATACAAACCTCCATTCACCCACACACATACACAGCCCTCACCCGCACACACGCATCCTCACGCATCCTTACACACCTCACACACCTTCAATCACACATACACATATACACACTTTTCCATATACACCCCCACATTCCCCTACATTTACTTTCTTATTCTTTTCTTTCCTCTTTTCTTCCCTTTCCTTCTCCTTTTCCCTTTTTCTATTCTTCCCCCCTTTCTCTCACGGCTTCGCCCCAACTGGACATCATCTCGCTGAACAACATTTCCTTCTTACATCCTTTCCTCCCCGCTGGTCTGTCGATACACACATACCTAGGACCTAATCACCGGAGGTGGTTGCTACTATAGCTGTTGTCGTCATGGTCGTTGTAGCTAGCATCGGGGCCGTTGTTGCCATTGCTATGGGGATCACCGTTGTTGTTGCCGTTATAGTTGTTGTGACTGTCATTGGGTAGCTATTGTTGTCGTTGTTGCAACTGCTGAATCGTTGCTTTCACCGTTGCTGTTTCCGCCGGAGTTGCTAGGTCGAAGTCGTCACAATTTCTGTCGTCGCCACGGTCATCGTTACTGCTATTGGAGGCCATCATTGCTGCTGCCATTGCTGAGGGTCGTGGCTGCTGTCGTCATGGCCATCGTGGATGTCGGCGTGGTTACTGCTGCGCCATTGCTGTCGTCGTGGTCGTTGCAGCTGTTGTCGTCCTCTTTGTCATCGTCACTATCATCGATAAAGCCAGCAGCAATGAAGAGGGAAATGTGAGAGTTTAGGGATAGAGGGGGTCAACGGAATGTGGGTGAGGGTAGTAGAAGAGAAGTGGAGGGTTTTGGTGCCGATGTGGTGATAGTGGTGAGGTGGCGGTTAGGAGTTAGGGTCTTCCTAAGGTAATGTTATGGGGTTGAAAATTTAGTTTTTGGTTCTGAGGTGAAGGGTTTGGGGAAGGAAGCGAAGATCTGGGGAGAAGAAAGGGAAAAAAATCAGGGGAGACGAGCGAGAAGGGACAGAGTTCCGGGCAGAGGTTTCCTCGGGCGGAAGGAAGATAAGAAGGAGGAGGAGAAGGAAGGGAAGAAAGAAGGAGAAAAAGAAAATAGAAAAGGGAAGAAGGGAATGACGTGGTGGGTTGGGACCGGGGGAAAAGAAAAACAGAGGGGCAGCTGAAGGAGAGGAAAGAGAGGGAAAAGAAGGAGAGAGAAAAAAAATAAGGAAAGAGTAGAGGAAAAATAAATAAATAAATAATAAAATAAAATAAGCATTTTATTTCAAAAGCTTACGTCTAACTCATCTAATTATCTCGAATATAAATATTCACTCCAAAATTACATTTGATATTACTAAATCTATAATTTAAATAAATTTTGTTATTTAACTAAATATCATTTGAAAATTACATGTCGGAAAATTTATTATTCTATTTATTTTCTGTAATTGTTTATATAATAATTTTTTTTTTGGAATTTTTCCAGACTTCACACAAATTAGTCAAGAATGGATCTTGGATTTTGGTTGTACTTTTCATATGTGTCCCAATCGGGACTAGTTTTCAACATATAAAAGGTTTCCAAATGTGTTGTTTTATTGGGCAATAACGCTTCTTACAGGATTGCAAGTAGTGGAACGATTAAAATCAAAATGTATGATGGTATCGTCATGATGCTTAGTGGTGTAAGACATGTTCCTGACTTGAAGAGAAATTTGATTTCTCTTAGTACTCTTGATTTTAAAGGGTATAAGTACGCCGGTGAAGGTAGAGTTTTGAAGATCAGTAGGGGATCGTTGGTGGTGATGAAGGGGCAAAAACAAGCTGCTAACTTGTATGTTTTGTAAGGTTCAGTCGTTACAGGTGATACTACTGTTACTTCCTCATTTTTGTCAGATGAAGATTCTACAAAAATCTAGCATATGCATTTAAGGCATATGAGTAAAGCTAGCATGACTGAGTTGAGTAGAAGAGGTCTATTTGAGGGGCAAAACATTAGTAAGTTAAAATTTTGTGAACATTGTGTGTTTGGAAAACATAAAAGAATCAAATTCACCACAGGTACACATAATACAAAGGGTATTCTAGATTATGTCCACTTTGATCTTTGGGGGCCATCAAGAGTGACATCTAATGGAGGTGCTACTTACATGATGACTATTACATATGACTTTTCTAGACGTGTTTAGGTATTCTTCTTAAAGCAGAAGAATGATGTTCTACCCACATTCAAAGAATGGAAAACAATGATTAAGAGGCAAATCGGGAAAGAGGTAAAGCGTTTACGCACTGATAATGGATTAGAGTTATGTTCTAACGATTTTAATAATCTATGCAAAGCAGAGGGAATTGTGAGATACTTAACAATCCCTACTACACCTCAGCAGAATGGAGTAGCAGAGCGCATGAACAAAACTATTATGGAGAAAGTCTAGTGTATGCTTTCGAATGCAAGATTACCAAAGTCATTATAGGCAAAAGCTGCTTCTAAAGCATGTTACTTGATAAATAGATCTCCATCAATAGCTATAGAAAAGAAGACTCCATTTAAAGTATGGTCTAGCACTCTTGGTAATTACTCTGAACTAAAAAATTTTTGTTGTCCTACATATTCACATGTTGATAATGGAAAGCTTGAACTACGGTCATTGAAGTGTATATTCCTTGGTTTTAAACTTGGTGTCAAGAGATATAAACTATGGTGTCCTGAATTGAAGAAATTAATAGTGAACAGAGATGTTATTTTTGATGAGGTATCTATATTATCTAATTTGTCATCTAACCCTTCATCTGATGAAGTCAAGTAGAAATCATCCATGCAGGTGGAGGTTGAAATTGGTACGGGTTCTAAATTAGTGACTTCTTCTCAGCCTTTATTACAGACTAAAGATAATCCTATCCCTATGCCTTCATAGCCACAATACTCTATTACTAAAGATAGGCCTAGGAGAGAAATTAGACCACCTCAGAGATTTGCAGAGGCAGATCTTGTAGCTTTTGCTCTCAATGTTGTAGAGGATGTTGATTCTAATCAAGAGCCATCCACTTACATAGAGGCTGTTAATTGTGAAGACTCTGATAAGTAGATGATTGCAATGCAGGAAGAGATGGAATCCCTTCAAAAAAATAGTACTTAGGATTTGGTGAAGCTTCCTAAAGAGAAGAAAACAATTAAGTGCAAATGGGTTTATAAGAAAAAAGAATGTGCACCAAGTATTGAAGAACCCAGATATAAGGCTAAACTAGTTGCAAAAGGTTACAATCAGATACCAGGTATTGACTTCACTGATGTGTTTTCTCCTATTGTAAAACACAGTTCAATTAGAGCACTTTTGGGTATTGTAGCCTTGCAAGATCTTGAATTAGAACAGGTAGATGTGAAAACTGCTTTCTTACATGGAGAGCTTAAGGAAGCTATTTACACGCAACAGCCAAAAGGTTTTGTGGCCACAAGAAAGGAAGACCATGTTTACATGTTGAAGAAATCCCTTTATGGGCTTAAGTAGTCACCCAAGTAGTGGTTTAAAAGATTCGATTCTTTTATGACTTCTCATTAGTTCAAGAGAAGTAGTTATGATAGCTGTGTCTATTTCAAGAAATGTGACTATGGGTCTTTTGTTTATTTATTATTATATGTTGATGATATGTTGATTGCAGTTAAAGATAGAAGAGAGATTAAAAGGGTTAAAACCCAACTGAGTAAAGAGTTTGATATGAAGGATTTGGGAGCAGCAAAGAAGATACTTGGAATGAAAATTCTAAGAAACAGAAAATCAAGAACGTTGCATCTCAGCCAAAAAGGGATACTTTGAAAAGATACTTCACAGGTTTAATATGATGAATGCTAAACCTGTCAGTACTCCCTTAACATCTCACTTGAAGCTTTCATCTACTCAATCTCCTAAATCAGATAAAGAAATAAATTATATATCAAAGGTTCCATATTCTAATGCTGTAGGATCTCTTATGTATGGTATAGTATGTACTCGCCCAGACCCGTCACATGCTGTAAGTGTTGTTAGCAGGTATATGGCAAATCTTGGCAAAGAACACTAGAGAGCAGTTCAGTGGATCTTCAAATACTTAAGAAGTACTACTAATATTTGTTTACAGTTTAGTAAAGCTAGAGATGGTCTTATCGATTTTGTGGACTCTGATTTTACTAGAGATTTAGATAAGAGGAGATCTCTCATAGGATATATCTTTACACTTGGAGGCTATGCCATCAGTTGGAAAGCCGCATTGCAAGCTACAGTAGCTTTATCTACTACTAAAGATATATGGCCATCATAGAAGCTTTTAAAGAAGCTATTTGTTTGCAAGGATTATTTAGAGAGCTTAGTGATGATGTGAAGACTATTACTGTTAATTATGACAGTCAAAGTGCAATTTACCTCACAAAGGATTAGATGTTTCATGAGAGGTTAAAACACATCGATGTTAGATATCACTTTATTTGTGATATTATTGCTCGTGATGAAATTGTAGTAATCAAAGTCAGCACCCATGATAATCCTGCTGATATGTTAACAAAAACACTTCCTATAGCCAAGTTTGAGCATTGCTTGAACTTGGTTGGTGTTAGTTGCTGATTATTACCCTTAGGGGTTTGTGGAAGAGGAGGAGAATGTTTCCTATTACATGTTGAAGTTTTGGAGGTAACCGAGAATGATCAAATTCATGTTAAAGTGAAGGTTGTTGATGAATATGCCCCGAATTTGTGGAAGGATGGCAGCTTCCTGTATATATAGATCCAATTTATCTAGTTTCTTATTTTATTCGTTTTACACTTGTATCTATATATAAGGGGTGTTTTATGACCTAAATTCAATTTGTTTAGTTTCCTATTTTATTCGTTTTATACTTGTATCTATATATATATATATAGTGTTTTAGTGTTTTAAAATACAGTGTGATATAATCTTGTAGTCCAACTTCAAATTAGTGAATTTCTCATCTCCTCTACTCATGGTTTTTTTTATCCAATTTAGGTTTTCTACGTAAATCTTGTGTGTCTTTTATTTTTCTTGCGATTATTATATATTCTTGTCATTGTTTTTGTTCTTAACAAAATCATAACATTCATAATTTTCTAATTATTCAAAGCTCCAATTAACCCTTAATTCCTTAACAAAGAAAGATAAACCTATATCCTAGATTGATAATAGAGGTTAGTCTTCATTGGTTAGCTGAAACTAGATTTTAATACTTACTGTATTTCGAATAGGTTTTGAAGGGGAAATTGAAATAAAGACGAGAAAATTGAAACGAAAAACTAACAGTGAAGTGAAAAAAAGTCAAACCCTATAGACATTAACATTAGATAGGTTCATGGATTGGAATCGAGACCTATTTATGAGATATCACAAACATAGATGGGTTCAAATAAGTGAGACCCATTTATTATTCCTGTAGAATTTTGCTAATGCAAACCGTCGTGTTACGTTTGGAAACCAAGTGAGAAAAATTGGTGTGAGAGTAGTCGAATATATGCTCAGGTGTGTTTTCAATTAGCTTAAAAGCCCGGTGGAGATACATCATAAAGCCCAATAGGGGTGCTTGTTTAGGCCTGCTCAAAGTGGAAGTTGGGTTACCCAAATCAATGAGAGTAAAATGGAAATGAAGCGGGTTTAGGTGTTGCTTCGAAGTGCTTGCGAACAAGATAAGGCCACGAGTTTCAGATATCACGAGAGCCATGTGCTTAAGGCCTTCTTTTGTTGCATATCAAACCATCTCCCAATTTATTTTGTTTTTATTTTTAAATAAAAATACACTGGATTTCTTCAGTTTAAAACTTCCGGACGGGCTACGGACGCAAAGCAATGCAAGTCTACACGCCCTAAAGATTGGCTACAAAAGGCTCGTTGTCTTAGCCGTGTGAAGTAAAACTTTCCTCCCCCGATAGGTTGAATGCACGAATCTGCAAAAGGTCAAGCTCATGAGGGAGATTTCTCGCAACAATCAATTTCTAACATCCCTCAGTAAGCTATTGCAACAACAGTCTCACTACAACAAAATAAAAATAATAATAATTTAATAGTACTAATACGGTACTTGTTTGAGTGATTAATACATAATTATCAATGCCGTTTAAATATATTATAGTGATGACATATATATATTTTAAAAAACTATCAATTATATTTTTACATGTTAGTATTTAACTACAACAGCTCAGCCTTTAGTTTACAATAATTATCATGTACAACATTTGTCAAACATTTAACTTTTCAATTAATTGTTTAGTTTGATACCAAGAAACCATCTTCAATGACAATAAATCACTTTTTAAATAGCCTAATTTTCCAACAAAAATTGTTTTTCAGAACTAATTATGAATAAAATGTTTTCATAAATTTGCAAAATTTTGAAATAATAATAATAATAAAAAGTTTAAAATGCCACAAGCAACAATATTTTATATGACCAGTTTCATGCAAAATCACAACAGGGTAATGCAAACTATCACCATATTCTATCTCGAAGAAAGCCCATCCAGACGTTTTGGACATAGCATGTACACTTCCTCTCCGTAGACGAGGCTCAATGTGCTGGGTCTACTGTCTACACATGAGAAATGAGTTAAAGTTAATATATGCTCGGATATTACTCGAGCAAGGAATATTATATGCACATGGTCTTTCGCGATATGCAAATTCCCGCACCTGACGTCTCAATACCTGCCAAGCCAACCCATGTGAATCGAGAGTCGTGAACAGTACATCCTATCTACAACTTAAACTCCAGGTGGTGAGCTGTTTGAAAAAAAAAAAAAAAAACAACTCTAGGAGATAAGCTTGCTCGCCTTTTAGCACTTTTTTGTTACTTTGACTCTCTAGGTGGTGCTAGGAGCAATGGCCAGTTTTACAATGAAAATACCCACAAGTATTACCTATGTACTGATCAAGTCATCTTTGGTTCTATTGCTTAGGGTCCATGCCATCGTCTCCATCATCATTACCACAGCCATTAGCCTAACATATTCCTAATTATTACCAAATTGCTTTGGATTATCCCAATCTATCATTATCGAGACCTCAATCTTCCTAACAGTCCATGATCCCTATGAATAATGATTTTATAGTCATGTGAGACATCCATCATGTACCATTATTTTCACATCTAGTGTTATTTAATTAAAAAAAAATTAATTGAAATTCAAAGGTTGAATGTAGGAGCCTAAATAATGTGCAGTGCAACTTACTCCTCCCCATCTCCATTAATGCTATCCCCATTGTGACCGATCATAATTTCATTTTTACCTGAGCCAATAGATCAATCTAAATGTTCGAAATCTACAAATATACAATAAACTATAATTGACCAAGGTATACTTGTATCATTCAATTTGTAGTATCATTTCTAGATCTATGGATGATATGTGAACCCCAGTGCTATTACATACTCCTTTAATGCAAGGGTACATATCTTGGTCTACACCATAGTGTGTGGATTTAGGAATTTGTTTTTGCTTTATGTAGGTTACTTTTATTGGTGAAAGAACTTTTTGAGTTCTTTTAGTTTGTACAAATTTCATTAAGTAGGGGTCGAATAAATTTTCATTTGAGATTGGGTAATGTTCTTATTCATTTATTTTTTTGCTGTCACTCATGACATATAAGCTTCCTATTAATTATACATTTACGGCACCACATCAATAATATAAAATGTAATTACATTAGCAGCGTAACAACATCTTTCCTTTAGAGGATTTTTTATTTTTTATTTTTTTGCCAAACTCCATTTACAACACTTTGAATAGCATTTATTCTCTTCTTTGCTCTACTTAAATGTTCATCATTTATCTAAACTAGGACCAAGATGTTTCATCTTTTATTACCCAATTTTCCATCAGTTGAGGGATACATGATATATATTAGGATTAATTATAATAAATATACTTAGTTTTTTGCTTTTTAAAAAATTCTATATTAAAATCATCTTTTTTAGTTTCATAAGCTAAATTTTCACACTTCTTCATTTTGCATATATAAGGTTTTTTTTTTTTTTTCAATTACATAACTTTAATCACATCAATTGTTAAAGACTAAATAATTTAAAAGAAAATATAAAAACTTGGTAGGTCTAATCAATTTGTAATGTAAAAAAAAGAGAAATAACTCAATTATACAATACCTAACTCCTTTTAAGAACCCAAGAACATGGTTGTCAAATGCGCATGTTAACTTATACAATTCTATAGGTTTATAATGTAATAAAGCTTTTCTTAATTAAAACAAATACATAATCATTTTAATGTAGACTTTTAGTAAATTTATGAATTCAGACATTGGATTATATAAGATTACAAACTTATAATTTTATACAACTCTATTAATGCTATACGTTCTAATTTTTAATAAAATCGCAAATTTATCAACCAAACTTAATATTAAATTATTGCACTAAACCTATTGGTATTTTCAACCTTTAGGATTTTATATTGTTAAAGAAAATTGACCTCTCCAAATTCAATGGCTATGAGGGGTGAGGGAATCCTTTTATATTATTATTATTATTATTAAAAAAAAAAAAACAATAGACGGGCATTTTCTTACGAATATACGTTCTACCATACCTATTCATAAAAAGAAACTTTCAAAAAATCTACTACTTGATTGATAGCACCTTTTACAGCCACAATTTGTTATCTTAGGCATCTTCAGAGATATGCTCGGCAGCATTATTGTATTGTAATAATGTCCACCTTATGGCATTCCTCTCTATACTTGCTGACCTTCTTTACCGACACTTCCATATCCCATTCACCGGTAAGTCAAATGAGGGAACTTTGTCCACTCACATTCCATTAGTGCAAACACCAAACAGGACGGGTCTCGAATCATGTGTTACAGGAAAGCCGCAATGTATTACATGTTAATATATTTTTCCCAAATGTCAAATCAAACAATTGAAGCGAAAATTATAGATGCTGGGCGGGATAATCTAATTGCTTCTGCCCATATTCATGAGCCACCGAAGTAGGAGGACCGACAAGCTTCTTTAGCTCGTTGTACCTCTTCAAATCGAAACCCTGAATCTTCATCAGCTTCTTTTGCTTGGCATTGACTCTGCTGTGATAAAACCCTTCAAAGGATGGTTCTCTTGTAGTCCTTAGGAAAAAGGCGTAGCCCGCCATGAAGTACACGGACGTGACGTAGAAACAAATCGGTTCCATTACGTCCCATGAAAGTTCCCAAAACGTCAGCCGCATGAAACCGGCGGTTTGGAGGATCAAGAAGCCAAGACCGCACCATAGCTCCTTCCGGACCAAGGATTCGGCTTCGCGGTCTATTAGGGCCTTTTGAATCTCCATGTCTTCCAGTTCCTTTCTTCTGGGGTCAGTCTGGCTTGTTGGAGGAAATAGATCCTTCACGGCTTTCGTTACCTGTAATTGAGATGATGGGACAAAAACAACATATGGGTAAAGGGAAGTCCTTCTGCGGCAGTAGATCCAATCCAATCGTGCACGGCTTGGAAAACTATTGATATAAAGTTTTTGTATTAAAAACGTAATTAGCTAACTAAATTCTTCAAAACAAAATCTCAAAAATGTTGGATTGTAAAAATAGGTTGAACATTTCTAGAAACAAATATTTATTTATTTTTCTTCTATTTCATAATGAACTAGAATTAAAAGGGGATTATTTTCTTATAAACGAAGACTTAACGTATCAAACTCCTAATGTCGGAAAAGACATTACATTAACCCTGTGATTCCAAATAAAAAATAATAATAATAATAATAATAATGAAAAATTAATTTGGTGGGTTGTGCTCTATACAAATAGGACCGCAACTTATTTTGTCCTATACAGTCTTGAATATGGACCGCAGATATATAAATCCAACACCAAAAAGGGGTTGCATTCACCTTCTTTTCTATATATATATATATATACTAGAGAAAAACACACCCTCTCTTACTAGAAAACTTTCCCTACTCATCATTAGTCCTTAAAAGAATATATACTAATATATATAGTATATAATCCAATAACCAGTTTTCAGAGAGCATATACCATATATAATATAGAATCGAATTACCAGTTTTTATTTAAAAATATTAATAAATAATAAGTGGAAGAAAAAGAAAAACCAAAGCGAATGACCGGACCGGAAAGCGAGCCACCAGAAATCCTTTTTTTTTTTTGCTTTCGTGTCAAAATTATGCACCCACTAACTGGAAAAAGGACAGTCTAAACAGAGGGAAAAATACCCTAAAATATTATGCTTTTATTTTACCTCCCACTTATACGTATTTACTCTTTTGCCCACTTTTCCTCTTTCCCTTTTTTTTTCCCTACTCCTCATTCTCCAGGAAAAAGGTTTTCCTATACTCCGGTAACTATTTTTACCCCCAAACGAATGAATATTTTGCTTAACTAATCCATCAAAATAAGCAGTAAAAGCTGTATTTATTTATTTATTTAAAATTTTTCTATAATTTAATAATAATAAGGTAAAATGTGAAAACGAGTCTGGTCTCTCTCTCCAGAAGACAACTGTTATCATCCTTCGTCCACGTTCTAAAATTACCCATCTCAAACGTGGATCTCTTTACACGTTTTAGATCTCGCCCTGCTCAGAATATAACAAAAACAAAAAAAAAAAAAGAAAATCATATAAAAAACATATCAGTCTTCAGTAGTCTTGGAAAAAAAAATGAAAGAAAGAAAAAAAAAAGAAAAAAAGGAAAAAACAACAAATGGTTTAATTAAATTAAATTCTACTCCAAAACCCCTTTTTTTTTTTTTCAAATGCATGGTCACTGTAACAACAGCTACATTCGATTAATTTTTAAATTATCATGATAACATATGCAATTATACATCACAATAATAATGGATTAAAATTTAAAACTATCACTACAATGAAATGGAACAAAATTTAAATTGAATTTAAAAAAGGAAAAGGAAAATTACCAGATCGGGTCTGAGAAGGACCATGTCTCCGAAAACTACGACTTGTCCAGATTCATCCAACAATTTCGCTAACCGAACCCCTTCATCCGGATCCGAACAACCCTCACTCACCAGCCGCATGAACTCCGACTTCGAGATACAAACCTCCTCTCTCTCCCTCAACCTCTCCTTCACCATCTCCATCTGCGCCACCTTCAGCAGCTTCCTGGCCTCAGCTGCAGGCACTGCCTGCTCCACCGTCGAAGGCGGCGGTACCAGCCCATCGAGACGGATCCTATCCTTGCCCAGATCAAAAAGTTTCAACTTTTCGAAAAGGGCGTCTCCCAACGGGAGTGGCCGGAGCTCCGGCGAGATGGAGGTGGGACTCCAATGAAGAAAGCGGCGGAACGGGGCTTTTTTGTCACCTGGGTCGGGATCGATGGAGGAATGGCTTGGGTCATTGATCAACCGGGAAAGGGATGCGTTCGGGGATGAAATGCGGCGACTTGCGAGTGTTTGGGGTGAGAATTTGGTAATGTTGGTGAGGAGGCGTTGGGCCAAGGATTTCTTGAACGCCATTTTTACCGATTGATGAAGCAATTGAATAAGAAAAATAAAATCATAAAAGAGAGAGAAACCAAATGGTTTCCTTCCGATTTTTTTTTTTTTCTCTTTCGGTTCTTTTTTTCGTTTTGTAACTATATCGTCGTATTGTGTGAAGAGAGGAGTGGCGCTGAGGTTGCCTTATATAGGTGTCCCCAACTTCTGGAAGACGGTCCCGGAAGAGTGAAAATTATTAAACATCCTCCCCCAAAAAATAACATATTATGATTTTGCCCCAGTCCCCACCATATTTAACAATATTTGGAGATTTTCCAGCATTTAAATGACTTTTCCATTTTAGCCCCTAATTCATAAACCGAGCAAAAAATTGGTGAATAATGATAAACTTATATGGATTTATGGCGATTTCTAGTGTAGGTTGAGAATTACAGTGATTCTTAGGAAATTATAATTCTTTTTTTCCGTGTTGCTCTGTGTATATCTCATATCCCACGATGTAATAATGATTAATAAGAATGGAAATAATAAAAAGAGGAAAATCGAAACCGAGCAAAAAGCTCACGAGAGGAAAAATCAGTTCAACCAGCCTAGGACTATGTTGGGTGTAATAATCACCGTACACGTGGTTGGGTGATTATTGCAAATCAAGCTATGCACCGTCGGATGAGATGACTTTTTGGAGAAGAGTCCCCCAAGAGAGTTGGATGGACAAAGGACATGCGTCATGGACTCCACGTGGAATCTCACTAACCAATTGATGAGATTTATTCCCTAAGGTACATAAAGTTTGGGAACAATTCCATAATTATTCGCATAACCTTTGCCCGTGTAAGGTAATTTATATTAAGATTTGTCAACTTAGGGACTTTTAAAATGTAACATCTCATATTTAATTTAAATATGAGTATATATATTAATAGATGAGTATTCGTGATGTATATTCATAAAATTAAAAGTATAATATTGTTGAATTGATCAAATAAAATACGATATAGTTTATAGAAAATAGAAATTCCAATTTCTATTACTAAAGAGCACTAATTGAAAATTAAGGATAATGATTAAGATTAATTTTCTTTTAGTAGATGGGAAAGAAGAGTAATATGATAAACTTTAAAAGAAAAGATGTTATATGTATATATTTTACCAAAAAAAGATGTTATATATAATTATTTATTAAATGATTTTCTTTTAGGATAACGGGTAGATTTGGTAAATTCTTTTTAATTCTAAAATTCTCCCTCCCATTTGCATAATATAGATATGTATATGACCAATATAGTTTTACAGAAACTGTATTTGCTTTGTCTAAAATTTCTCAATTTAGATTTTTTTTTTCTTTCAATCTTCTAGAATAGTTGTTCATTTATATATTTATGATAAGAATGCAATTGAATATTTAGAAAATAAAGGGGTGTTAACTGCTAAATCGATTTTTTGAAAATGATAACTATAACAAAAAAAGTTATACATGGAATAATTACTTTTTCAAAATTGAATCGACTCTGATAAGGCATAATGTCGGATAGAGCAAGAAAAGGGGAGGTTGGAGTTGGTGACGATTTCAAGTTGCTTCAAAATGTCCACACAAACGTGTCGCCACATACGATCATTAAGTTTGTTCATATCTCTAAACTCCTTGGAAATGGCAAGCTGGTCATGAAGCTTCTGCCTTCAAAAGGAATGGGTTAATTAATTATGGAAGGATAGTTAACATTGTTGTTTAGTTCCGAGCAAAAAGGATGTGAGGTGAACTTTCATTGGGGATTGGATCGACACGTTATATTTTTCCATTTTACCTAGAGTTTTTGAAGTTCTATTATATCGTCTAATTGTTAAAAATGTTATAGAAGTTAAAAAAGTAAAAAAGATTTCAATCGTTAAAGATTGATGGGAATAGACATGGTCGAATAACTCGATTTTGTTAATAGGGTTGTTGAGATAAGACCTACACCAGCTTAGATGTTGATCCTGAGGTTGGCGAGGACCAGATTTGCCTTGAGTTTTGCAATTTCGTACCACCCAACATGTGTAATATTTTATTGTCCATGCAGCGCGTTTTCGCAGGTTGTGTGTACTCTTATCTTAAAAGATGGGGTGGGGTTCACTTGATTTCCGGGTCGATAAGATTTATAGCACTCGAATATTCGAGTTAAAAAGAAAAAGAAAGGGGAATTGCATTTGCGTACATGCGATTTCAATGTCAAACGGATGAATTTCAGATATCAAAATAAGATTATATTAGCGGACCTCGCATTTATAATACGTGTGTAAATATTACTCAAATGTCAAGAAAAAGGTAGTGAATATTGTAATATGTAATGTATTTGATGGACAAGTTAGGTAAAAGCCGTGGGAATGGAGGGTAACCGAGATCGGCTAATTATTGGAAATAGGTGGGAATGAATGGTAAGAAATTATCTAAAAACATGATATTAGAAGTGATAGGTGATTATTGAAAATAATGTAATTCTATTATTTTAATTGAAGTACTAGTAGATGTGCTCACTTTGCGTGTGTCAAAAATAACATATTTGGTAAATCAAAAATAAAATATGATATGCAAACATTACTTTATATCCTATGCAAAAACATAAAAAAAAAAGAGTCAATATATAAATTTCTATAAGAGTAAGAAATATCTTGAATATGATACATTTTTTATTTGCTTGATAATATATATATAATTACTGGTTAGAGATATGGAGATGAATAAAAAGCATTATTGGTTTAATAATATAAATATAGATTGGTATAAAATCAATATCAATATAGAGAGAATGTGGGAGAAAGAGTAAAGATAAATAAGATGTGAAAATTATATTAAATTATATAATTATAGATGTGAAAAATCAATAAAATCTTATTAACTTAATAATTTCAAGATATAGCAAGTTTGATGCATTACAAGAAATCCCTCTAAGGAGGATGTATTACGAATCTTGATTCTCTACTACCAATTCATCCGATCTCGCCATTCTCTAATCTTAGGCCTAAATAAATCCTAACACATGAATTTTCTAATCACTTTACATGAATTAAAATTCTTACTTAGTTTAGATTACACTTGGAATGTCTAATTTAGTTGATCCTTCGTTTGCTCCAATTCGACTTTTGATCCGATTTTTGTCATTACAAAGATAAACAAGTCTTAGGTTCATCATCATAATTAAGCACATCACGATTTGCATGCGTACCTATTGGACTCATTGTACAATTCTCTTACAATTTGCCTTAATCCTTTGTAAGGCTCTTTCTCTCTCTCTTTAGTTTTCTGGATAGCGGTTAACAAATAAGCAAAAGGACAAAACCTCACATTAGTTTGGTTTTTATAGTCCAATCAGGAAAAGACAAATTTACTCCTTATCCCACTTGCTTATTTACAACATTGTCATTTATTATATTTATATACATATTTATTTTAAACCATGTATTACAATAATATATTTAGTAAATAAAAAATAAAATATGAATTGCAAACATTACTTTATATCCTATGCAAAGACACAAATAAAAAGAAAAAAAAAACTAGTAAATATACCTAAAAAAAAGTTAATACATAAATTACTATGAAAGTATGAAATATCTTGAATACAAAACACTTTTTATTTGCTTGATAATATATATAATTATATGTTAGAGATATGGAGACGAATAAAAAGCATTATTGGTTTAATAATATAAATATAGATAGGTAAAAAATTGATATTAATATAGAGAGAATATGGAAGAAAGAGGAAAGACAAAAAAGAATTAAAATTATATAATTATAGATGTGAAAAATCAATAAACTCTTATTAACTTAACAATTTCAAGATGTAGCAAGTTTGATGCATTACAAGAAATCCCTCTAAGGAGAATGGAAAGTTAACAACAGTTTATTAGTAACTATAACACTCTTCATTATATAAGAGCAATTTTTCTTCTTAATTTGGTAATAATTCATATACTATGGATATCTTTCGAAATTTTCCATATGAAAATGCCACACTAAAATCTTTCTTATTAGTGCAACTTATCAAATACGAGAATTGGGTAAAAAAACTGATCAAACCATAAATCGGACTAAACTAAACAGAACCAAACCATAAATCATGTTCAAATCATCATTTTAGATTCAAAAAAATTACAAATCAAACCAAACCATTTTAAACCAAATTAAACCATGAGAAGTAAAAAAAAAGTGATGATGAAAATATAGAGAATTTATTCTCTTATTTGGTTTTCATCAACTAACTTACTATTTTTATGATTTTGTATTTTTGTTTATTAGCTGGTATAGAAATTATAATTGTTTTAAAATGTGCTAAGTTGTAGCTCTTTTCTCAATTCTTATTGCAATTCAATTTTATTTAAACCATTAAGCAAGCCTAGACCAGTTTGGCTTCCTAATTTGACTTTGGCCAAAACTGAGCCTAGCTCAATTGACTCTTGAAAATTTTGAATTGCAATATTTTGAGCAAACCAATCTAGAGCACATAAGTAAAGATTAATTTTCAAATTGCCAAATCGGAATCAATTTAATAAATTTATGAGTTTTGGTATGTTGTTACTCTAGTTTGTAGTAAATTTAATTTCTTTATAAATTGTGCAATTTTAAGCCCAAATGAGGCTCCATTTGAAGCTGTAATTTACTTAAATTGTCCTTATTTTATAGCTTTAAGATGACTAAACTGTACTAGGCTTGAAAATATTAGATTTTGAGAAAAATTTAATAATTTTATCAAAAGCACAAAAACCATCAAATTGCATATATAAATTTTGACTAAAAAAATGTTCATTTATCCTGACAACTTACTTTACCCTAATCTATAGATGTTTGAAATATAGTGTTTGGAAAATTATTTTATTTATATCTTATTTGGTTTTGTTTCATAATTACAATGAAAGTGTTAATTGGAATATGGGAATTAGGAAGTAAAATTTCATATTTTACATACTTTAAAGAGAAAGGATTTAAAATATATGCATTTTATATATTAGAAAAGGATATTTTAATTGGCATTTTTGAAAAAGTAAATAAAATAAAGGTTATGTAATTTTATAGAAGGATATATACTTATATTTCTATCATTTTAGTAATATATTTTTGACAAACACAAGGTCTGAGTATATGCTAAAATATATAAATATATATATATATATATATATATATATATGAAACAAACGGACACTAATAATATAATTAATTGTATATTATGACCATGTACACTTTTCTTTTCTCCCAATGCCTTATGATTTTCTAATACACCATTAAAAAAGAGCATAAAGAACCTTATACTGTTCAATGCATGCAATTCTTACGTAAAATTGAACATATCCACTTAGCAATGGGCCATGTTGACAAAAACCTTATGCAAAATATACTATAACTGAAGTCAAATTTCATGCGATAGGACTGTCATTTACCAACTAATGTTTTAAATGGCAGGGAACACATGGGTAACGTGTGAAATGAAAATCGAATGATTTACGCAAATGGAATACTATTCGTTAAATACCCTCCGACTATTATTAAATACTGACCTCTTACGTCTAGGCTTCATCTAGACAGCCCAAAATTCTCTGCGACCCGGCCGGCACTCGGCTCTTGGGCATTTTCAATTTCTATCTAACTCACATTTCTTTCAAGCATGCAAATTCATCTTTTTAAACTATATTAACGGCTGTAAACCTTTAAACTTTTAAAAAGACAATATTATATCATCATAACTTTTAAAAATATACAGACCATTATACTTAAACCGTTATTAAAAGCACTATAACTAATAATAATTTTGAATACTTAATCACAGGAGTTTAAAATATGTAAAAGAACACTTTAGGGGCAATTTTATGGTTCGTCTTCTTTCTTTGTGTTTCTGTTTCCGTTTCGTCTACGCAAATGCATCGTCACATTCTCTTGGTCTCCACATATATCTCCGCTATATGCTTTGGATACTGTCGTTTGTTCACTCGTTTTCTGGGGAGTATCAAAACTCACCGTTTCGTCCTTCCAACACTCCTACTCCTACTCCTACTCCATCGGGCACGTAAGGATTTGCCGCATCGGTTGTAATTATGACAATTTGATATCTAAGTCGATTCTATAATCAATATGGCTTGCGTCTTTACTAACACATTGTCCTACAACCTTATTTGAGCTCAAAATTAATTTTTAAAAATTTAAAAACTTACGATTACTATATAGTCCTTCATGAATAATTTTTTGGGTAAAATTGTGCATTTAAAATCCTTCTCTTCCTTTCTCTCTGTTTTTTTAGAGAAAGCACCTTTTTGTGGTCCAAGAGATTTAAATCCCTCTAAATTCCCTACCTTTCCCGTTTTCCTTCTTTCAAAATAATGGAAAATCAACTCTAGTGTTAAAGTTTCAAAAATTAACCACGAGGGACTATGGCAGGAGAAGATGGAAGCATGACTTCAATTTGAAAATCTTGTTATATCATTTATCTAAATTTTCTTTTTAAGATATTTTAATTATATTTATAAAAGCATTAAATTGAAGCCCTAAAGAAAATATTATTTGGTCCTTGCATAGTTTCATTATTGCCACAAACAGTGATTTTTAAAATGCATGAGCGAACCTCAAGAGAGGTGTTGAAATTTTCACTAATAATTCATATTAGAGGATTGTGTAATTATTTTTATTTTGTATGAAATTTGTGTAAGTTTTAGAAAACACATAATTGAATAAAGATTATAAATTATTAAGTTTAAATATAATAATTTTTAGTCGTATCATAATTATATTCCTTTATTAATATTATATCATATCGTATATCATTTTTTTTATAATCATATTTTTAATTTTATTGTACTTATATTTATATTATTATATCGTTTCAGCAAATGCCGGCCGATATCAATGCATAGCCAAGCGGATGATGAAGCTTGTGGCTCTCGTCCAACCTTGAAACAACAAAGTAACATTCAAAAACCTCTTATATCGGGCGTACGGACACAGCAAGCGAATCAGATTGGATCTGTGGGATTTCATCCAGAAATATTTCTCGACAATCTCTCTCTTTGTCGAGGGAGGAAAGCAAGGGTGTTCCATTAATTTGGGCAGCTATTGGAAAAAAAATCGGTAAGTATTAATATGTCATGTATTTAATTAAATAGGTAGTAAGTAAATATTAATTTTTTTTTAATATATGATAGTAATAAAAAATATTTTTTTTAAATCATTATTTATATTTTTTCATATTAAAATTTTATTAATACTTTCATATTACTAATTAATTTATATAATATGTTAATATCGTTAAAACATTTTTCACTTGTACCCTCGCTAACCGGTAGATAAGATTTATTTGTTAAAGTATATAAAATTTTGACGACAATTCCACAATTATTCTTGCATAACCTTTGGGTTTTTCCTGTGTACGGTATTGTTACTTAAGATTTGTCAATTTGGAAACTTATACAATATAACATCACATATTTAAATATGGAAATATATTAGTGTACGCCAATTCATGATGTATGTAAATAAAATTAAACAAAAATTCATTATCACACTAGCCAAATGAAATATCGAATAACTAGTAAAAAAAAAAATTTGAGTTTGTATTACTAATGAACTCTCGTTAAAAATTAAGGATATAGAATATGGGTAATTTTCTTTCAGTAATCACTACATATACATATATGTAGTAAATTAAATAAGTCTAACATATGACAGTGATTTTTTAGTAGATGAAAAGATAGATAATTTAGTATTATCTAAAATAAAAGATGTTATATGTAACCATTAGAGGTAAGCAAGTTAAGAGTGGATAGCATTTGAAGCCATATCCATACCTTACTTTGTACATAAAAAATTTCTACATATTAGAATTGAAATATTTCTTGTGATACCGTAGAATTATTCCACCATTTTTATCGTGTCAAACTTATAAAGTATATAATTTATAATATACTAAATTATCTACATAAAAAACATGTATACGGTGGATCTATAGTGGTGATAATGATTATTCTAATATGGATTTGTAGTGTGATAATGATAGTGGTAACAATATTTATAGTGGATAGTAATAATGGTGCTGAGTTCGTGGTGAAAATTAATGGTAGGATTATAATTTATCCAAAGTTTTAACACTACCAAAAGTAAAGAAAATTCATAAGGGGATTTGTACTAAGGTAGCGTTTGGTTGCTACAAAAATGTGGTACTGGATAGGAAAAATTTTTTTGTCTTGTGTTTGGTTGCCATCAATGAAAAAATTACTAGACAAAAAAAGCAATACGGTACTAGACAAAAGAGCAAAATTTTATACCACGTGTAATTTGATACAAAAATGTGGTACTGGATAAAAAATTATTTTTTACAAAATTCCCAAAATGCCCTTCATTTATTTCCTTTACAGACAAACGCTACCTCCATCCCCAAACCCTTTCAAGAGCAGTAGGAAAACCCATCCACGCCACTCCAGCAAAGGGCTTCATTATGCAATCGATCGTTGTTCGAACGTCGTCGTCATCATGCCACAAGTCGCCGTCAAGTTCGTATGTGTGTGCAGTGTGTGTTTGCTAGAATGGTGTAGGGGCTAGTGTAGTGTCTATGTTTTCGCTGGTGATCGTGTGTGTGTGTTGGAATGTTGTGTGGTGTTACTTGTTGTCATGGTGTGTGGTGTTACTTGCTGTCAATGGCTGTTGTTACTTGCGTCTAATGAAAGAAGAAAGCTATTGCATAAATCAGAATTGCCACTTGAACATGTATGGAAACCATGTCGGTAAGAGTGCATAAACTTAAAGTCATCCAGTGGCTCGGGTTTGGCTAGAACAAGTAGACTTCATCAAATATGTTTAATCAATTAAAGAAAAATTCCATGTCATGATGCCAATTTGATGGAGTAACTTGCCATATTTAGACTTTTCAAATCAAGCAATCTTAGTAAGCACAATCCTTAATCTGTATTATTGAGTGCTATAAGCATTTGGACATAACTTTCTCTCTTCTGTTTTTATGTTTTGGCCAACAAAGAAGACTTTCATTCATTAACCAAAGTCCAAATTTTATTTTTCCAATTTTAGTGCTTATTAGTTATAATTTTATATGGATTTCATGTAATTTGTAAAGAAAATGATACTTATATGATTAAATTTTATTTTCAGGCACTAATGAAGACAAAAGAAAATTTTAAGGAGGATATGATCAAAGGCAAAGTGAAAATTAGCGAAAAAAATAAAGAAAAGTGAATTTTTGGCTCAGTACAACCCATGTAGACATCCATGCTGGGTGAAGAAAATGGTCAGAAACCATGCTAAGACGTGCCCCCAGTTTAGCACAGCCCGTGCTAATAAGTGACAACAAACATCCTGTTCAGCCTTGCCTCGAGCATGGCCATGCTGGAGGCCGTGCTAAATTGGTTAGTGAAAAATAATGTGTTCTGAAGTCAGCACAACTGTGTTGATGCCCATGCTAAACCCTGTTTTCGTGAGAACTATAAATAGACGTGTTGTTTTATTTTAAAAGCACTAATTTCCTTCTAGCTTCATTCTGGAAACCCTATGAGAGCTTTATTACGAACTTTAAGAGGAGAATTGTCCAAGCATCATTAAAGATCACAAAAAAGAAAAAAACAAGCGATTATTCTTTTTAGCATGAATCAATACTATTTCTCTATATTTTTTGTTTTTTATTAAAAACTCCATGGAGCAGTAATTCTTTATATATTTCATCTTGTGAAACCCTAACTTATGTGCTAAACCATTGATTTATTAATGAATTATTTATATTTTTGCATCTATTCATGTGTTTCTATTGTTCTTGTAATTAATTTATGCGCGCAAATTGATTGCGTGTCTGATTTTTATTAGATTGAAAGAAGTTCAGTCTAGTAAATTAGATCTTCATGAATAGAGATATTACATGTTTTACCTAGAGATAGGAAAATATTAATTTTCTGCAATTTATTGAAATTGTGAATTTAATGAGATCTTATATAACGGTAGTGAGAGAGAGATTTCTATTATCTTATGCATGATTATGAATTGATTAACACGAGAGAGTAATTGATTTTATTCGAAAATTTCTACAGTGTAAAGTGTAATTTGATTCGTTAATCGATATCTTATTTTGAGAATTTAAGGGTTAGGGTGGAACAAGATGAGGGGTATATTTTGTAATTGAATACATTTTTAAGACAATATCATTCAATTTTAAAGTTACTAGGAATTGTTAGTTGTTTATTTAATTCATAATTCCTACATTATAAATTAGACTAGATAATAGAGAAAATGTAATACTAATACTTGTTTTCTAAATCTCAGATGACGACATCTATTAAATTTATATTATAATCGATGGGTACACTACCTAACTCGATAGTGGATTTAATTAATTATAAATTTAAAACTTAAACGATTGGTTATATTCAAGCGATACCAATTTACATGAATTATTTTATATAATTTATAATCTCTTCAAATTGTATTTTTTTTATAATAATATCAAATATGTATAAATAATCATATTATCATTAAAAAGGATATAATTTTCAAATTTACTATATTCAGTCCAGTACTTTGCAATTCAAAACATTAAACAGTACAAAAATCCTTATCCAGTACTGAACAAACCAAATATAGTATAAATTTGTTTTTTGTCAAGTCCTTCTTATTTTGTACTATCTAGTACTTCTTGTACTATTCAGTATCAGTAACTAAACGCTACTTAATACTGTATTTTATAAATAAAAAAAAAAGAAAAAGGAAAAAATTGTGATATGAAAGCGATGATGAATGCTAACCACGATAAACGTGCTGCTACATGTGCTTTTAAGTTTGCCTATATCTAGGAATCTTGGAAATAGCATTGTTGTGTTTACAAAGTTTCTCGGGAGGAAACATGGCATTTATGGAAGTAGAGTCTCGTCTTTATCGACTTTCTTTGATCAGAAACGTTTCATCTGGAGGTAAATTTGATTGAATGTCGGGCATGTGGCATTGGGTTAATATTGATGAGAGACGTTGCACTAGCTAGATGTCCTTGATCTTGCGGTCACAGAGTGGCCACTTGGTTAGAGGAATTATCATGTTGACATGGTGCATTTGCAATTTGGCAAAACCCCTAAAAGATCCCCGCAGGGGTTGGTTTTGGCATGATGTGTCCTAAATGCTTGGGCTGGGGTTGACCTTATTTCCCCGAGGATCAAAGTTGGAAGTTCGATGTGAATTTATATATTATGGTGTTCCACGTTAAGGTCCTGCAATAAAAAAGCTAAAAGTAGAGAGCGATAAAATTTGGTTCATCTTGATCAGGGACAACTAGTCCCATAAAAATTGCAAATTACAGTTAATTTTATTTCTAAACCATTTTAAATGATTTGTTTTAGCATTTTAAATACAATTGCTTTGAGGCAAATCCAAATGAATCACATTCTTAAGAAAAAAAATTTTCTAATGCGTATAAGAGAGTCGTCTTTCTTTTTTTTCTATACCCTAATTTTATAGAGATTTTGTTATTACACTGTAAATCAAAATTTTTCCAATACTCAACACCTCAATACTTATACATCTTAACATGGGGTACACTTTAAACGGGTAAAAAAAAAAAGCACTTTGAATTTATTATAAAAGAGGATAAGTAGATGAATGGAAAGAAAGATCAATTTAAATGCAAAAGAAAATAAGGCACAGCATAACAAAATTATAAAAATAGAGAAAAAAATAAAAGAGAAAACAAAAGTATTACAACCACTTTGTAAACCAATTACTGTCCTCAAGCGATTTGGTTTGAAATAATTTTTTTTTCTTTTTTGGATAACTGTTTGAAATAAATTATTAATTGAAGCCTGAAATGAGAATTTGCTTTCGGATGAAATCGAATTGTGTTTTAAATATTCTAAATGTTAATGAGAAAGCAGATATTATCCAATGAGGGTTCCACTAATTTTAAGACAAATGTAATAAGACTAGCAGCCATATTCCCTGCTTTCGCTGACATGGTATTAATATGTGACGTATTCTCAGCCAAAAGAACGTGTTGGATTTTTTTTTTTCTTGTCAACAATGACACAAAAATGTTTTTGGTTTTGTCATGTGTATGTCATCTAAATTATTTAAGGGAGAAGGGAGACTTTTAGCGTAATGCATAAATTTGTCCAATTAATGCCCTCCTTCGTCAGTGACAAATAAATTACTTATAGTACATATAAAATAAATTTAATTATGAAAGTTTCTATCCATAATTTAAATTTAAAAAAAAATTAGTTTTTATGTAATAAGAAACTAAGTATTTGAATAATTTGTCATAAGATTAATTTTATTTTTTAAAAATATTTATTTTTGTTGTTTTCTATCACCTTTAATTTTTCACACATTTTTATTCTGTTAATACATTATTTTTTTCTCCTTTTTATTCATCATGCATTTATATTTTACTTGAGTTTTGTGTTATGCAAAAAAAAAATTTAAAAGCTTGCTCTATTTAGTTTTTGTACACGCAACATGGGTAATTGGTTGGTGATTAATTTATATTTGGAGGCAATCATATCATATATGCAACAGTGCTAATATTACTTAAATAGGGACCTTTTATGGTTACATTCACTATTTTAGTAATATCGGTCAAACTCTTAGTTTTACCATTTGGTTATATATATCAAATACTCCTTATCGATCACCATTAAATCTTTATTATTAATATATAAATTTAATTATAAAATTGACGATTTGATTAGTCTCATCAAAAATTACAAACAGGACCATAAAAGTTTCCACTTAAGGGTGAAGAACGAGCTTTTTTGCATAATCCATGAATTTGCCAACTCGACCCCTTCCCCCTTAGAAAAGAGAAAGTTATTGCATAGATAGTTACATAATAACTTATTTATAATTGAAATTAAAAATAAATAAATATAGCTTTTATATTCTTAAAATTTTCTAGATAATGAGAATAAAAATTTTAATTTTTATAAATATTTTTATGTACTTTTGATACTCATATTAAGTGCATCACTTCTAATGTTATACTAAGT
Organism: Laguncularia racemosa; assembly: GCA_037954665.1. Lineage (NCBI taxonomy): Eukaryota > Viridiplantae > Streptophyta > Magnoliopsida > Myrtales > Combretaceae > Laguncularia > Laguncularia racemosa. Next base: position 412,594 of record JBBMOL010000166.1, read on the forward strand.
GGTGGACACTATTAATGCTGTAAAATGAATATAAAAGAAAGGAATTATAGGAAAAGAAAATGACATGAAAATACTTGTTTGAACAGAAAAAGGAATCAGAATGAATTATTATAGAATGGAAGTTAATTGTATTTTTTTTAAGCTTATTAAAGTACCCATAAGTCCTTGAGATTTGAAGATGTCCTTATATTGAAAAGGTATTGTCATTTCATAAAATTTCCTCCCACGGTATATATATATAATAATAATAATTTTCGTGGACCCAAAGAAGAAATTTCCCTCTTAAATTTATTCCCACCCTTTTATGCATTCTTTGCTGGACGATGAAAGAGTGATTTTTGCCTCTCCAATTCCTTCCATCTCAACTTCCTCCACCGATATAAACACAAGACGAAAAGGTTTGATGTATGATAGGATCAGGCAAATTCGTAATGAAATTGAGTTCCTATTTTATATCCCCAGAGGGACTTCCCCACCTAAGAACCTCATCGACTAAAAGGCCATATCAGAAGTAGCTTGTCTTTCTTTCTCATTCTTGTCCCACATATACGACCATTTTGCTCTTTTCTTTTTATCTTTTCTAGACTCAGCATCATTGCTATCTTATTTTGGAGAAGATAATTTGGAATATTCCAAAACTTTGAAATGTGAGATTTGTGTGCTAATAAAGAACTTCCAATTGTATATTTCTAATATGTATTGATGTCATTTACCTTTAATCTGTGTACAATGTGTGGCGGCTTAAAACTTATGTGCCACTTTTACCGGCGTTATATTAAAACGACAAAGACCACATGTTATAATATGTGGCAATTCAATCGTACCCGCAATGAGAACGCTGGGGATTCGTCGACTTGAATTTCACAATGATGGAAGGAACATGCTCGCCATTAAATATTGAGTCTGACGTCTTGGCTTCATCTAGAGACAGCTCAAGGTCATCTTCGGAGCTGGTCCTCCTTGCGTCCAAACGGTGTGAACTTGATTGCACCTGTTAAACGATTTTAAGTACCAGATAAATTATTTTCAATAAGTAGTTGCATTTTCACTTGCCAAACACAGCTGTATTGATTGGGTGTTGTAAAATAAATCTGATAAGCTTTCTTAATAAAGAACGTATAGTTTATTTTTAGATGATTGATTACATATTCTGTTTAGATAAATGGCAAATGTATATTGGAAGTAAGAAAATTTCCTTTTACCACATTTTGGAAAAATACATATTAGATACTCAATTGGCAAAATACTGTTTTTATTTTTTTAAGGGCCAAATATTTGACAAAATACTTTGAAATATAAACAATGGTGTGTAAGCGTATTACGAAATTTAAAATGTGATTCATATGCTCAAGAACTTTAAGTATATTTTATTTAAATAAATTACAAGGAGAGCCTCTTCAAAATTAAATAAAACTTACAAGTACCCCTGGACTTTTAATAAATCACACTCATTTTCCACCTATTTCATAAAGAGGCAGACTCTTTTCTTTTCTTTTCTTTTCTTTTTTACTGAAATAATTATAGAATAGAACCTATTCAATTAGATTTCACGCTAATAGCTAATAGAGCTCGATGGACATGTTAATTTTGGATTTCTTATGGGCTATTATGTAATTGGATATGAATCTTGCTAACATATAGACTAAAGTGTCACTACATATAATAATATAGGATATTCTTAAGGTAATTTTCCATCTCCAGTATTTTCTATGTTCACTGTATATGTATTTCTCCATGTATCAGTTCAATCAAGCCAATACTTATACATGATGTCTTTTATTTATTTATTTATTTATTTTCCATCAAAACACTATATACAACTCAACTCCAATATAATACAACTCATTTTATACAAAAGGAAAGGACAAAACAAGAACCACAACTGAGTATATCTAATAAAGGATTACGAATACTTTCAATCCAATCTAGAGGGCACAACTCCATTCTTGCTCGACGAGCTAACCAATCCGTTGCTAAATTCGCTTCTATTGACCAAACTAAAGGAGATCGACCTGAAGTGTTGAAGCTCAGACCAAATATCTACCATATAGGCACACAAAGTTCCTGGTACAGTACTGCTAGATTTCAGGCTCTTGTGGACCACTACATTATCCATTTTCCTCCTAACCTTCTTCCCTCGCATTCCTAATTGCGTCCACCACAGCAGTAGCTTCAACAACATCAAGGAAGTACGCTTTGCACCTCTACGACCGACCACCACTAGCGACAGCCCAGGCGTCCCTTACAATAATTCCTGTTGCTACCAATCTAGATGTTGGGTCAAAAGCACCGTCGACATTCAATTTCACATCCGCACTAGAAGGAGGACACCACTTGCTTCCACTTGTAGGACCATGCATGTTTCCAACGTGTCGCTCATGTCACGAGCTATCCTCAAGATCCATAAGGATAGGGGAAGACTGACGATAGTTAACGCAGAAGAGGTCCCGACAACAGGGGTAGTCCAAGATGTAAACTTTCAGTTAATTCAATAGAGAGGGAAGGTAAGGTTGGAAGTCATACACTTGGACAACTATGAGCTAGTCATTGGCATGGACTTCTTCAATTGGATATGTGCTTAGGTTGCCCCATTAGCTAACTGTATCATGATAATGGGTGAAGGGCAGGAATACGTGGTCCCAATTAGTTGTAATTCTGGCTAGGCCAAGAAACTCTTGTGTTCAATATAGGCTACAGGTGGATTGAGGTTGAGGATGCCCACATCACTTGCCTAATCCCAATACAGAATCAAGCAATCGCAATCTCCATCGATAATCACAACAAGTAATCTGAACAATTCAAACACAACAACAAAATAAAATCTAAACCCTTACCAGATATTGCACACTAACAAGAGGATAGTCCTAGCACGGATTTGTTGATATAACACACAACAATCCCAATACTGTCACTCGCTATAATCCAAAGATTGATAAGAGTATGAGAGAAAAACTCAATTTGTATATCTTAAATGTCAATACTTTCTATTCCCCCAGATTTATATAAGAAGGCAAAGTTCTATTATAAGGAAATTGGTTCAAAACAACATAAAATAAACCAATCTAAATTGTAAGTCGTCGGCATTGAGGAAAGCTAGGCTGCCGACCTAAAATGACAACACCGCCAGCCTTTGAAAGTACACCACTGGCCTTTATGGCCAGCCTTCAACTTTGCATAGCCAGTTCTTCAAAAGAAAGCTGCCTGCTTTTAAGTTCCATGCTTGCTTGATTCATCAGTTGTTGTCTTGAAGCAATGATAGATACATATGTAATTGAGATGACTTGATTCCCATCACCACAACTCAAAGCTTGAAAGTAACAGAGCAAAAGGCATAGTAAGTGCCTAAGCTGAAGGAGAAGGCTTAGGTAGAAAGGCTCAAGAAGCTTTCCAAACCCAATCCACTTAAAAAGAAGGAGGACCTGAAGAAAGAGAAACCCAAAGGGGTAAAAGATAGTACTTTAGTCAAGGTGCAGAGGTCCCAAAGCTTAAAGAAATACTAGAAGAGGTCAAGACAAGTTTAGCCTAAGATCCTCATGCTAAGTTGATGCTAGAGTAGGGAGGTCAGACCAAGAAGTATTGTATGGAGGATGAGCAACTTTATAATAAAGGATAAAAGATATACATTCTGAACCATAACAATCTTTAAAGGAAGATCATTGAGCTATTCCATAACCCAACAGGACCTGAGCACCCTGATGTTTACTGAACACTAGCTAAGGTAGAGGACAGGTTTTATTAACCAAAGATATTAGAAGACATAGAAGAAATCATTGGGGCTTGTTCATTGTGCTAGGTCAAGAATGAAGAGACCCTAGCAGCTATCAAAAGGAGAATCCTTACGTGTACCATATAAGAAAGCGAGGGGTAGAGAAGATTTTTCAAGGGCACTCAACATGAGGTCTAGACCAACCATTTTACTTGAAGTACTTAGTGAAGTTAAAGAGATTACCTTTAAGAGAAGCAACTTGGGAGAATGTTGTTGATTGTGTATGTTTTGGACATCTTGTATACCAGTTCTCTAGGGAGTGTAAGGTAACAGGGACATCACTAGTTTAAGTGGGGTAGAATATCATAGGCTCTTTCCTTAAGCCCATTTTCACCTTCTTCTACTTGTATATAGAGGTACATCAAATGTAAGGCCCACAACCAAAGCTCGATCCATCCTTAGGAATGTTCTAGAAGAGTCCGAATACTTTGGTAAGTGGGGATAGTAGGATAGTTAAGTAAAATTGTATAATATCCGTTAGATCAAGTAGATCATGACCATCTATCCATGGAGGTCTTGTGTATGTAAGGGAGTACTCCCCTCATTTGTAATCTATCCAAAAACACAATCACATTTCTTACTCGACAATGTCTCTCTTCCTTTAAGACTTTTTTTTAGTAAGTTTGTTCTTATATATTCTAAATAGAAAGGCCGATTAACCTCTCAACAAGAGTGTTGGAAAATTTAAGTGCCATACATGAAAGTTGGGAAAACACTTTACATGTAATACTCACACCTCCATTGTTTTACTAGAATAATGATGGCATTGCATGGACTAAAACCTTGTAGATGCCCTAAATGTTGCTACTATAGGAATACGCTTGTTGCTGTTATTTTGTTGTCTTAACTACCGTTAGCTCCCTTGTTCCCCTTATTTCATGTCAAACTATACCCAAAGTTTTGAGAATAATTAGATTGCACTTTTATAATCATATCTCCAAACATCATCCACTCTACCTCTCTAAGGGCTTTTCTATAAGATTCTATGACTTGTCCCACATTAAGGCTCTTCCTATTGAATACAATAGCCCATCTCACTTTCTAAATGCACCATAAACCTATGCATAGCTTTGAGAATATGTATTGTATCTCCTTCTTACTATTTACCACAACATCAATAAAAGCCATAAGCTATAAGCCATTTATCAACAAAAATAAATCTCCCCATCTTAATTCTCACACCTAAAGATGCAAACCATATAGGTTAAGTCTAAGCACAACATAACAAAAGATGCTCCATCGTTCCTCCATTTAATAAAAATAGCATTTAGGAGAGTCAAGTATCTACTTCTTTGCTAGGTTCCTTTAAGTTGAAACAGTATTATCTAAAGCTCTTCGAACAAAATGTTTCACTTTTGGAAGGCAAAGGCTGTTCCACATCAAATTCCATATGACATCCTTAACATGATGAGATGATGAGACATGATTGTTTATTGAAAAGGAGTTACACTTGATGAAATTGTTGGAAAATTAGACAAAACATTTCCTTAACTTGTCATAAGGCCACACAAAACAAGTCTTGCATCAATGCGTATATTATAGAATATCTAAAATCGCACTTACTTGTTGTTACTCAAAATAATGGTGGAGTTTCTAGATATTCCGTGAATGAGATTCTAAGTCAATGAGCTTCACAACATAGAATATCTAAAATCGCACTTACTTGTTGTTACTCAAAATAATGGTGGAGTTTCTAGATATTCCGTGAATGAGATTCTAAGTCAATGAGCTTCACAACAAGTATGTTGTGATTTACTACACTTGGCTTTAGACATGGCTTATGTTACTCTAAATTAGATACACATTAATCCACTTTAACTCTTATGGATGATCCATCTCTAACTTGCCAAAAAGCTCCTTCGATAGATGCTCTCATCCACACATGTTGTGATCTGTTACATTTAGCTTTAGATATGGCTTGCATTGCTCTAAATTAGATACCTATCAATCCAGTCTAACTCTTATGGATGATCTATCTCTAACTTTCCAAAAAGCTCCTTTCAATAGATGCTCTCACCCACACTAAATACTGGACCAACCCCAAAAGTCATGTGATCCTTTGGAGGCCTGCAAAAAAGATGAGTTAGGAAAATGAATACCCCTAAGGATAGATACCCAAAGGGAATCCTCATTTGTGAATATTTCTAAGCTAATATTGTGAGCAGGGCAAGGTTAAAGTCTATCAGGTCTTTAAACCCTAGCCTTCTTTTCCTCTTTGGGAGAGTGATTTTGTCCTAACATAGCTAGTGTAATTTCTTTTCTTTTTTTTCTTTCTTCATTAACTTGGCCCCACTAATACTGTCCAATCATGAATCAACTTCTTTGCACTACTTTGTTGGGAATTCAAAAAAAACAAAGAAAAAAAAAACACAGGGTGATTTGGTATAACAAGCTTTAGTAAGAATTTCTTTCCCTATATTCAACATAAAACACCTCTTTCAATTCTTCAACTTTGCTCTAATTTTATCTTTGACAAACCTCAATGCCTTTAATTTATGTCTTCCCCCATAATGTAGGCAGATCCAAATACTTCCCTGGATTCTCTAACATGGGAATTTTTAGCATGCCACAAAACCTCTTCCATTCTATTCATAGGAGCATTTTTGCCAAAACATAAGTGGATTTTTGCAAATTGACCATGTGTCCCAATGCTCTGTAGTATTTATGTATTAAATCCTTTAAGACTTGTACATTAGCATCAATAGCTTTGAATGAAGAACAGGGAGTCATTAGCAAACAAAAGATGCCATATAATTGGATAAGAATGCCTCGTTTGCATTCCTACAAGTCTCTCATCTCTTACTGCTCTCTTAATATTCCTAGATAACACATCCACAACTAATATGAAAAGATAAGGTAATAAAGGATCACCTTATATAAGACCTTTGGTAGGACATACATGATCAACTACCTTTCCATTAACCATGACTCTGTAATATAAAGTGTACCACAATCCAATACCCACCCAATCCAATTCTCACAAAAGCTAAGTTTTATTAGCACAACCTTCAGAAAATCTCACTATATCTGATCATAAGTTTTATTTACATCTAATTTGAGAGCATAAAAAACTTTGTTGTTATCTTGTCTAGTTTTAAGGAAGTGAAATGCTTTGTGTGCTACAAGGACATTATCATAAATCATGAAACCCAATATAAAAGCACTTTGGGGCTTAAATAGAAGATTTAGTAACAATGGTTTTAAAAGGTTAACTAAGACCCTATAAATGATCTGAAAGATGAGATTATCGAGCCACTTTAAAACATTGGTAGCAACATAATTCTTCTCTTTTCCAATACATTTCTAACCTCCTAATGAGGTCCATCTTAACTTCTTTATTCAAAAGGCAACCTCTGCTTTAGACTTTAGCAAGCTTAGATTGGATCCATCTAATTTCCATCTTAGTGTTTGAAAACACCATTTTGCTCCATTCTTTAAGCCTTGCCTTATTGGTTTTTAACTTATATCCCAAAGGATAAGTATGTCCATAAGGTGAATCAATACTTTAACTTTCACTAATTACATTTTCGCAGCTTCCCTCGAAAGTCCAAATGTTTTCAAAATGGAAAAAATTGCTCCCTTTCTTGTCCAAATAACATATATCTGTAATCAATACCACATGGTCAAAGCCTATCATTTCACTATGTATCACCTGCATTATGAGGATTTTTGAAGCCACTCCTATTATTTACATAATATAATAAATAATAATATTAAATATATATAATAATATAATATGATGAAAGATAATAAAAATACAAAAATAATGATTAGAATTTAGAAAATGGGCTAGAAAAATTTATGTGTATCCTAATCACCTTGGCTAATTAGCCTAAGGCTAGTCGGAAGCTAATGCATATTTAAGATGAACATAAAATTTAACATATTTAATTGAAGTTATATTTTTATAAGGTTTTTTAAAACGTTAAGAACTAAAATAAAAGAAAGAAAAATAAGGACTCAAATAGAAAAGTCGATAAACGTTGAAAAACAAAAGTGTAATTTTTCCTAAAATTAACTTTTACAAATACTAATGAAATAAGGTCTTAAAAGTTAATATGAAATTATAATCCAAACAACAGTTTTAGTAAAGTCTCATCAAATATAATAAATCTAAAGACTCATAAGTTTCATAATATAATTGAATTAATTTGGACTTGTGATCTAACATTTTTCATTAGATCTTCAAGAAAGACAATTAAAGAATCTATACATAAAAAATAAATAAATAATATCAGCGAAAATATATGCCATTGAAAATTTTATATAAATAATTTAGTTTATTACCTACGTTACTGTAAAGCTAATCTTTTGTACATAAAAGAGCTTTTATAATTTCTAACTTTAAAAGTTATAATGTTGATTAAGAATTTGACTTCTAGTACTAAATGTATATTCTAAAACTACCATAGATATTGGTATGACTAAGATATCCCATGCTATCATTACAATTTAAAGATATCGGAATTAATTAGTTTTGCAATAACTCAATATATCCGATTCATCTATCGTATGTTGCTCCTTATTTAAATATAGCTCTAGTTTAGGTTTGGTAGTACCCGAAAACCTTCATTGCAAGTTTATAAACCAATCAAATCTAGCGCTCAACAAATATTTCAAAACAACAAAAATACTGGTAGTGTGTTAAAAACCTAATTTTCAACACAGAACACTTATTGTTGAAGAGAGGAAGAAGGAGAGATTGACTTACCTTTATTATTATTTCCAATATTATCAAATATAACTTTCTAATTATGATGACACAATGCTTTATAAATAACTAAAAGATGAGGAAAAGAGATTTATTCAAAAAAAAAATTGAATTTATCCAAATGAAAAAAAAAAAAGATGATGAAAAGAAATAAAATAATTGAGAAGAAGAGAGAGAGATATGATATATTGTTGGTGTGGTCTAAGACCATGAAACCTTAAGCGACAAAATCAATAGTGCTTAGAAATAAAAAAATAAAAAAATGCATTTATTATTAATATTAAACAGACTTGTCCATAACCTATTTAATAAACAAGTTCATAAACGAGTCAGAGAACTAGACATGAACCTAAATACAATTTTTTTTCATGTATAAACAGGTCCAATCTGTTTATATTTCGTGTAATTTTTTCGTATACAAACTCATTTATTTCATATTGTATTGTGTCCGAATTTCGCATTTAGGTTGAACTTGGTGTTTTACATTACAACAAGTATCTTACTATCTACAACATTTTGGTACATATTTTCTTAAGATGATTAATCCAGTAAGCCCAAGTTGTACATCTAATTATATTTACTCATAAGAAAATCAGCAGTTTTGAGTAGTCGTTTTGCCTTCCAGTACAAGAGCAACAGCATAATATTTTACAATTATGCTTTCCTAAATGCTAGCTGGTCAAATATTATCATTAGAAAAGAATAAAGAAGATTCGGTGCAAAAGACCATTTGAAATGTCTAGTTCAAGTAGCTTTATTTGGTTTCACTAAATCTAGTGGAACCAATTCATGTCTGGTCGAGTTATTGAAAGGTTAAATTGGAAGATAAAAAACTATGGGTTAAAATACCATGTCAGCATAAAAATTGACATTTTTTATTTTTTATTTTATTATTATTATTTTTTATTTTAAGGTCCACATAAAATATTATTTGCATATAGGCCACTAAATTTTCAAATAATAATAATAATAAAAGAAATAAAAAATAAAAAATCAAGGTGAGAACTATGCTTTTTACAGGGAGAAAAGTGCTTAATTTTGAAGTGTTCGGATTTTCTTTTCTTTTTTTTTTTTTTTTGCAATTAACACCATAGAGTAATTTTGATTGTTCCTATAAAAAATTGGAAGGATGGCCTTTATGTTCAAAAAAAAAAAAAGAAAAAAGAAAAAGAAACTTGTAGATTTTCTAAAATGCAATTTTTAAAAATGTAAATAGGCAAATTCTCTCTTTTTTTATCATAAAGGGTCAAGTTTATAATTAGTAACTTTAGTTAAAAGAAATATAGGGAGAAATGAACAATCTAGATAGATCAATAATCAATCTATATTAGGATATTTTTGTTATCTCTACTTGCCTTTTTGCCCGTTTATGCCCTATTTGCTTTGACGACTTTCTTTTTTTTTTGCTTTCTTTTTTCTTTTTGGGCTATTGCATTTAAGGTGAACGGCATTGGCATAATTTAGCTTTTATCTCCAATTATCAAATGCCACTTAATATGATACTTAACTAATCTAAATGACATTTAATCCTAAGTTTTGAAATAAGGAGGAAAATATGTAATTAGCTCTCTTTATTGAATGGATGAAAAAAAAAATGTTTACTCTAGAAAGATTAATTGAAATACAAAGAAGGTACCGAAGCAAGTGGGATTCCTGTTTACAGTAAGAAGTATATAGACAAAGAGAAACAAGAAGATTTTTCAAGGAAGAGGAGAAGAATATTGGAACTAAGAGGAAAAGACACGTGCTGAGGCAGCGAAATGTTGGACGACAATGAGGGGGAAAAAGGAGGAAGCCAATAGAGAGAAGTTGCGCTTAAACTGGCAACCACCTGGTGAAGGATGGGAGAAATTTAATTGCGATGGAACCATTACACACGATGGAAAAAGGGTAGGAATAAGGGGCATTTGTAGGGACCATAAAGGAGGAGTGTTGGGAGGTTTTATTAGGAAGATTGGAGGAACATCACCTTTGCAAAACTATGGGCAGGAAGATATGCAATGAAAAAAGCAATGATACAAGGACAAAGAAAAGTCATAATTGAAACAAAATCCCAAGCTATAATTGATTGGATCAATAGAGATAGGCAAAATCTAAATCTATGTATAAATGCTATTAACTAGTGCATAAATATGAAAAGTCACTTTGACAATAATATCTTTTGTAGGGTACTAAGGGAGGAGAATGAAGTAGCAAACAAGCTTGCAAAGCGGGAATGGCAATGAAAGAAGAAATCAGTTTTGTACAAGGCCCGTTGGAAAGGATAGGGTATATGGTGCAGGATCTTTTTGACTTAGATAAAATGAGTTATGATGAATGGCGACAAAGGAGATATTTTCAAATTATGGAATAATTGTTTTGCTATGTAAACAATCTTGAATATTTGTGGAATGTAATTATCATGTGGAGTTTACCAATATATATATATAGAGAGAGAGATAAATTATCTAATGATTCCAATTAGGATTTTTTTTTTTTTTATGAGCTGTGATGCACATCACTAAGTACCTTTTGCAATATAGCATCCAACAATTCCACATTCACCATTTGTTACTCTTTGTTACACTCTATTCCATTCATTATATAATACTTTAAAAACTGCAACATTATATATATAATGCGGTTCTTTATAAATTAATATAGGAACTGGTAACGTTTTTAGTCTTAGGTGAGGGGAAAATATAACTAATTAAGCTACCTTAGTTAAAAAGATGACATTACTTAATCAAATCCATGAAATAATAAGACCTAAAACTATATCTATAAGGTATATGTACTTTTCTTTCTTTTTTAACTTTGGTATTATATATATATATATATATATATATATATATTCAATTTAGTATCTATGGTCTGATTGGTATTTCGATTGAAAAACAAAATTGAGAACTAAGGTTTCTTCTTTTAATTAAGAGTAGTTGGAGAAATATAAGAAAAATAAATATTGTGTATTTACTTTTGGAGAGAGAGTGTGTCTATTATATTTAACTTTGAGAAAAAAATTATGAGGCAATACATGTTTCGTATATGTACCCGTGGTGAGTAAATATCAATTATATTTTTATATGTGTGATGGTATTTATAAAATATGAATGGTAATTTTCTTAGAAACTACTCATTGCCACTTGTAAAACCTAGCCACAAAAAGAATAGAATATGTAAAGTAATTAATAATGAGGGTACTGTGGCAATTTTTGACATCTTAAGAAAGGACAATATAGGAAGTTCAAAAAGTTTTGAACCCAATCTATATTTTAAGTGATCCCTCTCTTTCTCTCTCCCCTTTTCTTTCTCTTTTTATTCGCTTACATTAGTTCTTTTTGTAGTAATTCCCACGTATGCACTTCCACAATCAAACATCATAACTCAAGGTAAGTCAAAGAACTTTCCATCTTTTTCAAAATTACGAGCGTTTGACCCTTAGTAACACGAGTTAAAGGTTTTCAGGATTAGATAGTATGCAAGTTCTTGAAGAGTAGGGAGCACTAAATTGGCACCATAAAGAGTTTAATAAAGTAAGTTGAATTTTTTTTATGAAATTGGTATCAATTGATTTCTAATTAGTATACATATTTTTATTTTATAAGAATTGGGTGAATTTTGTTTGGAAAAGTATAATATGGGAGTTCATGAGCAGATTACGCCCGTGATCATGCCCATGAAGTGTATGAATGTGTATTACAAAAGGATGAAACTAGTGTGAAAGGTAGGAATTTTACAAATAAAAGGTTTACAGTCAAGATTATGCTCTTGTGAATCTTGACCATAAACTTGTTTGTAAGGTTCATGTGTTCTACTAGTGAAGTTCACGGCCAAGATCATGTTTGTAATCGTGACCACGAACCCCATAGGTTATGAACATGTTCTTCTTCTTTTTTTTCCCTTTTGCTTAACACCTCTAATGATTAAAGTAAATAGGATTAGCTTAGTTTAGATTAGCAAGTATTAAATACATATTATTTACAATATTATCAAGTTTAGTGTTCAAGTTTAAGATCATGTGAAAGTTAGACCACAAGTATGAGTTTACTTTGCGTGTTGCTTGTACTTGTTAGTCTTAGATGCTAAATGAACTTAATTACTAGTCAACTATTAACTGGTTGATGATTGTGTGTGACTTAGCCTAATGACCCAAGTGGTAGAACCATAGAGGGCATCTCAATATTCTCTATGTAACACTGTCATTAGTGAAGCTGCACATTAAAATAATTTAAGTAGATTCTAAGATAACTCATGGGTTTTAAGGTTAAAAGTGATAGTTCAAAATACTGTAGTATCAGAGCCAGTGGTGGTAGTAACCTGAATATATTATTTATGTATATGAATGATATAAGAACTTTTGTATGAGGTGATGAGTAACTCTGTGTGTGATTATTTGACTTAAATAAAGATAATAAATTGATTGAGATTGTCTTTATACCATTGCATTCAATGCATGTGAACTGTGTGATGATGTAGCATGTGTATATGATTGTGGGTAATCCTATAGTAGGCATTAACTCACTTTTTTATGAGACATTTTTTCATTTGCAAGTATGGGTATGGAAGATAAAGTAAGTTATGAAATTTTTTATTAGGAGTTGAGTCAAGGAGATACGTATGTATACTATTATGACAATTAGAGTCTGATGCAAGGAGATGATGTTTATTTTTGTTAGATGATACTGTGTGTATGTTTTAGAGATGAGACTCATGTAGTTATTAGACTACCTTAGTTTTGATGTTATTTAGTGATGATGGAGTGATTGATGGGAGCATTGCCGGATTTCCACTTAAGTTTGTGTAGACATGGATATTTGGGGATATTTAGATAGGTTAGTAGCATTTGCATGTCATATTTAGGTAGTAATAACGTTGTGGATTTTGAGATATTATATCATTATTATATGTTTGAATATAATTAATACTTATTCATTACATATATATATATATATATATATATATAGCATACTTTATCTAACGGCCTTATAATGCTCTCTATTCATGTAAAATTATAATTTAATATATAATATTATTTATAAAATATGAATAATAGTGTTTTTAAAAATTACCTACTAGTGCTATTATGTATTATAATGTAATTAACAATTAATATTTACTCACATACATGTAGTGTGTATTGCATAATCATACTGTAATGCCTCCACCTGTGTAATATGATGCGACCTACATGTCGCATGGGAGAAAAACTGACGCTGGCCATCGTGCATCCCAAGGACGACGACAAAATTGCAGAAAAGGCAACGTAAAGACACTGAATTGCAAATAAATGAAAGCACTGGTACCTTTATCACCTTTATCCTCAAATAGTAATGTTTGGGTTCTACATACGAGAGTTAAAAAATGTAATCCCTTATAAATCGAAATAAAAGATATCAGCCAGTGAGTTCAAAATGAATAGAGGCATATAATAATTTCATTCAACAAATAAAACCTGTAAAAGAATATATAAAAATAGTTAATAAAAGAAAGGAGTAACCGTGCGTAAATATATCTACTATACTAAAGTGTAAGATACATATTTGATAATTTATATCGTTTTATTTTATTGTGTTTACTTTAAGTTAAAAAATTAATATATATATTTAGTTATTACAATAAATGAAAAAATTTAAATTGAATTTATTCAATTTAAAAACCAATATCCATACCTTTAAATTATAAGAGTCTTAACTAAAATAATTATTAATTACTAATCATAATATTATACTATCCCACTAACCATAACGATTTACTCCAAAATCTTATCTCACAACATCTTTGGTTGATATGTTGTAATAACAACCTCTATGATAAATTTATCTCTCATTCTATTTAGGAAAAAAGAAAAATTTAAGAGCAAGAAATTACATAGTGATAGATATCGTGTAGTGGTTAAAGGTATATTAATGCTCTTAAAGGGTCACGAGTTTTTTAACTCTCATGCCAACAATTTACTTTTCCTATTGAATTTATCCTTTATCTTATATTAAATGGTTTTCAATTTCTTTTTAATTTTTTTACAATAACTAATAAAATTAAATTCTGTTTATTTAAAGATAATAATTATTTAAATAAATTCTCATTGGATACTATTTATTAATTATTAGTAATATCATAAATAATAATTATATTATTAATATTATAAGCATTTTGCTCTTATCGCACAAAGAATGGGAACTATTGAAGTAATGGTCTAATTATTTATATTAAAAAAGGATATTTTTGTAATATTACTAATAGAAAAATCTTGGAAAGTTATCATAAAAATTATAAAATACTTATCATTATATTAAGTTGTTTTTTTGTTCTACTTGCTACTTTTTTTTTTGTTATATTTTTATTCTCTGCAGTACTTATACAAGTTCTATGTCCATTCTTCTTATAAACTTATAGTTAAAAATTATTAAATATATATGCCTAAATAAAATGGCAAGATGTTGATTCTTTTAACCATTTTACTAAATGAAATAAGAGTTTATAATCATTTCATAAGGAAAAGTTTAAAATTTTCTTCCAGTTGAATATTATAGAGTATTGCAAGTGCACTTGATTAATAATATCTTTTTGCATATATAAGATATACTATACTTGCAATAACAAATAAATACTTTCTGCATGTAATTTTAAATTCTAATATTAACTAAATATGGTAAGTTTATCATCCAATTGCATGGTTCTACCTTTTATTCAAACTCGTTAAATCTAAAAAAATGACTTGTGCCTTTTTTTTTTTTTACACCTACGTCGTTAGTATGTATCTTTTTAGTATATATATATATATATATATATGGCAAAAGACCCTATATATATATACACTAAGATTTCATGATTGTGTTTTGCTTTCTCCAAAAACATAGTTTGGTTAAATTCGCCTTAGAGCCAAGAGAGTAGTATATGCCGTTCTAACGTAACATGATAAGAATTTATCTCAAATTGTTAAGTAGCTAAATATTTGTATAAGGGATAATATTAAAATTATTATTTGAAATTTATATATTTTTTTAATTTTATACTTAAAAGTTTAAAATTATTAAATATTATATTAATTAAACTTTTACTTATCAAATTTATGACTTAATTTTTAATTTACACATCTTTAACTAATGAGTACTCACCACATCATCTTATTATAGTAGCAAATATGATAAATAAGTTCGATTAAATATGATATTTAATATATTTAAAAATATAAAATTTAACAAGTAAAGTTTAATTGTGTATATTATTTAGCAATTTTAAATTTTATGTATAAAAATGAAAAAAAAAACACATCAAAATCGAGGCAGTGAAACTTTATTTAATAAGCTGTCTTATAAAAATGAACGTTTAGTTATCTTCTTCTTCTTCATTTCCAGAAATCTCTCCATTATTCGTTCTCCTTTTTCCGAGGAAACAGAACCCTACCTCCCGGTTCCTGTCTCTCGCAGAATGTGGTCTTTGCTTTCTAGGATCGATGCTTTTGTTTTTCTCACGCTAGCGTCAAAGTCCATGACGGCGCCTTTTTCATTATCCTGGGCACCTATTCCATGGATATGACGCATGCGGTGATGGTTGTCAATGGAATTTCAATAATTGCGAGGCTACGAGCAATTACGCATGTAAACTATTAGAAAGGACTGCGAAGGAAAAAATTTCTATCCTGCTTTTGGATTTTCTTTTAGTAATGTTAAACGAAACTTTTCATACCTAAGGTAGCGTTTGGTTAGCACTGAAATTCGGCACTGGACTGGACAAAATTTTTTGTATCTCATTTGGTTGCCACACATGAAGGAAGTACTGGACTAAAGACCAATTACGTACTGGACAAAATCAGAAATTTTAGTACCACATGTAATTCGGTACTAAAAATTAGGTACTGGACTAAATGTAATTTTTCTGAAATTCCGGATTTGCCCTTCATACTTACCTTGAAAGAAAATAAAAATAGTAAGTATAATAATAAATGATAAAAATGTAAAAATTCATAAAAAAAATAATAAAAATATTAGAAAAATAAAAATAAAGATTTAGATTTTGAAATAGGATAGATAAAAATCTAGGAGAAAATTTTTCAATAAAAATTTAATAAAATTATAAAAATTTAATAAAATTATGAAAATTAATAAAAGTTAATAAAAATTATAAAAATCATAATAAATTAAGTAAAAAAGCAATAAAAATTTATAATAGTATAAATGAGTTGAAAAATAAAAAAAAAATGAATTTTTATCACTTAGAAAAATCATTTTCTTAAATAAATCCAAAATTGGTGTTTTTCCTTAAAATTATCATTTTCAAAAAAAATCAAATTATCAAGCCTAGGTTTAGATTTTTTAGAAAAATCCTAAAATGGTAAAAACATAAATTAAAAGAAATTTCATAATTAAAATTCACAAACACACTAAAGTTTTTCAAGAAAAGCGAATTACAGTTTATTTGATCATGAATAGCAGGTATGTAGGCACCCATTTGGGACAACCCTAAAAAAGGAATAAAAAATATTTTCCTAGCATAATTCACTTAAAAACACAATAAAAGACGACAAAAATAAAATAAAAGATATTTTGAGATAAAGTAAATTTTAGGAGATTAGGTGGTAACCTTAGGGTTTTAATAGGTTAGCCTCTAAACTTAGAAACTTCGGTTTTCCCCTTTCCTCTTTTCACAAAAAAACGAGAAGAGGAAATCACGACGACTAATGGTCCAAATTAGGACTAATCCGCTCCATTAGTCTTAATTCAATCTTTCCCAACAACAGTTAGGTGTCGACTCCAAAAATAAAACGAAATTCTTTTTCCTATAATATTTAATATAATATATTAAACCTTCAAGTCATTTTTTTTATAATAATATCAAATATATATAAATAATTATGATATAAATAAAAGGAAAAAATTATCAATTTTACTCTGTCCAGTTCAGTACTTTGTAATTTCAAACACTACATAACACAAAAGCCTTCTCTAGTAATTAAAAAGGGCAAAACTGTCAAATTTACTATGTCCAGTCCAGTACTTTGCAATCCAAACACTAGACAGCACAAAAATCCTTGTCCAGTATTAAACAAACCAAACGTGGTACAAAAATATTTTTTGTCCAGTCCTTCTTTTTTAGTACTGTCCAGTACTCTTGTTCTGTCCAGTACCAGTAACCAAACGGTACCTAAAGTTTGTAATACTCTACATATATATATAGTTGAGTGGACATTAGCATAGGTATTAGACATTTTGGTTCTAAAAGTTTCGACACCTACTTAATTTTATAGACTCAAATGTTGTGTTTATTATGCAATTTTACTTAAAAATGGAATAGAAAGAAAAAAAATAAAATAGAATTACAAATCTTAGTATTAAATTCAGGAATCAAAATTCTATATAGAAATAAAATTGTTAGATGTAGAGAATTACAATTTCATCTTTTGAAACCATATTTAAATGCAAGAATTGGAATAAAATCTAAAATGATTATCACCATTTCAAGTTCCATTCCTACATAAAAATATGCTATAAATGTATATGCCTCAAGTGCAAAACTCTATATTCCGTGTATTTTATTATAACTAAGATATAATATCCATGTTTGTAAAACTTCCTTTGTAAGAATAACTAAAATTTTGTATATTAAATATTTAACTAACCATCTGGAAATAACGAAAAGGTTCCGGGGCTCACTGGCTTAAAAAAAATAAAAAATTAAGAGAGCATCATACGAAGTGGCATGATTAAAGAAATTAGAGTTTTATTTTGTTTTTAATCAATGATGGACTTCGAATATGAATATTACTCATATCGGTCATAAAAACTACTGTAACATTCAAGTACATGTCACGGAAGACAGTTTTTTTAGGGATTCCATGCGACCTAACTCCTAAATTTCAAGAAGAGTGCTAAGTCAGGCTAAAACTCACACTCCAAAATTATAGAGAGAAAACATAAAGAGGTACTCTAGAGTGTAACTACATCTACTCAAAATTGGATACTTTATAACTGAGAAGATAACTCCTATTTATACACAAAGCCAATACAAATATATGTCCGAGAGTCATTTGATCAAACGGTTACAGCAATTTCCCTCCTTAGTAATTGAGCGAGGTATGTATATTCGATGGCACTAGGTGTAAATCAATCCTCCTCCTTTCCAAAACCCTTTTGGCCCGCCCTTCCTTCTACTACTCTAAAAGGCTCTTGGTAAAGTCATCATCATCTTTTGATGCAGCCTATATTTCTTTTCAATTTGTTGCTCTCAAAAGCCATCGAGTGTCTTTCTTGCATTGAAGCACCAAAAGCAAATTCACTAGTGTTAATGTATAACCCAAATCTATACTCCTTCGTGACTATCTATTTCAAACCATCACAAGCCTTCTAATTACTTAAGCTCTAATCCTATGGAGCATTCTTCTTTAATGTTCAAATCGGCTGCTAACCAAAGTATCCCTGCATGTCTCTTAGTAACCAATCCAAAGAAAGATCTCAAATTTGCAGACTTAGTTGGCTCCTTCTTATCTTTGATGACATGGACATTTCTGTCTTCCACGTGGATTTTTCCATACTCTACCATGTGCCTCGAGGATTCCACGTATGTGAGAAAGCATATTTTCCTCTCACACAGACTCCACTCTCCCTTAGCATCTATAAGACCAAATTGACATATTCCACGTTGATGAGCTTCGGAGAACAATCACTAGAACAAACGCCGCCTTACGGATATGACTCACTGAAAGACAATTACATTAGCCTAATTTTATTGATATGACTTTCAAATAGGATTAGGCTTTACACTCTACAATATTGTATTATTGATAAGAATAGGGTTTGAGAGTAAAACAATCGATATAATATAGTGTATTAAGATAATAAAGGCTAAAACAACATCAATGGCAAAACCGAAAATAAAACTAGTCTTTAAACGTAATAAAAAAAGCATAGCTCGGTCAAATGGAGAAAGGAGCTAACCAGATGGAGGCGTTTGGAGCTTAAACCACATGCTTCAGGGATCGACCAGTTGAATGGAGATAGAAGCCCAAACCGATGAAAGCAATCCGAAATGGTTTTGTGTGTTTTTGGGTGCTAGTTGATCAGATAGAATAGAGACCCAGCTGGATGGGTCTTGCAAGCCGGTTGGATGGCTATCTGCAGAACTTGATTCTACAAATTCTATTCAAGTTTTATCTAAAGCTCACCTTAGCAATGATCTCCTAGTGATATAATTGATAATAATACATCACACAAGATAACTGATACAAATCATAAGGAATTAGCATAGCTCAACTCGTCCTTAGTCGATCGATTGCTCAAGATCCTCACGGTGAGATTTTGATGTCCTTTTGCTCTCGTCATCGAACTCGTAACTTGATTCCCCTCACACATACTCTTCCATTGTGCAGTAGACCATTGAGCCATCCAAAATACATTACCACAAAATGATCCAAAAAAGGGGTCAAGAGTTGATTCATGAGTATATGAAAGGTTGCAGGTGCATTCGTTAGACCTGAGGCATAAATAGAAATCCAAAGATTACATACTTGGGAGCATAAGTTGTCTTGGGTTCATCACCCTTAGCAATTCTTAGTTGGGGATAACTCAACCTCAAATTTAACTTGTTAAAGTACCCAAGCCCAGTCCATGTGATAAGGATATCCGATACTAATGAAATTGGATATCTGTTCTTCATGCTGACCTTCATAGTCAAAGTGACCAAGTATGCTTCCCATGGAAGAGTACTGGAGCACAAAGGGAGCTTTAAAGGTTTTAATTTAACTTGCATTGAACAAGTCCTTGAGTTGGCATCTTGACTCATCTAGCTATGGTGGGACATTTGACAGGTTCGGCAATAGTAGACACAACTCTTGCTTCCAACTTAATCTCGTCGTCTACCTCTCATCTAGGTGAAAGCTTCTTTTGTAGCTTTAGTAGCATCACATCTAGATAATATATTTTGAAGCTAAATGAAGCCTAAACAAGCTTAAAAAGACCTTTTTTTAGCTCATTTTTTACATGCAAGACAACCAATCAAGGCTAAGAACAAAAAAAATGAGTCTAACAATCTTTATTGCGAGCTTATCAAGCCATATATCTATAAAATATCCCTAATTGGATTTGGTTTCTTAGACCTTATCATTATTTAATTAAATTGTTCCATGACATCAAATTGTGAGAAAAGTCCAATTACCTCTACAATTACAAAGAGCCCTTGTCACATGCAACCTAAAGAACAACCTCATACACAGAAAAGAGGGCTTTTTAGTTGTTAAGTTTTGATTTTATTCCTTTTCTTAAGGTTCACACATTGGAGAAGAGTTTTCTTTCTTTTCTTTTTTTTTTTCATTTCAATTTTCTTCACAAACAAAGAAGAATATAGAAACTCTTCTAGGTCTAAGAAAAATGAAAGAGAGAAAGAGAGAGAGAGAACACAAGGAGGTGTAAGGGAGATAGGGAAGAGAGAGGGAGGAAAGAGTTTGTATAAGACCCAAAAAAAATTATATATAATAAATTAAACATTATATATATATATATATATATATATATATATAAAGAATAAAACAGTCCAAAAGTAAAGGAGAAACCTTAGGAGAGGAAGGTAACTATCAAGATCTTGCACCTTAATGAAAACCCATACGATAAGTACCAATTAATACTCTTTTTCATCATTTGCACGTGTGTGATACAATTTAGAGTTGGTTTCTTTGGATTGTATTGTAGAACAACTCAACATGAGTAAAGGTTTGGAATGAGGCTTTGATCGTTAGAATGATCTAAGTAAGTAAGTTGTTAATCTCAATTGAATTTAGTGTTTTAAGGCTATAAACAAGGTGAATTTAGACCTAGTGATGTTGAATTGCATCTAGGGTTTGAAGAAGATTGAAATTGGTGGATTTAGGAAAAGAATTCAAAGTGGAATAGGGAGACAACATGGCTAGATACACACCCATGTGCCTGTTCGAGCTGTTTACAAGAGGAAGAATGAGTTAGGAGGTTTACAGTCAGGTATACGCCTATATACCTATACACGTGTTTGTGTACTTGTAAATGACCCCATGTACTTGGATATGTAGAGGGGCAAGAGTGTATAAAACGGTACACAGTCAACATATACGGTCATGTTCCTTACCTATGGATTTGTACACAGCTTAACACACAGTTGTCTTCTTTGAAAATCTTTCAAAATCGATTTCTTTCCTTACTTCTTGCTTTTCATTAGCTTTAAACACTTAGTACAACCCTAAAAACTTTGTCAAAGTAAGGGAAATGATCCAATAATAACTAAGTAATAAAATTGGGTAATTTAGATGATACTTTAGACTAGTATTAAGATTGATTATTCCATACTTTGATAGATTTCGGTGTAACTAATAGGCAAGGATTAGTCATGTTTAAGACTAACCTTCTAGGTATGTGTAATCTTGTGTATTCCTTATACTTATTTAGTTAGTTAAGGAACTGGAATTAATGATATATCAAATTTGATTAAATTATTTGCTGATTGTGCTTAATTCAACCTAAGAACCCATAGTAGTAGAACCTTAAGGGGCACCCATTGATCAATATGTGGCAATGTCCTCGATGGAATTGCATACTGAGATTATTCGATAGATTTAGAAACTCATGGGTATTGAGTTTTGTAGTAACAATTCCCAATACCGTATATATCTTGAATGGCGAGGTCATGAATGCCTCTTTATTGTTTGATGATTAAATAAGATAATAACCTGTTATTTGATTGTTTTGTTGTTGCATTGGTGCATGTGATTTATATTATACTTGATCATGTGTAAGTGCCTATGGATTATATGTGTTGGGCAACAGCTTACCCTTTAGGGATCCTTTTTTTTTTTTCAACTGCAAGTATGGATGAATATGCTCCATATGATGAGGATCTAAGGACTTATGTGCATGAAGGGAATGATACCAAGTATGACTACTATTATGATAATTAGGCAAGAGAGGTTACTTGAAGTCCTAAAACATTGTTGGAAGACTATTTTACTCATGGGGGATAATAGCTTTGTTAATGGTTTAGCCTTTACATTATTACTAGTTTATTTAATTGTCAATGTGTTAAAATAATTTCAATAGTAGTGGCTAACGGTTGTTGTAGATTATATGGATTTAGGAGATTTAAGAGAGTTAATGTGTCTTTATTTTGTAAGAATATGTAAGGGATTGTGACATCTCAAGTTCTAAAATATTACAATTTATTATTTTCTTTTATTTCTTCTATAATAAATTTCTTCTTATTTCTTTAATAATACTTATAAGCTCATACAGCGTCATATGTGACATTTCAAAATCAAATGTCAGTTAGGGCAATGTCACACTTTTATAGATTAGTAGTACTAACATTTCTAATGAAGGGAGATAAAATTAGCTAAGGAACTAATACTAGCCGCAAAAAATCCAATTGGGCATTAGAACTGATAATCTCAAAGTTTAGATAATTGATTAAAAAATTGATCAAAATTAAATATTAAATGCCATATAATCGTTTAAGATTTGCCAGCAGAATGTGTGGATATATGGAAGGATCTATCAATGTCCACTAATGATATACCATACATGCAGCATAACTTGATTATAGAAACAGTCGCTCCGTAACTAACAAGGCATTTACCTGTATTGTTACATTATAACCAATGGTTTCTTTATCTTAGATTTGGACTTTCCCATGTAAAATCTGTTTTAATTTCTATCTCAATTCAACTTGTTTTTATCTCTAGTTTTTTGTTTTACTATGAGTCTTGACCAAATTGTATTTAGTAACGTGAATCATCACAGCAAATTGGAATATCATGGCGAAGTACATAGAAAATCAGATGTTGATACCAATTTTTTGGCAAATCATATGTGCGTACCAAAATCTCTAGCAATTTCTTTCTTCTTTTCCCCCCTTTTCATTATTTTTCATCTTTTTTAGTGTGTTTTGTTTTGATATGTTTCCCAATTTCGTTTAACCATCCGAATTGAGATAACAAATGCATGAAAATGTTCAGATTTCTAACTCATTTTGAGAACACATTATTTTTGTTACTTTCACTTATCATTATCTTTCGATTTTCCATCGTTAGCTATTTGAGCATTATTAGTTGGCTAATTGGCAAATTCAGGTAATGATAAACTTTTATTAAGCGACAATCTTCAAGAACACTTAAGGCACTCCGACATAAGGACATATACACTCAAATATAAGGACGGTCGACCTAAATGGTCAGAAAGTGACAATGTTATACAATTGAAAAACCAAATAGTTAAAGTTTTAAATATAGATGGACTCAAGCAAGGTCCAAGTGCTATGATAATACCCTTAATTAAAGCATGTTTATAAGCAGTTATGCCCAGCAAATTCTCCAATGAATCAATCTATCCTATAGTTCAATAATTATAGTTTTTTCAATAATTACAATCGAAAGAAAATTTGAATCTAATTCATTTTATCAGAAGATCAGTATTTATGTTACTAAATTATAAATGTCTTTGCATTCAACAACTATGGTTAGTAGCCAGATATGAAAAATATTAAACATTATTCTTCAACAAAATCTTCATACGCACAATGCCAATACTTTATGCATGTCTATAAGATTTTGAAGAATATATGTGCTGGTTTCCTTATTCCTTGGCATATCTTCTTATGGGTTGCAATAGTAAGCTAGGTGGTTTCTATATCATCCATTTACATATAATTCTTCCACTTCCACTAACTTATTATCAAGTAGGACACAGAGATGCACAAATCGAGCCCATCGTCTTATAGATAGCCTTATCTACCTAACAAAAAAAGTAGTGAAACGATGATTATAGATAGACGATTTAGAGCCACCTAATTTATTCCCACAGTTCCATAACAAAGTACGTACCATCATGCAAGAGATATAAAGCTAACTACCATTTCTGTGGTAGGTCAATTCTATCTCATCAGCGTCGAACGACTAAACGAACACAATCTCTCTAGTCAATTTGACTTCACGAACACATTCGCATTATCAGTACTCTAACGAAATAGATGCCATTATTCTTTTATTCTAGTAAGTTGTGTCACCAAATCCTAATGT
Source organism: Laguncularia racemosa (assembly GCA_037954665.1). Lineage (NCBI taxonomy): Eukaryota > Viridiplantae > Streptophyta > Magnoliopsida > Myrtales > Combretaceae > Laguncularia > Laguncularia racemosa. Next base: position 437,077 of record JBBMOL010000166.1, read on the forward strand.
TGTTGTGTTCTCCCTTGTGCCATGGCGTCACCTCTGCTTCAATTTCAGGCGTTCTAGGACTCCAATCACATCGACTATCTTAATGGCTGAAGGAGAGAGCATCACTTTGCATATATTTATGGTAAATTCTTTCTGTATTAGTTGCAAATTACATTTGAAGATGTTAGTAAAACGCACGTACCTATTTGAATAAACACAAAATAAAAATGACTTAAGAGATTCCTGTACTCCCTATTTTTAGTGAGTTTCACACATTTCGCTACAAAAAGTTTTTTAAGGATTAAGGTGGATTCCTTCGAAAAGCAACTATGTTAAAAAAATAATAGCTAATAATACCAATATTAATTAGCACCACACTAGTAGATTTTTGGAAGTTTGGTATGTGACAATCTCGGTATTGTGTAGGAAGAGCACCATGCCTAAATATCATTGAGAGCTCCAACTTTAGTCATATCCTTATTATTTGATAAACACTTGATGCTCTGGATTCCCAACGCGCTGCTTTTCTTTGTTAATCCGTATTATTGTACATAAAATGTTTTAGAAGAAAGTTGCAAAAGGGCGAGTAGTGACACACAAGAAGGTAAAATTATCGGCAATCACATAATATGCACAAAATGCATACAGACTCATACTTCTAAATACAACAATTACACATGCAACCAACAATCAACTTTGACTAAGGTGATAGATCTTTGTTATTCAATCTACAAAAGGCACACAAATATAAGCAAAGAAATTGCATTAAACATGAAAGATAACTTGTTATAGATATAAAACTAGGGTCCATAACTTAGTATTTGGAAGCTTGTTATAAAAATCTCCAAATACTTGATGTTTATGCAACCTCCACCCAAGCCTTGAAATCACTTCAATCTATTAGAAACTTACACTACAATAATCTAAAAGTAAGAAAGTTACAAAGATATTTAAAAAACTACACTAAAAATAGCTAAAAACAAGGAAAATAAAGAGAGAATGATGTTCTAAAACCTTAAGATACAATTAAAGCCCTTCTATTCTATTTAGTGAAGAAAAAGCACAAGTTTTTATAATAAGGTACTATCATCCGATTGGTAGATACATGTCAAGCTCTAGTGATTCTTCAATTAGTAAATGTTGTGTTTCGGCCAAAAAAAAAAAAAAACCCTATTTAAGGTTTTATTCATACCAACCGTTTGGTAGGTACTACCAATCGGCCAATAACACTCAATTCTATGAATTTTTTTTTTTATCCTCCATCATTTCCTCTAACTTTTAAATGGTATAGCAATTTGTCCTCCTTGTGCCTACCATCCCAACAGTAGGTATGTTATTGTTCAATCAATAAGCTCTATAATTGCACAGTATCTCCTTTGTTTTCTTATCAACTAAATGGTGGAGGCTACCATCTGAATAATTACCCCCTGAACTTGCATACATGTATGAAAAGTACTAAATATTGCATAAAAATATTAAGTAACTATGCTAAAGTCACTAAAAAGAATATGGTCATTTGTGTTTATCAATCATATATGATTTTTTGACTTAGTGTATTTCATCACATTTTCCCTCAGATGGACAATTAGGTAAGATAAGTGTATAGTTTTTACACACTTATCAACAAGCGCATGATGCCAAGCTATAAAAGCTAAGAAGGAGAATAATCTACTTATCTGCAAAAAAAATAAAAACAACATGGAAAGTAATATTCCAAAAATATTGATAAGTGGTTAAGTGTTGAGGAGTTTCCTCTTAACCACTAATATTAATACTTTAAGCACATGCTATTATGCTATATAAGTGTGACCGATCATCTTATCTTAAGTGCTTAACTCATCATCACTAGGAAGTGAGAGCCACACTTCAATGCACAATATGATAAGCTCGGTGAGTTGCACAAGGTTATGACTGTCCATCACAAAAAAAAAAAAAAATTAAGTACCGCAACTAATAAGTCCAGGCATTGCCTACTAATTGCATAGTTAATTTCATGAATCCGAGAAGATAGATCACTAATAGCCAAGTGACTATTGTCATCTAATGGCATACATGAATAAATAAAGCAAGGTAATGTAGAGAAGAAAAGCAAAGCAATGAAAGTGAAATTTATTCATTAAAGTCGTTTTGTTAGAAGACTCTAAAAGAAGAAAAAGAAAAAAAAAGTGTAGTAGAAAGGAAAAAAAAAATGTAAACATCTAAGCTAAGCTAAGGGCAATAATATAAGCCTATTTTGCACTCAAGGTACTTCTTGCTCAAGATTATCTTTAGTTTAAGATCTAATACTTCAACCTTCTCCTACAATGCCTTAATCTCTACTTACTCGACATGATGTCTCACAACTGCATAATAGCTAAACTTCTCAATGTCAGTGGTAGCAGGCTTTAGATTGCCATCCTTAAACTTCAGAAGACAAGCCCATTCAACATGCTTAAATAGCTAATTCAATTCAACGTTTGACGGAAAACTCTAAGTCCTATTCAGTAGCAACATAACATTCCCCAACATGTTCACCAAAGTGTAAACTAATACAATCTCCAACGTAGGAGACTTAGCTAAGAAAACAGTCTCCATAAAGTCTTGGCTCTTAGTGGTGCCAATAAATGAAAGGGCACAATAAAGCCATGAAAGGACATAGTATTTTTCAATATAGTAACATTCTCTAGAGTTGCTACCACGTCTCTTTGAAAGCACCATAGAAGGAACCTACCTTAGAGTTATAGACTCTTCGATTTTCCATCAAAGTCATCTCACTCTCCAAGCCTAAAGGATATGATTTGCTACTATTATTATGGCCAAAATGTGATGAAAGCTTTGAGTTCATACAAGTAAGGTTAGGAGAAAATACATAAGTTATCAATATAAATATCACACATATACATATGTTTGTACACATGTAAAAAGATGTTGATACTCAATCTTATCTATGACTTAAGCCCCATGCCCTAAGGCCATCTCCATTCTAATCCTCAAGAGAATGTGAGAGCTAAGAAAGGAAATAAGGTGTCTTCTTCCTAGTATATGCACATTTGAAAGCACCCAAAAAGCATATTTGAAAGTAATACTCCTTACAAGAAACTATAGCTGTAGTGGTGCTAGTCCAACTGAAATCGCACGATTTTAAAAGTATGACTACATCGTCCAGCATTGGAGTGGTTCATCCATAATTAATCTTTTTTTGGCCGACTCATGCACTATAAAGATGGTTACTAGCCTTGGGCTCATAACAAATTTATTAGGATAACTCTTAATAAGCATGCTTCATCTCATTCATCAATGACCAAGTTGATGTGAGAAGTGCCTTCACATATAAAAGTTCATAAATACTCGGCCATTCTTTCACATTTGAAGACTTTTAAAGAGACTAAAGAAATAATGTTTCACAATATAATCTTTATTTTTAAATATCAAACAAATAATTAGGCAAAAAACGATTTATATTGCCGAAATTGCAAGATTGATGCACAAAGTTTGATAGGCTCCTTTTGGCTATCATTTATATATTAAAGATACTAAAACTACAAGTTCCTACCTTCCATCATTTTCTCTTACTCATTCCACTATATGCAATCTCTACGTAATTTCTTTAATGACACATATAGCGTAAGACTGATGTAATATTCATAACTATTATAATTGTAACCTCTCTATCTACAGTTTTTCCAATAGCTCTGTGAATGAATGGAGTCTTGTTCTCTAGCCCCAAAAAAGTTTAGAAAATGACGATTCTGATTTAAGGGAACAATCGCCTTCCTTTGTTTTGTAATTATAAACATCAACCTGCTACCTCCATCTTTTAGTCACTATCGCCGGTAGGCATACCTGTGGGGTGGAATAGAGCAAGTGCAATGCATATATATTCAATCTTATAATCATCTAGTGATAGTAAAGGTTGCTATTATCATTACTAGACGAAACTTGCAGGAAGAATAATTGACTACCGCCATTTTCCTGCCGTGCATCGCTGTGTATTGTCTCATGATGTATTTACTTTTAAATAAAGTAAATTATATTGATTATTCCGATAAATTTTATAAATTATATCAATATCTTATAATTTCAAAATACAATACTTACTTTTCTACTTTTGTTTATATGTGTATTGACACGTAAAAACTAATATGTTATTGTCATACCATCGATATTTTATTTAAATATTATATTTATTTATATAATAATCAACTAAAATGATAAAAAAATATAAATAAAAAAATTCCATTTTTTTTTAAAAAAAGAAAACTAAAATGCTGAAAAAAATTTAAAGCACATATATTTTGTATAATATACGTACAAGCACATATACATAAAATACATTAATTATATTAATAAAAATAAAGAAAAAAAGAGTTGTATGTATATATGTGCTTGTATGTATACTACATATAATATATGTTATTCAAAATATTTTTCTTTAATTTTTCCAAATTTATTTAATTTTTTTACTATTTTAGTTGATTACTATATATATATATATATATTTAAATAAAATATGTTATTGGTGCTAATGCGGTGATAACATGATAACGATATATCAGCTTTTATGCCACATCTGCTTATATGTAGGCAAAAATAAGAAGGTAAGTGTTAGATTTTGAAAAAGTAGGATATTAGTATAATTTATAAAATTTAAAGAAATAATCAATATAATTTATTCTTTTAAATATTAAATGCAACTAAATTTATGAAGAAGTAAGGTAGAATGGATGAGAAAGAATCTTCTAAACTTTATATAATGATATTTTTCAAAGAACTGTTATCATCACATAGTTAAAACTTTCAACTGTTAGTCGAAACGTATGGCTAATAAACAGCAAATATGAATCAACATATAAAATGCATAGTACTTTACATCTTTATCTTTAATTGCCAGTCATGGTATTTTACTTTAAAACCTAAAGTTTTCCCATTACGAAATATAATAAAGATAATATGATTAAAATTTTCATCTTGAGCACCATCTAAAAATTATTATTTTGACATTACATGTAAAAATGAGGAGGAAACGAAAAGAATTTAATTTTGAATTCATATTTGATTAACTAGTTATGAATATTATAAGAAAAGAAAAGAAAAGATATGCCACACCATAAAGTAAGAAGACACAGTCAATACCTCATGTGTCATTTCAATCTCTAATCGTATTTCCCTATCAATTCAAGGCATTGTAAGGATACATTATTTCCTATTGCATGACCATCCTTAATTGCCTCCTCCTGCTACTCCTATCTACTAACTATTGCCTATTAAGATTATGTGTTTAACAAAAACCATCATAAATGTTCATAGTTTTAGGTATTAATTTCACTAAGCCAATTGACCTCTCACTATAATCACATAATACTATACTATTGATATTAAGTTACCACTTTATAAGTGATCATCTAAGGATTGAAAAAATTAAAGTGAAATATACTCTATATTTGCGTCAAAATTCAATCAATTCCTTTATGTTTTAAATGAGATATATAAATTCTCTATCTTTATGCCATATTTAATTAATCATTTAAGTAGTATATGTTATGTTATTACAGTAGCAGTGTTCTCTATTTAGATATAATCATACATAATGAGAAATCCTAATGGAGGGAGTTGTTTAGTGCCAACTCTCAGTATAAACATACAGTATTTTATTGACTTTCAATATAATTAATTGTTTAGTGCGAACTCTCAATATAAACGTAAAGTACTCTTTTGACTTTCAGTATAATTAAACTTAAGTATATTTAAATGATGGTATTATAACATCAAGATTTGATTGAATTTTTACAGAAATTTTAAAAACTTCCAGTGTACTAATTCCTTTTGTTATTCAAATGTTGCTCTCGATAAGCATAGGAGCCAATTATCATGTCGACAACACGAATGTACAAATGATGAATTCCAATTTTTGTATAAGAAAGAGAAAAAGGAACTGTAATTTCCATCTGTATTCAGTTCTTCAAATTATAAGCGAAAAAGTTGAAGGTATATCCATGTTGATATTTATGCTTAATTTATGCAGCTCAATTCAATATGATATTCTGAACTTAATTCTTCACATTGTCACCCTCCAATTATTTTCATGAAGGAAAAAATATACTTTTACTTCTCAATATTTATTTATTTTTCTATTTGAATCTTCAATATTTTTTTTCTATTTAAGTCCTCAACGTTTTCAAAATCTTACAAAAAAAAAAATTAATTACATATATTAAGTTTTTCATTAATACATGATACATATCAACTTTAAATTGGTTTATAATAATTAAATTAACAAAATGATAATATTAATATATTTATTTACATAATATTATAAAAAATAATATTAAATATATTTAATGATATAATATAATAAAAACTAATAAAAATACAAAAATAATAATTAAAGTTAAAAAAAAGGGGCTAAAAAAATTTATGTATACCTAAGCCATCTTAGTCAACTACCTTAAGGTTAATTGGAAGCCAATGTGTGCACTAAATGAATAGAAAATTTAACATATTTAATGAAATTTCTATTTTCTTAAGGTTTTAAAAATGCTGAGAACTCAAATAGAAAAAAAAAAGTTAAGAATTCAAATAAAAAAATAGATAAATGTTATAAACTAAAACTGTATTTTTCTCCTTTCTACGAGTGAAAATGCAAACATTATTTGCTCTAAAAGAACCATTACAAGCGCATTACATCAGTCCCACACAAGATGTGAACAAAACATTGCCCTGCTTAAGGTCATAATGCAAGTTTTTCTTTTTTTTTTTTATTTTTTCTTAGGAACAAATTTTATAATTTTTAATTTAATGAATAAAAATCGTTAGTACTAATGTAGATATATATTTGGCGTTGATGCTTCATGTGTACCTATTAAACAAAAATAATAATAATAAGAGAAATAGTGGATAACTCTCATCTTGTTGCAGATACATTCCAAATTCACAAAATGTACTTCAACATCTTTTAAAATTTTATAAATCGGCAACGTTAAATAATGTCTTCTTTTCTTATAAAAATTTTAAAAAAGAAAAAAGAAAAAAAAATAATAAGATCAAAGTTTCAATAAACGTTAAATATACTGTAATAAGTTCAAGCGTATATCCGTTCCACGCCCGAAGTTTTAAAAGAATTGTTTACAATCTTCTCTATTTGTTTCTCGATTTATATTTTATAAGAATCCAAATGGTATTGAAGTACGCTTTGTGGGTTTTGAGTGTATCACATTGAGCTCAAAATTGAGGGAGTTATTTGCATTTTCTTCAAAAAAAAAAAAAATTCAAACCCAAAGCATTATGAGAATGAGACAAATAAATAAATAACTCAACCATTTGATAGAGGAAAAGTTACGAAGCCCCACTTGCTTTTATTTCCCTAAATTGCGGAGAGAAAGGAAAAGAAAAGCTGAAAAAGTAATTCTATTTGGCTTTTGTTCTTCTTTTTGTAAGTTATGAACATATTGAAAATTTTACATTGTATCTTATTTAGCCTTTAGCAAAATTAAGATTTCCTTTAATCAAATACTTCCATAACATTTTCCCCCACATTCCTCCCTTCCCAATTCCTTTCTCATGCCAAACGTAAGTCTAAAGATGCTCAAGTAAAAGCAATGGAAAGATGGCATAGAGATAGCACTACCTGCATAAGTCAGCCTTATCATTCAAATGAGATGGCAAAAGTAATATGATCAAATGTGGCATGCTACTGAATCAAATGCTAAACTGTCCTGAGTCTCCAATTTCTTAAAGCGTATACGACCGAGAGATGAAAAACAATATCAGTGAAAACTCATCAGTTCCTGCTAGAATGTTCAGCACCAGTCCGGACATTCTGTTTCAATTCGCAACTCAATATTCTAAACCGCAGACCCATTCACAGCTACATATAATGGCGTCAACATGAACCAACAACCACTGTAATCCTATTTCTCCATAAAAAAATTAAAGTCACCTGAGATATCAGTGCATGGATTATATCAGGAACAGAAACAGCAGATACAAGTTACACAAGTAGATATTACACATTGCTCTCCGGCAATGATCCAAATAAATCAATCAAAGATTATGTCTGAAAATGAGGAAGGGGCTAATGGAGGATGGTGAGAGTCAGCGATCCTTATGAGTATGGAATTCACCTCTACATTTACCACACAGAAAGATGTCAGAACTTCTTTCAGCTATTTGGATGTTTGATTATTTTTTCTAATACAACAGTCCTCGCCATCCTTATCTCATGGCTACATTTATCAGCACGCTCACTCAGATCCTCAATGGTTTCCAAAAAAACTTCCAGCTTTCTCTTGATCTCACCTACGGCAAGCTTCACTCCCCCATCCTCACCAATAGCAAAATCAGCACTCTGCATAAAGGATTCAATTTGAATTTCCAACTTACTAACAAGGAGCCGAATATTGTCAATGTCCTTGATGGCTATGAAGGTACCAACCTGCATTGAGCTCATCAGTGACCTCTGAGCTTTTAATGCATTTTGATAGCTCTTCCAAAGAGAGTTGCACCATTTACCAACCGAACCAATTGGAACTGCAATTGCACCTGCTATTGCTGTTACAACAGGCGGTGCTGCAACAGCAGCTGCCACAACTGAGAAAATCAAGGCAGACACAAAAGCAGCAACAAATATAACATTTGTTACCCTTGTCCATGTTTTTGCAGACTTAAGCTTCTTATTGATCTTCTTCTTTCGTACTTGTAGTTTCTCCAGCATTGCTACCTGCTGCTTATAGACTGTTTGGAAGAGCATGAAAAATTCTTCTGTAAAAGGGTCCCCAGCCGCCTTAAATTTATGCAGTTCCTCCAATGTCTTAGTGTACCTCTTCCCTCCAATAGTATCTTCTACTTCTTCCTCAAAGCACTGAACAGCAAATTGAAGGATCAGTTGGCTATCTCGGGTGCGCTTAAGGCACCTTTCAAGAGCAGTACAGAAATCTAGAGTTTGCAGGCTATTCTCGAAGTAATCCTCCACCAATGCAAATAATTCCTGGTTATCCCATATGTCCCTCTTGCAATCAAGAATGACTTTTACTACTTCCTGGTTCATTTCGAGCAAGCAGCTTGTTAACTCTTGGAGTGAATCAAAGGATAATGATCTAACCTCAACACCAACAGCAAGGGTGTTAAGGACGCGCGTGGTGCACTCATGGATGTTGTGATCAAAGGCTTGTAAGTCAGGATCCATACCACACGCATCCTCATATGAAGTAAGATCAGCCATGTACCTGGAATTGGGGTTAAATGGAAGAGGTGGCGAGGCCTCATCGCATACATCGTTGCTGGACTGCCCTCCCAACATTTTATTTGTTTGCCCAAATATGTTAACTGACGCACAGAATAACCTATCAAAAGTCAATATTTTTCAACTCGTTATCTATAGTTTCAACGTTTATTTGTATTTACACAACCTTGCCTTTTCCTTTACTTTTAATCTAATACCAAATATAAGCTAGAATCTAAGTAACACACGATATTTTAAGCTTAATCACCTTACGTTTGACAAACTTGAATTTTCAAGCGGACAATGCTAGAAACATTAGGCCAAGCACGCATTGACGAGCAATAAAGACAGAAATGCCTGAACTTCAGTATATATTACGCAATAAGAACGATTTCTTTACTTCTTTCAACAAAAAGTTACTAGAAAGCGCGTTACTGAAAAATGTAAAATCGGACATTTCCTTCGTCTTTTATCCAACTAAAATGCAAGTACTAAAAACAACACCCTTTACAGCATACAACTAAGGCATGTTAAGAAAAATACAACAAACAGCTAAATGCCCTAGCTCGAGAGAAGATCTCAACAAGACCAAATCTTTTCAGAGAATATGACACCATTTGGCACAAAATTAAAAACCCAGCATCGTAACAAAGTAAAAATTACAAGGTGGAAGTTAAATTACTAATAAATGTACGATCAAGCTTTGGATACCTGGAATATCAGCTGAAATTTCCAAACCAGAGGACAGCCAAAAGTACCTTTGCAAGGAAACCGAGATCTAGCGAAACCCGGTGGCAATTACAATTGTAAGAAGGTGAATGATTACGATGATAACTATAAAAAGGTTAAAGTTTTAAGCATTAATTGGGAAGATAACAAGAAAACTTAAGAGAAAGTGACTTCAACTAAATGATTGAGTGGTAGTCTTACAAAGGAAGAAAAGGTCCATTGGGTTTTGAGGCGGTTTCTGATGATTTCCTGTATGTATTGACGGGATTTTTTTATTTTTATTTTTTTGGGAGGGGGGGGAAGCATAAGCATTTAGGTAGGGATGACAGGTTTTGTTTGCATTTCGATTCATCCTTCCCATTAAAAATCCTATATGGTTTTGACAAGTTATGAATTTCTTTTTAAAAACTTTATAGGGTTTATAAAAAGATAATTGGATAAATGTTAAATCCGTTGGGATCTTAAATCCATTAATATATATATTTTTAGTTAATAAATGTTATTATATATTTAATAAAAAATATTAAAAAAAACTTAAGATGGCTTTGTTCACTATTGCACTGCTTATGACAATATTTAAAAAGAAATATTAAAGGGATTAAAAGAACAAAATATATATATATATATATATATACACTAAGACACACACATTGAGACACGACACCCACACAGTCACACAACACATTGAGACACGACACCCACACGATCACACAACACATTGAGACATACACACAGACACACACTGAGACACCCACGTCCACAGTCCACTCCTAACTCACGGTCACGGTCCACTTCCACTCGACGTCTATGGTCCACTCCTGACTCACGGTCCACTTCCACTTGAAATTTAGTCTTACACCTCACAAGTCACACAAACACACACTGAGACACACATACACTTTTGACGAAAAAGAAAAATCAAGACACTACTATAAAAACTGTAGGTCTGGCTGGAACTCGAACTCGACTCGATCTCATTCTTTTCGCCGCCCTCCTCCTATGTAAGCTACCGTCGCCCGTTGCACACATCGACTCGATCTCGTTATCATCTGTCTTCTGTCATCAATCTCGTTCTGGCTTGATCTCGTTCATCTGTCTTCTATCGTCTATCACACAGTTGCACGCACCGGCCACCATCGCACTGTCTCACGGATCAACTCGACTATTGATCTCGTCTGTCTTCTGTCATTTGCATCGCCCACCGTCACACTCGCATGCACCTGCACACACATCATCTGCCGTTTGTCGTCTGTCGCAGCCACCGTCGCACTTGTATGCACCAGTGCATGCATCATCTCAAGCTGGGTTGTCCTCTATCGTCTATCACAGCCACCGTCACACACACAAGTCGCACTCGAATAGGTAAGTTGTTCGTAAGTTGTGGTCCATTTTGTGGTTTATTAGTATATGTGGGCATGTGTGTGTAGCGACCCACCTACTAGATCTGATTCTTGAACCTATTCCAAAAATTCCTGTAACTATCCTTAGTACCTATAGGTGGGTTGCTATGCCGTCTCTGAATTAGAGATAAGGCAAATTTTGCTAATATTGAACTTGTAACTCCAACCTATATGTAATTTTATAAACGTCCTATAAAATGGAGCTAACAGTGCTATCATTTCATATCCACGGCATATCTAAACACATGTACTTAAAATCTCCTATCACATCATACATCATAATATATATATATATATACCATCGGGATCTGAATTCACGATAAGTAGGTGATAAGAGTAAATTAACCCTTGTAAATCATGGGCGTTAATGATGAATTTGTGTAGTCTTTTGAATAAAATCAATGCGGATTCGGTACTTAACAGATAAATATATCAGTTTCAGGGTATAATACCAAAGAGAAGGAGAAAGATAACAAAAGGAGCATGATTGAAGCTTAAAAGATCAAGTTAAAGTTACTTATGGACAACACAGGGAAAGCCACGCCCGTGTCATGAACCGTGGGCACACCTGAAGATGAAAGTTGTCACTTGGAAAGGAAGCACGACTTGTGATATGGGTGTGCTTGAAGCCGCAGCAGACGCTGCGAAGACATGGAAAGCTCCAGAACTTGGCACGGTTTATAATCTAGCCGTATTTCTAGCCATGCCAAACACTGAACAAGAATGAGGAATTACAGATTATCAACCAGAGGAAGACACGGTTTGAAATCTGGCCGTGTTGTTGGGCGTGTCAGGCGACTCTTACTCACTTGTCGAGATTCACTTGGAAAAGGAAAGATACAGTCGTATCTTTCCAGCTGAAGATGCTCGGCCATTCCTTAGGAAGTATAAATAGAAACCCTAAGGAGAGGAAAGAAGGAGGCACAAGAGAAACCCTAGAGAAGAGAAGTTGTTGCCAGAATAGTTTTCGGATTTGAAGCCAAGATATTTCGTGTTTGAATTTTCCTTATGGATTCAATTATTTTCTGTTTTGTTCTTTTTATTAGATTCATGAGTAGCTAATTGTTTCATACCTGGTCCCTGGAGAAACCCTTGATTGTGATGTAACAGAATTGTTGATGTTCAATAATTAATTCTACTCTTTGAGTTTATTCATGTTGCAATCATAGTTTGTTCATCTTGATATGTGCGCAGTATTAGGATGGGATTAGATCTCTGTTATTAAGATTGAGAAATCATTTAATAGAGTAGATCTAGCATGAATAATAAGACCCCTTGTAATCCTAGAGATAGGTTATAGGAGGTTTTCTGTATTGAACGAGGTCATTGTGGTCTAGTTCAATTGAGAGTCCTAGGATTTTATTGCAATCTTAATTATGTTAATTAAAGAGAGATCTTAATTGACTTAATTAGGATTAGAGATTATTGATCTTGAGAAAGACCCTAATCTAGTGTAAGAAACTCCGCAGATCAGAGATTGGGTATTAATCATTGGAATGTTTGGAATTGAATAAAAGTTGCATGAGAATTAGGGGTGGATCTTGGGTAGGGTATGTTTAGATCATCGAATTAATTAAGGGAGTGTTTGAATATATTTACTTTGTTCATTTTATTCGTATCTTTTAAATTTAAGCAATAATTAGGATAATTGAGATCATCAATAGTGAGAAGTTAAATAGTAGGATAATCGTTAGTACTAGTACTTATAAGTCTTCGTGGGATCGATACCTGTACTCCTATGCTATACTGCTAATTGATAGGTATACTTGCCTGAGAACTGATCGTAAGCTAGGATTGAGTATAGGGTTTAACTTGTTAGAACGGTCAGATCGTACATCAAGTTTTTGGCGCCATTGCCGGGGACTTGTAATATTAGGAAAACTTGACGCTTACTACTTTAACTATAAATTCTTTTAATTATTTCTCTTAGTTTCATTTGTGCCTCCATTCAAATTTGTTGAGGAAAATAAGTTCATCGTTTGTTTTTCGCAATTTATGACAAGGAGCTCTTCATCTAAGCTTCTTAACCTTGATCCTGAGATTGACCGAACTTTTAGAAGGCGATTGAGAGGTGCTGAGGAGATAGTAGGAAATTTGAATCTCGACGAACCTTTGGAAAGTGAAGAGGCAACATCGGTGGTTGATAAGGAAACTTATATCACCCGCGGTAACACAGAAACTGGACCAATGGCAGATGAACGAAGGACGATGGTTGAATATGCTTGACCTACTCTGAGCAGCACTGGGTCGTGTATTGTGCAACCAGCAATAGAGGCCAACAACTTCGAAATCAAGGCCTCTACAATGCATATGATTCACAACCAATGCCAGTTTGACGGTTTGTCTAACGAGGACCCTCATGCGCACATTCAGATGTTCTTGGATATTTGCACAACCGCCAAGCAAAACAGAGTATCTGAGGAAGCACTGAAATTGCGACTTTTCCCTTTTACTCTATGGGGGGAAAGCAAGGCAGTGGTTTAGTTCACTAAACCGGGATTCCATAACCACTTGGACCCAGATGGCGGAGACTTTCCTGGACTATTATTTCCCACCATCGAAAACTGCCAAGTTGAGAAATGATATTACATCATTCACCCAACTAGATCACGAGCCCCTGCATGAAGCATGGATCAGATTCAAGGATCTTCTTAGGCGGTGTCCACATCACCAAATGCCTAACTGGCTACAAGTTTCCACCTTCTATAATGGGCTTGACTATGCAACTCGGCAGACAATTGATGCTGCAGCTGGGGGTACTTTGAATGTGAAAACGCCGGAAGAGTCGTTGAGTTTGTTTGAGAACATGGCAAAAAATAATCACCAATGGAGCCATGGTAGACAAAAGCACAGGGCAGCGGGCATTTATGAGGTCGATTTGATGATAGCAATTGCGGCAAAAGTAGATGCGCTCGCTTCAAAAGTTGAAGGGATGGCTGTATCTCAACCATCCCAATACTGCTCAATTGAACCTCATTCCAACAATGCGGTGTCTGAAGTGACAGAGCGTATTGAGTATGTGGGAAATCCCACAAGATCACAGAACAATCCCTATAGCAACACATATAATCCAGGGTGGCGTAATCATCCCAATTTCTCCTGGAGTAATCAGCAATCTCAAGGGGGTAATGCACCTGCTCCAGGACTCCAAAGACCAGCTCCACCTCCTTTCCAAGAAAAGAAATCTAGCCTTGAGGATATGATTGCGAAGTTCATTCAAGCGTCGGAGCAACACCAGCAATCTACAGAGGCAGCTCTAAGAAATCATGAAGCCTCAATCCACAACTTGGAAAACCAGATGGGGCAGATCTCTAAAGCGCTTGCTAAGCGACCACAAGGGTCTCTTCCTGGAAATACAGAGACCAACCCAAGGGAACACATGAAGGCAGTAATTCTTAGGAGTGGAAAGGAAGTGAAATCAGACAAGGTTAGGGAAACTCCTATTAGTAGGAAGGAGAATGAGACTGTTGATAAAGGCGAGACCACTAATAATGCAGAAAAAGGCAGAATTATAGAGGAACGAACAAAAGACTTGGAAGCTAAGAAGACACCTATCGTCCAGCCCTATAAACCCCCATTGCCATATCCTGCTAGGCTGCGGAACGATAAGGATCGAGAACATTTCGGTAAGTTTTTGGATTTGTTCAAACAGTTACATATCAACTTACCACTTGTGGAAGCCCTTTCTTAGATGCCCCGGTATGCCAAGTTCTTGAAAGATTTACTATCTAATAAGAAGAAGATGGAAGAGATCTCCACTACAACAATTGGTGCGAGTTGTTCTGCAATTTTACTAAACAAGCTTCCAAAGAAATTGAAAGATCCAGGGAGTTTCACCATACCATGTTTCATTGGTAATTTACCCGTAGAAAAAGCATTAGCAGATCTGGGGGCTAGCATAAATTTGATGCCATATTCCCTCTTTCAAAAGCTGGGATTAGGGGAGCCAAAACCCACACGAATGAGCCTTCAATTGGCAGACCGATCAGTGAAGTTTCCTAGAGGGGTCATTGAAGATGTATTAGTAAAAGTAGAAACTTTCATCTTCCCGATTGATTTTGTGATCCTGGACATGGATGTTGACACTGAAGTTCCTCTGATCTTGGGACGCCCCTTTTTAGCCACAACCCGAGCAATCATTGAAGTGGCTGAGGGTCGATTAGTGCTGCGCATTGGAGGAGACGAGTTAGTGATATAAATACCAGCTGTGATGAAGAAATCGGTAAATTCTGATGATACTTGTTATGCAATTGATTTAACTGATACCGTTGTGGAAGATATCTTATGCAAGGATCCATTAGAGTTGAGTTTGAGAGTATGCGATATTGAAGAGATAGAAGATTGTGCAATACAAGAAATGTTGACTCATCTTGATGGCAAGGATGAACTTAGGATAAAAAACAGAGAGGGAGAATATTGATGCAGGAAATGTTACCAGATTGAAGCCCTCTATTGAAGATCCTCCAATTCTGGAGCTGAAGCAACTCCCTGACTATCTGGAGTATGCTTTCTTAGAGAAGGATTCTCAATTGCCGGTCATCATTGTAGCCGAGCTAACCATTGTTCAGAAGGAAAAGCTTTTGAAGATCTTGAAGGAGCATAAGCGTGCCTTGGCATGGAAAATCGCAGATATCTAAGGGGTTAGTCCATCTTTTTGCACACACAAAATCCTGATGGAAGACAATTTCAAACCAGTGGTGCAAGCTCAAAGACGACTTAATCCAAACATGAAAGAAGTCGTTAAGAAAGAGGTAATCAAATTGTTAGATGCTGGGCTAATTTATCCCATTTCTGATAGTTCAAGGGTAAGCCCCGTCCAGGTGGTGCCAAAGAAGGGGGGGATGACGGTGGTCCCAAATGAGAATAATGAGCTCATACTAATGAGGACGGTGATGGGATGGCGAGTCTGCATTGACTATCGCAAATTAAATGAAGCCACTCGCAAGGACCATTTTCCTTTACCTTTTGTTGATCAGATGTTGGAGAGGCTTGCTGGACATATGTTTTACTGTTTTCTAGATGGGATATCGGGATATTACCAGATTCAGATTGCCCCTGAAGATCAAGAGAAAACTATCTTCACATGTCCCTATGGCACATTTGCTTACAGGAGGATGCCCTTTGGATTATGTAATGCATCGGCCACCTTTCAGCGGTGTATGTTAGCGATTTTCGAAGATCTGGTTAAAGATATTATGGAAGTATTCATGGATGACTTTTCCGTGTTTGGGGATTCGTTTGATTCTTGCCTACAGAATTTGGAAAGGGTGCTCATACGTTGTGAAGAAACTAACTTAGTTTTGAATTGGGAGAAGTGTCACTTCATGGTGACTGAAGGTATTGTCTTGGGACACAAAATATCTCAGCAGGGGATTGAAGTAAACAACGCCAAGGTTGATACTATAGCTAAACTTCCCCCACCCTCTTCGGTTAAAGCTATTCAGAGTTTTCTGGGACATGCTGGATTCTATAGACGATTCATCAAGGATTTTGCCAAAATTGCTCGTCCTCTCACCAGGTTGCTGGAGAAGAACATCGCCTTTGATTTCAATGATGAATGTCTCCAAGCTTTTGAGGCGATGAAGGAGAAACTGACCGAAGCTCCTATCATGGTGGCTCTAGATTGGAACCTACCATTTGAAATGATGTGCAATGCCAGCGACTATGCTGTAGGAGCTGTCCTTGGTCAAAGAAAGGATAAGTATTTCCAACCGATATACTATGTCAGCAAAACTCTAACCGATGCTCAAGAGAATTATACCACTACTGAGAAGGAGTTATTGGCAGTAGTGTTCGCTTTTAACAAATTCCGATCTTATCTTGTTCTTTCTAAGGTAATAGTGTATACTGACCATCCCACATTGAGATATTTAATGACTAAGACGGATGCAAAACCCCGCCTCATCAGGTGGACACTCCTATTACAATAATTTAACCTTGAGATCAGAGACAAGAAGGGAGCAGAAAACCTCGCAGTGGATCGTCTATCTCGATTGGAGAACCCATGTGTGGAGCAGCTGAAGGAAGAAGATATTAACGATAGATTTCCTGAGGAGAATTTGTATTCCGTCAACAAAGTTAGCAGTTCGGAGTCCCCATGGTTTGCAGACATGGCCAACTATCTAGTGGCTAGGGTCCTTCCACAGGACATGTCAAAGCAACAAAAAAAGAAGTTCTTTACTAACCTGAAGTATTACTATTGGGAAGACCCCTACTTGTTCAGGTATTGCTCAGACCAAATGATCAGGCGTTGTGTCTCACATGAGGAAGGACGGGAGATCTTAAACCATTGCCATAGTGGACCCACTGGAGGACACCATGGTGCCAATAGGACAGCCCACAAAGTGTTAGAAGCTGGTTTTTATTGGCCGTCGGTATTCAAGGATGCCTAAAGTTTTGTAGCTCAGTGCGATCGATGCCAGAGAGATGGCAACATTTCAAGGAGGGACGAAATGCCACAGCACTATATTCTGGAGTGCGAGGTGTTTGATGTATGGGGTATTGATTTTAATGGGCCATTTCCTCCTTCATATGGAAACAAGTATATATTGGTAGCAGTGGATTATGTGTCTAAGTGGGCTGAAGCACAAGCTCTACCAACAAATGACGCTAAGGTGGTTGTCAAGTTCCTCAAGAAGCTCTTTTGCCGTTTTGGGGTGCCTCGAGCACTAATTAGTGATCGGGGTACACATTTTTGCAACTCTCAGATTGAAAAAGTCTTAAAAAGATATGGAGTGACTCACCGTCTCATCACTCCTTATCATCCACAGACAAGTGGGCAAGTAGAGTTGACAAATAGAGAGCTAAAGCGCATCTTAATGAGATCAACTCTCCAGCATGGGCAAGATTAGGTAGACAGGTTAGACGATGCGTTATGGGCTTATAGGATGGCCTACAAAACACCACTTGATACAACTCCTTTCCGGTTAGTATATGGGAAAGCGTGTCACTTACCAGTTGAGATTCAGCATCAAGCGTTCTGGGTAATCAAGACTATCAACCTCAATCTTGACAAGTCAAGAGCTCACAGGAAAAGGCAGATTAATGAGCTTGATGAGTTAAGACTTATGGCCTATGACAACGCTAGTTTCTACAAGGAGAGAGCCAAAGCATATCATGACGCAAGGTTGCGCCGGCACAAGCAATTGGAGGAAGGAGATATGGTATTGCTATTCAACTCTAGGTTAAAACTTTTTCCTGGAAACCTCAAATCAAAATGGTCAGGTCCTTTTCGGGTAAAGAACGTTTTCCCTTATGGCACGGTGGAGTTAGAACACCCTAAAAAGGGTATTTTCAAGGTCAATGGACAGAGACTTAAACATTACTTAGGAGATAAGAGGGTCTTTGAAGAAAGAGCGGAGCTGACCCTTATTCGAATCCATAACTGACCTTTTTCTATTCCTTAGGTCGAGCCAACGACGTTAAACAAAAGCGCTGGCTGGGAGGCAACCCATGCATCTACTAGGTTAGTTTTTCCTTTTTACTGTCATCATTAATACATTTGTGAGTGGTGGTTTCGTAGGTAAGATTTTAACAAAGAGGGTACGACATGGTCTAAGCCACACCTAAGTGTACGGGCATTTGTGAAAGGTGTTTCATTCCAAGGGATGATACGGGTACAGGCACGGCCAAGTTACAAGCCGTGCCACAAGGTAAGATTTTTCCAAGTTCTTTTATACAGGAGCAGTGCATGACACGGCTTATAACACGCCCAGTTTTGAGACTGTGTCGTCAATAGCCCTTAGGGTTCGCGATTTTCATAAATAAGACGCCTTGCACTACACTTCTCTCCTCATTCCCACATTACTTCTCTCCGCATCTTCGTTTTTTTTTCTTTCCTCTCTGTTGTTTCCACTAGGTGAAGAACATCATTCATCAATCTTTAGAGATTTCTTAAGCGTGGTGTATTCAAGATGCCTAGGACTAAAACGGTGGCGCGTAAGAATGCTCAACCTTGTTCAACTGGGGGTTCCTCTAGGACTTCGAGACGCTATCCTCCTAACTTGAGGAGGGAGGATGAAGCTAAGTATGACACGGTGCAAGAACGAAAGGTATTCACGCCTAATGTGGTAATCGATTGGGAAGTGCTGGCTCGGTATGGGTTGGTGGAACGATTTGATCAATTCTTGAACGATCCAGCTTGGAGAGCACTTCTGAGCATTGAGGAGGACGTGTATTCTTCGTTGAGCTATGATTTTGTCGCCACATTCAAGCTTAGTTTCGGCCGGCATACCCAGCTTGATAACGTGGTCTCCTTCTACTGCTAAGGGAGTTACCACCGTGTTGAAATGAGAGACTTCATCAAGTGCCTGGGTATTTATGACAATGTGTTTATCGACTCCAATGAATTCTCTCAGCTTCCAGATGCCTTTCCTAGGGGCCTACTGCAGTATAGAGTGTGGAACAGTATAGGAGATGGTGGATATGATCCCTCCAAATCTAAGGGAAACCATTTAAGGGATCCTACCGTACGTGTACTTCATTACATTCTAGCTTGTTCAACTACTGGTAGAGGTGATTCTCAGGGGGTTGTGAATGCTTCGAACCTGTACCAGCTGTGGAGTATGATCACGGGTACCCGGGTTAATGTTGGATTAGCAGCTGTTTGGTGTTTGAAAAAACAGTGCGATCTGGGGCATCACAAGGTTTTTGTCGGCTCCTGGATTACCCGTATTTTGAAAAATTATGGTGTCTTTCCAACATGGGTTCCCAGGGACAGTTGTGGAAGGAGTACCTCTCTCCCTGAGAGTGTTTTGCGAAGGTGGAGGTTTCGCATACTGGATGCATCTGACGAACAACAAGAGCCGGAGATAGAACCCGAGCAGGATGAAGAGCAAGAGCAGGCCGGACTAAACCAGGAGCTAGCAGATTCTATGAAGAGATTAACTACGGATTTGGAAGAAATTAAGAGAGAACAAGCCAGGCAGTCAAAGCGGGTGAAGGGCCTGAAGAGTTATTTGGTCACGTGTTTATCCCGTATTGATGAGAAATTGGGGGTAGATCTTCCCCCATGTGGTGGCTCTAGCGATGAAGACGTAGCATCACAAGCTACTCGGGTTGTTTCTGGAGGAGATCGTCACTCGAGCGGTGCATATGATCCCGGTTTTCATTTTGGAGAATCCTCGGGTGCAGCTTTCATGGCACGACATGAAAGTCCCGCAGTTGCTACTGCCGAAGTGAGCAATCAGCAGGATACTGAGGTGATTGGATCTGATTCTCCTCGCCGATCGAGCATTGTACCGTTGCCATCTGATGATGACTTCAGTAGCTGATCTCACGAGTAGATAGATGGCAGTTAGACCCGGGAGATTTGGACCGTTGTGTAGAACAGCCGTTTTACTTTTATTTTTACTGTCCTAATTTGTTTAATTCCGGAAGACTGACCAACCACTAATGTTTGAAATAGAAAATGCTAATGATAGTTGGCTTTATTTTCAGTCGATTATTAGTTTCTTTTGTTTTTTTTTTTTTGTGAGATACAGGCTTTCAAAGTACACCAACCCGTTACGTTTAGCAGGGGTTCTCATGACTCTACTTGTGCGTCACTTGACTTTCTGTTAAAGATCCGCGTTGTAAGAGAATTCAGGGAAGTTTTCGTTTTCCTTTTGTTTTCTTTTTTCTTTTATTCTTTGCTTCCCTTTATGCATTTCATGAGGACATTGGGGACAATGTCTATTATAAGTGTAGGGAAGGGGGTTAAGAAAACGAAACTAGGATACAAAGGTTGTGCAATCAAAAATGTAATTTCCTCTTAATTAAGGTATAATCGATGATGACTTTTGACAATCAAGGACTGCTGAGATTTGTTTATACTCCCGTGGAAAATCTTTAACAATTTTTATTCTCTTATTATGTATTAGAGATATGTTGCTAAAATTACAAGATGAAATCCAAGTGAAGTAAACTTACTTGTCATTTAACCTTTACTTTCGGGAAGTGAGATTGGATTAAGGTCACTAGTGAGTTTAGTATGCTCTTCTTTTTGCTCAGTAGGTTAGCTATATAACTTGGAGCGAAGGAGTAAATGATACTTGTAACTTGGTGATTCCTTTTCGAAGAAGTGTAAAAAAAAAAAAAAATGGGAGTAATGGAAGAATATATTAGTATGTAAATAGTTCAGAAGTGGGCCTCATAGACTCAAGTAATTAAGCCTGAGAGATGCCTGTTTAAGGAATAACATCTATTGACTCGGGTGACGAACTTGGGATCAATGGCTGAAAGCTCGCTACAAGGGTCGTGATAAAAGTTCGAGAAAACTAAACTTAAAAGAGCTTATATGAATGATAGTTGATTGATTGAGATGGTAGAGGTTCGAAGGGGGTACTTTTAAAACCTAGTAGCCTAAGATCGCCTGGTCTGAGACTTACTGACCAAGGAAACCATCTTAATTAATTAAATGAGTTAATTGGACTCGAACAAGTAAATCCTAGGGACGCCTTCTACGCTGAGGGAATAACGTCTGTTAACTCGAGTGATGAACTCGGGATTATCGATCGAAAGTTCGTTACATGGGTCGGTTAACTTAGTTAAGTTCTTTAATGGTAAACTCCCAAAATTAACTTAAGAATTGGATGAAATAGAAAAGGAAGAGCTAGGGGACAAGTGGATACAACATGCCTTTAGTCCCTGTTGTGTTGCTTACAATAAAAGGATTGTATACTTTATTTTACTAGTCTCGATCTTGTGGCAATTTTGACTTT
Organism: Laguncularia racemosa; assembly: GCA_037954665.1. NCBI lineage: Eukaryota > Viridiplantae > Streptophyta > Magnoliopsida > Myrtales > Combretaceae > Laguncularia > Laguncularia racemosa. Next base: position 459,081 of record JBBMOL010000166.1, read on the forward strand.
GGGAATTTTAGTTTAAATGATAAGGGTAATAGTTCAATTTACTTGGATTAGCTTTGGGAATTTTACTATTTGTATTTTGTATACAACTAACGGTAAGATTGAGTAAAGATTATCAATGATTGAGGTGTAGCATGAAATCGATGATGCTGAAATATCTTCTCGATTGCTGGAACTTATGAGAACTTGTCCTTTGGGTTTTCTATAATCCGTGTTTGCTTGAGGACAAGCAAAAGCTTAAGTGTGGGGAAATTTGATAAGAGTAAATTAACCCTTGTAAATCATGGGCGTTAATGATGAATTTATGTAGTCTTTTGAATAAAATCAATGCGGATTCGATACTTAACAGATAAATATATCAGTTTCAGGGTATAATACCAAAGAGAAGGAGAAAGATAACAAAAGGAGCATGATTGAAGCTTAAAAGATCAAGTTAAAGCTACTTATGGACAACATAGGGAAAGCCACGCCCGTATCATGAACCGTGGGCACACCTGAAGATGAAAGTTGTCACTTGGAAAGGAAGCACGGCTTGTGATATGGGTGTGCTTGAAGCCGCGACAGATGCTGCGAAGACGTGGACAGCTCCAGAACTTGGCACGGTTTATAATCTAGCCATATTTCTAGCCGTGCCAAACACTGAACAAGAATGAGGAATTATAAATTATCAACCAGAGAGAGACACGGTTTGAAATCTGGCCGTGTTGTTGGGCGTGTCAGGTGACTCTTACTCACTTGTCGAGATTCACTTGGAAAAGGAAAGATACAATCGTATCTTTCCAGCTGAAGATGCTCGGCCATTCCTTAGGAAGTATAAATAGAAACCCTAAGGAGAGGAAAGAAGGAGGTATAAGAGAAACCCTAGAGAAGAGAAGTCGTTGCCATAATAGTTTTCGGATTTGAAGCCAAGATATTTCGTGTTTGAATTTTCCTTATGGATTCAATTATTTTCTGTTTTGTTCTTTTTATTAGATTCATGAGTAGCTAATTGTTTCATACCTGGTCCCTAGAGAAACCCCTGATTGTGATGTAACAGAATTGTTGATGTTCAATAATTAATTCTACTCTTTGAGTTTATTCATGTTGCAATTATAGTTTGTTCATCTTGATATGTGCGCAGTATTAGGATGGGATTAGATCTCTGTTATTAAGATTGAGAAATCGTTTAATAGAGTAGATCTGGCATGAATAATAAGACCCCTTGTAATCCTAGAGATAGGTTATAGGAGGTTTTCTGTATTGAATGAGGTCATTGTGGTCTAGTTCAATTGAGAGTCTTAGGATTTTATTTCAATCTTAATTATGTTAATTAAAGAGAGATCTTAATTGACTTAATTAGGATTAGAGATTATTGATCTTGAGAAAGACCCTAATCTAGTGTAAGAAACTCCGCAGATCAGAGATTGGGTATTAATCATTAGAATGTTTGGAATTGAATAAAAGTTGCATGAGAATTAGGGGTGGATCTTAGGTAGGGTATGTTTAGATCATCGAATTAATTATGGGAGTGTTTGAATATATTTACTCTGTTCATTTTATTCGTATCTTTCAGATTTAAGCAATAATTAGGATAATTGAGATCATCAATAGTGAGAAGTTAAATAGTAGGATAATCGTTAGTACTAGTACTTATAAGTCTTCATGGGATCGATACCTGTACTCCTATGCTATACTGCTAATTGATAAGTATACTTGCCTGAGAACTGATCGTAAGCTAGGATTGAGTATAGGGTTTAACTTATTAAAACGGTTAGATCGTACATCAGTAGGCATAGCCTATGATTAATCCTGTAGCCTTAAGTGGCTCAAAAGATTACAAATCCAACCTTATACACACAAATATTTACATTACAATCTGAATATTAACACCTATAGATCTTATTACAAATAACAAAGGTTCCAAAATGGAACTAAGGGCTTCTTTGTCTCTATTGATGCTATCCAAAAACCTGAGTCTCCAATAACTTATTCTTCAGTACCTGTACCTGAGGTTAGCAAAAACACTAGCCCCTCAGCTTCTTAAGAAGCAAGGTGAGTATAAAATCAAGCAACCCAGCAAAAACAAACAACAAAATCACATAATACTAATCAATAATATTATCAAATACCTCAAAGTGATTACTCAAACAAGCAAGTTTTCAACTCAAGTTATACTCGTAAGAAACCCAATTCAATTTATTACATTTTAACATCACCATGATCTTACTTAATGATATTTTCCCTATAATTCCATTTTGCTAAACTCGTAACCTTTTCATTGGAGACCATTTCAATCACTTATGTTTACTCACAAGTCACAAATATTTTTTAGTTAACCCAGGCAAAGCCTGTCAATTGGTAGATAAACTACCCTCATGTATTTTTCAAAACTTAATGTTTTCTCAACCAATTAAGACATCCTTACATACTCTTTTTAGTTAGAAACATTCAGCTCGCCTTTCACCTGCCTCGAACAAAAGGGGTGACCAAATCCCCATAGGTCACTGAACCGGGCTGATCCGTTGACCGTGCCTCAAACCCATCCGGGTTGACTCAAAGGTCATACCACAAACTTACTAGGCAGGGAACATGACTTTTCTTACATTAAGTGTTTTAGGTTAGTAGGTACTTATAGCCTAAATTCCATTTTATTATCCATTTAGATATTTCATCGTTACCAAGACAACAATAGTATGAACTCAACCAGTCATATAAACCTCATCTAATAAGCTAAAAATAACCCAGCATTACATCATAATCATTAAGCATTCAATAATTTAAGTTCATTACATCATAAACAATCAGGAATAGTATAATCAAATCTCGTACCCAACTCTAATTTTAGGATTTTCTAGAATGTTCCCTTCTTTTTTTTTTTTTTTCTCATAATCCAACCATATCATGACACACAACCAGTTATCAGCAAACTAATGTAATTCAACAATCCTCCTGCATTGATCATAGTAAGTGATCGTACAGGGTAATTTCAGCCAACAACAAATAGTCTACATTATCAACCACTTGTACCCAAGAGAGGAGTTAAGGGAGTACTCACCTGAAACAATGTACGCCAATCCAAATAGTCACACCGGCCAAATTCCTTTGTCCTCCTTACTCAACAGAAACACCTGAATCATCAGTATACCAATCAATGTTACCTCATTCACTCTATTGAACCCTACATTGCTAATTCAGTATTCCAAACCCCTAAATTCCATCCTAACCTCGTATAATCTATCATTTTCCTACAATTTCTAATTCATATACATACGAGTATACTACGCTCTATTATATATTAATGTAATTAAATTTCGATTTGATTCTATATTGTATCATATGGTTCTAAATTATCACGATCTTGCACCGAACACTCCCGTTTTTGTTTCGTAACTAACCCAAGCTTCTTAAAATCATATTATGCTTCAATGAACCTCAACTGAACATCAAATTCAACTAATGAAATCAAATTCTCTAATTTTGCTAAGGATTTAATTCGGCCAGAATAGGGTAATTAGCTTGAAAAATTCACTAAAAATAGAAAACGACTCCAATCTGAACAATTATTGATTTTGTCATCTAATAAATCATATAAGGATCTTATATACTAAAAATTACATCAAAAATACATCATTTGACCTATTTATTTTCCAATGTAATTTACGACCAGAACAGAGCATTTCTTAACGACCACATATTTTTGAATCAAATATTAGAAAAATAAAATTATCACATTAATATCCATACAAAATTATGCCAGAATACCAAAAATCATAATTTTTAATCAACATTTGATATTTTAAACAAAAATAGGAAGTTTCGAGCGTTATTGGGGACTGCTCCGTTCACCGGCCTCCGGCCACCAAAGCCGGAAACTACTATGTCGGCCAAAATCCTCTCCTACCCAAAACCTTAACCCTAGCTTGGCCTAGTAGTAGATTTACCCTAACCCCTTCGAACGAACAGACAAAATCCTCCCTATTTAATTTGATTTTTTTTTCTTCAATTTCTTCAAATTCTTATTGCATCCTACTTCAATCTTGTTCTTCTTCCTATCCTAATGATTGTATGTTGGAACTTTCAATTTCAATTTTCCTAGAAAATTCGGATGAAATGGAGAGAGTTTTGGTTTCTTTTTTTTTTCTTATTTTTGATGATTTGTTTTATCTTCTCTTTCTATTCTAATGTCTATATATATATATATATATAATATAATATTAATTAATTTTGCTAACATTGAATGAGGGTGCTGTTCTGCATTTTTTTTTTGTTTCCTCTCTTTCTTTTTCTTTTTTTTAGCTATAATATAATATATTATAAATTAATGTGTACATTTTTTTTTACATATTTATATATTCCATATATGTATATATATATATATATGCCCATATAATTCATATTATTATTATTATTATTATTATTATTATTATTATTATACTTTGTTTTTAGCATATAACATATATATATACATTCATTTTACCTTACACACATACGTATATATATATACTATTTTAATTTTAACATTATTGCTTAAGTTTCGATCCTCACATTTCTCCCCCCTTAAAATAGTTTTGTCCTCGAAACTACTACGCAGGTACAACTCATTGTATTTTAATATCCTACACTTAAATTACAAAACAATTAGAATTTAAGTGAGACCATACATATTTATATCCTAAAGGTGAAACAGTAGTTACCTGTTTAGAATAAGTCTGGGTATTTAATCCTCATATGATCTTCTCTCTCCCATGTGGCCTCTGCCTCAGTATGGCTATTCCAAAGGACTTTTATAAATGTAATATCCCGGTTTCTGAGTTGCTTAGTGGACCTGTCCAAAATGGCAATAGGATACTCCTCATATGTCATGTTCTCCTGGAATCCTTTTGGTAGATGTTCTAAGATAACTGTCGGATCGCTAACACATTTCTTCAATGAAGACACATGAAATACATTATGGATATTGGCTAACTTAGTAGTTAACTCAAGTTCATATGCCACAGCTCCAATCCTCCTCTGAATCTGGTATGGACCAATATAACGAGGATTCAACTTCCCTTTTACTCCAAATCTCCTGACCCCCTTTATAGGTGATACTTTCAAGAACACAAAGTCTCCAACTTGAAACTCTAATGGTTTTCTGCGTTTATTAACATAACTTTTCTGTCTACTTTGTGCTGTTTGCATTCTGGCCTTTATCACCTGAACTTCATCCTTCAGCTATTGGAGCATTTCCAGCCCACTACTTGTTTCTCTCCAATCTCATCCCAATATAATGGGGATCTACATTTTCTTCCATATAGGGCTTTATATGGGGCCATCTGTATAGTACTATAATAGCTGTCATTATATGTAAACTCGATTAGTGGCAAATGTTCATCCTAATTAACACTAAACTCCAAAACATATGCTCTCAACATATCCTCAAGTGTTTGTATGGTTCTCTCTGTTTGACCATCTGTCTAAGGATGATAAGCTGTACTGAACTTCAATTTGGTACCCATAGCTTCCTGTAGGGTTTGCCAAAATCTAGAAATAAACCCGGGATCTCTATCATAAACAATAGAAGCTGGTACTCCATGTAATTGCGCTATTTCCTTAATATATAACACTGCTAAGCGAGATAGTGGCATGCTCTACTGAATTGGAAGGAAATGGGTTGATTTAGTTAGTCTATCAACGATTACCCAAATAGCATTATGCTGTTTCCTGGTCCCGGGTAATCCTATAACAAAATCCATGGAAATCTACTCCCACTTCCATTCATGAATGGAGAGGGGTTGTAATAACCCTCTAGGTTTTTTATGCTCTACTTTAACTTGTTGGCAAGTGCTACACTTTGCCACATATTCTGCAATGTCTTTCTTCATCCCTGGCCACCAATACACTGATTTCGCATCCCTGTACATCTTATTGTTTCTTGGGTGGTTTGTATAAATGGTATGATGAGCCTCATCTAGAATTGCTTTTTTTATCTTCTCTATTGTTGGTGCGCATAATCTACCTTTGAATCTTAATACTCCAGTCTCATCACATATAAAGTCGGGATATCTAATCATACTATTCCTGACTTTTTGCAGTTCCTCATCAGTTAGCTGTGCTTCCCGAATCTGATCTTTCAATGTAGGTTGAATACTCAAACTATTTAATTTAGATTCCACTCCGGGCCATATAATTTCTAACTGTAACTACTCTAAATCCCTCCACATTTCCACTTTATCAGTGATTAAAGTTGCCAGATTGTTACACTGTTTCCTACTTAATGCATCGGCAACTACATTAGCTTTACCAGGATGATAGTGAATGGCTAGATCATAGTCTTTCATCAATTCCAACCATCGCCTTTATCGCATGTTCAACTCTTTTTGAGTAATGATGTATTTCAAACTCTTATGATCAGTATATACATCGCATTTATCACCATACAAATAATGTCTCCAAATTTTTAAGGCAAATATTATAGGAGCCAACTCTAAATCATGAGTAGGATAATTCTGCTCATATGGTTTCAATTGATGGGAAGCATATGCTATAACTTTGTCATCATGCATCAGTACACACCCTAATCCAATTTGAGAGGCATCACAATATATAGCATACCTACCTGTTCCACTAGGAATGGCCAAAATAGGAGCTGAAACTAATCTCCTCTTTAATTCCTGAAAGCTTTGCTCACATTGGTCTATCCATTTAAATTTGACTCCTTTCCTCATCAATCAAGTCAGGGGTACAACTATCTTTGAAAAGTCTTTCACAAATTTCCTGTAATATCCTACCATACCAAGAAAACTTCTTACCTCCCTGACTGTGGTAGGATGATTCCACTCTATGATGGCCTTAATCTTTGCAGGATCTACAGATATTCCAAAACCTGACACAATATAGCCTAAGAATGCAATCTAGTCTAGCTAAAAATCACATTTCTTCAACTTAGCATACAACTATTTTTCCTGTAGAGTTTGCAACACCTTTCTTAAATGCTTAGCGTGCTCCTCGTTATCTTTAGAATAGATCAAGATATCATCAATGAATATAACCACAAAGTCATCTAAATATTCTTTAAATACCCTATTCATCATATCCATAAAGGCAGCTAGGGCATTAGTTAAACCAAAAGGCATCACCAGAAATTCATAGTGACCATACCTGGTTCGAAAGGCAGTCTTTAGTATGTCAACCTCCTTCACCTTCAATTGATGATATCCAGATTGCAGATCAATCTTCGAGAATACTGCTGCCCCCTTCAACTGATCAAATAAGTCATCAATCCGGGGTAAAGGATATTTATTCTTGATGGTTACCTTATTCAACTCACGGTAATCTATACACAAATGTAGACTACCATTCTTCTTTTTCACAAATAACACCGGTGCACCCCAATGTGACATACTGGGCCTTATGAAACCCTTATCCAATAATTCCTGCAACTGCTTTTTCAACTCCATCAATTCTACAGGAGCCATACGATAAGGAGCTTTGGATACAGGTTTCGTACCTAGCATTACCTCAATGCCGAATTCAACTTCTCTATCTAGGGATAAGCCTGGTAATTCCTCAGTAAATACTTCTGGGAATTCACATACAACTGGGATATCCTCCACTCTCTTCTCTTTCAATTGTGTATCTACCACTGAAGCCAAATATCCCATACATCCTTTCTTCAATAATTTCTTGGCTTTGTTAGCTGCTATGATCTTAGGTATTGATCGCCTTATACTCCCTCTGAAATTGAATGCTTCCTCATCTGGTAGACAAAACTTTGCCACTTTATCCCGGCAATTTAGATGCACCTTATACCTGGTCAGCCAATCCATGCCAAGGATAACATCATACCCTTTCATATTAAGAACAACCAAATCAGCTGGCAATTGCCGCCCTTCAATCACCACAATACCATTCTCCAATTGATAACTTGCTATCCTCTCCCCTCCAAAAGGAGTACTTACTACATATTCACATTTTAAACTCTTCATTGGAGCCATGTTTCGTCTCACCCAGTCTTCGGCGACATAAGAATGGGTTGCTCCAGTGTCAAACAAGGCATAAGCAGGATTATCATCTAATCGAATCACACCTGAAATCATCAAATACATCACATTCCACTTCCAGCAATTATTGTTAACATCCTACTCAATGACAAGTTAAGCATAGTCACATCTATAGCCTAATTACTTCATGTCTACACCCATAAACACATCTATATATTCACGTTTGCATATACACACTTACACGTGCTTATAGGCATATATTCACTAATACAATTTGTTTAACCCTTAAGCAGATACAACTATTTTACATATGTACGCATGTAAATTCATGTCTACACACACATTCATACATATTCACACATATAGATTCATTCATTAATTCAATTACTCAATTCATAACAAGCATCAGCATCCCATACACATCAAAATTCACACACATATACATATTTACACTTATACATTGACATATTCATATAGATATATAGGTTCATTTACATTACAACTATTTAACCATCAAACTATCATATAAGTTTAGTAGTCTTACCTGCTACTACATCATCTACATTAGCTACCTCTTTCTGTTGTATAGCAAAGACTCGCGCCTAAGTTTGAGGTTGCGGTCTACCCCTCTTAGGATTAAGATCATGCCTAGGTGCTGGGGCCTGAGTCTGCTGACCTCCCTCACTCCTACCCCGGCAATTATGGGAAGTATGACTAAACTGTCCACAAGTGTAACATTGGAAGTCCTTAGGATTCTGACATTGCCTAGCGATGTGTCCATCTACCCCACATCTATAACATTTTCCTCTTAGCTGAGGACATTCATTAGCCTTATGATTACCCTTACACTTCTAGCACACTATAGTATAAGTCTGACTCCTCTGAGGTTGGACCGGTAGTTGATACTGCTTCTTTGCTTTTCCTTTATCCTTACTCCATTTTTGCCCAAAACTACCTCCATCCTTTCTTTTGTGTAAAGGACCCTCCATACCCTTCATATCCCTCACCTGTTCCAGTATACGAGCTTCATTCACAATCTCCACATAAGTCACAACTTTACTTTTTTTTAGCTCCGCCTGAAAATAAATATCCAGCCCTGCACGAAATTTATTAGCTTTTACCTCTTCATTTTTCTGATAGGCTAATGGAGCGAATTTCAACAATCTGCTAAACTTTCGCTCATATTCCATTATGCTTCTACCCTTCTGCTTTAATTTATAAAACTTTTCCCTCATTTTATCTTGTACACATGAGGGAAAATGTTGACTCAGGAAAACATCCTTAAATGCTAGCCAAGTAATTGGAGCTTCCATCAGCTCCTTTTGTGATACCCACCAATCATGTGCAGTATCCTCTAATAGTACTATAGCATAGTCTACCTTTTTATTCTCGGGAACACCATGTACCTGGAAAGCTCTTTCTATGGAGTTTATCCAATTCACAGTTGTAGTAGGGTCTAGACTCTTACCATCAAAGGGCTTTACAATCCCCTGTACCGTGGTTAGTTTATCCCCACCTGATCCCGCAGCCATAACTTCAGCCCAAGCTTGCATTACAGCAACCATCTGCTCCATTGGATTCTGTGGAGCTGGCGGTGGAGGCGATGGAGGTGGTGGGGGTGGTGGAGGTGGTGGAGGTAAATCCTCTTGCTGATCATGAGGGACCATATTCCTGGTCCTCCTTCCTCTACCTCTGCCTCGACCTCTTCCACATTCTATTTACTGCAATCAAATCTACATAAATAAGTACACTTGAATTAGAAATCAAACACTTAAACTTCTTAAACAAACATTTGTATTCCACAATACACAAATATATCACAATTTGGTAAGTCAAATCAATTAACACAACTTAATGTCTTCATTCGTCCTAACCACCCCAGACAAGCTCACATGGGTTTAATCATAATACCTAAACCTAAGCTCTGATACCACCCTGTAGCGACCCACCTACTAGGTCTGATTCTTGAACCTGTTCCAAAAATTCCTGTAACTATCCTTGGTACTTGTAAGTGGGTTGCTATGCCGTCTTTGAATTAGAGATAAGGAAAATTTTGCTAATATTGAACCTGTAACTCTAACCTGTATGTAATTTTATAAACGTCCTGTAAAATGGCGCTAACAGCGCTATCATTTCATATCCATATCATATCTAAACACATGTACTTAAAATCTCCTGTCACATCATACATCATATATATATATACCATCAGGATCTGCATTCCCTGTAAGTAGGCATAGCCTATGATTAATCCTGTGGCCTTAAGTGGCTCAAAAGATTACAAATCCAACCTTATACACACAAATATTTACATTACAATCTGAATATTAACACCTATAGATCTTATTACAAATAACAGAGGATCCAAAATGGAACTAAGGGCTTCTTTGCCTCTATTGACGTTCTCCAAAAACCCGAGTCTCCAACAACTTATTTTTCAGTACTTGTACTTGAGGTTAGCGAAAACACTAACCCCTCAACTTCTTAAGAAGCAAAGTGAGTATAAAATCAAGCAACCCAGCAAAAACAAACAACAAAATCACATAATAGTAATCAACAATATTATCAAATACCTCGAAGTGATTACTCAAACAAGCAAGTTTTCAACTCAAGTTATACTCGTAAGAAACCCAATTCAATTCATTACATTTTAACATCACCATGATCTTAATGATATTTTCCCTGTAATTCCATTTTGCTAAACTCGTAACCTTTTCATTGGAGACCATTTCAATCACTCATGTTTACTCACAGGTCACAAATATTTTTCAGTTAACCTAGGCAAAGCCTGTCAATTGGTAGATAAACTACCCTCATGTATTTTTCAAAACTTAATGTTTTCTCAACCAATTAAGACATCCTTACATACTCTTTTTAGTTAGAAACATTCAGCTCACCTTTCACCTGCCTCGAACAAAAGGGGTGACCAGATCCCCATAGGTCACTGAACCGGGCCGATCCGTCGACCGTGCCTCAAACCCATCCGGGTCGACTCAAAGGTCGTACCACAAACTTACTAGGTAGGGAACATGACTTTTCTTACATTAAGTGTTTTAGGTTAATAGGTACTTATGGCCTAAATCCCATTTTATTATCCATTTAAATATTTCATCGTTACCAAAACAACAATAGTATGAACTCAACCAATCATGTAAACCTCATCTAATAAGCTAAAAATAACCCAGCATTACATCACAATCATTAAGCATTCAATAATTTAAGTTCATTACATCACAAACAATCAGGAATAGTATAATCAAATCCCGTATCCAACTCTCATTCTAGGATTTTCTAGAATGTTCCCTTCTTCTTCTTTTTTTCTCATAATCCAACCATATCATGACACACAACTAGCCATCAGCAAACCAATGTAATTCAACAATCCTCCTGCATTGATCACAGTAAGTGATCGTACAGGATAATTTCAGCCAACAACAAGTAGTCTACATTATTAACCACTTGTACCCAAGAGAGGAGTTAAGGGGGTACTCACCTGAAATAATGTATGCCAATCCAAATAGTTGCACCGGCCAAATTCCTGTGTCCTCCTTAGCCAACAGAAACACCTGAATCATCAGTATACCAATCAATGTTACCTCATTCACTCTATTGAACCCTACATTGCTAATTCAGTATTCCAAACCCCTAAATTATGTCCTAACCTCGTATAATCTATCATTTTCCTACAATTTCTAATTCATATACATACGAGTATACTACACTCTATTATATATTAATGTAATTAAATTTCGATCTGATTCTATATTGTATCATATAGCTCTAAATTATCACAATCTTGCACCGAACACTCCCGTTTTTGTTTCATAACTAACCTAAGCTTCTTAAAATCATATTATGCTTCAATGAACCTCAACTGCACATGAAATTCAACTAATGAAATCAAATTCTCTAATTTTGCTAAGGATTTAATTCGGCCAGAATAGGGTAATTAGCTTGAAAAATTCACTAAAAATAGAAAATGACTCCATTCTGAACAATTATTGATTTGGTGATCTAATAAATCATATAAGGATCTTATATACTAAAAATTACATCAAAAATACATCATTTGACCTATTTATTTTCCAATTTAATTTACAACCAAAACAGAGCATTTCTTAACGACCACATATTTTTGAATCAAATATCAGAAAAATAAAATTATCACATTAATATCCATACAAAATTTTGTCAAAATACCAAAAATCATAATTTTTCATCAACATTTGATATTTTTTACCAAAATAGGAAGTTCGGGCGTTACTGGGGACTGCTCCGTTCACCGGCCTCCGGCCACCAAAGCCGGCAACCACTATGTCGGCCGAAATCCTCTCCCACCCAAAACCTTAACCCTAGCTTGGCCTAGCAGCAGATTTACCCTAACCCCTTTAAACGAACAAACAAAATCCTCCCTATTTAATTTGATTTTTTTTTCTTCAATTTCTTCAAATTCTTGTTGCATCCTACTTCAATCTTGTTCTTCTTCGTATCCTGATGATTGCATCTTGGAAATTTCAATTTCAATTTGCCCAGAAAATTCGGATGAAATGGAGAGAGTTTTGGTTTCTTTTTTTCTAATTTTTGTTGATTTGTTTTATCTTCTCTCTCTATTCTAATGTCTCTCTATATATATATATAATATTAATTAATTTTGCTAACATTGAATGAGGGTGTTGTTCTGCATTTTTTTTTTGTTTCCTCTCTTTTTTTTTCTTTTGTTTAGCTATAATATAATATAATATAATGTGTTCATTTTTTTTTACATATTTATATATTCCATATATGTATATATATATGCCCATATAATTCATATTATTATTTTATATATTTTACTTTTTTTTAGCATATAACATATATATATATATATATGTATACATTCATTTTACCTTACACACATACATATATATATATATACTATTTTAATTTTAACATTATTGCTTAAGTTTTCATCCTCGCAGTGTGTTCGTGCAAGGATGTGTGTCTGCTGTAGTGTTGTTCGTCTTTTGTCCAATCTCATCTAACTATGATCTTTATAGTCTAATGGTATATACGTTGATTTCTAAATATAATAAATTAAATTCAAATTTCTCCTTCCAATTAAACTCACCAAAGAAAAAGAAAATAAATTAATTAGTAAGCTGGTTTCATCTTGCATTTTTAAGAAAAAAATTGTGAGCCCTTCTTAACTAAATAGAATTGAATGTTTTCTCTAACTACAATACAACTTTTCTTCTCATAAAATACTCCAACATTATTAGGATATTCAAAAAAATAAATAAATAAATACTTGTATTGTAGTAAGATGATTGGGATAAGAGAGAACGATCCTACAAATTTATGACTTTGTTCTTGATACAATTACTATGTTAGTACTACTCCTAATTGATATAAACTTTTGTTCTTAAGTTGTTAGTTGATTTTGTAATGTTAGATGTTCTTCACCCTTATACTTCACCCATATCCATTCTCATCTAACTATCAAATATTTTTGTGTCAAAATATATTTAATATGTGACATTCATAGATAATGAATTTTGTACTTTTTGAATTATACCTCATAATTATCCATCCATTTCTTATGCCTTTGAATTTATAATGCGAGAATTGAAGTTCCTGAGAGAATTGAAGTTCACCTTATTTTACATATTTTCTATGATTTTTATGAATAAGTTGATGAATTTTATTTTTGTTTACTTTTATATAATATAGAAATGGATGAATTTGATATGCCCATTGATGCACATCCCATTGATGTTGAGGAAGAGGAAGGTCCATTAACATTACTTGGATCTAAAACAGAAGCACCAGCAACAAATCCCACAAGCACAATAAGTTTTCAAGTAGGAAGCAATGCCGATCAATGTGATAATCCCAGTAAACGTAAGTTGACTTTTCTTGTATGGAATGATATGGTGAGAAAAACGGTTAATGGGGAGATGTTGCTGTCTGTAATCATTGTTCCAAAACACTAAAAGTAGGTAGTAAACAAGGAACTAAGCATCTGCGTAATCATTTGGAGAAGTGTACACAAATGAAGAAGCAGAAAGACATAAGGCAATGCCTACTATCCATTGAGAAACGGCCAAATGAGAATGAGAGTTGTTTGAACATAGGAAATTGGACTTTCAATCAAGATATTTGTAGGCAAAGACTTGCAAAGGCAATAATTGTTCATGAATACCCCATTTCAATAGTTGAGCATGAGTATTTCAAGGATTTTCTTGAAAGTATGCAACCACTTTTTAAGCATGTTAGTCAAAACACCATGAAAAGGGAAATCATGAACATCTATAATAGGGAGAAGGAAAAATTGAGAGTGTTGTTGAAAGCACTAATTCTCGAGTTACAGTAACAACGGATTTATGGACATCAAATCAGAAAAAGAGGTACATGACTGTCACAACACACTTCATTAATCATAATTAGAGACTTCAAAATTGACTCATGGAGTAAGATTCTTTACTTATATTATCTTTTCATAATCAATAATGGAAAATTATCTTATATTGAGGTTTTTTATATTTTCATGCAGTTTTTTGTATGTTCCAATGCCACATACAAATGAGGTGCTTGCCAATTGTTTGTCTAACTCGTTGATGAGATGGGGATTAGATAAAAAATTATTTACAATTATTGTAGATAATTGTTCTACAAATGATGCAATGATTACAACTTTGACCATGAAACTAAGAAGAGATGAGTTAATTCTTCGGGAAAAGGTCTTGTACATGTGTTGTTATGTGCATATTTTAAACTTAATTGTGAAGGAGGGTGTGGCCTTGATAAAAAGTGTTATTGAGAAGGTCCGTGATAGTGTTGCATTTTGGTCGGCGACACCATCAAAAGTCGAGAAATTTAGAGAAGCATGTAAGCAATTGGATATTCCATATGATAGAAAGCTTACCTTAGATTGCAAAACTCGGTGGAACTCTACATATGACATGTTGATGATAGCCATTGGATACAAAGAAGTTTTTTTATAGAGTTCAATTTATGGATAGACATTATAAATGTCTTCCCACCGATGATGATTGGGAGGTAGCAGAAGCAATTTGCTAGAAGTTAGCGATCTTTTATGAGGTAACCAATATTTTTTCTGGTACCCAATATATTATTATTTTCAAATGGTTTTTGATATTAGAGAATCATTGGTTGAATAGAAAGGCTCTTTAGATGTGAATATTAGAATGATGGTAGGGAAAATATTTGATAAGTTTGAAAAATATTTAGGTGATGTATACATCATTACGGCTGTTTGTACTATTTTGGATCCACATTTTAAGATAAAGGCCGTGGATTTTGTGTTTCCTTCTATTTATGGAGTAAATGCATCTATAGTGATTCAAAATGTTAGAAATATTTGTTACGAGTTAGTTCATGAATATCAATCAAGGGGTAGATCTCGACTTTCTAAAGGTTTGAATAGTAGTAATAGTAGTTCTTCTGGGAACACTTCAGTGACTACTCAAACTGTTCCTTTCGATTCTTCAAGAAAATCAAGGTTGGTGAAATTCTTAAGAACTATTAATACTGATGGCCAAGTCAAGTCAGAATTGGATCACTATTTAAAAGAAGTTGTGTTACCTTGGACGGATGATTTTGATATTCTTAGCTGGTGGGAAGTAAATGGAATTAAATATCCTACATTACAAGAACTAGCTAAGGATATGTTGGCTATTCATGTGTCTATGGTTGCTTTTGAGTCTGCATTTAGTACTAGTGGACGAATAATTAACTCATATAGAAGTAGGCTAAATCCTGATACAATAGAAGTATTGATATGCAGTCAAAGTTGGTTATTAAATGAGATGAGAGGTAAAAATTTTGATTATACAATAATAAGTTCTTTTATACATGGAGAAACTATTATTTGCATAATCTCTAATGTATTTTATGGGGTCCCCCCCCCTTTCGATAGGTTCAAAGATAAATGATGAAGAAGATGGGATTTAAAAACTATGAGAATCAATTGTCAAGTAAGAATTCCCAAAAATATAAAATTAATGTATTTGCTATATGTGTTTAGAATTTTTCTATTTTTATCAAGACTTGTTAACTTTTTTTTTTTGTGTTATTTATTAGGTTATACGATTGGTCTAGTAATTTTATTTTATTATCATTAAAAATGTTTTTATGTCAGTAACTCTATTTTTCAACATGTAATTTTTCAAATAATATTAAAATATATATAATTAAATACATTAAAAGTGCAAATATTATTTATTTTCAAGAACATAAGCTATATTTTATAAAAATAATCATAATGAATAAGTAAAAATTTAAAACTAATAATAGAATTTTTTTTAAAAAAAAAAATTCTAATGGGTTTGGGACGGGTTTCGGGTTACTTATTAAAACCCCGTAGGGTTTGGGATGGGTAACTGGTATTTCATAAAAAACCTTGTAGGGTTTGGGCCGGGTTTAGGAATCCCTATAGGATAATGAGATGGGTAACGAAATTGCTAATCCCGACCCAAACCCATCCCGCTTACATCCCTACATTTAGGTGAGTTCATGTGTATCTCTCAGAAGATCCATCTTTATACCTAGTATTAGAATCAGGTTTCCCATGTGCCTCAATGGTTCTTTTATATATTCGTTGAGAATCTAAAAAGAAAATTAACTATTTTCACTACTTCCTTATCATTTTTAGTGCAATTCTATTCTTAGTAAAATTAATATTCACTATACAAATCCATTTATTGATTTGTTCTAAGTCATTCATACTTAACATGCAATAACTAATTCATTTTCTCAACATGATCTCGCTAATGATATTGGTTCATGTCTATACACTCTGCTCCATAATGAGTGCTATTTGTTTGAAAGTAATAATGAGATAATAGAATAATTATTTCTTTTCAACTATTTATTATCATGTTTATTTTAAAAAATAAGAAAATTTTAATTTGTAGGATTTTTCCCTTCCCACTCCATTGGGAATAGATATTATCTAATAAAAAGTGGAATTTTTTAATACTTCATTGTACCCTCATTAATACTTCAATTAATGACTAAATAGAGGTAAATTGATAATTTTATTTGTATTCCCAAATTAATACTGCAATTAATAAAACATTGAAATGAGTATTCCTTATAATAAAAAATTACATGAAATGAATACTAAAATAAAAATTCATAACTTATTCCTAGTAATAGTCATTTCAAAAGTATAACCTTTCTATTCTTTATCTATTCCATTCTAAAAAGTAAACGAGCCACAAATTCCTAGCCTATGATAACCATTAATATTTAGTAGCGCGACCCAGCTATCTTATATAGATCTCAATGTCAAAACTCTAAACCTTGACAACTTCCTTCTAACTTCCTAGCCCATTTGAATAATCATTCTTGGTCTATCTACATTCAACCTATTCTACCAAAATTAAGAGATTGGCATCCTACAACTAATCTTGATTTATTGCTTCCTTCCAATGTTGTGACCCACTATAGTGGCTATCATAGGTTAATTCACAAATCGCCTTACCAAAATGTTTAGGTTCATAAACATGCACAACAATTATTAGATAGTGACTATATGTTAACAACTAATAAAATTGGATAATTTTTAGGAAATAGTGTAAACACCCCATTTTTGCCCTAAGAATCCATAATAATCAATTTCCAATTTTTCCCAATTTTTTTCCAATTTTTCTCTAATTTAGCAAAAAAATAATAAAAATATTCAAAAAATAAAAATAAATAGGAAAACACATCAATTTTGAAAAATGATTTCAGAAAGGGCAATAATAAGGAATAAATAATTTTTACAAATTTTTGAAATTTCAAAAAATACAAAAAAAATAAAAAATTGCATCGCATATGTACAATTTGCGATGTAAAGAAAATCAAGAAATTGAACCAACTCAGCTGGCTCGTGTGTGCGCCTAGGAACATGTGGAGGGTCTAAGGTCGTGAGTTCGAATCTTCCCCCTGAGCACTCTGTGCAATTTTTTTTCGCCTTTCTCCTGGAGCTACCACGTAGCAGCGTGTGATTGGCCGAGGGAAGTCATGCGTGTCACGCGTGATTGTCTTCCTCACCTGAACGGACGCAAGAGGAAGCCGGAGCAGGTCCGACGAAGGCGGAATCGACCATTTTTCCTCAAATATTTTGGATTGCTGTCAAGATAAAGCCAAATCTATCGGATAAATCAAAGAAAAACAAGAGATCAACATCAAATCGCCGAGATAAAACCAAATCTAAAAAACGAAAAAATATGGGTTTATCCAAACCGCCGGATTTGAGCTTATCCGGAGGAGTTTGCAAGAACTATAAATAGAGGAGGAGGGGAGGAAGCCACATGATAGATCAAAAGCGAGAGAAAGTGAGAGAAAAGAGTGAATCGGTGAGCACCGGAGGAAATCGAAGCCGCGACCACCGATCAGGAGCTAAGCAACCACTAGGAGGCGTTTCTGGAGCAAACCACTGCCACCATTGGATTCTTCACCCTCGATAACCTAGGATTCAACACCTCACCCGTTGCAAAAGGCCGCCGGAACGCCGTCAACGAGCACTCCCCGCCGCCGTGTTCAACCCGACCGACCCGACCCGTGCACCGACCCGGATTCAGGTAAGTCGGATTTTCCGGATTTTTTTTGAATTTTGTTTATTTATTTTATTTGTTTTTATTTGATTTATTATTTTGTTATTTGATTTATTTATTCGTTAGTTATTTATTTATGTTTTATTTATATTTCCATAAATAGGAAAATGTTAGAAATTAGATTTTTTTAGGATTTAATAATTTAAAAAATAATAATAATAAAAATAAAATAATAATAAAAATGTAGAAAAATAATAAAGATATTAAAATAATAATAATAATAATAATAATAATAATAATAATAATAAAACTTTAGATTTTAAAATAGAATAGATGAGAAGCCAAGAGGAAAATTTTTAAATCATGAAAAAAAATTAATTAATATAAAAAATTATAAAAATAAAAAAAAATTTATAAAAATCATGAAAACTCGTAAAAAATCATAAAAAATCATAAAAATCATAAAAATCACAAAAATAATAAAAAATTAATAAAATTCAAAATATATATAAAAATAGAAAAAAAAATGAGTTTTATCACTTAGAAAAATCATTTTCTCAAGTAAGTCCAAAATTGATGTTTTCCTTGAAAATTATTTTCAAAAATCGAATTATTAAGCTTAGGTTTAGATTTTTTTAGAAAAATCCCAAAAATGTTAAAAACATAAATCAAAAGAGATTTTCAAATTAAAATTCACAAACCCACTAAATCTTTTCAGGAAAAGCTAACTACGGCTTGTTTGATCCTGAATAGTAGGTACGTAGGCACCCATTTGGGTCAACCCATAAAATGAAATAAAAAAATCATTTTTTTTAAATAACTCATTCAAAAACACAATAAAAGGCAATAGAAACAAAATAAAAGACATTTCTAGATAGAGATAATTTTAGGAGATTAGGTGGTAACCGTAAGGTTTTAATAGGTTAGCCTCCGAACTTAGAAACTCTGGTTTTCCTTTTCCTCTTTTCACTAAAAACGAGAAGAGGAAATCACGACGACTAGTGGTCCAAAATAAGACTAATCCACTCCTTTAGTCTTAATTCAATCTTTCCCAACAACAGTTGGGTGGTGACTCCAAAATTAAACAAAGTTCCTAACTCAAGTCAAGGATCTATATTAGATGAGCATGGGGTCCAGTCTAGATCGGATTGGGAATGGGAAAATTCAAAAATTAGACTCGACAGGATGGCGACTCCACTTTATCCTGTTGCTAACTTTTCAGGGATTAGCTAGGTTTAGCTTTCTTTACTATGGAGTCTGCATGCATGCATGTGTTCATAGATGCGGTCGAACCCGGACCGTCCTAAAACCCTAAGACGGGGAGCCATTGTGTAGGTTTCGGGCGAAGTGAGTTGATCACCGTTCAGGACCGATTAAGCTACCCCACCTAATGCTTCGATATGGCCTGAGATCCATTTCTCCGAGAATACGGGAGGCCATAGAGCTTGGGGACCAGTTAGAACCAACCTATTTGCATACATAACATCATGGGTTGACAATTGTTGATGATGTAATATTTGTTGTTTTATTCAATGGAGTTCAGATCAATTTCCCTGTAATGTTATAGTTCTGGTTGTAATTAGGAAAATTTCTTGTTGTAATAGATGGCTAGCACCGCAGTCGACCGTCTACTTCGCAAGGAAATTCGGGTGTACAAACCTTTGGACCCAAAGTTGGTACTGGACCATTGGTTTACCTTGTACAACCCAGAGGAGCAGGCGTTCATCCAGCAAAAGATAGGCCCCATCCTCTCACTAACAAAAATAGAGGTGAATCTGCCTTTGGTACGGGCCATGCTCCAGTTATGGGAAATTGAGCCCGCAGCTTTCTTTATCGGGCCGCATGAAATCACCCCTACCCTGGAAGAGTACACCCAGCTGCTACAGGCTCCAGCACTGACTGATCAAATCTATATGCCAGATCTCGAGGCCGAGCCAGCCGGTTCCTTCAACAGACTACTAAGCATCCGCAAAACAGCAGTCAACAAAGCCCTAGTAGACTGTAATGGATACTGCAAACGGATGGACGATTTGGAAGCCTGGTTCATTACCCGAGAAGACAATGGGGATAGAAAAGACATACTGTGTGGGGACCCCAAGACTTACAGACAGAGAAGGGTGAATGCTTTCATCTTGACAGCTTTCGCCACCATACTATTTCCCACCGGAACTTTCTATGTTGACTACCGGGTTGCAGAGCTGGTGACCCAATTCCTGGAAGGAAGATCTTACATCCCGGCTCTATTGGCTGAACAGATTCGAAACTTGAACTTCCTCAAGAAGAAAGGCCATGGGATCCTCCGCTCAAGCATCAACCTTATGCTGATATGGTTCATAAGACACCTTAAGTGTTTCAGGTTGAACATGGTCCAGAAAACCTTGGCCTAGCAGGTGGACCTTGTGGATTCATGCGTAGAAAAGATAAAGCTACCTGATGACCTTACCAGCCACAGTTGGGTAGAAGTGCTTAGAAACATCAGTGTTGAGGATATTCTGTGGACGGCCAGGTGGAGTTACTGCGACAAAATTATTTTGACCTGCAGTAATTTTCAAGTCGTGCCTTTGATCGAAATCAATGGATGTATTAGATATCACCCCAATTCAGTTCAGTGGTCCGCCAGTTTGGTAGTATCCAAGACATAGTTTATCGGCCCTCGCTGGAAGCAGTCACCTTCGAGTACCAAGATCCAAACCTGCTAGTGGCTGAAAAGTTTGCTAAGCTAGCAGAGGTCAAAGCACTTTGGGAAGCAAGAATTGAAAGTCTGAATGTAGACCTTGGGGAGCTAGATGGCGAAGTGGGAAAGCACCAAGCCACCTGAGAGTTTGTAATCCGCCAACTGTACCAGACAGGAGAAAGAGCATACCGGGTTCCAAATGTCACTCAACCAAGGCCAGACAAAGTAAATCCAGAGCTAGAAATCTACCTAGAGCAGGTCAACGCCCGGATGGAGGTATACTTTGAAGCTGCAGATTATAAGAAAGATGATAGAGCCATTTTATACTCAATCTTTATAGTATAAATTGTGTTAAATTATTATTGATTTTATAGAAATCATAAGGAAATGGTACTTTAATTCTATCATCGTGATAAATCAAGTTAAATGGAGTCAAGGATGCTAATTCAAGTATTTTAGAGAAGTCATCTACAACTTGGATCAAGACAAGGAATTACACCACCGGAGGAAGCACGGTTTGAGGCACGACCAAGGTCCAAACCGTGTTACACACTGGACAAGAAGGCGAAAATGAGGACTTTGAACAGAGAGAGACACGGCTTAAGGCACGGCCGTGGTGGAAGCCGTGGGAGAAACCGTGCTTGGAGCCGTGGTGGAAGTTAGGTGTGCCAAGGAGAAGAAAGTGTGGAACATCAACCAGATGAAGGCACGGCTTGAAATCTAGCCGTGGGTGTAACCGTGGTACATACTGGACACGAATGAAGACTTGGAGATTATGCACAGATTAAGGCACGACTTGAAATATGGCCGTGTGTGTAACCATGGTTCACACTGGGCGCGGATGAAGACTTAAAGAATATGCACAGAGGATGGCACGGCTTAACCTACGGCCGTGTGGTAGGGCGTGCCAGGCAGACGAATCTTCACTTCTCGAAATCTACTTGGAAAAGGAAAGATATTTTCGTATCTTGCTAGCAAAAGATCACATGCCATCTCCCTAACAATATAAATAGAACCAACCCTAGAGGGTTAGGACAACCTTTTGAATCTTTGAATCTGGAATCACCTTGGAGACAAGAAGGAAACGCGGAGGCAGAGCAAGCAACCGGGTTCATTATGTTTTTATTTTTATTTTTCGTTTTATTGATGAACATGAGTAGCTAAGCTACTTTTCTAGCCAAAGGGTCATAGATGTTTAATTCTCCACGAATTGTGAGGTCTAATTGACTTGTATTTATTCTATTCTTTGCTTTCGGGTATTCATATATCTTCTGATCGTTTTGTCATTATTATCTTTGTTGATTGGTATGAATAGAGCTCTTCTACTTAATTAGCAAGTTAATATATTGTCAACTAGCACGTCAAATCCGTAATTGTTTGATTGTTCTAGTCTTAGTGACGCAATAACATGTTTGGTTATAAAAGAGATGATCGAATTCATATTATGAAGGTGTGTGATCACGTTTAAATAGGTTATCTTATAATCTACTGACATGAATTGGTGGTCTCTCTAGATCTTAATGCTATTGATAGATTAAATCCTAAGCGCTTGTCTAGGGTTGTTTAATCAATAAGAGAAATAATTCAAAGCGCTTGTCTGAGGTTATCGAGGAAGTAAGGAGAGATAGGTTGTTAGAGCTTGTTAATAACCATAACCAGTTTATCTAGGAACAAGAATAGAGAACATTTGCATCGATGATCATTTCCTTGAATTAAACTATCTTGATTCCTTTGGCTAGGCTTTTTATCAATATACAAATTTCTTATCTTGTTTTAACTTTATTCGATTCACAAACCAAACCCCCCATTTTCCTTTTCCTTTTTATTCTCCTTGGATAGAAATAAATTTAACCAATCTCTGTGGATTCGACCCTACTCACCACTATATGCAAATCATATAATTGGCTAGGAGTAGGTTTTATTTTTGTTGGATTCAACACCCATCAAATTTTGGCGCCGTTGCCGGGGATTGGTGTCAAATTTATTTCTATTCTTGTATGACTCGTTCTTCTCAGACAGGTGAACTAATTTATAATCCGGAGATTGAGAAGACTCTAAAGAGACTACGACAAGAAGCTAGATCATCCACTAGACCGAACTTAGTATCGGACTTGTCTGATTCTGAAAACGAGGACGACATGGCAAATCTCGAGAGAACCTTAAGGGAGTTGACTGCACCGGATGTGAATCAACAACCACTTTGTATTCACTATCCCGAACTAGCTGTGGAATTCGAATTGAAATCTGGGTTGATACATCTGCTACCTACATTTCATGGTCTTGAGAATGAAGATCCTCATAAGCATTTGAAAGAGTTCCATATAGTGTGTTCTAGTATGAGGCCGCAAGGAATAACCGACGATCAAATCAAGCTACGTGCTTTTCCATTTTCTTTAAGTACTAAAGCTAAAGATTGGTTGTTTTATTTGCCTCCAAGTTCTATCACCACTTGGACAGATATGGTAAGACTCTTCTTGGACAAATTCTTCCCCGCATCCAGAGCCGCTGGTATAAGAAGAGAAATTTGTGGTATAAAACAAAGGGACACCGAGACTCTTCATGAGTATTGGGAGAGGTTCAAGCAACTGTGTGCAAGCTGCCCACAACATGGGATATCTGAACAACTCCTCATCCAATATCTCTACGAAGGCCTACTTCCGATGGAAAGAAAGATGATGGATGCTGCAAGTGGAGGCGCCATAGTAAACAAAACCCCTGGTCAAGCTAGGGAATTGATCTCCATTATGGCTGCCAATTCGCAACAATTTGGGTATAGGCATGATGCATCTTCAAGGAAGGTAAATGAGGTAAGTGTGTCTAACCTTGAACATCAAATTTCTAATCTAACCTCCCTTGTGCAGCAGCTAGCTCTTGGAAAAACACAGCAGGTGAAGGCTTGTGGAATTTGTGCTGCTCCTAATCATCCGACCGACATGTGCCCCACATTGCAAGATGACAATCATGAACACGCCAATGTTGTAGGCGGATTTCCAGGACAACCGCAGAGGAAGTATGATCCCTATTCAAATACTTACAATCCCGAATGGAGGGATCATCCTAACTTCCGATATGGCAATAACCCACAAAGTTTCCAACAATTCCAGCCTAAGCCATCACACCAAGTATCACAGGCTCCTTCCACTTCAGGTATGTCCCTTGAGGAAATTGTTAAATCACTTGCCGTTAATACAAAACAATTTCAGGATGAAACAAAGCAAAGCATTCAAAACTTGGAGAATCAGGTAAGCCAACTTGCTTCTGCTGTAAACAGATTAGAAACTCAAGGTAAGTTACCTTCTCAAACTATTACAAACCCGAAGCAAAGTGTTAACACAATTACCTTGAGAAGTGGAACAGAATTGCAGGGATCAAATAAGAAAGGACACCCATCTACTCTTGAGGAAGAGACTAAGAAAGAAAATTCAACTCCGAACCAGCAAGACAACCAGATTAGCAAGTCTCTAGTTGAGCCATCGAAGGTCACATTGATACCACCTCCTTTCCCCTCCAGATTAGCGAAATCCAAGAAGGAAGCGGAAGAAAAAGAGATTCTGGAAACGTTTCGTAAAGTCGAGGTAAATATTCCTTTACTTGATGCAATTAAGCAAATACCGCGCTATGCTAGATTCCTCAAGGACTTGTGCACTAACAAAAGGAAGCTGAAAGGCAATGAAAAGATTAGTGTGAGTGAAAATGTTTCAGCTATTATTCAGACGAAGCTTCCTCCTAAATATAAGGACCTAGGTATGTTCGTCATTCCTTGCAAAATAGGTAGTCTTGGAATCGCTAAAGCCATGTGTGATCTAGGAGCTTCTATTAATGTCATGCCTTTGTCTGTTTATCAACGTTTAAATGTTGGTCCTTTAAAGGAAACGGGTATTATTGTTCAACTTGCTGATAGGTCCAATGTTTATCCTGAGGGAGTTCTAGAGGATGTTTTAGTTCAAGTCAATGGGTTGGTTTTTCCTGCTGATTTTATGTGCTTGACATGGACGATAGTGATTCTCATACTTCATCACTGATATTATTAGGGCGACCATTCCTTAAGACTTCTAAAACGAAAATCGATGTAAATGATGGCACCCTCACTATGGAATTTGATGGTGAAGTGATTAAATTTAACATTTATGATGCCATGAAACATCCTAACGATATCTCTCCTGTTTTTGTTATGGATGCTATTAACCCATCACCACAAGCACCAAGGCTGGAATCAAAATCCTTATCCGAATATTTAGCCAGGAACGTCTAGCCAAAGACGTTAAAGAAAGGCGCTTCATGGGAGGCAACCCATGTAAAAAAAAAAAAGTTTTGTTTTGCATTAGTTTTGGTTTGTTTTAGTTTTGTTTTGTTTTAGTTTAGTTTGTTTTGATTTTAGTGTAGTTTTGAACTCTTTGGATCGGCTGCAACAAGGATACATATCATTAGATGACACTTTCCAGAGCTTAAAGGGAGCACCCCAATACCAGAGAAGTACCAATATTTCCTTTCTCTTATTCTCTAATGTCCTTTGTGTTGTTAATTCCTCTTCAATTGTACTGAATTAGGAACGGTGAGGACACTGTTCAAGCTAAGTATGGGGGAGAGGATAATAAAATATAGAGAATAGAGAACTAACTTATACTCTGAATGTTTGTCCTTAAGCAATTTTAAGCCAAAGTTTTTCAAAATTATCATGAAATCTAGAGATTGTACTAAATGTTGTAATAAGCATCTACAAAATGTGAAATTGACTTGTTCAAATGCTTTACTCACCCACTGCTGTGATTAGAATACATGGTTAAAATTAAGTAGTGAAATCTTTAAGAAACAAATTTACCTTGTATTTAGCTTTAGAATTGGAAGTCTAAGAGTAAGTCGAGTCCCTAAGTGAAAAATAAACAAGTTTACTTCTAGGTTATATTAGCTACTGTATACTCTTTGAAGTTGTTTGTAAAGCAATCATAACACTTAAAAAAAAAAAGAATCAAGCATAGCCATTACTCCAATGATTCAACTAATTGAGTTAAGAGTATTCAAACTTGAATGTTAGAGTGAGGAAGAGTCCGTAGGGGTATCTCAAAACCGGTCACTTGAGTGATGAGCTCGGGATGTTGCCGACTCAATGAACTCACTATAACGATAAGGGCGAAAAAGGCAAAAGTTCATGAAAAGAAGTGGGCAAAAAACCCGTCAAAATAGATGCTTGAATAAATCAAAAGAACATGAATGTGAACATTCATTGAATAAAACAAAGATGTATAAAAGGGAGAATATCTAGCAAAGAGCTTATACCATATGCTTTTACTTTATACTGCAAGGATTATATGCTTGATAATATCCAATGAAGTTTAATTGGGTGTTTTTCCTTAGTGGATTAAGTATTTACTTTTGGAATAAAAATTCTTTTGCTAAACATGAGGATTAAAGTTTGTTTTGTTTAGATTAGCTATTGAATTTTGTCCATAGTAATTTGATCATAGGAAACCAATTGGGTTGAAGTAGTAGACATTAAATTACAAGTCATGAATTACAAATGAATAGATGCTTGGAATGATGAAAGAAAGTTTGTATAATCTATGACAGATTTCTCAATTGATTTGATGCAATTGCTTGAGGACAAGCAAGAGTTTAAGTGTGGGGGAATTTGATAGAGCCATTTTATACTCAATCTTTATAGTATAAATTGTGTTAAATTATTATTGATTTTATAAAAATCATAAGGAAATGGTACTTTAATTCTATCATCGTGATAAATCAGGTTAAATGGAGTCAAGGATACTAATTCAAGTATTTTAGAGAAGTCATCTACAACTTGGATCAAGACAAGGAATTACACCACCGGAGGAAGCACGGTTTGAGGCACGGCCAAGGTTCAAACCGTGTTACACACTGGACAAGAAGGCGAAAATGAGGACTTTGAACAGAGAGAGACACGGCTTAAGGCACGGCCGTGGTGGAAGCCGTGGGAGAAACCGTGCTTGGAGCCATGGTGGAAGTTAGGTGTGCCAAGGAGAAGAAAGTGTGGAACATCAACCAGATGAAGGCACGGCTTGAAATCTAGCCGTGGGTGTAACCGTGGTACACACTGGACACGAATGAAGACTTGAAGATTATGCACAGATTAACGCACGGCTTGAAATATGGCCGTGTGTGTAACCGTAGTTCACACTGAGCGCGGATGAAGACTTGAAGAATATGCACAGAGGATGGCACGGCTTGACCCACGGACGTGTGGTAGGGCGTGCCAGACAGACGAATCTTCACTTCTCGAAATCTACTTGGAAAAGGAAAGATATTTTCGTATCTTGCTAGCAAAAGATCACATGCCATCTCCCTAACAATATAAATAGAAGCAATCCTAGAGGGTTAGGACAACCTTTTGAATCTTTGAATCTGGAATCACCTTGGAGACAAGAAGGAAACGCGGAGGCAGAGCAGGCAACCGGGCTCATTATGTTTTTATTTTTATTTTTCGTTTTATTGATGAACATGAGTAGCTAAGCTACTTTTCTAGCCAAAGGGTCATAGATGTTTAATTCTCCACGAATTGTGAGGTCTAATTGACTTGTATTTATTCTATTCTTTGCTTTCGGGTATTCATATATCTTCTGATCGTTTTGTCATTATTATCTTTGTTGATTGGTATGAATAGAGCTCTTCTACTTAATTAGCAAGTTAATATATTGTCAACTAGCACGTCAAATCCGTAATTGTTTGATTGTTCTAGTCTTAGTGATGCAATAACATGTTTGGTTATAAAAGAGATGATCGAATTCATGTTATGAAGGTGTGTGATCATGTTTAAATAGGTTATCTTATAATCTACTGGCATGAATTGGTGGTCTCTCTAGATCTTAATGCTATTGATAGATTAAATCCTAAGCGCTTGTCTAGGGTTGTTTAATCAATAAGAGAAATAATTCAAAGCGCTTGTCTGAGGTTATCGAGGAAGTAAGGAGAGATAGGTTATTAGAGCTTGTTAATAACCATAACCAGTTTATCTAGGAACAAGAATAGAGAACATTTGCATCGATGATCATTTCCTTGAATTAAACTATCTTGATTCCTTTGGCTAGGCTTTTTATCAATATACAACTTTCTTATCTTGTTTTAACTTTATTCGATTCACAAACCAAACCCCCCCATTTTCCTTTTCCTTTTTATTCTCCTTGGATAGAAATAAATTTAACCAATCTCTGTGGATTCGACCCTACTCACCACTATATGCAAATCATATAATTGTCTAGGAGTAGGTTTTATTTTTGTTGGATTCGACACCCATCAAAAGACATCTGGAAGGGACGATTCAAGGAATCCGACCAAAGGAACAAAGCTTTGGAAGCCCAGTTAGAAAAG
This sequence comes from Laguncularia racemosa, assembly GCA_037954665.1. Taxonomy (NCBI): domain Eukaryota; kingdom Viridiplantae; phylum Streptophyta; class Magnoliopsida; order Myrtales; family Combretaceae; genus Laguncularia; species Laguncularia racemosa. Next base: position 487,595 of record JBBMOL010000166.1, read on the forward strand.
ACCAAAGCCAGAGTCGAAGAACTGGAAGCCGTCATCAACGGGAAGTTTAAGCCTCCATAACAGAAGACCAAAAGAGCTAGAAAATAGATCATCATTTGTAATCTTTTACTTTGATTATCGAACTCCAAAATTTCCAATATTAATAAAAGTAAAAGTTTCAATATTACATCGTCAATCAATTGTCAACCCTTTTTATTATTATTTTTTTTAAACATCCGTGTGACACATACATAGCATCTTGCATACATTTTACTAAATAAAAAACAAAATGCGCGCCAGGTATCAAGATAGCTCCCAAGCAACCGAACCCTCCCAGAAGCCCAATTCGCACACGTTCAAGAACAAAAATGGCCAACAGTAGCGACAACCGCAACAACATAAATGCTGAAGCTGCCTCAGACTCCAGGATCGTATCCCTAGAACAAACGGTCCAACAATTGGCTGCCCAGGTCCACCTCCTAACTGAAAGCATCGGCCTCCTTCGCACCACTCAGCCAACCTAGGAAGAACATTCAAGGGCCAGGAAAGGGAAAGCAGTAGAGGGATAGCCTCCAGAGTATGAAGAAATCAATTCCCACCTTAACCCGGCTTTTGAATATGAGCCGAAGATCAACCAGGGGCCAACCTCTTACAACTTGAAGAGAGAGATGGAAGAGAGACAGAAGGAAATGGAGAAGAGACTCTTCCAGCAGCTCCATGATAAGATGAAAACAATTGAGGGTCCTAACGGTTTCGAGCAGGCCGGGATCACCAGTCTGCCAATGTATAGGGAAAAGGTATACCCTGAGAAGTTCAAAATCCCGGAGTTTGAAAAATATGATGGGACCGGGTGCCCCAAAATGCATACCAGGCTATATGCCCGAAAGATGAGCAAGTATGCTCAATACGACCAACTCATGATCCAAACCTTTCAAGACAGCCTCACAGGTCCTGCATTAGTCTGGTACGCCCACCTGGACTTCAACAGTGTCAACACCTGGGAAAAGCTAGCCCGGGCGTTCTATGACCAGTACAAGTTCAATATTGAAGTCGCTCCATCTGTGATTGATCTGGGAAGTCTACGGAAAAGACATCCTGAGCCGTTTAAGGAATATGCCCAACGCTGGAGAGCCCAGGCCGCTAGAGTAGCAATCCCAATCTCTGAGAAGGAGTTGACATCCATATTTGTCAACACCCTGGACAAGACCTACTTTTTACATCTAGTAGGCCAGACCTCATCCAGTTTTGCAGAGGTGGTAGCTGCAGGATGTCGAATTGAAAATACCATCACCACCGGCTGACTCCAAACAATGGATCCTCCCAGGGTTACACCAACACAAAGGCCCTTAGGAGGAAATAGAGCTAAGGAGTCTACCATCAGCACAGTCCATTCCGGTAAGGCAGAAAAAGTTGGGACTCGTGTGACATTCCAGACCATGAGTACCCCAGCCCAACAATCCACAACAAGTCATACCCAGGCTGCCAGGGTCCTAAGGCAGTTCACTCCAATCCCCATACCGCTCAGTCAGGTCTTTGCTCGGTTGAGGGCAGACAACTTGATCAGCTTCGAGATCCCCAACGATCAGTACAAGCCCAAGAATTTCGACTCAAGCCTTAAGTGTGACTACCATATGGGTCAGGAGGGGCATTCTACAAATAGGTGCTGGAGGCTCCGGCACAAGATCCAAGACTTAATCGATGCAGGAATCATACAGCTGGATTTTGTGAACACCCTAGCACCCAATGTCAACACCAACCCGCTGCCCAATCATAGGCCCACCATTAACATGGTCACATCTGAGGAGTCAACTCCCAAGGAAGCCCCTAAGCAGAAGACGACGAACCAACAGAAGAAGCAACCCCATCAAGCGCTAGAAGAAGCACCAAAAGCACACATTAAAAGAAGGTGGTTAGCCGGAGACCCAACAGTCGGTACTTTGGGAGAGTCACACGGGAGGTTCGAATACTTGGTAAGCTATTCTTACACCCTAACTGAGTATGGGCCGCCTAGTGGATGGGGGCCGGAATTTGAGAAGGAAGACAACCCTCTAAAGGAAGAGGAAAAGATTATAAACATGATCAACTCTCATCAGAAGCCTAGGGTTGTAAAGTGCTATAAGGGACAACCAGCTGAGATACAGATCCCAAGGAAAAGATATGTATTTAATGTCCCGATACCGGCAGAAAGTTACAAGGCTGCACCTTTCGACTATCGGGCCATCGAACAAGAGCGACCTCCTATGGTGGGAGGAATCACCCGCTCTGGGAGAATATATGATCCAAAGTATAAAAGCCCGACTGAAGAGCCCAACGTGGAGAAAGGAGAGGAAGAGGAAGAGGGACTCGCTGCGTTTACAAAGATGGTCAAGGCAAGTGAATACAAGATAATGGAACAACTAAATAAAGTTCCAACACAGGTATCACTCATGGGCCTTCTTACAGCATCCGAGCCCCATAGGGAAGCACTCTTTAAAGTGCTCAAACAGATTCAAGTCCCAGAAGGCATCGCTACAGACAAGATAAGTCACGTGGCGGACTCTATTTTTACAATGGACCAGATATCTTTCTCTCCGGAAGAGCTAGGAGAAGTGGGGGACCAACATACCAAACCGTTATTCATAGTGGTCAGGTGCAATGACACCATTGTCTCCCAGGTACTCATCGACAACGGATTGTCCCTCAACGTTTGCCCATTGGCAACTCTCGACTTATTGGGGGTCGATCCAAGCAACATAAAACCTAGCTCCACGGTGGTTAGAGCTTTCGATGGGTCGAAAAGAGATATAGTAGGGGAGATCAACCTACCAGTGGAAATTGGTCCACAAGTATTCCACATATCTTTCTAGGTCCTCGATATCCCAAGATCTTTCAACCTACTCTTGGGAAGACCCTGGATACATGCTGCTGGAGCCATCCCCTCTAGTCTCCACCAAAGGGTCAAATTCATTGCAAACGGGCAGATAGTCACTGTACTCGGCGAGCAGGATTACGCTATATATAAAGAGACTGCCATACCATATATCGGGGAGGAAGGTTCAGAAGACCTGGGACTACAAATTTTCAATGAAGTGAACGTAGTGACCAACAAGGAGGGCCTTCAGTTTAAAGAGGGGCAGCAAGGGACGTTTGGACTGGGGTACGTTCCTACAGCTGAAGAAGAAGCACAAGCAAGAGGTGTCAAAGGCAGAATGAAGGGGAAGCCGATCGACACCCAGATGTGCATCCCACCTCTCCAACAATCTTTCCGAAAGCCAAATATCATTCAAGAGCTTCGGATAAACGAAGGTGACGCCAGTAAAGGGAAACTAACCCCCCGCACGTCCAACCAGCATCCGGCTCTGAACAATTGGTTTTGTTATCCTATCAATAGCTCTAGGTTAGCTCAAAAGTAGAGAATAGTTATTGAACAAATTTTTGAGACTCTTTATCAATTCAATTACAGTCTGTTTTTCTTCTTATATATATGCTTTCATTTTTACTTTACCCAGATCTCCTACCATCGAACATCAGGGATATTTCGCGCAGGTAGAAAATAAAAACGCTGATATCGTTTCCAACGCCGCTGGGTCAGTTGTTGAAGGCGATATCCTTGACTACGAAATAATACAAGAAAATTAGCAAAAACATGAACAAAGCGGAATTTCGATCGACAAGCCGGTGGAGACAGTAAATCTAGGAAGTATGGAAAACCCTAAAAACCTCAAAATCGGGACCAGTTTGAGTGCCGAGCAAAAATGTGAGATAACCGAGCTATTAACAGAATACGCGGATGTGTTTGCCTGATTATATGGTGACATGCTAGGACTAGACCAATCAATAGTGGTTCATAGGCTTCCCACAAGGGAAGATGTCAAACCTAAAAAATAAAAACTGAGAAGATTTAGGCTTGGCATCTTGTTAAAGATTAAGGAGGAAGTCAAGAAACTGCTAGAAATAGGGTTCATCGAAGTATCCGACTACCCAGAATGTGTAGCAAATATAGTCCTTGTTATGAAAAAGAACGGAAAAGTACGCGTATGCGTAGACTTCCGGGACTTAAACCAAGCTACGCCAAAGGATAATTTCCCCCTACCTCACATTGATGTTCTAGTAGACAATACTGCAGGAAACCATCTCTTCTCGTTCATGGACGGTTTCTCAGGATATAATCAAATAAAAATGGTTGAAGAAGATAAAACCAAAACGACTTTCATCACAACATGGGGAACTTTCTGTTATAAAGTCATGCCCTTCGGTTTTGAAGAACGTTGGGGCAACGTATCAGAGAGCCATGGTCGCAATACTTCACGACATGATGCATCGAGAGGTTGAAGTAAATGTCGACGACATGATAGCCAAATCTAAAGAAGGAGAAAGCCATATAGATGTCCTGAGGAAATTGTTTAAGTGACTGAGAAAATTCCAGCTCAAGTTAAACCCAGAGAAATGCACTTTCGGGGTCACAACGGGGAAATTGTTAGGGTTTGTCATAAGCTAGGACGACATTAAAATCGATCCTGACAAAGTAAAGTCTATATTAGAGTTACCTTCCCCACGTTCCGTTAAAGAAGTAAGAAGCTTATTGGGGAGATTAAATTATATAGCTCGTTTTATCTCACAACTCACTGACAAATGCCGGCCACTTTTCCGTCTGTTGAAGAAGAACGCCACAATAGAATGGGACGACGAATGTAAAGAAGCATTCTAGACAATCAAAGACTACCTTATAAAACCTCCGATCTTGATAGTCCCGAAGCAAGGGAAGTCGTTATTCTTATACCTTATTATACTCCCTGAGTCCATGGGATGCATATTGGGGCAGAAAGATGATGAGGGAAGGGAGCGTTCCATTTATTACTTGAGCAAGAAGTTCACGGATGGAGAACAGAGATACTCGGAGGTAGAGAAGACTTGTTGTGCTCTAATTTGGGTCATGCATCGACTAAGGTAATACACCCTTTTCGAGTCTATTTTTTTGAATTCTCATTCCTAATCCGATCTAGACTAAACCCTATGCTCATCTAATGTAGATCCTCGACTTGAATTAGGAATTTCATTTGATTTTTGGAGTCGCCATCCAACTGTTGTTGGGAAATATTGAATTAAGACTAAAGGAGAGGATTAGTCTTAATTTAAACCACTAGTCGTTGTGATTTCCTCTTCTCGTTTTTGTGAAAAGAGGAAAAGGGAAAATCAGAGTTTCTAAGTCCGGAGGCTAACCTATTAAAACCTTACGATTACCACCTAGTCTCCTAAAATTGTTCCCATCTAGAAATGTCTTTTGTTTCCGTTACTTTTTATTATGTTTTTTATTAATCTAAGAAAATGATTTTTTATTTCATTTTTTATAGGTTGACCCAAATGGGTGCCTACGTACCTGCTAGTCAAGATCAAACAAGCCGTAGTTCGCTTTTTCTGAAAATATTTAGTGGGTTTGTGAATTTTAATTTGAAAATCTCTTTCAATTTATGTTTTTAACATTTTTGGGATTTTTCTAAAAAATCTAAGCCTAAGCTTAATAATTCGATTTTTGAAAATAATTTTTTAGGGAAAGCATCAATTTTTTATTTATTTGAGAAAATGATTTTTCTAAGTGATAAAACTCATTTTTTTTCTACTTTTATAATTTTTGAATTTTTATTAATTTAATTTTTTATTATTATTTTATTATTTTGTGATTTTTTATGATTTTTATGATTTTGTATTTTTTTTTTCGATTTTTCCTTATTCTTCTACAATTTTTATGAGTTTTCATGATTTTTTTATAGTTTTGTTATTTTTTTATATTATAATTTTTATTAATTTTTCATAATTTTTGTTAAAACTTTTATCCTAAATTATTATCTATCTTATTTTAAAACCTAAAGTTTTATTATTATTTTTCTAATATTTATATTGTTTTTCTACATTTTCATTATTTTTTTATTTTTTTATATATTTTTTGTTATTTTTCTACATTATTAAATCCTAAAGAAATCTAATTTCTAATATTTTCCTATTTATGGAAATATAAATGAAACATAAATAAATAAATAAATAAATAACAAACAAATTAATAAATAACAAAATAATAATCAAATCGGAATAAAAATAAATAAATAAAGTAAATAAATAAATTAGAAAAAATCGGGAAAATCCGACTTACCTGGATCCGAGTCGGTGCGTGGGTCGGGTCGGTCGAGCACGGCGGCGGAGAGTGCTCGTTCACGGCGTTCCAGCGGCCTTTTGCAACGGGTGAGGTGTCGAATCTTAGGTTCTCGAGGATGGTGAATCCAATGGTGGCGATGGTTTGCTCTTAGAATGTCTCCTAGTGGTGGCTCAACTCTTGATCGGCGGTCGAAGGTTCAAACTCTTCCAGCGGACTTTGATTCTCTCACTTTCTCTTGATTTTGATCTGTGTTTTTAGCTTCCTCCCCTCCTCCTCTATTTATAGGCACTTGAAATCGAGCTGGATAAGCTCGGATTTCCTCCGATCGAAGCAAATCGGATCGACGGTTAAATAAACCAACTCCGATTCGTGTAAATCCTTTGATTTGTTGAGATTTGATTCCAATTGGATGATTTTTATCTCAATTCTGTTGAAGATCTGTCGGATTTGTGCAAAAAATCGAATCGAAACGGCCGAAATTCGAATTTTTCCTTCGCCGGCGATCTCGAACCCAAGGTAGGAAATGATCATGCGCCCGGCGCGTGCATTCCCTCCAGCCAATTAGAGGCTGCCACGTGTCTTGGGTGAGTAAGAAAAACACAAAACGCGGAAACTGCTTCCCCCGCGTTTCGAACCTGCGATCGAGCCCTCCTGCACGCCTTAGGCCATGGTCCGGACCAGCTGGGCTAGCCCATTTTCCTGATTTTATTCATTTCACAAATTGCATATATGCAATGCGATTTTTTATTTTTTTGTATTTTTTGAAATTTCAAAAATTTGTAAAAAATTATTTATTATTCATTATAGCCATTTCTGAAATCATTTTTCAAAATTGATGTGTTTTCCTATTTATTTTTATTTTTTTGAATATTTTTATTATTTATGCTAAATTAGAGAAAAATTGAAAAAATTTTAAAATTGATTATCATTTATTATTGTTCATTCCTAGGGCAAAAATGGGGTGTTTACAACCCTTTACTATCATATTAAGCTACTGACAAAGCATGATCCCTTGAAATACTTGGCAGAGAAACCAACTTTGATAGGGAGAATCTTTAAATGGCAAATGCTCTTATCCGAGTTTGACATCACATACATAAATCAGAACACGATGAAAGGGCAAGCCTTAGCCGACCAATTAGCAGAACACCCTGTTGAGACAGATTCCCAAGAACTACAAGCCCATTTTCTAGATGAAAATATATTAACAGTAGAAGATATACTGGTAGAAGACTTTCGGATAGAGCAGAACCCGAAATGGAAACTGTTTTTCGATGGAGCCTCCAACGTATTCAGTTGCGGAGTTGGGGCAATATTAATATCCCCAGATGGCACTCAGTTCCCGCAGCGACACGACTTACATTTCCCTATACCAATAATATCGCAGAATATGAGGCATGCATTCTTGGCCTTAAAATGGCCTGCCGAATGGAAATCCACGAATTAGAAGTATACGGAGACTCGTCGCTCATCATACTACAGATAAGAGGGGAATACAAGACTAAAGACCCTAAACTGGTACTGTATCATCAACACTTGACAGAGCTAATTGAAGAATTCAAGGCAATCACTTTCACATACATCCCGAGAACTCAGAATCAGTTTGCAGACGCACTAGCCACACTAGCATGTATGATCCAGATAATAGGGGGAGCCGAAGTTCAACCGATGAAAATAGACATCGAAAGTCGGCCCGCCTACTGTTTAACCATTGAAAAGATACAAGATGACAAACCCTGGTATCAGGACATCAAAACCTTCCTCCAAGAAAGTAAGTACCCTGAAATGGCTAGCAAGAATGACCAAAGAACACTCAGAAGGTTAGCAAGTCATTTCTTACTAAGTGGGTCTATACTCTACAAAAGATCATCTGATACCACCTTGTTAAGATGTGTGGACAAAAATGAAGCTTGTGAACTGATGAAGGAAGTACATGAAGGAGTATGTGGACCTCATATGAATAGCTACATGTTGGCCCGAAAAATCATGAGGTTAGGATATTATTGGTTGACCATTGAATCGGATTGCATAAAATATGTTAAGCACTGTCATTTGTGCCAAGTCTACGCAAATTGGATAAATGCTCCGCCCAACGAGCTACACCTGTTGTCAGCACCATGGCCTTTCTCCATGTAGGGAATCGACATAATTGGCCCAATCACTCCGACAGCATCCAATGGCCACAGATTCATACTGGTAGCAATCAATTACTTTACCAAATGGGTAGAAGCTTCGTCATATGCCAATGTCACCAAAGGGGTAATAGTCCGCTTCTTGAAAAGGGACATAATAGCCCAATATGGAGTTCCTGAGTCCATCATCACCGACAACGGTACCAATCTTAATAACAAATCAATGACAGGTTTATGTCAACAATTCCACATAAACCATAGAAATTCAACTCCCTACCGACCTCAGATGAATGGGGCAGTAGAAGCAGCTAACAAGAATATCAAAAAGATCATCGAGAAAATGACAACTACTTACAAAGATTGGCACGAAATGTTACCGTTTGCTCTCATGGTTTATAGGACTTCAATAAGAACATCTACTGGAGCTACCCCATATTCATTGGTATATGGTACTGAAGTAGTGCTACCGATTGAAGTCGAAATACCATCATTTAGAATCTTGTTAGAAACTCAGCTAACCGAATCAGACTAGGTAAGGAAGAGGCTTGATCAGCTAAATCTGATTGATGAGAAAAGACTTACCGCACCATGTCATGGCCAGTGTTACCAACAAAGGATGGCCCGAGCATTTAACAAGAAAATGAGGCCCCGATACTTCAAAGAAGGGGATTTGGTGCTAAGGAAGGTTCTCCCGAATGCCCAAGACTCTAGAGGGAAATTTACCCTAAACTATGAAGGCCCTTATGTGGTGAAAAAGGTTCTGTTAGGAGGTGCTTTGATACTGACTTAAATGGATGGTCCGGAATTGAGAGACCCCAATAACACAGATGCTGTAAAGATGTACTATCCTTAGGTAAGGGAATTGAAATTTTGCTAATGTTTATGAAAGCCAAAGTTCGATACAAATTTCGTTGAGTCGAGTTTTTACTTTTTACAAGCAAAGTTAATATCCCTAAATGGTCAATAATCCAAATCAATTCACACCACAACAAATACTCCTAAACACATTACCCACCACTTCACCAATAAAAGATAAACACTACAATGATAATGAATCTCAATGTATTTGGTAATATAATTCTATCTACTTTTGAGCATTAGAACTTAGTGCATTAGTAGGATAACATTACCGTCAAAAGAGCCTTGCGCATAAGAAAGGAAGCACATCAAGATTTTCAACCCCGTGTCAAGATGACAAGAAGTGAAGCAGAAGCAAACCAGCACGAAGGTTCGGTTGTTTGGTTGCCATCCACGATAAATTGGCAAGCATATTAAAATGAATAACTATCATCATATCATGAAAAGCATCACATCATTTAGCTCAGTCAGTAGAAAACATATTCAAAAAGCATAAGATGAGTCAGCCCATAGTGAGTCACTTGTCTAAACATCCCCTTTAATAGGGTAGTCAACCCATAGGGGGCACTTTCCTAAATATTTGTTCTCAAGGTTAGCCCATATGGGGCACTTTTTAAGACATTCTATCATAGGTTAGTCAGCACATAGGGAGCACTTTCCTAAACATCTGTTCTCAAGGTCAGCCTATAGGGGGCACTTTTTGAGACATTCTATCATAGGTTAGTCAGCCCATAGAGGGCACTTTCCTAAAACATTTGTTCTCAAGGTCAGCCCATAAGGGGCACTTTTTGAGACATTCTATCATAGGTTAGTCAGCTTATAGGGGGCACTTTCCTAAATATCTGTTCTCAAGGTCAGCCCATAGGGGGCACTTTTTGAGACATTCTATCATAGGTTAGTCAGCCCATAGGGGGCACTTTCCTAAAACATCTGTTCTCAAGGTCAGCCCATAGGGGGCACTTTTTGAGACATTCCATCATAGGTTAGTCAGCCCATAGGGGGCACTTTCCTAAAACATTTGCTCTCAAGGTCAGCCATAGGGGGCACTTTTTGAGACATTCCATCATAGGTTAGTCAGCCCATAGGGGGCACTTTCCTAAATATCTGTTCTCAAGGTTAGCCTATAGGGGGCACTTTTTGAGACATTCTATCATAGGTTAGTCAACCCAAGAGGGGCACTTTCCTAAAAATCTTATCTCAAGGTCAGCCCATAAGGGGCACTTTTTGAGACATTCTATCATAGGTTAGTCAGCCCAAAAGGGGCACTTTCCTAGACTCCCTCGATTAGTTAGCTCATAGAAGCACTTTTCGGAAATATTTTTCCAAACAGTTACTAGTCTAACCAGACGCTTCTGTTGACAGGTAGTAAGCTCATAAGGGTGCTTCCTAAGATAATCTTCTTTTCAAGGTTGCTAGTCTGATAAGACGCTTCCTATCATCATTTATTCTACACTTCTAAAACAATGCTTGAGATGTTTCCTATCGCCAATTAGTCAGCCCATAAAGCACTTTTTGGGAAGGAACATTATTCTAAATTGTTAGGACCATTTTAAACTCGTGAGATTATTAGCTCTTTGAGTATTTTCCTACCAAAAAAACCAAATTCCAGATAATCAGTCAAACCAAGGCATTATCTATTCAAATCAAGAGGCCAAAAATGGCGTCTTTCTTGTCTTTGTAGTTAAGTTTTTCAAACTTTACTACAAAGAGGAGTAGCTGTAAACACCCCATTTTTGCCATAAGAATCAATAGTAATCAATTTCCAATTTTTCCCAATTTTTTTCCAATTTTTCTCTAATTTAGCAAAAAATAATAAAAATATTCAAAAAATAAAAATAAATAGGAAAACACATCAATTTTGAAAAATGATTTTAGAAAGGGAAATAATAAGGAATAAATAATTTTTACAAATTTTTGAAATTTCAAAAAATACAAAAAAAATGAAAAATTGCATCGCATATGTACAATTTGCGATGTAAAGAAAATCAGGAAATTAGGCCAGCTCAGCTGGCTCGTGTGTGCGCCTGGGAACGTGTAGAGGGTCTAAGGTCACGAGTTCGAATCTTCCCCCCGAGCACTCTGTGCAATTTTTTTTCGCCTTTCGCTTGGAGCTGCAACGTGGTAGCGTGTGATTGGCCGAGGGAAGTCACGCGTGTCGCGCGTGATTGTCTTCCTCACCCGAACGGACGCGAGAGGAAGCCGGAGCAGGTCCGACGAAGGCGGAATCGACCATTTTTCCTCAAATCTTTTGGATTGCTGTCAAGATAAAGCCAAATCTATCAAATAAATCAAAGAAAAACAAGAGATCAACATCAAATCACCGAGATAAAACCAAATCTAAAAAACGAAAAAATATGGGTTTATCCAAATCGCCGGATTTAAGCTTATCCGGAGGAGTTTGCAAGCGCCTATAAATAGAGGGGGAGGGGAGGAAGCCACATGACAGATCAAAAGCGAGAGAAAGTGAGAGAAAAAAGTGAATCGGAAAGCATCGGAGGAAATCGAAGCCACGACCGCCGATCAAGAGCTAAGCAACCACCAGGAGGCGTTTCTAGAGCAAACCACCGCCACCATTGGATTCCTCACCCTCGATAACCTAGGATTCGACACCTCACCCGCTGTAAAAAGCCGCCGGAACGCCATCAACGAGCACTCCCCGCCGCCATGTTCAACCCGATCCGACCCGACCAGCGCACCGACCCGTATCCAGGTAAGTCGGATTTTCCGGATTTTTTCGAATTTTGTTTATTTATTTTATTTGATTTATTAATTTGTTATTTATTTATTTATGTTTTATTTATATTTCCATAAATAGGAAAATGTTAGAAATTAGATTTTTTTTAGGATTTAATAATTTAAAAAATAATAAAAATAAAATAATAATAAAAATGTAGAAAAATAATAAAGATATTAAAATAATAATAATAATAATAATAAATTAGATTTTAAAATAGGATAGATGAGAACCTAGGAGGAAAATTTTTAAATCATGAAAAAAAATAATTAATATAAAAAATTATAAAAATAATAAAAAAATTTATAAAAATCATGAAAACTCATAAAAAATCATAAAAATCATAAAAATTATAAAAATCATGAAAATCATTAAAATTACAAAAATAATAAAAAATTAATAAAATTTTAAAAAATTATAAAAAAAAGAAGAGTTTTATCACTTAGAAAAATCATTTTCTCAAGTAAATCCAAAATTGATGTTTTCCCTAAAAATTATTTTCAAAAATCGAATTATTAAGCTTAGGTTTAGATTTTTTTAGAAAAATTCCAAAAATGTTAAAAACATAAATCAAAAGAGATTTTCAAATTAAAATTCACAAACCCACTAAATCTTTTCAGGAAAAGCGAACTACGACTTGTTTGATCCTGAATAGCAGGTACGTAGGCACCCATTTGGGTCAACCCATAAAATGAAATTAAAAAATCATTTTTTTAAAATAACTCATTCAAAAACACAATAAAAGGCAACAGAAACAAAATAAAAGACATTTCTAGATAGAGATAATTTTAAGAGATTAGGTGGTAACCGTAAGGTTTTAATAGGTTAGCCTCCAAACTTAGAAACTCTGGTTTTCCTTTTCCTCTTTTCACCAAAAACGAGAAGAGGAAATCACGACGACTAGTGGTCCAAATTAAAACTAATCCGCTCCTTTAGTCTTAATTCAGTCTTTCCCAACAACAGTTGGGTGGCGACTCCAAAATTAAACGAAGTTCCTAACTCAAGTCGAAGATCTATATTAGCTGAGCATAAGGTCTAGTCTAGATCGGATTAAGAATGGGAAAATTCAAAAATTAGACTCGACAAATAGAAAACCATGAGTTGGTTATTTTCCTCTAGTGCTAAAATAAACAACTTTACCTTGAATTAGAATTGAACCTTGATCAACTAGTAATAGAAAATTCCTTTAGAGTTTAAGGTCTAAAAAGTATCCTAGTAAAGGGTTAGGTTGACCATTGTCCTAGTTTGATAATTTATTCCCATTCAAGAGCTTTAAGTGACAAAAATGGCTCCAATTTAGTTGATCTTTCTTAATTTCAATTTAACTAGACTTTCCTAAGACAAAATACTTGACTCTATGCCAGCTCTTCCAGTTGTTCCTATGTCTCAATCAATCAAACTTCTTAAAACCTCCAAACTTCACCCTTAGGTAAAGTTCAATCGATTAAATTAGTACTTCAATTGGACTAAGCTGTTGGTGTGTATGTATAGTGCTAAGACATCAAATGAAGTTTAATAGAGAGTTTAATCATTAAATGTATATTTGTTATTTAATACATGCATTTATGCTGGAACCACTCTATAATAAAGTCATTTGAGATTAATATATAATACTGGTGTTTGATTGTAGTTAGTCATCTAAGAGAGTTGGTTAATATTAGACTAATCTCAAAAGGTCCATACTCGAGTGAATACTAGGGACATAGACACAAAATCATCACATGTGTTAATCTATATCATATTCACTAATCGAGGAATTGGGTTTTGGTTAAATATATGGGCTAGCCTAAGTTGATGGTATACTAGATGCAATCCACTGTTTAGAAAATACCGTATTCAAGCATCATTAGTTCCTTTGCCAGAAAATTATTATGATTACTTTTTAGACTTAAGATCATCATATACTCAATTTATGAACCATACACTCAATTTATGAGCCATCATGTTTTGATACCGATAAGATAATGCTTATTTATGAGTTGTTATTATCAAGTTAGTCATTAGGCATGGCCTAAGAAACTCATGAGTGGTATTGTTGATAAGTTAATGAGGGATCCATTCATCTCCCATTAGGCGATTGTATATCCTAGGTTACTTAATCAAATATAAGTGACTCAAAATTCCATGGTCAAGACAAGAAATAATTAAGTCTGAGTTGCTATGGTAAATAAATCAAATTATCAAGTTCATGATGACACATAATACAAAAATGAAGTTTAAGGAATGTTAAAACTCAAGTTAGGCCATTTAACATTGATTTTTTGGAGTTAGAATTAATTGGAAGATTAAGGTGTTGTGAATGAATTAATTGCATATAGTTTTAGAGTTAGTGAGATTATATGAGATAAAGAACAAAGCCTTGTTAAGTCTATTTTCTCTATAATGGTGCCCAAGCCTTGTTCAAACATAGAGAATAGGGTTTTATTTAAAGTCTTATTCTAAGCCATGTAATAAAAGCTCACTTGTAAGGAAAGTGTCATGTGGAGATGTGAGTAGGCATCTTAATTGGTTAAGAGCAGGGAATGTATATAGGGCTAGCAATTTAAGACCTAACCCAATAGACCCGAACACAACACGACATGATTTAAACAGGTTTGTGTATGAGAAAAAATGCTATGAAACACAAATAGGTCATACTCAATTAAATACGACTAAATTCGTGTTTGAGTTCTTATTCAAGTCCTAGACGCATTTATAGACCTGCTTATTTAAACAGGTCATGTAAATAAGTCCGAGTTTAATTCACGAACCCATTTAACTTTACATTTTTTTTTTTTACTTTTTCTTTTTTTCCCATTTTCCACTAAAGTTAAGCACAAAATAGAAACAAAAGTATATGTATTGAACAAAATAAAAGTCATCACATTTGTCTTCTTCTCCAAATCAAAACAAAAGAAAACTCAAAATGGGTGAAAAAGCTAGGGTTTCAATTTTTTCCTTCCCACTTTCAAGTTGCAGCTACAAGACTCGACTACTGGAGTAAGTCTTCTCTATGTGTATGTGTGTGTGTGTGTGTGTTTCACCTTCTCATTGCAACTCTGTCTCAATATATTATATGTGTTGTATGTGTGTGTGTTTATTTTTTCCTTCTTGTTCCAGGCTTCCAGCTTTGTCAAAGGTGTATTTTGTCATTCTATGTGTGTGTGTGTGTTTTTCCTTATCGTTCTAGGTTAATATTTGTTATACTCGTCATTTTGTGTCTATGTCTATGTGTTTTTCTTTTTGTATCCTTCTTATTCTAGCTTTGTATGTGTAATATACTTATAATTAGTGTGTGTGGCTTTTTTTTTCTTTCTTGTTCCCACACAAGTGACTTTTCAATATTATGACTGAATAATTATGTTTAAATTTTGTCAATCCCATGAAAGACTCCACATTCCTATTGGCACATAATTCAATTTGGAAAGTGAATATTAGCAAATACATACACTCTACAAAAATCTCTCGTATGTTGTCAGAATCCATAAATTTTTCCATCAATATTGTAAAAATATACATAATTTGTACTATAAAGTTAGGATAAGATACACGAAGGTTAATTATTGAAAAGGTAAAGAAGAATTTTTTTCTTTTTACATATTTTAACATTAGTTTATTAATAATTTTTTAAGTGATAAATGGGTCCAACCTACATACTAGACACGCTTATTAAATGAGTTGAGTTATGGGTTTAGGTATTCATACACGATTAATAAACGGATTATGCTAGAGTTTAGGTTTTCCAAGTATGAACCCATTTAGACACAAAAATGAGATACAATACAATAATATAAATTGCCAACGCTAAATGTAGATATCATGGGTAATAAAGGAAAGCCATCCACTTATAGTGGTGTTGCTAGACTACATACCATAGATCACCAAGCATAATTGGTTATTAAGCAACTTGGTGATAGAGTGGTAATCAATTCCATGTCTCAAAATATTGGTGTTGCTAGACTATACACCATAGTAGTCTAAGTGAGTCCTAAGCATTATTTATTTCATAATATATAATGTAACTTCTAGAATAAGTAGAGAGAGAATAGTCTTTTTAGGTATAGTGGCTAAGGGATACCTCAATCTAACATCCTTAAGGTTTTATCATTCACTCTAAATGACAAAATACATTTCTTAATCATTTGTTTCTAATTTACCTTAGGAGGGGGGAGGGGTTAGGGGTGGGGTGCTGGGGTACTTAATAAATTTACTCTCTACGTTTACCAACTTATATTGTTAAATAATTTAGGGTATTTCTATTCTTGAATTATTTACAACTTCATTCCTTGATAACCACAATCTTCATTGAATGCTCCTTATAAGGTTTCATAAGCAACCTATTTTTGCCTCTTGTAATATCTAAAAAAGTAAAAAAGAACTTAAAATTAAAAAAAACAAATTAAGAGTTAAAAAGCCCCAAGAATGAGAAACTAAAAAGGGTTAGATGATGATGATGATGATGATGATAATAATAATAATAATAATAACTTCAATGAAAAATATATAATAATGGAAAATAATAAAAATAATAATAAAATAAAAGTGTTGCTTGAATCAATTTAACAACCATCCCAATCATTTTAAAACTTTGAAATAAATTTTGATGCATTATAAGATGAGAAAAATAAATAGCCATGCTAGTCAACACCTATTGGTGGACAAGGGTTTGAGGCTCCTCATTTGTGCTAATCCTTTTTTTCATGCTTTGCTATAGTAAGTCATTTATCCCTCACATGATCATCTTCAACCTTATAAAGGTTCCTAAAATCACATGAAAAGCATATCCCAATCCAATCTTAAGCCTTTTTAACATAGATTAACACTTAAACTTACCCAAACCAACAATAAATAATAATTACATCAAGTTTTTTATACTACACTGTCAAACAAAATCTTGACAAAGATCGTTGAAATTCAAAGTTCAAAATTTCAAAGAAGTTTTTCCTTAAATTTAGTTTGTGCACTTTTCAACTCCTAAATTTATTAAGCCAACTCGCTTCTTCTAAATTTATTTATCTAATTAGCATAATATTTGGAGTTCAAAATTTTTATTCTCTTTAATATTCCCATGCAGTTCCACCTAAAGTCCATGATCCTAAATGCTTGTTTAACATTCTCATTTTCTTGCTACCATTTTTTTTTTTTTAGTGGAAAGCATAGTACTTAAATTAGTAATCAAAACATAACCATACAAGTCATTCTAGCAAGTTCAATAGCTATGCGATATTCATTATAGATCTAACAAGTTTGAGCAACCTCTGTGCTCATTATTTTCAGTCACAACTCCATCAAACAGAATAAGACATAAGTTTGGGAAAATTCTTTTAAAAACATATATAAATTCATTGTAGGTTGTTCTTTAAAGCTTTCTTCCACTTTAAATCTCCACCAAGATCCCACCATCACATGTGCGAGCTGGTTACAACTCCTCTTTATCCATGTTATCTTCACCCCCTTCCTCATTTGGATCAATTCACTACATGAGATGATAACAGAAGGTAAAAAAAAAAGGCAAAATTTTGATCCCTTGTTAACCAATTGCATGCCTTAAGTGAGTTCAACTTAATTATCACCCCTTTTTAAGTTTCATTCCTTTATTTGCCATAGACGCAAAAAACAACTGCCCATAATTCTACTTCAATGGTGATGTAGCTGCTATCTTTCTTACAAAACCCCATATTCATCCCTTAAGACTCCTCTAATAGCCCCCACCATTTCTTCCCCCTTAATGGATGCATCCCAGTTGAATTTTAGCCATCCTTCCTACGGCGGCACCTAGACTTCAGCTTCCATTATTATGTTTGCCATACCGTTTCTATTTTTTCTTCTCTCTGTCATCTAGAATTCATTAACTCTAACTCTATAGGTTTCTAATTGGAAATCTTCATATTGATCACCTATGAAAATTTGTTTATTCCTTTTCTTCCAAATTTCCCATGTGGTATATATAAATAAAGTTTATTTTTGACAAGTAGTAGAAATTTTATCTTCCTTTCTACTTTTTGCATTCTTGTGCACCCACTTAAAAAAGTCTCCCTAATCATCTATTCTAATATTTAGACTCTCCCAAACCCTTTTTGTCTAATTGCATTCCTTAAAAATATGATTGATTAACTATTGGTCTTGGCTGCACAATCTACAATTTGCTTGTACTATCATACCTTTTGCCCTTATATTATCAATTGTTGGTAAAGTATTGTTTAGACATTTCCATAGAAAAAATTGTAGCTTTCATGCTACCTTGCTTTCCCAAATCCATCTCCATTTTTCTCCATTTATTTCCCCCATTAAATTCCTTGCTCCACAATATCCTCCTCATTTGAGTCTCGATTCAGAACCACATTTCCTAACAAGGCTTTTATGTGGTTGTCTAGGTTCCTCCCATATATTTACATTACTCCATATGCTACTTAGTTTTATATTGTAATACCCTAGAACCTAGGACATCACAACCTGCTATGTTTCATTATTAAATAATAACACATTAAGGCATTTAACCTATTTGAAAACACAAATATTTTTATGTCTCTATAGTATAAAATAACTCATCAAATTCTCAAATATCACAATGAAGTATTTGCTATTTATCTAACAATATGTATAACTCTAAAATTTTCTAAATAATTTAAATTTTAATCTAATTTAATGAAAAGTAAACTATAACAACCTATTTTATTTGTATGTTTCGATGCACTAATGTTGAACTTGCTCCTAAAATCCTACAACTAAAAAAGAAAAAGGGTTAAGCCTAAGCCCAGTATGTGAATGCCACAAGCACATGTGCATGTCATCTAAATCAAAACATACATACACAGAGGAATGCAACAGTTATATCACAAGTAATTCATTTATTATCTTTATATTAGTCAACAACAATTATAAAGTTACTCATGACCCTGCTACACCATATACAGTATAAAGATTTTAGTTTGAAATTGGCACTCTTGGCCCTAACTTTCTAAATGGTATTAGGAACTACCACTACAAGCTTCAAAACCCCTAAAATCTACCCCAAATCATTTTGATACACAACTCCATTAGCGACAATGTCACATATCGATCAAGGGTACCCCTTAAGGATCTACCACTGTAAGTCCCTAAGCTAAGCCAACCACAAATAGCATATATAGTTAAGTCCAATATCATTTAAGTTCATTTAACATACTAAGCTAACAGTCACAAGAAGCAAATACAGTAAACACATACTTGAAAGAGCAAACCCTATTGACTTCAAGTTGTGTCAAAACTAGCACCTGAATAAATACTATATTTAAGAAACCCTACTAACACTAAACTAACTATTAGTGCTGCTTGAGTGCTCAAGAAAAACATTGGAAAATAAAATAAAAAATTGTTTTAGCAAGGATATGAGGTATGCGAGTAGGTTTACGGGTGTATTTCTCCCCATGTATCTCTATGTGAACAAAAGGAAGCGTGTTTCTAAGCATGAAAAAGGGTGTGTAAAGGTACACAGTTGTGAGTACAAGTGTGTTTCTAACCGTGTATCACTTTGATCAAAACATACTCGCTCAACCTAAGTTACACATTCATGCTCTTCTTAGATTAGGTGCCTACTAGGGGGTGCACGGGTATGAACACGACCGTATTTTTTCCATGTACTCTCTTCCTTCCCTTGTTTGTGAGAAAAAACTCCAATTTCCTCAAGACCTATCATCTACAAATCACCAAATGCCAAAGCATTAGTATTTATACACTAATTTTACTACTTACCTACTTAGATTGTCCAAAAAGTAGCTATAGCACCAAACCCCCTAAAAATCTCATGTGACTTGCAAACCTATAAATTCCCAAATAAGTTAAGTCTAACAAGAACCATGCA
Source organism: Laguncularia racemosa (assembly GCA_037954665.1). NCBI lineage: Eukaryota > Viridiplantae > Streptophyta > Magnoliopsida > Myrtales > Combretaceae > Laguncularia > Laguncularia racemosa. Next base: position 507,244 of record JBBMOL010000166.1, read on the forward strand.
AATCTAAGGATGAAAGAAAGTCATCTCATGCTTACCTTGTAGATTCATGTCAAGTTATGTGGGTTGAAGAAAAGTATCTATTAGATAAAGAGAGAGAAAGGTTTGTTCTTGTGAGAGATGGAGTGAATGAAAAAGAGAAAATAATGAATAGGGTGTATTTGTGAAGTTATATTTTTTTCTTGGAAAAGGTCCAAAACGCCCCTATCTTAAAACTATAACATCTTAATTGCCATTGTTTTTATAATTATATTTTTTTTCCTTTTTATTTACAGGCATTACATATATGTATTGCTTCTTTATCTAGCGGTCCAAATGGGATCTTCCACAAGCTACCCTTTCCTATCTAGTTCAAGAACTAGAAGGATGTTGTCTTTCCACTTCTTAGTTTAATTACCATGTGCTGACCTAACCACTAGCTAACTTCATTTAGTTCTTTTGCAAGTCTTATGCTACTTACAATCTCCTTCCTTCTTGTGCTTTCGTTCTTTTGTGACAACTTATGTATCATTTCTACCCATACTACCTTCAAAAGGTATTTCTTCTAGGCCAATTTTGCCATGCATGCCTTGTTTCTTCTCTTTAAATTCTAAATTCCTATTACTCCTACTTCCTTTGCCCTTGTGACTTCCTCCTAAGCTAAACCATGGTACTTCTTTTGTTTGTTAGTTGGTCCCTAGAAGAAGTCTTGTATGATCTTATCATTATGTACAATTATTTTTCTTGGAATCCACATGGCTTGCATATAATACTTAAGAGTGCCTTCTAGTACTGACTAATGAGTACATGTCTAGCCACCGTACTTAACTTCTAGCCCGTTAGCTTCCTTCTTAGTTTATCTAAGATGAATGTCTACCTTTTACATTTCCATTTGCTACAGTTGGAAAGCCTAGGTACTTTCTTGGCTCAATTGCCTCTTTCATGTTCATTAGTTGGTAAATTTCCTATTTTACCTAAGCATCTACATTCTTTGAAAAAAATCAATCTTGATTTATCAAAGTTGATTTTTTTTTTTGGCTTGAGACTCTTCCAAACTACTTACGTGTCTCCAAGATAACATTTGCTAATCCATTCTTTTGTAAGATTCGGTTATGCATATCTATGAAAGTTTGATGTTAATAGAGTCATCATTCTGACATAAAAGATTTTTATGTCCTACAAATGCCAACATTTATTCTATATCTTCATCATTATTGACAAAGATAGCATTAAAACAACTCAAGTTTGATGTTAATAGAGTCATCATTTTGATAGAAAAGATTTTTATGTCTTTCTACAATTACCAACATTTATTCTCTATCCTCATCATTATTGATACAACATCAAAATAACTCTAACCACCTCCTACAAATGGATACCTATGAATTGGGTTTCCTTGTATTATGCATCAATAGGAACAACACATATTGTCATAATATACCCCATTGTCTCCATTGACAATTAACTCATACACATAACAAAGCACTCAAACACAATCAAATATTCTCACCTATTGATGGTCAATGAAAATTGCACTTAATCAATTTATTCAGTAAATTGATTATGCATCAATAGGAACAACACATATTGTCATAATAATGATTATTATGTCACCGCTTTAATTTATTCAGTAAAGTAAATGTGCTTATAATTTTTAGAGAAATTATGCTAGTTAATTATCAAAATGCATAATCGGATTCTAGGGCTTACGATTTCGCAATTCTATGAAAAGACAGCGAGACGGCGAATTTGAAGATTTTAACAAAACAAAATATTGTCCAGCTCCAGCTTCAGAAGAGATCATGTGTGGCAAGGACTACGATTGCTCGATTTTGGGGCCGTGAGATCGAATCAAATGAAAGCTGCATCTTCTTGTGCTACAGATTCACATGCGTCCTTTTCCATTGAATGACAAGTGGTAAAATCATGCAACCTAGGGGGATCAATGGCTTAGATTAAGCTTGATGATACAATCACAGATTTTCCTATCAATTTATTTATTTATATTTCGAGAATAAGGGCTTAAAAAAAAAAGGGACTACATACATGATACACGCACATCATAGTATCGGTACAATAGGCAGCATGCACCAAATTGCAATTTATTGTTGCTTTTCATCCACAGACAGTTAGAAGTTAGAGGATAGGATAATGAGACAGTATCGTAATCACTGCATAAATTTTGAATTTGACATTTTAATTTACTAAATTTAGTGTTTAATTTGAAATTTTTACATCACTATTACTATTCACGTTAAATCTTTTAACAACCATTTGTTTATTGGTTGACGCGTGTTCCACTAGTTTAAACAATATCCTATCTATACTATTAGCTCCAACTATTGAATAGTGCGGAAGGGTGATATTTTTATTTATTGAGGTAGTTTGATGTGTTTTTATCTCCTTTTTTTAAAAAAAAATTAATGAGTCAAAGGTGTACAAAAACAATGCTAAGGTAGCTTTTTTAAAGTAGTGAAGCATATATTGCGCTAATGATAGCTTCAAGATATGATTAAATAGATAGTTATCACAAGATTTTACACAGGTGAAAGCCGTTATGCAAAAACTTCGAATTAAATACTAAATTTAATAAATTTAAAATTTTATGTAGCAAATTGAACTTTCGTATAATATTTAGGTAGTAAGCGTAACATTGTTCCATAGAGTAATCAACAATTGGAAAAAGTAAAAAAAGAAAGAAAGAAAGAAAGAAAAAACGCATTACAATTGTAATGTACTTTCGTTTACATGTAAGCTAATTTTAAGGGATAAAGACAATCCTAATGCTTGAAATTTCGATTTTTTGCAAATTAAGTATTTAAACTTTCATTTTTTTTCATAATTTAATACCTATACTTTTAAAGATTGATGTTTTAGGTGTTCTATTATAAACAAATGTTAATTTTACTAACGTAGTAGTCACATATTAATTTTTTATTAATTATTTTAAATAATATATAAATATAATATTTAATGAAATTAATTATTAAGTCGGATTTTTTTATTTTTCTTCCATTTTTTTTTCCTTTTTTGAATTTATGCAATTTTTTCTATTTTCAAAAATTTTATTTTTTTATAATTTTATTTGTTAACATTATATTTTTTATTTAAATAACAGTGCACTTTTAATTCTCAACATTTATCTACTTTTTTATTTGAGTCTTTAACCTTTCTTTTTTTTTTCTTCTATTTGAGTTTTCAATATTTTCAAAACTATACAAACATAAGACTTTCATTAAATAAGTTAAATTTTTTATTCATTTTAAGCATGTATTAGGTTTTGATTAGTTTTAGGCTAGTTGGTAAAGATATCTAGGGTATACATAAATTTTTCTAGCTCATTTTCTTAATTTTAATTATTATTCTTGTATTTTTATTATATTATATCATTAATTATATTTAATATTATTTTTTATAGTATTATGTAAATAAATATATTTGATATTATCATTTTAAAAATTTAATTATTATAAACCAATTTGAAGTTAATATGTATCACAAATTGATGGAAAATTAAATAGATTTAACGGAAGTCATTTTTTTTTTGTAAAATTTTAAAAATGTTGAAAAATCATATAGAAAGAAAAAAAAAGATTAAAAATTCAAATAAAAAAGTAGGTAAACATTGAGGACTAAAAGTATATTTTTTTCTTTTATTTAAAATAATTACATTGACTAATTTATAAGTACCATGCATAAAAAAATTAACACATATTTACTGATGTTAGCAAAATTAATGTCCATTTGTAATTGGTGATACTTAAACGACAAGTATTTGAAAATATTGACATTAAATTGTAAAAAAAATGTAAGTTTAAACATTTAATTGACCAAAATCAAAAGTTACTTTAATCTCTAATTTCAAGCAAAGCAAATAAGTTGGGAAAAAAATTTCCTTCATTGGCCTCCTACTGTAATGATAGTAAGGTAAGTGATTCTCTACAAAATGCAAAGAAAATTACGATAAAAAAAAACTCATAACAAAGTTAAGAGTGGATAAAAGGGGGAATAAGGTCAAAACTAGGCTAAAACAAGCAGGAATATTACATTATGGAGAGAGGATGTAAACTAGCATTTGTTAGTGAGAGAAAGAACCCATTTGTTCAATGAGGAAAAGTAAACTAGATGGTAATTTTTTATACGATCATATTGTCAAGATACGATTTCATGTGTGAAAATTTTAAAATGAATTTTGTTTAAATCATATTTTAGGTATTTTATATATATATTGATCCATTCCAAAAGAATAAATAAATAAGTCATGAAAATAGTAGGCAAACTAAGAAAATTCTTAAAATTTTTAGAAAGGTTAGGGAGATAAGTGTATGGAAAGTGGTGTATATTGGAAAATTACCTTGAATATAGCCTACAATAGAACAAACTTTAGGAAAAGTAGTAGGCAGGTAGGAAATTTCCAAAAATTAGTAATATTTTAGAGATGGTGGGTGGTGAAACTAGACATGGGAGAGGATTGGTTCAGGCCATTGAACTGGCCTGTTGGAGAGATTGGCCTAGTGGGTAGGAATCGTTGGGTTAGCGGTTCAATGGCCGGATTACATTATGCAACCTAGCGAACCGGCGAGTTTAGAACTAATCATGAACTCACCAGTTCACAGTCAACTTGAATCAGCGGTTTAGGCTCGCCATATTTAACTAAAAAAAATTCAAAAACATTGCAAGCCAAAGTGCTAGATGTTCACATTGCAACATTGAAAACAAAGCCTGACTGTCAGAGTGAAGAAATTGTCAAAGAAGCACCTCTGCAACGTTTGAAAAAGAAGGAAAAAAAATTGTCAAAAAAGCAAGAACATATTGAAGAAAATTTTCTTGCAACTCTGTAATATTGGGGAAGAAAAACAAAGAAAAAGAGCAAACTGTCGGAGAGAAATACTGAAGGAGGATGCAAGATAAAAATAGTGAAATTTGTACTCAGAGAATTTGAAAGCATGGAACACATTTTGAAAAAAAATTACGCTTATGTTTATAGGATTGTAGGAAGCAAGGAATAGGTATTAGCTATTGGTGTAGGTGCAGCATGCAAGTGTTGAAAATTTGAAATTTGAACGTTGTAAAGGAGTAGAAGAAAATAAGCATGTTGTTGAATGTTGTATAAATTAATAATGCAAGTTAAAGAGCAAAATTATGAATGCAAAAAAACTGCACTCACTCTTATCTTCTACTCTTATCTTCGATTTCTATACTCTTATCTTCAATTCTATGTATTCTTATCTTCTATTTGTTGTGCTCGTATCTTCTATACTGTCAATACTTTGCAAATAATTTCTATTATATTTGTTGCCAACTATTAAATAAATTCTACCATCTTATCTACCTATATTAGTATTTTATAATTATCTTAATATTAAAAAATAGCAAATTATTTTAGCGATTTATGTTCTTCTAAGAAGGGTCATTCTGGCAAAGGTGATAAGGGAAAATCTATGCAAAAGGTATCCCAATAATATTTTGAAGTTGATGATTTTGATATCCACGACTTTACCGATGAATGCCTAAAAGACTTGACGATGCCATCCTCAAGCTTTCATGAAAGGCTTTCTGGTGGACAAAGCAAACTGCTGCCACGGTAGGGCAGTAAAGAGAAAGACAAGACGATGTATAAGAAGTGCTGGAGGAAGAAATTCCAAGGCACTTACGTGGCCCATCCGGCTCCATAGGTAAGCCATCAGCACCACTTAAATAAGAAATTTTTACTAAGCATTTTCTTAAAATTACAAAGGAAGATGATAGCAACCGTACTTATTGCAACTACTATCAATCAAGTTATGCGTGGAAAAAGGAAAATGGTATGGCACCCTTAATAGGCACATGCAAGCGAAGCACTTCATAGAGTTTAGCATAGATAAATCACAATAACAAATTTCGCAGTCAACAAGATCACAAAGAGGAGGCTTATTTCGTTATTTTACTACTAGATAACAAGTTCTACTTACAGAATACTTAGCAAAGTGTAACCTATCATGTAATCACGCAGCTTCCCTGCACTGGTTAGAGTATGAGTGAGAAGCGCTGAATCTAAGCTCACAAGTTTACAACCAAAAAACCATACAAAAACCACCATTAAGTTGTATCATAACGATAAGTGTGAATTAGCCACTCTTTTCAATTCTCTTAAGACACATGTTTCCATTTGTACAGATATATAGACCAATCCATAGTAAGAAGATTCATACATGGGAGTTACATGCCACTAGATAGATGATGCGTGGTAAGTACAAAAAAACTAATAGCTCTAAGGGTTTTCAACGATTGTCATACAACACAAAACATATTCTGTATTATAAGTATTATTTTAGGTAAATACGGTTTAACAAAAAAATATTTTTTCAATTGGTTTTGACAACACGGCTACTAACATGACATCCATTGATGAACTTCAAACTGTATGTCAATCCACGTTAGGTGGGACATTTTTCCACATTTGATGTGCTTGCCACATTTTAAATCTTTGCATCAATGATGGTATGATCTATTTAGATTTTAAAATGTTTCCAATAAGACAACTAGTATGTTTTTTAATTGACCATCATTCCATAAGTAAAGTATGGTAGAGATTTAGTATTGAAAATGGAATGCGACCTAAGACATTTAGAAAGGATGTTAAGCATAGATGGAATTCCACCTATCGACTATTAGAAAGTATACTTGCTTATAAAGATGCATTATGTTCTTTCGCTATCGTAAATGTCTTAGACATTCTACTATACCCCAGCGATTAGGATGTGTGTAGTCGAATGTTGAATATTTTTAAAGTTTTTCATGGTTATACTCTAACATTTTCATAAGTTTACCGAGCTGGTGTTCATCTTTTCCTTATGGATGCGGTAAATATACTATCGGTGCTATTTGATTCCCGATCCGATAGTTTTCTATAAGTAACTATAAATGATATGGCTGCAAAATTGTTGCAGTATTATAAACAAATTCCAGTAATTTATTTAGTTGCTTCTATTTTAGATCTACAGTGTAAAAAAGACATGTTATTAGAATATCTTAATTTGTATTATTCCATTATTGATGCATTTTGTGACACGGAAGACACTTATGCCTTATCGCCGTACAAGAACTACACCGAGCAATCCAAGTAATGGAAGAATTATATTCTAACTTTTGCACTGCATTTGGTGGTCAAATGTCCCGAACTCCCTCACCGTCCCTTAGCTCACATGGAACCACCCATGATCCCACTCTCATTGCGTAACGAATGATGTTGCAAAAGTTGAAGCGGCACCGTTCCAAGTCAACTAAGTACACTGAACTTGACGATTACTTCAAGGTACACTTCGAATTTGGTGACAACAGTATCACAGATTTCAACATCCTCAACTAGTGGAGGAGGCATATGAAGACATATCCTATACTCTTTTGCATGGCTTGCCAAGTTTTGGCTGCTCTCGCATCAATGGTAGCTGTTGAACAGGTATTTAGCATAGCCGACCTTATCTTGTCCCAACGGCGATCACAACTGTCACTTGTCAATGTTAAGGCACTGGCTTGCATGGAGGGTTAGTCGAAGGCAAGGAGTGGCACACAAGAGTTGTACTAGATATTTAGTGAAGAAGATGAATACTTCAGCAACTTCGTCCCATCGGGTGAAAGCTTTGCTGGTTCGGATCTTGATATTGAGTAAGCCAAATAATTTTGTAAGGGTAGTAATATTACCTTACTTATTTTTTATATTAGGTTAGAGTTACACATATTTTGAAAGAGGAGTGGTACTCTCTTATTTATTTCTGTTATTTACTTATATTATATTATTATCGTATATAAAAGGTAAGGCCAAATGTCCTTCTCTTTTTCTATAATAATTTTATTTAATAAATAAAATTCAAGGTTGGCATCTCCCTTCCCTTTCTTTACGTGGTATTGCCACTAATTAATTCTGAAAAATCATATATTACTCAAGAAATTATAGATTAAATTTTAGCGTTTATAAATTTAAGAAGAAAAAAAACAAACCAACTAAAAAAATACATAAGGATAAATATCAAATAGATTATTTGAAAAATAAAATAAAATAAGGGATTAAAAAAAATTATTTGAAAAAAAAAAAACATACGAAAGACCGGTTTAGAGTCTGAACCGACCTATGAACTACCGGGTCAAGGGAACTGGCTTGGCCCTTCCCTCCAGGCCGTTTCCAGTTCCCCCTCCCCATGATCCTTGACTAGACAGTTCAAGACCAGGTTTGAGCGGTTCTAAACTAGCCCAATTTCTAGGTGAAACTACTAAAAAAAAATAATGGGTTTGGACAAAATGCTGTCCAACTTTAGAGCAGATCATGTGTGGTAAGGAGACGTGAGATTCTCGCACACCAAACACTCGAGTTATTTCCATAATTGAAATAAGCATCTGCGTGTGCTAAAGGTCGGCTTGCTGGCTTTCTTAGTGCATGACATGACAAGTGGTAAATCATGCACGGTCGGGGGATCGACGGTTTTGGCTATCTGTTGGTATACATGCCGTCTGGTTAGGACATGGTTCCGTTTGGGTTCTCAATTAAATTATTTTAAATGCGATGCAATTTGATTCAAGTCTTGAATCATTATCTTGATTTAGTTGATAATATTTATAATTATTTAAAATTTTAATTAAATATTAATAATTAAATTTAAGAACAATAGACAAAAAATAAATCACATAACATTATATTGCAATGATATTGTATTTTAGTATAATAACAGTGCACAATTCTATTTAAGATATGAGAAACAGCAATTTAAGAAAAGAGTAAATTATGAGTACTGAAAGATGATAAAAAAGAAAAGATAAATAAATAAAATCTAAAACTAAAAAATATCACTTATATGGAATCCTAGAGTTTAACTCTTTCTGAATCAAACCCTATGCCAATCCTGTCTCTAGCCATTGAATAAAGCTGATGGGACAACGACAGTCTTTTTTTTTTTTGTTTATTTTATTTGAGAAAGGGTTTAAATTAAGACAAAAAGCACAATACTTATATATATTTTACACACAAATATGTATACATGTACACATAGACACACATTATAAACAGTTTAATTCGACTACTGAAGTAAAATTATAACTATAATTGTAAACTTTATTCAAAATCATGATCATAAGAAATTGTCGATTTAGCTTACGAGTAACTTCAATTTTTTTGTATCCACCTTTAGCAGAGAATAATACATGTGATATGGATAAACTATATATAAAACATACACATGTACGTATATACACGTGTGTAAGATATATATCTTGCATAATAATATAGGATTATGTAGTATAGGTACAATATAGGAATAGATACAAAGTCGATTTCGACCTGGGGAAAAAATGAAAAAGAAAAACCAAAAAAACCATCTTTTTTTTTTTTTTTATTGCACCCAACTTGAGTTGTGATTTAGACTAAGATTTATGGCTCGAAATTCGATTTGGGTAGTCCAAATGAGTCATACTTTGCCTTTAATTTTACTGACGTCGTGAATCCAATCATGCCGAAAAATTATCCACTGAAGTTGGAAAAGAATCAAACCAAACGCTAATCTAGACTGAAATTTTTTTATTTTTTACTGGTTAAATTTGGATCCTAATTGTTTACTATTCATGGTTTGATTTGTTATAAGCTCGCTGTCAATGAATCGGTCAAGTAATCAATGACATACAACATATAATATATATACTAATAAACATACATCCGTAATGTGTATATAAAAACTAAAAATATATTAGTACATTAAAAATTTATTAGACAAAGCAATTATTGAATCAATAATTTATATTATCTATTAAATTCATGCCACTTAAAATTATTTGCACCATTTTTAAATTATATTATAATAGTTATACATTCATGTTAATTTGCTCTTCCATAGTAAAGATAGAATTTGAGCACATGCACAGTAATGTGATTAAAAAACTAAAAAAGCCCAAATTTATATGATAATACAACTAGCATGAGCTTACAGATAGCTAGAGCAATTGATATATATAAATATCTAATTAAATAATGATTTATTTAGTTAAAAGAATAAATTGGAAATAGTTCTTATTATTAGAAAATGGTAAGAAAGCTCTATAGAAAATCACCAACAAATATTTTCTCCTTTTCAATATGAAAAGAATTTTTTTTTTTCTAGTAATCGTGATTTATTCTTTACCCACAATTTGTAAAAACTTTCTCTCTTTTCTTGTAAAGAAAAATAAACATCTTCTTATGCCTTCTCTCCAAACCCAAAAGAAAGAAATAACAAATATCGATTACATAAAAATATTAAATCGATTTATCTAATATTAAATAACAAAGATATTGCATTTGATTTAATTAAAGTTGTAAGATATGGCCAAATTTAAATATAAATATGGTAAGAAGTAAATATTTAATTCATCCACAAAATGTGGAATGGAAAAGAAAAAAAAAATTGCTTATAGTAGAATTGTGGGGATAACTATGGAGAAGAAAAATTAAGGTTTGTGATGAACAGTGAGGTATACGATTAAGTACACGACCATGTATCTAGACGTGTTGAAATGTTAATTTTTATAGTAAGGTATATGGCCACAAGCATGGCCATATACCTAGGTGTGTTGAAGTGGAAATGTACACAGTCACAAGTAAAAATCTTATAGAATGATACACAACCATTAGCATGCCCATACTCTAGGTTGTGTTCCTCTACACGGTTTCTTTCTTGACCATGTTGTCTAAGAATATGTCATATTTGATTTCATTTCATTTTATTAAAATTATAAATAGATATTAAGCTTAACGATACCTCGGGGAAGGGAAATATGCGACTAGAGCATATGTAGTAAATTAGTAAATAGAGATTTCTTGTAGGATAGAACTAAGTGGTGTTCCTTGTAATTAAACAGGGTTACCTACTTCAATTAGAGACGTATAGGACTATAATAGGAATGTTTGTCCAAATATATGTTTACCTTATTTGATGTATGTGATTGTTAGGTAATTATCCAGTACATTTTATATGTTTCCATGTTGATTAAAAGAATGAGGAACTTGATTGTATGATTGCTCATGCTTAGCTCGGTGTAAGGGCCTGTAGTGGTAGTTCCTTAGGGGGGCATCTCGATGATCAGTATGCCATGTTGTCTTAAGTGGAGTTATGTATTAAAATGATCTAAGGTAGATCATGGTTAGACATGACCTGTAGTGATAGTTCCCATTATGACTATATATGTATAAATATTATATGTGGAGTGAGGTCATGAGTATACATGTGTTGTATGTTTGATTAAATAATGACACATAATCTAACGAAAGGATGTGTTAGAGGTTACTACTACATATATGCCTATGATGATGATATTATGTGATAGGTGTATATGAGTGTGGTATTCATGTACTGAGCTTTGGCTTATTCCCTTTTATTTATTTATTTTAGTTGCATGTGAAAATAATGAACAAGAATACTACGATGAAAATGGAAATTTGGTGGGGCATTACATGGATAAAAATGAGAGAGAGAGAATCACTACTATGTAGATGAAGAGTAATGAAGAAATTGGAAAGATTTGTAATCAGACTTTGTAGTAGTTGAAGTAAAAATGTGAAGATAGTAGTAGATTTCTAATCATGCTAAATTTCATATGTGATTAGCTGTTTAATATGGATTTTAAACCAAGATTATTGTGTTGACTTAATCAATGAGGATTAGAATAACTCACTTGAGAGTCATTCATTTTATGATGTTGAGGTTATATTCATATGAATGTATGTGGAGATAAACAGGTTTTAATTTATATGAAGTTTTAGTGCCTTAACATATCTCTATATGATAGCGACATGTAGTGGGTTGTAATGTCCCAAGTTCTAGGGCTTTACAACTTAAGTAATATCAGAGCTTAGGTTTGATGATCCTTAAAGTTTAAATTATGATCAATAGATATTAGGTTGATGATTCTTAGAATTAAGTGATGAACTATAATTATAGGTTTCAATCAATAGAAAGTAAGTTGAAAGTATTAGAAAATTAAGTACTTGATCTATAGAATAATAAGAAATGAAGAGAGTAGGCAAATTGCGAGACAATTGTTGATTGTATTTTTGTATTTTAATTATTTTATATAATTTTACTTTCTTTTAAATTTCTGTTTATTTATGTATATGTATGTATAAATGTCTAAACTTGAGTATACATAGATGTATACTATCATTAACTTCCCCTATTAATTATAACTCTGGAATCATTTTGCTGTCTCAATTTCACACAGAAGGCCTCTAAGGATAAACATTGTTCGGGGCTTGTCTAGTGCTAGGCAGGGTAGAGATGCCCTAGAGGAAAAGAATCCTCAAGGACCATCTTAGCAAGGAGTCCCAAAGCAAGCTAATGTCACAACTGCCCAACTACTAAAGACCGTCAATGCTCTAATGGGAATGTTGGCATAGCAGCAACAGCAGGCCATGAGACTTGTCAGGCCTATAGAAGAACCATGTGGATTGGATAAATTTGTAAGGTTGGCTAAGGAATTTCACCTAAAGGTTGATGATCCAATAGAAGCTGAGCATTGGATCAATGAGACTGAGAAAACCTTTGAAGCCTTCATGGTGCTTGAAGATAGGAAGGCGAGATTTGTTGCTTATATGTTGAAGGGATTTACTGTAATTGGTAGACTAGCACATCCAGGTTGATAGGAGCTCCCATCTTATGGTAGAGGTTTAAGGATCTTTTTTATGAAAAAAATTTTCCTAGCAGCATCAGGGATAAGATAGAGATTAAGTACTACAACTACCAGCAGGGCAATAGATTTATGGAAGCTTATGAAGTGCAGTTGAACCACTTCAAATCCCTACCAAAATCAATGAAAATTGATGACACCTTGAGAGCAAGAAGGTTTGTAAGAGGCTTAAAGCCTACACTCTAGCACGAAGTGAAGGCCTTCCAATTGACTACTTATGTAGAGGTAGTTGATAAGGCAGAGTACTTAGAGTAGAGTAGGAAGAGATTACAAGAACAACTATCTTGCAGATCATGAATAGTTTTGGGGAAAAGGCCGGCCTCAAGTACACCTGATGCAGATAAAGGAAAGAGGCTGACTATGTATCAAGCTAGACCTGTGGCTTATGCACCTAAACCTCTCCAGACTAGGCTAGCAGCTCTGGCATTACCTCTACCACCATGGGCAGGACTAGGTAGGAGATACCCTAGCTGTTTGGGACCTCATGATCTGCAATAATGTGTTTGGCCCGAAGAGGCATGTTTCTCTTATGGCAAGAAAAGACATACCAATAGGAATTGTATAGAAAGAATCCTTTCTCAGAATTTCTGCTATACTTGTAAGTAGAGAAGACACAGATTATTCAAATGTGATGCCTCATAAAACCAAATGGTTATACCTTAACAAGCATAGTAGCCAATAAAACCTGCACTCGAAGGATCAATGGGCAAACCTCAAAATGTTATATTAAGATAGAGAGCACTGGGTAGAGTGTTTGCATTGCAACAATAATAGTAGCAAGATGCCTCTTATCAGGATACAGTTGCAGGTATACTACTTATAAACTCAACCACTACTTATGTATTATTTGATATAGGTGCAACACATTCCTGCACATCACTTGTTTTTATGAATGTGTGTAGGTTAAAACCTGTATTGTTAGGTGATGCTATGATTGTAAATACTCCTTTTGGAGTGGGAGGGAAATTAGATTAAATGTGTAAAGATGTAGAGATTGTAATACAAGGTAAGAAAATGCCACCAGGATTGTTTGTATTAGAAATGATAGAATTTGATTTAATTTTAGGAGTGGATTGGTTGTCAAAGTATTATACCACTATAGATTGTCACAATCTAGTGGTTCATTTTAACTTTCCTGATGAAGAGCAAATTGTATTCAAGTTAGACCTACAAAGGCCAACAACTCTTCCTACATATAAGTTGTGTAATAAAGGGAGACTATTAGGTTTGTTAGTAGAGGCAGGACAAGCCATGAAACTGGAAGATGTGTATGTACTAAATGAATATGCAAATGTCTTTCCAGAGAATTTGCTAGGCTTACCTCCAATTAGAAAGACAAAATTTTACATTAATCCGGTACCGAAAGCAACACCAATATCTAAAGCACCTTAAAGAATGGCACCTACTTGAATCGTCTAAATTGAAGACTCAACTTCAAGAGTTGTAAGACAGTGGATTTATCAAACCAAATGTCTCACCATAGGGTGCTCTAATATTGTTTGTTAAGAAGAATGATGGGAGTATAAGGTTGTGTATAGATTATAAGGAGTTGAATCGAGTCACAATCAAGAACAAATACCTTCTCCCTATGATTGATGACCTATTTGATCAATTATAGAGAGCTTAAGTTTTCTCTAAAATTGACTTGTCAAGGTACCATCAGTTGAGGATCGAGGAGAATGACACACAAAAGACTGCCTTTAGGACTCGACATGGACATTACGAGTTTCTAGTGATATTTTTTGGACTGACAAATGCTTTAGCAGCCTTCATAAGCCTAATGAACAGAGTGCTCAGAGATTAGTTATATCAATTTGTAGTAGTATTTGTAGATGATATTCTCATCTACTCCAAAAGCAAGGAAGAACATGAAGCATATCTCATAATAGTACTAGAAAGATTAAGGAAAGAGAAATTGTATGCTAAATTTAGCCAACACAAATTCTGGTTAGAATAGGTATCTTTCTTAAGGCATGAAGTGAATAAGGATGGCATATCAGTAAATCTTATGAAAGTAAAGGCAGTGAGTGATTGGCCAAGATCGAGAACTGTGATAGAAGTCAGGACTTTTTTGGGATTAGTTAGGTATTACAGACACTTTGTGGAAGGATTCTCCCAGCTAGAAACTCCCTTGACTTAATTGACAAAGAAGAAGGCCAAGTTTGTATGGAGTGATGAATGTGAAATAGCTTCACAACATTGAAGGATAAATTGGTGACAACCCCTATGTTAGCCTTACCAAATATAGGGGAAGAATTTGAAGTGTTCAATGATGCATCAAATTAAGGCTTGGGGTATGTACTTCTGCAGAATGGGAGAGTCATTGCATATGCCTCTCGCCAACTGAAACTGTATGAGAGGAATTACCCCACACATGATCTAGAACTAGCGGTTGTAATCTTGGTGCTGAAATTGTTGAGACACTATTTTTATGATGAGAAGTGTAAAATATTTACATATTATAAAAGCTTGAAGTATTTATTTACCTAAAAAGACTTGAATATGAGATAGAGGAGGTGGTTGGAATTGATGAATGACTATAATGTAAAGATCCATTATCACCTTGAAAAAGCAAATGTGGTTATTGATGCTTTGAGCCGAAAGAAACAAATGAACGTAGCAACACTAGTCACATCTTAGAGACAAATATTAGAAGACATGCATAAGCTTAAATTAGAGATTGTGACACAAGAAGTGGGAAACAAGTTAGTTACACTCAGTATTCAACCTAATATTATTGATTGAATCAAGATTACACAAATTAGAGATCCTGGAATTCAAAAGATCAAAAGTAAAATAAAATAGGGTAAAACCACTGATTTTAATATAGATGCTAAAGGGGCAATTAAGTATGGTACAAGATGGTGTGTTCCAGATAATATGGAGTTAAAGAAGGAGATCATGAAAGAAGTTCACTACTCAAGATATACAGTATACCCAGAAAGTATCAAGATGTACAAAGATCTAAAGAATAATTATTAGTGGAAAAATATGAAGCGGGAGATAGCTGAATATATATCCAGATGTCTAACCTGTCAACAAACAAAGATTGAGCACCAAAGACCAACTGGTGAGTTATAACCACTTCTTATACCCAAATGAAAGTGGGAACATATAACTATGGATTTTATGATGGCATTACCGAGAACTAAGGAAAAATATGATGTAATATGGGTGATAGTAAAGACTAAGTTCGCCCATTTCTTGCCAATAAAGGTGGACTACATATTAGAGAAGCTCGCTTAATTATATATCAAGGAAATTTTCATATTACATAGGGTACCAACCACTATCACATCTAATAAGGGTACTCAGTTTGTAAGTAGGTTCTGGAAAAATCTACATCAAACTTTGGGAACTAAAATCTAATTTAATACTACATTTCACCCTCAAACAGATGAATAATCTTGGAAAACTATCTAAATTCTGGAAGATTTACTAAGGGCTTGTGCATTGGATCAATGGGGTAATTGGAGTGATCACTTACCCTTAGTGGAATCCACCTACAATAACAGTTACCAAGCTACTATCCAGATTGCTCCATATGAAGTATTGTATGGTAGAAAGTTTAAATCTCCTTACATTGGGATGAAGCAGGAAAAAGATGGATACTAGGGCTAGAGATAGTGTAGGAAGTAGTGGATGAGGTCAAAGTGATAAGATAGCGAATTTTGTCAACCTAAAGTTGCTAGAAGAATTATGTAGATAAAAGGCGATGCCCTTAGAATTTCAGGTTGGGGATAAAGTTTTATTGAAAATATCTCCAACTAAAGGGGTAATTAGGTTTGGATTGCAAGATAAGCTAAATGTAAGATATATAAGTTCATTTGAAATTCTGGAAAGAGTTGAAATGGTCGCTTATAGGTTGGCTCTACCTCCTAGTCTCGTTGGGGTACATGATGTGTTTTATGTATTAATGTTAAGGAAATTCATACCAGACTTAGACTAAGTAATAGCTTTGGAACCTTTGAAGGTACAATCAAATTTATCATCTATTGAGAGACCTATAAGAATAGTAGACATGAAAGAACAATTATTAAGGAGAAGAAAAATTCCCTATACCAAAGTGTAGTGGATGAATCAAATAGAACGAAAAGCAACATGGGAATTAGAAGAAATGGAGAAGAAGTATCTAGAATTCTTTCCAATTTCAGGTAACTTTTGAGAATGAAAGCTTTTATAAGGAGGGAAAGAATATAATACATGGTATAAAAATATATATGTTGATATATATAATCATAAATAATAGATAAAATAATAATATAACATAATATAAGACTAAGGGCAATTTTATAAATAAGGTTAAGATACAGGGCAGTTTCGTCTTTTCTTAGCTAGACTATAAAAACTACACTAACCTGAGGTTTTCCTCTTTTCCTCATTTGTACATCTGCTAACCAGAAACCTAAAGAGAGAGAGAGGGCCCTACAGAGAACTAAGGCAACTTTGAGGAGAATCACATAGCAAATCCAACAAGAAAGCATGTGAATCGTTTATATACTTAGCTATGATGATGAATGTATGATCTGAAATGTCACTATCCTTATAACAATAGGAATCAGGTTAAAGGATGGATTTGAACAAGTGAGATCAATTGAATCGGAAGCTCCAAGTGTAATCTGAGTCAAGTAAGTATTTTTGAACCAAAGTTCCATTAGAATTAGCAAATACAATAATGTATTAAGCTTAGAATCATAGCAACTAGGCTTAGGAATGAAATTGGAGAAGAAAAATTAGGGTTCATGATGAATAGTTAGGTATATGGTTAAGTACACGACCATGTACTTAAGCATGTTGAAATGTTAATGTTTACTGCAAGGTACACGACCACAAGCACAATCTTGTACTTGGGCGTGTTGAAGTGGGAATGTGCACAATCACAAGCACAGTCGTGTACCCTAAGTGTGTCTAAGTGAAAATTTTATAGAATGATACTCGGCTATTAACATGCCCATGCTCTAGGCCATACTCCTCTACATGGTTTCTTTCTTAACCGTGTTATCCAAGAATATATCCTATTTGATTTCATTTCGTTTTATTACAATTTTAAAATAGATATTAAGCTTAACGATCCCTCGGAGAAGGGAAATATACGATTAGAATATACATAGTAAATTAGTAAACTGAGATTTCTTGTAGGATAGAACCAAGAAGAGTTTCTTGTAATTGAACAAGGCTTTAGTTAGAGACGTGTAGGATTGTAATAGGAGCATCTGTTCAAGTACATGTTTACCTTGTTTGATGTATGTAATTATTAGGTAATTATCCAGTACATTTTATACGTTTCCATGTCGATAAAAAGAATGAGAAACTTGATTGTACGATTGCATGTGCTTAGCTTAGTCTAGGAGCCTATAGTGATAGTTCCCTAGGGGGGCATCTCAATGATCTGTATGCCGTATTGTCTCGAGTAGAGCCATGTATCAAAATAATCTAAAATAGATTAGGGTTAGATGGGGCTTACAATAGCAATTCCTACTAAGACTATATTGTATAAATATTGTATGTGGACCGAGGTCATGAGTACACTTATGTTATACGTTTGATTAAATAATGACATATAATCTAATAAATGGATGTGTTAGAGGTTAATACTGCATATATGCTTGTAATGATGATATTGTGTGATACGTATGTGGGTGCAGTATTTACATACTGAGCTTTAGCTCATCCCCATCCTCTTATTTTTTTTAGTTGTAGGTGAAAATGATGAACAAGTAGATTACGATGAAAATAGAAATTTTGTGGAGCATTATATGGATGAAAATGGGAGAGAGCATTACTACTATGTGAACGAAGAGTAATGGAGAAATTAGAAAGATTTGTGATCAAACTTTTTAGTAATTGAACCGAGAATGTGAAAATAATAGTAGACTTCTAATTATGCTAAATTTTATATGTGATTAGCTATTTAATGTGGATTTTTAACTGAGATTATTGTGTTGACTTCATTAATGAGGATTGGAATGACTCACTGAGAGATATTTGTTTTCTTATGTTAAGGTTATATTAGTATGAATGTACATGAAGATTAAGAGGTTTTAATTTGTATGGAGTTTTAAAGTCTTAACATGTTTTTATGTCATAGTGACACATGACAGGTTATAATGTCTCAAATTCTGGAGTGTTACAAAAAATTATGCAAATAAAAACAAGTAATTATTATCAAATGTATGATTTTTCAATCCTAATTATGAAACCTTTGTTTCTTTGTTTCTTTTTTTTTAATTTGAAATGACAGTAAAGATGGTTGCAACTTATGAAGTATTTTGTCATCAAACTAACATAGAAAACACAATTTAGTTCAGAATAATCAAGGATCATCTGGCTTTCACTAGAAGTTCACATACAGATCCATGTTGATCTGTGCAAACAGCATGTATCAAGCTTTTGCCTTTACCACCACCCTTTAGTATTGTAGCAGCATCAATTATCAAGCATGTGTTTGTATTAAGCTACATTCAGGAAGTTCCAGGAAAACTATACTCTACAAAGACACAATAGCGATCTCTCCATGGTGCAATCAAAATTTTCTTCAGATTATACAATAAACCAGCTTGCCGAGGACAAAAGAATCATCCAAAGATTGAAAATTTCGACATATAAGCACGTATGCAAGTACTATATAAGCAGAATTTGCAGTAAACTATTGTGCAAGATGTATACATACTCTAGTTCTCTGGGAATACAAACAATTCTAATAATACAACAGACTAGTTCTGCCTGCAAGCAATGTAATTAGCCAAGGCAGTTAATGGAGCGGCCTTCTCCTGATCAAAACCAGCTAGCTGACTTTGTGCATCCGCATTCAACTTCTCTGCAAGCTCCTTTGATTTCTCAATTCCCAACAATTTTGGATACGTAGTTTTATCCGCAACCAAATCCTTCCCAGCTGTTTTCCCCAACTCCTGTGAAGATTTCGTAACATCAAGAATATCATCCACCACCTGAAACAACAACCCAATACCTCTTGCAAATTGCCTTAACTTCTCCACCTCCTCATCAGACCCACCTCCCAAAATCGCACCAAGAACTACAGCCCCTTCAAGCAAAGCTGCAGTTTTGTGCAAGTGAATGAATTCGAGCTGCTCTAGTCCTACGTTATCCAACCCTTCAGAACTTATATCAACCACCTGCCCTGCAACTAGCCCCTCTGCACCAATTGCCTTAGCCAATTCCCCAATTGCCCTAACAATTCGGACTGGTGAAACATTCTTTGTCTCGACAGCAATGTGTTCAAAAGCAAAAGACAAAAGTGCATCCCCTGCCAAAACTGCTACATCTTCTCCAAATACCTAGAAGAATCATAATACACTTTACTCAATAATGTGCATGAGAATGACGCAATACTACATGAATGTATCGAATCAATCTCCATCTCCACAACCAGAACTTACATGATGATTTAAGCTCAAAAGTATAGCAGGGAAGAAATCTCAACATGATGCATATGCAGAAATGCATACTCAAGTTCATTTTCATATACCATCTTACAAACTATGTCACTTAGTCTTTACAACAATAATGAGAATTTGGAGCAACTTGAGGCACTAAACTTCTTCCAAAAGGTCCGTTAATCTCCTTAAACTAAGCAATCTCTTCCAAAAAGTTGAGCTTTGGTGTTTTTTGAGCATAAGAGTACAAAATACTTGTAGCAACTAATTTGTCCCACCATTTGCCTTGCTTTCAGACTCCTACAAATTTCTTCGTTCAATCAATCTTCCTCTTGCCATTTCACATTACTGATGGGTACAGGTTGCTAGTTTCTTATCAAACAAATAAGCAACGGTGTTTGGGGTGGGGGGTGGGTTTTGTGGGGTTGTGGGGATGGCAAATAGCACCACATATGCGCAAAAATCACACTTAATCTTACCAGACACAACACTCTTAAAAACTGAAAACTCAAGCACATTTTACATACCGCTAATTCCACAACAAACAAATGCCAGAACAACAAAATACCTTGTGATTAGTGGGCTTCCCACGCCTCAAATCATCATTATCCATACAAGGAAGATCGTCATGAATCAAAGACATGGTGTGTATCATCTCCAACGCACAAGCCGCGGGCATTGCTGTTGATTCGTCACCACCCACAAGCTCACAAGCGGCTATGCACAGCATAGGACGAACTCTTTTCCCTCCAGCCAACAAAGAGTACCTCATGGCCTCATGAATCTTCACTGGTGCCCTCAAAGACACAGCACTGTCCAACGCTTCATTTACAGAATTAGCCTTTTGGATCATGTACTTTTTGAAATCGAAAATGGGTTTCTCCTCTCCTTCTTGTACGGTCTCTTCTTTGGTTAGAATTGCGGAGACAGAAAATTTAACGACTGAACCATGGGAATTGGGGTTTGTGTGGTTTGCAAAAGTTAGTTTTTTGAGAATTGGGAATCTGGGTTTGGATCCATATGATTGGCGGGGATGACGAAAAATCGAACTCTTTTGTACCCATGCACTCAAATTCACCAAACTCATCTTCCTTATCTTAAAGATCCAAATGTTCAACCAAAAGAACGAATAGGTATGTGCCCAGTTTGATTCCAAAATTGAAATTTATACGCTTTATCACACCAAAGAATGTTCTTGTTTTTTCTTTTTACCTTTTCCTTTGGTTTTTTCTTTTTCCTGAATAGATTTAAGTAGTAGGACTGTAGGAGGGCAGACAGCACTATAACGTTAGGCGCTAGGCAAAGTTAAGTGGGGAGAATTGTGGATTAGATAGTGGGGAGGGAGGCGGATAAGTAATTTGGAGAAGGAAAAGGATGTGTTGTATATATAAGAAAAAAAAAAAGCGATCTCGGCAAGAGTCAAAAAGCCAGAGAGTCACCATGACCAACCAATAAACAGATGACAAAGATAGGATCTTGGACAGTTGTGGGATTTAGACATGGTATGTCATAAAAGATAAGACAGGAGCAGAACCTTTATTGTAATGGAGTTGTACACGGGGGCATCTTTTGATATTTACACTATGTTTGATAATTACGATATGGATGGAAAGAGAATAAAATAAATGTTAATTATTAGGATTTTTTTATGATAAAAATAAAAGATAAATACATTTGAGGTAAATTAGGATATTCAATTGTTTTTTTCCTTTTTTTTTTCTTAATTCTTCCTTATTTGGAGAGGAACAAAAATAAATGGGACTCATAAAAACTTTCCCCCCATATTCCTTCCTTTCTTATTTTTCTTTTTTAGTAAAACAATGAATTTATAATTTTTCCCTCCTATTTTCTTTCTTCTCTTTCCCCTCATTCCAAACATTGCATAGGATTTCACATTTCTTTTTGATATTAGAAGATCATGTGCAATTTATTATATAAATTCTAAATTTATAAAGATCTCAAATCTAAACTTGGTAGAAACTTGTGTAAATTATTATCTTAACTTCATCTAATTATTTAAAAGATGGTATGGTCTAATGTGTTAGGTATTTAAATAACTTATTCTCTTTTAATTTTACAAAATTGACCCATGTTTAGTTTATTTAGTATAAAAATCCCAATTTCTTATAAACAGGAAAACTTCTTATCTTTTAAACTTCCTACAAAATAAGTATCATCTTCCTCACTTCCTTTCTTTCTCTTTCTCATCTTTTTTCAAAAAAAAAAAAAAAAGCTTATTTTTCCTTTTTCATGCTTTTGGAAACACAAGTAGAAAAAGATATTTTTCTAGTATGTCCCTAAGTTGTTGATTTTACATTTAATTCTTATATTTCTATATTTAAAATTTTAACATACACATCACAAATACATTTTCATTGCTACTTTGTAAATGTGTAAGTCAATACCTACAATGAGTAAGCATGCTCAATATTATTGGTTAGTTTATAAAAGTTATCAGAAAAAGATGGGACTACATGGTATTCTCCTTTTTTTTTATTTTAGGAAATTAATTGGTAATATATATATAACTAATCTACTAACCTTTTTATCCAAGTGTTTGGTTGGTAGAAAATAATAACTGTTATTTCTAACATTCTTTTTTGATAAAAAAAATGATAATCAATATGTTAAATATTTAATAAGATATTAAAACAAAAAAAAATTCCTAAAACCCTTAGAATTTAATGGGACATAGTTGATTCCATAATAAGATGGATTAGATTTAAATTCTCCTCTCCTCTTGTACTAAAAAAATTAAGAAAATTTTCACCTTTTTTATATGCACTGTTTTATACAATGTGCAATCAACTTTAAAAGAGATTAAAAAAAAAATCTGTTTTAGCATTTAACAAACATTGAGAGTGATTAACACTTAACAGAACTTTCTTTTGAATTTATCTCAAGGTTTCACTTTTATGAATTTAACATCTATGCTATTATGTAAACGTTTTAGATTGCAACCGTATCATAAAATTTTAATTTATCAATTTAACACACAAGTTATTTTATTCTTAACAAAAGTGCTTGAATCATTTTTCAAATCTATCGGGGCTCCTGTGGTTCATTGTTTCATTATGCAGATAGTATTCGCATTACCAGGGAAATATAAATCACAACATATAAAAAAATTAGTCAATCATTTGCATTTTAAATTCATAAAAATTATATATACTCTACATAATTGTAGGCGGCCACATTTACTAGTGTGTGCATGTAATAACATCGAGATACTAAATAATGTTTTTTTTTTTCAGTAAAATAAATTATATTAACGTCAAAAAAAAAAATTACAAAAGCTAGTCATTTAAGCTAGCAATACCCGAGCTTAGTCCTATATTTGATACCCTTAAGGATTTAGTCTCCCTAGAAGCAATAGTCATTCTTTAATAAACTTAAAACAAAAGTGTTCTTCTTTCAGCCCATGCACTCGTCTAGCTAAAGCTAAACCATCTGCTACAGCGTTAAGCTCTCTAGGAACTACTTGTACACGACTGGAGTGGAGGAGGGAGGGCTTTTCCGTGCAAGCAGTAAGAGCATTGTAGTATTTCATTTTAAAACTTTTATCTCTCGTCAATTAACATAGCAACAACGCATGAGTCCACGTTAATCTCTAGCTTGCAAAAGCCTTTTTGTAAACAAAAGCATATAAACCCTGATAAATAACCCAAAGTTTTATAGTATGTCTAATTTGCCAAATTATTCATTTTTGTCTCAATAAAACTATTAGATTAGGCATGCAGAGTAGATAATTCAATAAAGGCATACTTGTCGACTACCATACAAATATATTCCCCTATATTTATTCTATATACAATTGACCTCATTTTCTTTGAAATTAATTATTTTCATAATTTATAAATTTTTTAAATTGTGCTTTTAAATATTTATATAATCATTTCAGCCCTTGATAAAAAAAAAAAATCAGACAAACAAAGAGAGCATTTTATTTATTTATTAACTTTTTATATTTTGTTATACTAGATAACATATACATATTTATTTTTACTCTTACTCTTTCTAAAAGGATAAATATATATTTTCTAAAATTTAAGGTGCAAACAATCAATTTCAAACCGTTGGTAAAAAGAAAATTCAAATGTGAAGAGGCAAAGGAATCAGCGTAGCGTTGGTGTTGGGGGAATTTCAAAGGAAAAGACAAAACATCCTTCCGTCTTGTCACTCACTGTTTGCCTTCCTTCCCCAATTTTGAATTTTCCATCTGCAAAAGGAAAGCCAACAAAGAGGATCGACAAATTCGTGACTCACGAGGCCTCGTTCTCGTACCATGTCAGGCGGCTTGCTCATGAACCACGCTCCCTGGTGAAGCAGCGTTGAGCGATTCTGTTTTCTCTTTCTCCATTTCTTATCACTGCGATTGAGAATGGGGAAGGAATCAGCAGAGGAAGGAAATAGAAGGAAAAACTAAAAATAAAAAAAAAAAATGATAAATTTTCCTTATTTTTTGTTTTTAAGAATAAATTTACAAAATTTATTACAACTCTCTCTACATTCTTTCTTAAATTAATTCCTTTCCTAAAATATTTCGTTCAAATTCCTCCGTCCCTTTTCTTTCCTCAATCCAAACTTAAGGAATTTACATAATTAACAGAAACGTGAACATCTGCTAAGATTTTAGTTGATACGAAAAATCCTCTCCACAGAACTTGTCTACAAATTTTCCTCTTCCCCATAAGTCGAAACTCAGCTGTGAGGTACGTCAGTCTTCAATTTCGGATTCCACAGGATTT
Source organism: Laguncularia racemosa (assembly GCA_037954665.1). NCBI lineage: Eukaryota > Viridiplantae > Streptophyta > Magnoliopsida > Myrtales > Combretaceae > Laguncularia > Laguncularia racemosa. The sequence continues at coordinate 532,043 of JBBMOL010000166.1, forward strand.
ATCATTCATGTCCTTTTATTGGGCTCGGTGTGTGAAAAGGAAAAAAAAAACATAGCTATCATCGAAGACATTTATTACGAGAAAAGGAGGTTACTTTGGAAAATGGTTGAAATTCCTATCATTATAGTTTCCATGAGAACAAGCAATGTGAAACCGAGAAATAGATTTATATGGTAACTGAGAATGAATACGTTTTATTTTTTATTTTTTATTTGAATGTATTTTTAAATATGGAATGGTGATTTTTTTGTAGGCCTTTGATTTCACTTTTATGAGATAATTTAATTCCGTTTTCTACATCATTAATTAAATATATTTTTAATAAATTCATGTGCATTTCCAAACGTGAAAATATATTATTATTTCAATCATAATTCTATTTTATTCTTGTATACTAAACATGATATAAATAAATACCAATTCCTCTTTGCAAGTCATTGGGTTGAATTAGAAAAGACTATCCCAGCATCTTTTGTTTGATCTAGGAGTATAACCAATAAAGTAAGATATTTATTAAGAAATTAAATAAATAACTTTTCATCTTTTTATAAAGTTTTTATATCTTAACCATTTATTTACTTTCTAGAATAAGACATTTAAATAATATAAAAGTTATAGCTTGATTATAATTATTTTTAAAAGTAAACTAACAATTTGTATTTCAATATTTACTTTATATAAATTTTTGTTATAGGGAGTACTGTTCTAGTGTTTGGAGAAAAAAAAAAAACTTATTTGCTTCATGCTATTAATTATGGTAATAAATTTGAAATATAATTGTTTAGTTCTCTTAATAATAATTTTGATAATAACAAAAAGTTAAAAGATTACTAGCTAAATTATTAAATATACAGATAAATAATTCACCCATAATTTAATTTAATTTCTTAAAAGAAAAGTTTTCTTCTCAAATTTTTATTTAGAAAGTAATTCAGATAATGAACCTATTATATAACTCTCAACATATTAGTCAGAAAGTAACTTGATCTTTCCGGGTATACACTTCCACAATTCCGTTGGAAAGATGGAAAACTCCCAGTCGATCTTCGCTTCACCCAACATAATACTAAGATGTTCCTAAAACCCCTGCCTAAAATTATTCACTGGAAAGAAAAGGTAATTAGGAATAATGCTTTAAGCAAATATTGTTGATTACGAAAAGAAACTAGTGTTCACCCCCCCCCCCCAAGATAATACCCTGATCAAACGTTACTGTAGGCTGTAGCTAAGCAAGACCATGATCAATCTCCTCCTTTAAGCTTGCAGTTCTGGCATTTTCACGGTCTTGCTTGAACATCTTGTACAAGGGAGTGCAGGACAGTGAACAAAGACCAAATGGTATGGCAGTTGTGCATAACAGCCCCTTTGACAAGGCCAAAGCTTCCTTAGGAGATCCGTGTTCTGACTCAGCACTTGCACCAAAGCCACGTACCTTGTCCAAAAGTACTCCAACCACAGGAGCTGCGAAAGAGGATATTGCACCTTCAAAAGCACGGTCGAATGCATAGCTCACTGTCCGGTGTTTGGCTGGGACAATCTCCGCACAGATAGGATTGTTTGTTGCAGTCACATTCCAGCTGATTGTTAGCCCCATGAGCAGAAATGTCACTGCATACGCGTACTTGCTTTCAACTGTTTGCGGGATGGCACGCAGAAGAAACCAGGGGAATGGAATTCCCATGAAAGCACTAAACTGTCCACACATGATACGGCCTGAATTTGGGAAGATGTGTACCATTCTATCTGCTATGAGCCCGCCTAGAAGAGGCCCGATGGCTGTGCCTAATGTGAAAAGGCTAAGAAGAGCTGTTGCTCTCTCATGATCGAATCCGGGAGCAGAAAAACACATGTTTGAATACTCACCTATCTACAATGCGAAAATCATGATAGAAGTAGCCAATTCGAGCTTATTTTGTAAGTACTCGAGCATAAATCCATGTTGAATTTAGATCCAGAGCTAACTGATCTAAATCACAACTCCTGTTTAAATATAAAATGTTCAATTCAAATCCACAACAATTAGCTGATCTAAAGTTATATATCAATAGTAGCAGTGCTTATAAACTCACCTAACTCAAACCACATTGTGAAGAACATCATTGCCGTCCATGGGATTTTCCCAATAATTCCCTGCACCACAATTATTTGAAATCTTTGCACTTTTTATTCCAGCTTTCATAGATGCCCAACACTCCATCCAAATTGATATTGCACGCCTTTGCTCATCCAACAAGTTCTCGTCGAGGTACTTACTGAACCAGAAATGCTCGAATCAACAAGACAGATCAAACATTTTAGAAACTGAAAAGAAACATGTTAACCTTATAGTGAAACCAAAAGACAAGGCAAAGGACAATGCAGGACCTTCCAGGCCTTGTGAAAGAACCATTAGCAACCTTAGGGTCAACAACAAAAAATAAAACTAGGAAGCCAACCAAAGAACTAAGCGCTGCCATCAAGATACAAGCAAAGCGCCACGCAGGGATACCCCAAAATTCTCTACTAGCCATGATTGTCGCCATAGCACTGCCTCCGATGCCACCAAAGCTCTCAACAAGAAATAAGATACCGAAACCAGCACCCCTCGACCATCCATGAAGCCATCAGCAATGAAAGAATTGATTGCGGGAATCACAATTGCTAAACCAAATCCCTTTAGTGCTCTCACAACTGCAACATGCACGAACTGCTGGCTTATACCTACAGCAGCAGTCGACAAAGCCCAGGAAAAAATTCCTAGTGCAAGAGCCCTGGACTGATCACGATTGATTACAAGAACACCTACCAGAGGCGATGTTATTTGTTACATAAAGTTCCTTATAAAGGTAAGATAACCCAGGGCAGATGGCCCAACACTAAATGCTTCACCAAGTTCTCTGTAAAGAGGAGGTAGGAGATTTTCATCTGCGCGCTCTAGTACACTGCAACGTTGACTAGACTAGGTGACAGTGATAATCCGCATAGCTTTGTCGATCAGTCTCAAATGAAGAAAATGATTGCACCAATGTAACATCTACAAGATGAATGAACATATCCTCACGAGGTAGAAGAAATCAAGGAAAGAGGACGGCATAACATAAAAATCGCATAACTAGGATCTTCATTCAATGTTAGGACATGTTTGTACCTAATAGGTATGCCAACAAATAGCATTTAAGATTGCCAGCAAGTCTAAGGCAGCTCACAAATGCTAACAAATAGCATTTAGGACTGCCAGCGAGTCTAAGGCAGCTCACAAGCTATACAATCTTTCGCTAAAGACTGACTCAAGCTGAATTACTTGAATAGTTATTAAGCTCAGGCTCGAGTTTTTACTCTGTTTGGTCGAGCTTGCAAGCAAGATCGAACATTTATTACGTTTTCATGTTTCTAAACCGTATGACTAGTTCTGAAATAATCAGGTAAATCAAGCTCGCAAGCACACTCGAGCTCGATAAGCCAGCTCAAGTTCGAACTGCAAAAATATAACCGTGCTTAACTGACAGAGCTTTTAGCTCGTCAAGCCGCAATATCTAAATATGATCAATGTCAGACTTAAGTGCAATTTTTGAGTTCTCAAGTCGATCTCAAGCTCAATACTGTTCAACAACGTTGGATTTGCTAAATTTTAAGAACACTATATACCGTGCTGTCCCTCGTGAGCTCGAGTGACCGCATCTTGAATCCACCAAACACGTGAAGTATTAAAAAATCTGAATCCCTCATAGGTTTTAAATTCCTAATCTTCATACTATGCTGCTACATCCTGACGTATCTCCAAGTTTCATCGCCTTATATCAATTCAAGAATATAGAGATTATGGAGCACTCTGCAAAATCCTTAAGAAGACTACCAACCCGAAACAGGACATAATAAAAACCTAAAACGAAGGAAAGAACATAGGAAACTTGGTATCCACTTGTTTGAGTAGATGGATGATAAAAACCGGCGGATCCAAGGGGAGCTGCAGCACGCGGCAGCCTCCTTGGCTAAGAAATATTTTCAGTTTTACCCCCTTGTTCTTTTAAAACTTAATCTTGCCTCTCTCATTGGAGAAGTCTGTTTCCGCCATGATACCTTATATTAGCATAAGCCTATATATCAAGAATTTCATTGAGTGATCTCGTGAACTATGCTCAATAAGAAGACATGCAATGACAAAATATTTTCCAAGGAAATATGACAAATATCTTCCCGAAACCACTTAAAAACAATGCAAAGCAATAAAGAATCAAACTCCATACATGAATTCCGTGTTACAAAGCGAACAGACTTATTTCATGGCTGGTGGGTTGAAAGGAGACATAACTTTCCAAATGAACAATAGGGAAAAACCAGGTGGACTCGACTAGGGCTAGAACTAGGTCGCTTTAAATAACCTCGTATACAAATGGACATTATCATTAGCAGGGTCACGGGGACACAAATATATATACAATACATTTATGACATAAATACTAATACTCGTTAGATAATAAGATTTATCCGTAATATTAGTGTAGATTTAGAAATTTAGAACAGTAAATATGGGGACGGAGTTCAAACATTCGTAAAGGAGATAGCTTATTGGTGTATTATTTATTATATTATACTGAAGACTTTTGCTCGGTGGAATCCTACGAGTTACGTGCTGGACACTGTGTTAAAGCCAAATAGGATGAACTTGTAATTCTATTTTTATAGGGACTTGAAGATATTAAAGACTCAAATAGAAAAAAAAAAAAGATTGAGAATTTAAATAAAAAAATAGGTAAATATTAAAAACTAAAAGTATATTTTTGTCAAAAAAAAAAAAAAAAAACTAAGAGTCAAAAACTTTTGTAGGTGCATCCAACAATTCAACTCTAGAGGTTTCCGTTATCGTAGATAAAGGCACTCCTAATAATGGAGCTCCAACAATTGTTGATGAAGCAGATAATTAGATATTTGAAGACATGGCAAATAATGATAGTGATAGGGCGGAAGACAATATAAATGATGATGAGAATGGCGCTGTGGAAACGAATAGATGGATTGGACTATTTGAAGATGCAAAACATGAGGTCTATTCGGGTATTCTAAGTTTTCACTTTTGTTAGTTGTGATATAAATGTTAAATTTCAAGGTTGATGGTCAATAATCATTAGATGCTTTAACAATTAGCTTGCATTTTTTAAGAGCTTGTTGCTAAATGGTGAATGGTTGCTCTCATCTTATTGTAGCATTTGCAAGAGACTAAGGGCACTAAGAGTAGACATCTTTGTTGGGCATGGTTATTAAAATAGCGAGTTAGCTCACATGATTCCACTAATTCATGAATTTATGAGGTTTTTTTCAAGTTGAAACTAACCAAAATCATTGAGGTATTGACTTGCGGTTGAATTGTGAATTAAATCATTAAAATTGATAAAATCGTGAGTTTATAACCAATTTTACCAATTCTACATCTTGTCATCATTTGGGTCCAAAATAAGTTATCGAAACTAAGAAAAACAATTAAGATTTATGATATCGATGCTATTGAAGACAAATAAAGAATGGATACTTCAAAAAAATTGTAATTAGAAGATATAGATATCTTAGTACTACTAATGATGTTGACAATGATGATAATGACCGTAGTGATGATGATCATAGTAATGGAGAGCTAGTGATAGTTTTGATGGTAACAAATGATTTTTTTTTTTTTGTATTTTATCACAATGATTTATGTTGTGGTCTAATTTATATAGGCACTAGTATTTATATTATAAATTTATGCACTAGCATAAAGATTTATGCTTAATTATTTGTATTATAACTTATATTATGATTGAAATTTATACGGAATATTTCTATTTCCTTTTTGTATCTATTTTTTTTTTATAAATATTGTAAGCATATTTACAATTTTAAATGCTAGTTGCAAAAATTGTAAAAACTTATGTTTTTACACTTCGATTTTATGAACCTTTTGTCGATTGTAAGTAGAATTGCAAATTTGATAATCTTACCTTTAAGCTACTCTTGTGAATTAGGGTTTGGAAGGCAAATCTCATCATACCATAATGAGGTCTATAACATGCCAACAACAGTATAGTGATTAAGGTTGGGCAAAAAATCTGCTCGAACAAGTAATCAAATTGAAAATTCAGTTTTTTTTCAAGTTCAGTTTGGTTATTAGACCAGTTTGAAAATAATGTATCGGTTTGTAGTTTGATTTGCTTAGTTGAACTAAATTGATAGATTCGAACTGAACTAGACCAATATCTATATATATATATATATATATGGAGGGGCGAATCTAAAGCACTTAAGGTCTACTGTACATATAGCACTATAATTTATAACTTACAAAAAAAGAAAGCACAAAGCACTATAACTTATAATATAATTTTTAATTAACAATGTGATTAAATTTAAAATTTAGCGATAATAGTTGGAGCCGTCTACTGAATTGGATCGAACCATTTTTTTTTTCATTTAAAAAATTCTTGAATTGAACTATTTAGTGAGGTTTATTTAAAAAAAAAAAAACCAAACCATAAAATTCAATTCAGATCAATTCAAGGGAGTGAGCTGAATCGAATTATACTGTGCCCACCCCTAATAGTGATGAGTGCAGGGAACCAAGTTGGCGGACCTGAAACAAAAGTATGAAGAGCTTGCTTAGGGTTAATTAAATGCCTAGACTTAACTATCATGCCACCTTATTTACAGGCCCCATACTCGTAGCCATGTTCTACCTCTTTTCTTGGAAGATAGTCGCAACAATAGCCTCCCCCGGATCATATCCATTGCCCTTATATCCATGGCTGCCTCCACCTCTTCCTTATGTGGTTGATCATAGTTGTACCCTCCTCCTGGATTACATCCAGGGCACTCCCCATCCACAGCTTCTCAGGGTGGCTAGTCGTCCGAGAAACCACGTCGTATCTATACTACACCCTATTGGTTTATACTATTATTTGTCCATTAATGTCAATATATATTCTCAACTCTAGAGCCACAACTTGAATCAAGATAGAAATCATGGGTTGGAGCCGCCATCAATTCTGGCATTTGGACTGTTCGGATAGATTTTTCTATTATTTTTTGTTTTTCTTTTTCTTGCCATCTAATCAGTAATGATTTTGTTTTATGATCTTGTTGCTGAACTCTATTAATTTATTGATCACTAATTGTATTTTGTGATCTTAAATTTATTTTGTAATATCTATTTAAGCTGGAGGTTTCAAATTTTATTTATTTTAATTTCTATATTTCTTCAATAATTACATAATTAAGATTAATATAAATTATCATTACTGTATTTATCAATAATATAATAATTTAAATTATTTTTTTAATATTAATGGTTTCAAATAACCAAAATAATAGAAAAAATAGAAAAAAAAATAAACATCTTGTATCCATATGGTATGCACGAAAACTCGTTATCTATCTCTTATCTAGCAATTTAAATCGTCAAATAGCAATTCTAGGGCTAATAAAGGCTCAGCAAAATTGATAGTGAGATTAATTGTCATTCAAACCCTTAACCGGTGATCTTTTAGGCCTCAATAAGCCAATAAAAATCACTTGTTACTGAAAACCTCATTGTAGTGATATTATGAGACTAATTAGCATCCAATCCTTGCCCCTCATACATGCATGTGCAAAGCCTGATTGCTTATTTGTGTGTAGAATCATATAATTTTTTGTTCTTTAAAATATATATATATTCAGTTTCTAAATAAAGATTATAATTCGAAACCTGTGGGGACCTAGGCCCTTTAGCGACTCCTAAACCCCGTATAAATTATCATGGAAAGTAGGCGCTTAATGGCTCCAGGAAAATAATAGAAAGTGATGAATGTGATTAAAATGATGATATTTATTTATTATCCTAATGTATACGGGGAAGATATACAAAAGATCTTATTTATTTTTTACGATGAGGGAACTGGGTCTTTTCAAATAGTATGCACGAGTCGAAATAAAATTTTTGCTGAGTTAAAACGCTTCTTTTATTTATCCAAATTATTATAATGAGGAAGCACCGTCCTTTAGATCACAAAGTTATCGTTGCCCGTTGAAACTATATATAACACCTAGATCAAGGATACTTCGACATGTACACCGAGTTGTTTAATCTCAAAAGTATCTCAAGCTATCCTTAAATATTTGCAAAATCTTGTATAGAATATAGCATTGAGTTTTAACAAATACGAATCTCCAAACGCAATGTCCAAGTATCAGGAATAACAATTGTATATTTAAATCTTCTCACTGATACATATTTCCAGGAAAAGCCTTCTTAACGTGCCATTCATTTCCTATGCCGTGCCTCATGCTATTCCTCATAATCTAGAAAAGGAGACACCAATGAACGGTAAGCTAATAACCTATTAACTATTCCTTATGCGGCAGTCATGTAAATTCGTCTATATATTCATATATATATATATATATCAAAGTGAATAAAAATTGTAAATAATCAATTACATTATAATAAGATTTATTCATATTACAGTCATATCTTTTATATTGTATATTTTATTAGCTTTATATTTTCTTCTTATAATTATATAGAACAGCACATATTAAATCACACAGGCACCTCTCATGGACATGTAAATTTCAGCTCAACACAATGAATCCCATATGGATTGAACTATAAAACCGCATAGTTACATCCTTAGCCACCAGGTTGCATCTGGTCTCACTCCTCCAGATTCAGCTGCTACATGCAGCGTGATAACGCAAGATAAAGAAGCGAAAGTAATTAAAGAACAAAATAATAATATATGATGATTCGAAAAATTAAATTAAATAATAATTATAATAAATATATTAAGATATTCACTATTAAATATCAAGAACAAAAACTCAAGAAATAAAACTTCTCTCTTTTTTTTTTTTAATTTAATTTTCTTTCTGTCTTCAACCAAATCCTACCTTATGTTAGATGTCTTTATAACTCACTTTTCTTTCCAAAGTTATTTAAACACTCATCAGTTCCTGTGTATTGAAAATTTTTTAATGTAGTCGTGGTAATAATTATGGAAGAAAGAAAAAAACAACAGATGAAGAAAAAGAATATATATATATATATATATATATAAAGAAGATGATTGATGCTTTCACACCATTGATGAATTTTATGATGGCCTCACACCACCAATAAAAAAGACGAAATCATTCCAATCTTGAAGAAAATAATTCAATTAAATAATACTATTTCAATTATGTTTAAAACCCTAATAAAAGAGACTGTTTATATATATATATATAAAGGATAAATATAGACTCTACGACCTAAAGATAATTTAATGGCTAATAAATAACTATAAAGGAAACTAAAATATTTTCATAAAACAAAAGATAATAATATAATTAAATCTAATAATCTAAATAAAATAACTAAATATAAAAATCTTCATGCCTTATGGGCCAATAATGTTGACATGAGCTTCTACACATGCATCCATGATCCCCATCATCTCTACTCGACTTGGAAAGATTCACCTCTAGTGAATTAAAACTGATGTATTGCTCATAAAGATCTTGATTAATTCTTTAAAGCTCTAACTCGGTAATCCATGTAGCATCTGAAAGTAGATGATCTACCCATTTGATAAGAAAATATCTATTATCACTAATAACCTAATCATTAATAATATCTTCTATCTCTTCTTTCTTTCCTTTCAATGGTGGAACATATGGAACTCGTGAAATCGGAAGAGTAGGAAATGTAAACATTGACTCAATTGATGGATCTATAATCTCAATAGGCTCATGGTAAGGTAAGAGATCCTCAACATTGAAAATATTATTAATACTTGTATCTGATAGCAACTCCAAAACATAAGCATTTGCACTTATCTTCTTCAAAACCTTGAAAGTTCCCATGCCTCTAGCATGTAATTTCTTGTAAGAACCTCATGGAAACCTCTCTGGATTAATCCGAGCAATCACTAAATCTTCCTCTTTAAATTCCTAATACTTGCTATGAACACCTGCAACAAACTTATGCAACTCATTGCTTAAGTTAATTTTCTTTTTAATTTTCGCATGTAGGTTATAAATATAGGTGGCAAATGATTTAGTAGGCTTAGAAAGTCTAGAAGTTAATGATAGTGGGATAAGATCAATGGGGCGTCTAGGTTGATAGCTTAATGCAACTTCAATGGGACTCAACCCAGTGGATTTATTTACTGAACTATTATAAGAAAATTTTGCCATATGAAGGATGTGATCCCAAGTAGACACATAGTCACCAACCAAACACCTTAGCAAACCGCCTAAACTCCTATTAACTGCTTTAGTTTAACTGTCAATTTGGGGGTTAAAGGCAGAAGAAAACTATAACTTGGTACCTAACATTTTCCATAAGGTCTTCCAAAAGTAACTAACAAATTTAGTATCTCTATCTGACACTATGGTTTTAGGTAAACCATGCAACCTAATAACTTCACTAAAGAACAATTTAGCTATATAAGAGGCATCTACAATTTTGCTGCATGATATAAAATGTGCCATCTTAGAAAAATGGTCTACTACTATGAATATTGAATCATGTTTCCTAGGAGTCATCGGTAAACCTAATGCAAAGTCTATGCTAATGTCTTGCCAAGGTGAATGTGGAACAGGCAAAGGAGTATAAAGATTTGTATTTTGTTTCCTATGCTTGGAAAGCTGACAAGTATGACACTACCTCACAACCCTAGCCACATCTCTCTTAATGGTAGGCTAATAAAATCTATCCTTAACCATAGCTATGGTTTTATCTCTCCCAAAGTGACCAGCTGCACCTCTAGTATGCAATCTCTAGATAAAAAAATCGCTCAAAGAAGTTTTTAGAATGCATAATCTATCACCTCTAAACAAGTAACCATCCTTAAGGACGTGATCAACATAAATTTCCAACTAACCATAGGACAATGATGTATGGATCTCCCTTAAATTAGGACAAGTCACACATTGCTATCTTATCTTTTCAAAACCAATAACCTTAACAATTAAAGTACTTACCAATAGGTGCATGCGACTAAGAGCATCAGTATGTTTATTCTTAGCTCTAGCTTTATGTTTCAAGACAAATGAGTACTCCTACAAAAATCGAATCCACTTAGCATGTCTAGCTCCAAGTTTCTTTTGTGAATTGAGATACTTAAGAGCCTAGTGATCACTATACAACATAAATTTATTAGGTAGCAAGTTATGACTCCAATTTTTTAAAGCTTACACCACTGCATAAAATTCTTTATCATAGGTTAAGTACCTTTGCTTTGCTTCATTTAGTTTCTCATTAAAGAAAGCTATAGGGTGTTTCTCTTGACTAAGTACTGTACCTATTCTGTTGACACAACAAAACTGAGGAAAATTCCTTGAGTTGTTAAAAAAGGCACACTTTTTCAAGTTCACATAAAGTTCTTCATGCTTAAGTGTCTCAAATAATTGTCTTCGGTGCAATAGATGCTCTTCTAAGGTGTGACTATAAATTAGGATATCATCAAAATATACCACAAGAAACTTTCCTATGAACGATCTTAATATGTGTGTCATCAGTCTCGTGAAAGTTGATAATGCATTAGTCAACCCAAATGGCTTAACTAACCACTCATACAAACCCTCTTTTATCTTAAAGGTTGTTTTCCACTCATGCCCTAGTCTAATCCTAATCTAGAGATATCCACTTCTAAGGTCAATCTTGGAAAACCACTTAGACTCTAAAAGTAAATCTAGCATGTCATCTAACCTAAGGATTAGGAACCTATACTTAATGGTGATCTTGTTGATGGCCCGTGAGTCTACACACATTCGCCAACTTCTATCTTTCTTAGGAGTAAAGAGTGCAGGCACAACACATGGGCTAAGACTCTCCCTAATAAAACCTTTCTACAATAAACCATCTACTTGCCTTTTTAACTCTGCATGTTCTCTGGAATTCATCTTATAATGGGGTAGGTTAAGCAGGGCTGATCTGAGAGCTAAATCTATAGCATGTTGTATGTTGTGCATGGGTGGTAACCTATTTGGAAGCTAATCTAATGTAAGGTCTTTGAACTCCTCAAGTAAAGATTTCACCTTTACAAATATGTCTAACTCTAGCTCAGGATTACACTCTTTGACTTCCTTAACCATTAAAGTGTATAAAGTTCTTTCTTTAGGCTCAAGCTCAAATTCTCTTACACTTAAAACATGGAGGGATTTCTTGGAATCTATGGTATTGATTGACCCTTTATCAGTACTGACCTTAAGATCTTTTGGTAAAGGACTAAGCCTAATTTTCTTACCATCGTGCATGAATACATATATGTTAGCCCTACCATAATAAACCACATCTAGGTCATACAACCAAGGTTCCCCTAAAAGGACATGAGTAATATTCATAGGCACGACATCACACCAATTCTTATCTGTATATGTAGTAAATTGTAAAGGAACTAAACATCTCTGAGTGATAGGTAAGGTGGTTTTATCTGCCTAAGCTACCTTATAAGGATTAAGGTGTGATTCTAGTTTAAGACCTAACTTAGACACAGCAACTTGTGAAACTACATTTGTACTACTACTCCCATTAATGATTACTTTACACCATTACATTTTGTGTAGGTATGGAATATGCTAGTTCATCTCCAATCATTCTCTTTTCCTAGCTAGGTAATGAGACACCTAATAACATTCAAATTGCCCTCATCAAAAGTTAAGCCCATGTCATCTTCACCACTAGCACTCTCTTTTAGAATATAATCTAACTCCTCACAATCCTCATTCTTTAATGGTTCTCCCTCTCCTACATAAAGGTTCCAAACTGGGCAATGATAGTCAAAGTGACCAAAATTATGACACTTATAACACTTCTGACTCGAGCTAACATTTAAACTCTTTGCAACTATGTTTTTACCTTTGATGTTTTTATCCCGAGTTATAGTAGGATTGTTAAACCTAGGTGCTATAGGGGAATTCCCAATGGACCTATTAGATCTCTCACCAAGATTGTTACTCCTAGAGACTCACTCTCTAACTTGAGAAATAAACCTCCTTCGTGGTTTCAACGAATTTTCGATCTTGTTGGAAGGTTTTTTCTAAGGTCTCATCATAACAAGGTCGAAGCTCTCTCTTAATGTTAGAACGTAACCCGTTTCTAAACCTAGAAAGTGTCAACTCAAGTGACTCTAGCTCATCACACCTAATCAAGAGCTCATCAAACCTAGCCATATATTCCTCAACTGTCATGGTTCCTCGCCTAAGGTTGATATATTGTTGGTAGAGCTTATCTTGATAAAATAAAGGGATGTATTTTTCCTTCAATTTGATTTTCATCTCTACCCAATGCTCTATAGGTGGTTGTTTTAATCGCAAAAGCTATCGTTCTACATTAGTCCAGTATAGTTTGACTTGACCAAGTAATATCATCTTAGCAAAACACACTTTACTATTCTTAGGCATCCTATAAAAGTCAAAATATTATTCTATGGTAGCTATCTAATCTATTAAGATAGTCATTCAAGACTCCCATTGAATTTAGGTGGATCTACCTTAATATGTCTAGTGAAGTTGTCTACATAATTGTCACGATGTGGATTTTCAAAGCCGGCTTCTAAATAGTCATCTTCCTGGAAACTCCTATGTGGCATCCTATGATGCACTAGCTCAACTCTGAATGTTTTGAACTCCAGGATTACTCTAATTGTGTCGTCTAGGGGATAGGTCATCCTCTAAGTCAGAATTCCTATTTAGGGCTTGATTTACAGTTTCTTCATCCTCATCTTGATTGACAAGTAACTTTGCAGTTTCTAAGACATCTATGCGACCCAAAATGGTTTCTAATTGGTGATGCATTATACTTACGGTAGTTGTAATTTCATCCATTTTAGACATTAATTGATTCAATAGTTTAGTAATATTATTTTCTATAAGAGAGTCCTCTCTATACCACTATAGGTCTTTCCGATCTTAGAGTTTTTTTTTTTTGTATGAAAAAGAATTTTTTTTTTAGGAAAGAATGCTAGTCTATGAAAAAGAAAAGTTTTTATTTTATTTTATTTTTAAGAAAAGAGCGTTAATCGGGCTCTGATACCAAAATTGATGCAGGTTATAGAAGTGAAAGTAATTAAAGGAAGAAAAAACAATATATGGCGATGTGGAAAATTAAATTAGAAAACTAAATTAAGCAATAATTATAATAAATATGCTACAATATTCACCATTAAATATCAAGAACAAGAACTAAAGAAATAAAACCTTTCTCTTCTTTTTTTTTTAATTTAATTTTCTTCTTGTCTTCAATCAAATCCTAATCGTGTAACAAAAAAAGTTTCACACGTGCCATGAAACTCCTAGGGTTCACATATTATCGACCACTGTATCATTGTGATGCTCTTACAATGTAAATACTTCACTACCACACTAGTAATACTGCACCACTATTGTGATACTCTCTCACAATGACCTATCAAGCCCGAATGGTTCACTCATCATTGCATCACAATGACACATGCATAGATCATGTCTCCCTATGATAGCCCTTCTATGGGGCAATCACCCACCTTCACTATTACTTTCATCGTTGCCTACTGGGATACTCCCTTATTAATATTTGCATAATTGTTGCGAAAATTGAGGATCAAAGCATGTTCTTCATAATGGCCTTGATTTTCATAAACTTTTCACTAAGAGAAGAGATAAGTAGCAAAGGAAATATATGGTTGCAAAAAAACATATGAACCCTTGACACCATGACACTATACAACAAAGTAGTACATGAATGCATCAACCCTTATATGTATCTTATATTATTGTTTTCTCATGCTTTTCATAATGTGTCTTTTGTGCTCTGTAGAATTGCTCTTTCCCAAAACCTTATCAGTGTGCATAAAATTTAGAAATATAATTTTCTTAACATGAGATAACTATAGATGAGAATAACCTAGCACTCATTTTGATTCCAAAGAATTTAATGCTATTACCCTACTTGCATTTTTTTATTGACTTTATAAGGATAGAATTGAATACCAATACCTTTTTTGCCAAGTTATTCTTGCATTTGCTTGACAATATAGCTATTCTACTAGCAAAGCTATTGTTACCCAATGATAAAGTGCAATTTCTTTATAGAATCAAAGGGATAGTGTGGAAGTATATTATTTATACATGTGTTAGTTTCTTATTTGTACAATTATCAATTTTGTATTCATAGTTGTTGTATAAGCATTTAGTATAAATAGACTTTGTAACTAAACATAACATATTAAGATCATTTTACCTAACTACTCATTCAATTTCATTCTCTCTTTTTCTCGTCTTCATTGTTACAAGCAATGGTACAAGAACAAATTTCAGTAGGATTTAATCAATTTATATGGTATCAAAGTTAATCAGATACCAATTATAATCAATTTTTTTTTCTCTGATCATAAGTATTTATCAGGAGCTTTTAGTTTAGTAGTTGGAGATCCATCTATTACAGATCTTCTTTTTCTTGGGGGGTTAGATAACCCTAATATGTTTATTGAAACTTTAGTGTTCAATTGAAATAACTACTTAAGCTAGAGTAGATTAGTTAAGAGAGGTTTAGGTGAAAAATTGAAATTAGGTTTCATTGATGGTTCGATTATCAAACCACCAGAAATGTCACCATGGTGCAATTATATGGTCTGATGTTGGATGCTTAACTCAATGCTAAGTGAAATTACATAGAGTTTCCTTTATGTGCAATCTACGAAATAGTCGTGGGATGAAGTTACTGAGCAATATGATATTTCTAATGGTCCTTTAGTGTTTCGATTACAACATGAAAGTAGTAATTTGAAATAAAATAATCAAAGTGTAGGAGTTTATTATAATAAACTCAAGAAAGTGTTGGGACAAGTTGTAGCAAGTACATGGTTTTCCTGAGTGTACTTGTGGGAGGATGGAGTATTGTACATGTGGTCTTAAAGAGAAGTTTGTGGAGTATAAATCAAAGAGCAAGCCAATGCAATTTCATATGAGCTTGAATGAAGTGTATAATGGAATGAGAAATCAAATTCTCTCTATGGACCTAATGCCCGTTGTTAATAAAGCATTCTATTTAGTGTAGCAAGTTGACAAGCAAAGGTAGGTAACTTTGGTGTTTTCATCCAATGGTGACAGTGCAGCTTTTAATACTAAGAGCAGGGGAAATTTACATGATAAGAGAAAGGGCTAGACTAAAGTATTTTGTTGACACTGTAAGTCGAAAGGGAATATAGTGAAAAATTATTTCCAAATTATCAGCTATCCTAATTATAGTTTAGTAGAAGATTATAAGAATTGTTTAGAAGCAAAGCAAGAGTTGGAAAACAAATTGAACTAAAGATTATTTAGAAACCGAAAGGATAAGGGAAGATCAAAGTCCAAAATTAAAAAGAAGAATTAAAAAGCATGTAATATCAAAAAGAGTTGATTGTTCATAAGCAAAAGTATCATAAGACAATTTGAATTGAGATTAGAATTTGAAGAATTATTCAAAAGCATATTCTAGTTCAGAAGTAGATTTTGTTTCAAAAGTAGAGACAAATTCAAAATAAAAAATAAGAAAAAATCAAAGACTAGTTTAGAAGTAAAAACAAAGACAATTCAGATTAAAGGAATCAAACAATTATTATTGAAGGTCTAGCATTGATGATTGGATGTATTTGGGTAATATATCTAATCATATTCAATAAACTATTTTAAAATGGAACATATATTCATACGATGGTCAAAATAAGATAAAAAAAAAAGGACGTTCCAAATTTTGTGGAGATATTTAAAGAAAATCAAAGAAATATATATGGAAGAAAATCAAGTGAGAAACATAGATATCTTTGAATAAAGGAAAATCAATATTTGATAGATAATTGACACACCAGTTATTTTCAAGATTACAACTTTTTTAATGTTGGAGACAAAACACTATATCGAGGGATCAAGATCAAATAAGACAATATACAAACAAAATTTATGAGACCTGCGATCAAATTTCTAATGATGCTAAAGTGTCATTTTGATATATTATTTCACTAAGATCTTGAGCAAAAGTGTAGAGGAACCTACAATAATCCTCATCAAAGAGTATGTTACTCTTCTACCATTTGCTTGTTCTATTTTAGAAAAGTGTAAGGGAGATTTTGTAGTGCTTATGTAATTTTGTGGAGGAGTATGAGATAAGATAGTATCTAGGGGACAATGTTGGATGAGAGGACCGACTTATAAGGAGAAACCTCTATAAATAGCTACTTAGTTTTCTTAACCACATACTCTTGAGTTTATCACAACCTATCTTATTTCACCATTTTATTACTATGATATTGGATTTTTCTTTACTCAATCATCTCAGTCTTATCAAAAGCATGATGTTACTTTGATAAGGAACCTATAGATCAAATTAAAAATTTACTTAAGCTTCTACACGCAAATCTTGATCTAAAGTTGTAGATTCTGATATGTTAGAATCAAGTACAAGTCTAGCGTGTTTAGAAATCTTGAACTTCAAGAAGCGAGATTGTTTTACAAGATAGATTATTAGGATTAACATTTGTGTATGTTGTATAAATTCAAAATTAACTAATAAAAATACAAAAAAAAAAAAACCAAAGTTTTATAAAAACTATTCAACCCTCTCTCATAAGTTTTAGCTCTTCTTCTTTAGCCAATTTCAATTAATATCAAAGTAAGTTCCCCAACTATGTTTATTTATTTTTTAGCTAAAGATCCTCTACAAGAAAAATGACTTTGCAATTAGGAAGTAATCCTATGTTTACTAATGATTTTGCAAATTGAAAGATTCATATAAAAACATTTTTTAGAACAACTAACTACAAAGTATGGCCTGCATTGAAAGGTCCATTCATTTCTCAAAGAACCAAATTGAATAGAGGAATTGGTGAAGTCTCCAAAGGAGTAAAGAAAAGAAAATTAATGGACAGTTACGACTTTTACTTGCTTAGTATATAACTCTCATGGTTTTCATTATCTCATTTTTACTTTATCACTATTGAATGAACAAAACATACAATGTATGAGATGGGGGGTTACATACTTACATATTGTAGTTTTTTTAAAAAATTACATAAATATTATACCCATAATAATTATTTCCAAAATAGGCTTTGAAGACGCAAATGCCATTTGCAACTTTAGAGTTTAAAAATAAATTAAATTGAAGGTGTAGACCGGGTTCGCGCCTTCAATACAAATTGTATTAAATGTGCGGACCTTGTTCGCACCTTTAGGAAAATTGCTTAAAGGCACGAATGAGGTTCGTGCCTTTAGTATTTTTTTTTTTTTTTTTACATTTCGGTGTACTGAAGGCGCGGACACCATCTGCGTCCTCAAGCATATTACTTGAAGGCGCAAACATTATTTGCACCTTTAGGTTTTTTTTTTTTTTTTTACACTTTAGCATATCAAACATAGCAATTTGACAATTATAAAAATAGCAAACGCATCAAGTTTAGTTTTTTTTTTTTCCAACTTTGAAATGTTATAACTTTTTGCTCGGTTGGAGTTACGAAATCCATAATATATCAAAAAAAGATTGATTTGAGTATATTATATTTAGGACCAAATAGTGTTGTCATTTGCTATTTTTATAAGTGTTAAATTTCTATGTTTTGATCTACCAAAGCGTAAAAAAAAAAAAAAAAAAAAAAAACTAAAGGCATAGACGTTAAGCAATATGCTTAAGGGCGCAAATGGCATCCACACTTTCAATATACTGAAATGTAAAAAAAAAAAAAATACACTAAAGATGCAGACCTCGTTTGCGCCTTTAGGAAAATTACTTGAAGGCACAAACAAAGTCTATGCCTTCAATTTAAATTTTTTTTTTAACCCTAAAGTCACAAATGGCATCCACGTCTTCGAAACCTATTTTAGGAATCTTTATTACGAGTACAATATTTACGTAATTTTTTTTAAATAACAATATTTAAGTTTGTAACCCTAAGATGGGCAATATGCACTAAGATGCAGGTGTTGTGGACTAAAGTGACTACAATGCATGTTAGATTTGGTTTTGTGAAGTAAAAGATGCATATTACAACATATAAAGCTCTTGCTAGTCACGCTAAACGAACAACATAAAATGGTCAAGTTGGATTAATTTGCCTAGATAAACCCCACAATTGTTACCATACAATAAAGTTGTTTCATGAAAAGCATCTTTACTTCCAAGACAAGCACTCTAGCTTTTAAAAACAAAATGCTATTGGATATGAACATATTTACCTATCACCTAGTGCAACTTGGTTCAATACACCAGTAAGGTATATTAATCTTATTGCAGATATTATATTGCAATTCATACAAATGAGATGATTTTGCTAAGCCTTATATAGTAGCACAACTTACAACACCCATAGAGTAGTTTAGTACATGCACTCCCACAATTTCTTTATATGAGTGTTTGTGCTTAGTGTCTAACACACACACTACAAAGCCCCATAAACTAATAACAAGCAACGATATTTGTGGAGGATATTGAAACATTTCATATTGTTGCTCTTTTTTTCTAATTAATCTCTACTCTAACTCTCGCATAATAGGTGCAATGGGAGTTTTATTTCTACTAACATCCCCTCTTTTTAATGTTCTAATGCTACCTTGGATATCCTCAAATCCTCGAACTCCACTCCTTTTCTCATTCATATGTTCCTCTATATCTTTAGGCTCATTGTGATCTATTAGTTTGGGTGACACAAATGGTGATCACATTTGACCTTTTGGCCACTATCTTTTTACCTTTATAGTCAATTTGATTCCATCATCTAAACTAGTATATGGTGACAGAGATTTTATACTTCAACCTAGTGATAAACCTAGCAATGGTTTGTTCCTTAGGCTCATTCACCTCACATCTAATTATCAATGTGTTGAATTCCTTGACAAAATTCTCTACTCCTAGGTCACCCTACCTCAATGTCTATAGTGTTAGAAACAACTCCTAACAGTAACAATCTAGAATGAGGTGCTTTTGCATCAATTGCATCATCATACGTCAAGTGTTCACTTCATCATGCTCACCTCTCTTCCTTTGATATTTTATATTTTCCCACTAGAGACCTATATACTTAATGAACTCTAAGGTAGCTAATCATACCTTAGTGTTTTAATCATAATTATAATGATAAAAAAACATTGATGAGCAACACACTATAATATCTTTTTTGCTTCAATTGATTAAGCTACATATAGGTTGCAACCTAAGTCCTCATCAACATCTTGACCACCATGGTTGTTAGATGCAATGCTAGAACTCAATCCTGCTATAATCCCACTTGACATAGCAGAGACAATAAAACTCATCAATTCAATATAGATTGAACCAATAAAATAAACTCAATAGAATAGAAGGCATCTTTGATAACAAAAGAACATGTAGTGCTCCAGTGCATAAATGGAACATTAATATCATCTTGTAAAGTAATCCTAAAAGAAAAATAAGCAAACCTACTAGAAAATATAATAGAGAGTTGAAAATGGGTAAAATTTGTAGCAAAATTAATGTCTAGACCAATTGATTATGGACTTGTCCTAGTTGATTGCCATTGGAAAATGGTCAAAACTCACACTCCTTAACGACTAGTATATGATTAAATGCCCAAAGTCTAAACACTTGAAGTATTGTATATTACTACTTTTTTTCCCCAGCCACCTTTACCCTAACTCCTGCATAATAGATGTAATGGGAACTTTATTTCTATTACCAACCCCTTTTTCAAATGTTCTCATGCTACCTCAGTGATTCTCTCTATCTCCTCTCCCTTTTCTCATCTCTATACTCCTCTACATCTCTAAGCTCCCTATGATCCATTGATTTAGGTGACACAAGTTATGACTAGTGATCATGTTTGATCTCTTTGCTACTATCTCTCTACCTTAATAGTTAGCTTGACTAGGTATCCGAACTGTCATATGGCTATAATTCCACAATGCTGGAGATTTCGTACTTCAACCTAACGATAACCCTAGCAATTGTTCATTCTTTAAGCTCATCAACCTTCACATTTAATTATCAGCATTTCAAGTTTTTTCACACATAATTCATTATTGCTAACGCACCCCAAAACCCACCCCACCACCACACCCTACCACCCCTCCCCCCACCCAATGTCTATAGTTCCAAAAACAACTCTTAATGATAATAACCAAGTGTTCACCTTACCATCTCCATCTCTCATCCTCTAATATTTTACGTTTTTTCACCAAAATTTGCATACTCAATGGACTTTATGGTAGCTGATTGCACCTTAGTGTGCTTATAATAACAATAATAATAAAAACTTTCTACCTCGTACACCTTAATGTGCTCATTATGATCATTTTTCAAAAGGTCTTTGATACATAGAACACTACTATATCCTTTCTTCTTTGATTGATTGGGTTCCACATATCTTGCAACCAAAGGCCTCATCGGTGTCTTGATCATCATGAGTCACCATGTCAGGATTCAATCTTGCTTTAATCGCACTTGACATAGCAGATATTGTAAGCAGTCATCAATGCAATAGATAGACCAAACCAACACAATAAACTTAATAGAGTGGAAGGGGTATTTGATACCGAAAGTAACTTTTTGGTGATCTTGTGCATAAAAGGAACTATTCATATCATCCACACAAGTAATTCTGAAACTGAAATAAGCAGATCTACTAGAAAATATAATAACAAACTAAAATTGGGTAAAATTTGTAGTTAAATTGTTGTCTCGACCAGTCGACTATAGACTTGTCCTAGCCAATTGCCATTGAAAGATGGTCAAATTCCACATACCCAAATGGCCGGTGATTGGCAGTCGATGAATAGGCTAATGGCGGTCAATTACTTTTGTGGCTAGTGCCACCTCCTTGACAAGTCGATTAGCCTTGGCTATCTCCTATGTTTTAAAAAAATGATAATAATAACTAAAGCAAAATAAGAGAAAAGAAAAAAATGTTTAGTTGTAGTCATTATTTATTTGTTACCTATAGCAAGCTAAATACAAATATATGATTTGTTAAGTATATGTCCTTTTTTATTTTGCATTCGCAATGGTTTAGTTGTTCTTTAAAACACATGAGTTCCGAAAAATACTTATTCAAATTGAATTTTTTTTTAGAAGGATTGTAGCAGTATCCAGAGCTGGACTTTCAATTTTTACATCATAAAAGAGACATCATCCTGTAGCGTTTTAAAAATTTCATACATTAGAAATAGCAATAACAATATATATATATAAAGTGTGAAACGTGCTGTACGTTTAGAGTAGGGTTTTAAGTGAAAGATAAATTATAACGCCTCGTCTGTGGCAGAGCAGTTAAAAAGAAAAGCCAAGTGGAGTTGTACATTTGCCACTTGACCCACCTCTACCTCCACCTCCACCAGCATACATATACACTTTGTGGATACCGGAGCGGAGAGGCTTTCGATTGGTCCTTCGGTGTTTACTCATCGGCGCGCTTGTGATTGGGGACTGGAGCATGACACCTTATGTGGAATGGACGCGACCGCCTACAACTACAAACATACTTTTCGCATTTTACTAAATAATTTCGTAATCATTTTAACAGGTGTCTAAGTCCCATATAAACAAACTTTTCAAATTTACATACATTTTGCTTCTTCTTTTTTCCATAAAAGGTATGAATAGCAATTACCCATTTTTATATGGCTGCACATCTTATACTACGGAAGTTGAAAAACGGTTAGAACATATTATTAACAAACCTCTATAATATACAATAAGGATCCTCTGACTTTATTATGCTACTGTAGATTTGTTTATATCTACACGCAACGTGGGGGTCGTATCCGTATTTATGTTTAAATACTGAAATTACTTTTTGCCGGATAAGAGAAAGCCACTTCAACTATGATTTACTATTTTCAGACCTCGATCGAGATACGCCAGAAATGACGTGGTCAAAACTTATCACATTAACTACTTGCATCATTCTTATATATAACCAAATGACAACCGCACATCGGGATTAATATATAGTTTTTTAAGTAAATTAGAGGAATAAGCTCACAAAAGGCAACTCCAGCCCTTGAATATATATATATATATATATTTAAGAAAAAAATGAAAAGGAGTTTGTTCATTCACAATCAAACCAATACAATGAAATACCCACACCCATGCAAAGAGATGGTGTTTGATGATCCAATACATAAGGGCAAATTTTTTATAACTAAGGGTTGATAAAATCGCTTTATCATACAAATTCTTTTGATGAGAATAAAAATCTTTATTGTTATAGAGATAAATCTCCCAATAAAGATAAAATAACCAAATAAACATGAAAAACTAAAAGGAAAATGACACCAACAATGCTTGTATATATTGGACAAAAAGTGGAGGCCATGAGCAACGACAATGGCGACAACGAAAGATGGCAGCGGCAAGCGAAGGCAAGAAAACAGTGGTTGGAGTAAGATGTAGGTGAAGATATCTTATTGGATATGACAAGATGTATTGATTGTCTGTGTTACCGTGAATGGACTTGGGTTGAATCTAACATTTGCATCGAGGAGATTTGCCCAGTAAAATTGAACAATATGAGCTATAGATGTAAATAAATTTTTTTCTATAAGATATTTAAATCTATCTATTAAAGATATGGTAAAATATATGTCAAGATTTAAATATATATCTCAATTTGGCAATAGAGAAACCGATTGAGTTAGGCCTTAAAACTCAACGCTAATTGGCCCAACTAGACGGTAAGGAGAATAGAGACCAAGGCAGGCCTTCTGCAACGTATTGAGCAGTCAATGCTTTAGCCAATAAGTGTTTATTTCAGCTGGTATAGCATTGAAAGCATTGTGGTCTATACCCTTAACGAGCTGCTTTCGGGCTTTAGAGGAACAACTCCTCCAGGCTAGAACTTGTCCTCTCCAGCTGGTCAAACGAGATCCAACTTGAGCTCCACATGGAACTTGTGCTTCTTATGTTTCCCAAGGAGTCTTACTGAATGAAGCAAACTGCGGGTGGTAATTCTATTGCATTTTGGTTAATGGTTATTTTCCCACTTACTTTTAGTCAACTTTTTAATCTCAAAACATATTAAACCGAATTGCATTGCTATAAAAAAGGAAAAACAATTGAGCTCATGTGAGGAAGGTCCCTTCCAACTTTTTAAACCATCAACTTCATATGAGGATTGGACATCAAGAGGGTAGGGAAGGGCCCTGGCTTATACTCAGAAAAATATTAATTATTAAAATATTGTAAGAACTTATATGTGCATTTTCAAGAGTAAATTTTAACATGAAACTATATATAACCAAGTAGAGATAGAAGTTTCATCATCCGTACTCCATGGAAAAACACTATTGTAATAAAGGTCATGGGTCAAAACTTGGAATACAAAGTGATGGAGCTTAAACTAAGGAAACCATAAAAGGTTTGAGCAATTTTAACATTGTTCATGTGGATTCGACCTTCTACAAGATTTCATTTAATAATGAAAATGATCTATAATAGGTTTTCCATTACAAACCGTGGTTCATCAATGGTTTCCTCTTAGCTAATAAGAAATAGCTCCTAAACTTCAAAGCATCCATGGCGGAAATGGATTCTATAGCTGTTTAGGCGTGCAATCAAGAGCTCCGTGTCGAGTGTTATTCATGAGTAAGTGATTGATGATTCTGCTTCCATGTCAATATCAATGAAGCGGCGTTGCAAACGTAGCTTGAGACCCAACTCCGCAGCTGCTAGTTCCCATATATCGATGGAGGAGAGATCAAATATTTGAGCCAAAAGCAAAAGCGATTCCGCCATATGAATCTCTTAACAAAACCACCACAAGAAGCCGCATTCGAATATTCCAACTCCCATCTGTATTAAGTTTATACCAATTCATCTCTAGAGGGAAACAATGCACGATCTTCACACACTTGCTCCTCCGCTGTCAATAACTGAACGAAAGACCTAGCATGTGTTATGTTCTGCTGGATACTCTCTCCAATAACTTAACGCAATAAAACCTATATTAAACCGTATATGGTTTAGAATTCTTTATTAGTGTAGAACTTCTGGAGACAACATCCAATTTTTGCAACCATATATCATCAAAAATTTCATGACTTGTACTATAATTGAAAATATTATCAAATATGTAGGTTCAAATAAAAAAAAAAATGATCAAAATGGGCATCATTTTGATTTATAATTTTATCTTGGGTGACCAATTTGAAAATATGAATCCCATCTTATTCGCAAACTATAGTAAATGTAATAAATCTTTTGATGATATAGAGCTTACAAAAATTGAATACCGTCTGCAAAAGTCATGTACAAATGAAATCTAAAGGGTCAAACCTACATTTTGCTTTCATCCCATTTTTTAGGATAACAGTCCTTAAAACACAGATACTAATTGATCCCATTCGAAAAGTTGAGACGCTGAAATAAAAAATTTAAAGTTTGAATACTAAAATGAAACATACATATGAAACTACAAGTACTTCTGCTGTTATAATCCTCTCTCCTTTTGCAAAGAAAAATGTTGTAGCTATTGTAGGAGATTATTAAATGGAATGATTGTAATTTCAAATCTAAATGACTGAAAACTCATTTCGCAGCTTGGACAGATCATAATACTTTTTCTAATCATGTATCAGCATTACTATACTGTATTCCACCGAAAATGGTTGTCAGTATCACTATATTTTTAAATTTGATAGGCAATTACTTCAACGAACGAGAGGGTTTTGGAATTAAATAAATAAATCATGTGAAAATTTACTTGGCCCGAGAGAACTATGCCAATTGCGCCAATCGTCTCCAACGTCTAACCCAGACCAAGTTGACAAGAATAATATAAAACCATGCATGAGGTAATTTCATATTATCAATTCAGAATTTTGTTATCTTTTAATCAACTGCTATCTAGGGCACACTGAGAGCGGTAAATCATGATAACATCCAAGGCCATTTTAGAGTTTTCCTTCCATTAATATTATATCCATGGTGATGCATCCACGATAGATACCTTAATATATAAAACAAACATGTAATAAAAAGTTAAATATTCAGTTTGTCGTGATAAATAAAAAATTGTTTTCTTTTTTTTTCCCTTGGATTTTAAATTATATAAAAACATAGTTGACTTATATTATTTTAAGCATAGTGAATGAATTTTGTAATTTTGAGTGTTATGATGAAACTCCCTCCTTCCTTGAATAATATAAATAAATTAGAAAAAAAATTATTGATTAATATATATCATATGTTATGTATAACGTAGTATATAAATAGTATAAGAATTTGACACATATGACAGTAATATGAATAGTTTTTGAAATAATTATCGCTCATATTTTACATCATCAAATTTTATTAATATATATACCACATATACATAACACATAACACATGATATAAAATCATTTCTCATGCACATGCATATCTATATCTATATATAGAGCTAGTTGGATCCACTATTATTACCATGAAAACTAATGAAACGCACTGAACCAGCTTGCATTTCAATTTTTTTATCCATGGAAAACACCAAACCTCATGCAGCCCTAGTAGCCAGCCCTGGACTGGGGCACCTCATTCCCATCTGGGAGCTCGGCCACCGCCTTGTAGCACAACATGGCTTCCAAGTCACCATCATCGTGGTGGCAACCGATGCCGCAACCACCCAATCACAACTTCAACAACAATCAGCTAATTTGGACCACCTTAGCATAGTATTCCTTCCACCAGTAGACATTTCAAGCATTGTCACAGCATCCATGGCGATATTATCGCAGTTAGCTCTCATAATGCGGCAGTCTTTGCCCCTGATAAGATCCGCAATCTCTACCATGAAGCAACTCCCAAGCGTTCTTATTGTTGACATATTTGGAACGGAAGCTTTTGCCATCGCCAACGAGTTTATGATGTTGAAGTACGTTTTCTGGACTAGCAATGCATGGTTTCTTGCACTCACACTGTATGCTCCTTATATCGATAAGGAGGATTTACATGACCATGTTCATTTTCATAAACCAATGAAGATTCCAGGTGCAGAATCAGTTTCATTTGAAGATGAAATCGACGTCTTCTCAGATCGATTCCATGATCAACTACTGCGTGATGATTACATCAGGGTAGGATCGGAGATGGCAAAAGCTGATGGTATACTAGCCAAAACATGGGAGCACCTGGAGCCCAAAACTCTACGGGCCTTGAGAGACCCAAAGGTATCGGGGCAGTTTAATAAGGCCCCCATCCACAAGGTAGGCCCACTAGTGCGTCTGGCTCGACCCATTGGGCCATGTAAGCCTAATAAGGAAATACTAGATTGGCTAGACAGACAGCCTGCTGAATCCGTCATGTACGTCTGTTTTGGAAGTGGTGGGACACTATCAGCCAATCAACTTGCGGAACTTGCATGGGGTTTGGAGCTGAGCCAGCAAAGATTTGTATGGGTGGTGCGTCCTCCTTTGGAAAATGATGCTTGTGGCTCACTTTTCAAACTAGAGAAGAGATCTGATGGAACGCCCAGTTACTTGCCTGAAGGGTTCGTTTCAAGAACCCATGGGAGGGGATTGGTTGTTCCAACATGGGCACCACAGACTGAGATCTTGGCCCATCGATCCATTGGTGGATTCCTGTCTCATTGTGGGTGGAATTCAACTCTTGAGAGTATCACCAATGGTGTCCCTATGATAGCTTGGCCACTATATGCTGAGCAAAAGATGAATGCTGCCATGCTCAGTAGTCATCTTGGAATGGCGGTTCGGGGGTGTCAGATGGGGCCGAATGGGGTGGTCGAAAGGAAGGAGATAGAGAATATGGTTAGGAGACTAATGGAGAAGGATGATGGTTCACAAGGCAAGGGAATGAGGACAACGGTCGAGGATCTAAAACACAGTGCACGGATGGCTTTGAGTAAAGGTGGTTCTTCCTATAACGCACTGGCTCAAGTGGTCGAAGAATGTAAAGTTGGATTGCAAGGAGTCAAAGAGAGAGCCCGTGGATCATGACTCATGAGAAGGAAGCAACCTACTCTATATGATTCTTACTCTTTTTGTTAGCCTAGAAGTTCTGTGGTGAAATTTATTCTACTGTTTTATGTATATTATATATTTTTGTTCAATCTTATGGTCACTTCTTATTTCTTAAGGTGCTTTAAAATATATATATAGAAATAAAAGAAACTTTTCAAATTTTTATACACTCGATTAAAAAAAAAAATGATATGATAATGAAATACACTAAGAGCTTCTCCCGGAACACCTATTACTGAGAACTTATTTGTATGGCTTGGTTATTTTCATTGCATTAACATGGAGTTGGATTTGTAGGAGATCAAAGCATATACTTTGCAGTTCTGTCAATAACCCATTTTCATTCTCTGGTCTTCCAGTTTTGGCCTACCACCCTTTTACGCCTGTTAATTTTAAAACTTGGCATAATATTGCAGAGAGGTCCTAAAAATCATCCAGTGCTACCAATCTGCTTCTCTCTTTATTACGACATCAAGCACAACATTACTTTTGTGCTAGAAAATATGGGATTAATTTTTCACTTGCATATCGAACTTTTCGGTGCAGCATGAAAAGAACTAATAACAGCTTCTTCTTTTTTGTTTTTTTTGAACAATGCCAACGTCTCAGCTTCTTCTGCTATCAAGACGAACATATTTACTGTCCTCCCCTTTATTTTAAATCTTACTCCCACAAAGCAGTCCTAGCCCTTACTGCAACAACTAGCAGCAGCTTTGACAGGTAGTCATTTGACCACATGGTCGTGGAAAAACGATCATTCATGGTCTTAAACTGCCCCAACCATAGATCCTGGGATATTCGACTTGGCTCTTAAATATATAATATTCATTCGCACATGACTTCTTTGTACCATCACTTGTATGTTCTATTATCTAGAGCCAGTAATTGGGTTAATGCTATCCCCGAGTCTCGGCAGTAATCGGAATGGAGTAGGAAAAAGATGAGAAAATCAGGAAAGAGGGTCTAAACTTCATGAGAGAGAAAATATTTCAGTAATGTCATCAACTCTCTGGAGAGGAAAAGTATGAAGACATAAAAATAAAGCACCCAGTCAAATTTTGAACTAATTGCTCAGATGAAGATTAACGACTCCGGTAAAGCAAACATATGCACCAGAACTGAAAAGACAAAAATGGCAGTTGAATCTGTACATTACAGGATTATTATAATCAATATGTGGAAGATACGGTAACAGGGCAGCGAATAAGGAGAAAATTACAGAACTAGGGTGAAGAAGATGCAGTAACAGGACGAATCCAATAAAAGTTCAGCGTAGCTCCACGTACTTGTGGAACTATGCACTTATGGGTTCAGTAGCTTTATTCAGCCATGCCCTCTCAGTGTCATCCAAGTGTGGAGCCAGTACATCCCTACATTTTAAATGGTAGGTGTTCAACCACTCAATCTCCTCTGGTGTCAACAGGTTCGAGTCAATCAGCTTCCTTTGATATGGTGCCTGGCATGAATTCATTTAACTTATCATGAAATTGGCTATCAAATGAAATCATAGGTACAGGAGCATAGGTTTGGTAGGATGATTTCTTACTACTAAATAAAAGATTCTTATGCTCTAAACAATTGACATACAGCAGCAATATTTTGGCAACAATATTAGTTTCTGGCAGAACTTGAACAGGTTGCTTAGGAACAGTTAATATATTAATTATCAAATAATAATAATAATAATAACACACACACACACACACAGTTAACATAGTCAAACTTAAAATCAAAAAGAAAAACAACCATATATCATATCTATATCTATCAATGCCTTTAGAAAAACAGGGAACAAGGATAAATGATAATGAATTGTCAGACTGAACTAGTTGACCAAGGGTACTTCTATGAGTGGAGAAAGAAAATTGCCGGTTTAGCAGAACAGAGAAATGGTGATAGAGATAGATGGTTATAGCAAGCTTTATTTTTAGACCAAAACAAGATCTCCATCTCCCTTTTAATCCAAATTAATAGAGGACTATCTAATATAACGTCAAAACCAAATACTTACGAGTTACACTTTTGCATCTAATTTGACTAGTCAAATGGTCAGCACGAAGTAACAGCTAACCCACAGTACAGACAGAGGAATAGTGATAGAAATAGATGGTTATAGCAAGCTTTATTTTTAGGCCGTAACAAGATCTACATCTTCCTTTTACTTCAAAATTCATAAAGATCTATCTGATATAACATTTGGAACCCAAATCAATACCAGTTACAGATTTTGCATCTACTTCGATTACTCAAATGGTCAGCATAAAGTAACAGCCAACCCATGGCAGCAACAAAAGAAATAAAGGGAGCATAATCTTTGAATAAATTTGACAAATGAACATTTAAGTTAATACTACTTACCCATGTTATATGCTCAAAAAACAAGTATCCTTTTTCACCAAAATTGAATTTCGTATCAGCCTCCTTAACAACTAGCACATTCTCCAGCCTTACACCAAAGTTCCCATCTTCGTAGTAACCAGGCTCTGGAAGAAGCGTGTTTAACAAATTAATTAAACCATAAGATTCCATAATGATACATTTTCTCAATGGAAAAAAAGGATTTGTTCCAGTAACTAAGACACCTCAAAAGAAATTATTACAAAGAATCCTAAAACCTGGACCTAGAAAATGAAATTTCACAAGATAATTTATTTGGTTTTATGTCAAAAGCTAATAGAGTTAAAGAGTGATTCAAAAAATCAGAAACAACAAATTTCAGTATCACAACCAAACCAAAATGGGGATATTTTTCCTGTTCAGTCCAAATATATTCCCAAACCGGACCAAACTTATATTTTTAAGATGCAGTTTGGCAGATTGAGCCAAACCAAAAGGCCAAACTAAAAGAATAATTTTAAAAACAAGAAATTTCTACTTTAAAACCCATAATAATATCATCGTATAAATGTATTTTGCATTGCTCTCTTTTATTCATTTGAAGATAGTACAATGTTATCTATAAAACCATTAGTCCTTTAAATTTAAGGAACGGATTACTAATTGAAAAACAATTATCAATCACAAAAGATTGATTTTTTTGGGGTAAATTATCATTGAATAATCAGTAATGATCCTTAGATTAAACAAGATAAAAATAAAAATTAATCGATCGATTGATTGATTGATTAATAATATCATATATTATTAATAAAGAATCACCATGCACAATTCCATGGTGCACTTAAAACATGTAAGTGTCCTATCATGGTTTATATTTTCCTTTTGCTTTTTATTGATTGTCACATCGGATGGTGGTCTTTTACCAACACCATCTTTTAAAAGAATGGAAGAGGAAAAACTTGAACCTCTACCATTCTAGTTGACGAACATTGATCATGTCATAAGGGCCACATTGAAGTGTTATTGCACAAAGTTTATGTTGTTCCAAAGTGGTGCTGATGATTCTATTCTTTTGTTGATCTTTCATTTATCAATAGCCCATATTCTTCATGATATTTAGTTTTGTCCAAGTCTTATTCATGAGATTCTATTAAGTGGTTTTTATTTTTCAATTCATTCATAAGATTCAAGGATTCATGAAGCATTGAATGCTATTAATTCATGTGAATTATCTCTGCCTGAACTATGAACAAACAAAACAAACCTTTATTTTTGGGTTCAATGATATTCCTAAACCTAACCATCTAGTTTAGCATGAACTCCTACAAAAACCAAACTATTAGGTATCCTCGATGGATAGGCAAATGAATGAGAAGATTCGAAGGAAGGCTAGTTCTGCTTCATATCAATATACTACTGAATTTAGTGAGCCAAAAAAAAAAAAAGCGGACATGGGAATTGAAAAGAACTTACCATCTGTAACAGTCATTGAAGCTTGTAGGGGCACATTTCGAGCCTGTGGCCTGAAACTTATCAAATGTGGACCTGTACATTTGCAGTTTGTGATATTCCATAAAGAGATTATCATAAACCTGCTTTAGTGCATCAACAATTGCACTACTAAGGCTCACACATAGACTAAAAAGAGCCAAAGGAATTGATTAAAAAAAAAAAAAAACCTATCATGACATACCTTCATGAACATTTAGGTAAGACCCAATCCCATGGCCAGTGCCATGTCGATAATCAAGACCATACTTCCACAGAGGTACTCGAGCAAGAATGTCCAGTGCATGACCTATACATAACAATCAATAACTTCCATGTGATATAGTCTGGGAAACCAACTTACCCATAACAAGAGCAATCTAAATGTCACAGCTGACCAATCTGTATGAAAGAATAATCACAAATAGGATAAACAAAGTCTTCAATACCATTTGTCCCATTTGGGAAACATGCATTACCCAGAGCAATATGACCTTTTAAAACCTGAAAGAATTTGGGGAATAATTAAAGTTGTTAACAACCCACAAATAACCAGAAAAAAAGTGCAAAGAAACCAAAATTAGGAATTCTAGCTTCATAATGGGAGAAATTACAGAGAATGTCATGAGGCGTCCTAAGGATCTGAAAGGAAAAATTATCTCATCCAGTCATCACTTTGTACAGTGCAACACCAACTAATATACTCCCAATATAGGCCAGTATGCTTTGTGACAATGAAGGCACCGATAGAACAAAGCAATATTTTTTCCAAGGTAATTTTTTTTTTCTAACTTTCCTTTTTACCATAGTTTGGATAACCAAACCATCAAAAAAGTTATCAACACAATGAATATTATACCATTCAGGATGTCAATTTGCAATTGCAACAGCTAGAAAAATCCATCAATATATTACTTGAGAAATTTCGCAATATTCTTTTTTCAAACAAAATAGTTTACAGAAAGCAAGAAGCACTTCTCCTTTGCATGTCCTTACACATGTAAAAGTCCTACCACCATGAATTAGAAAAAAAATTACCACTGAGGAGAAAAGGAGACTGCATACCGCAGTATAGCAAGCCTTCACATGTTCTGAAGGTTTTCCAAAATGAACAGTTCGAGTTATGTCCGTTGTTCCATCTAGATACTTCACCATCAATAAAATTGAAGAAAATTAATTCCACAAAATAGGTTAAGATAGAAAGAGAAGCAGCATAGATTGATGGCATGGACATGTAGCTGCCAATACAAGTTCTTTTTCCACAAAATTACTTCTAAAGTTATGTACCTGTGCTCCTGAATCAAAAAGATAAATGCTATCTGCATCTAACTCTGCACAAGACTCAGCTTGTGGCCCATAATGGATTATTGCAGCATTCGGACCAACAGATGAAATGGTTGGAAAACTCAGACCTCTAAAGTGCTGCACATGCAACAGAGAGTCTCAAGCAATCAAAACCGAAAAACCACGGAAAATTCCAGAGCTTTTCCTAGAGAAGATTACCTCTTTTGAAGCACGAAAGCCCTCAAGTTTATCACTTGCAGTTACCTCCGTAAGTTTATTTGCTTCCCTGCCATAGCTTTGAATCCTTAGGTATAAGTTACAAGCAGAAAATCCACACCCATATTTGACTTACATACACAGGCATGCTTACTTAAGCATGGCCAGGAGGAATAATTATTTTCAGAACATGCTATTCCTAACTATCCAAGTCCAGGTTGCAGGAGGAAACAAAGCCTGGGTGACTGGATCCATAAAGAAATCAATATAATGTTCCTCGTATGGCTGTATGTGGATTCCATAGAGATAAACTAACATCCCAAAGAGAAGTATAAGTTCAGTTGGACGTATGTAAAACCATAAAATTTAACTCACGATGGCTGCTTCTTTTTGCTAGCTTCTGCCTCCAAGAAGTAACCTGATGCGCCATATTTCTCCTGCATCTGTGAGTTCAGAGAAAAGCTTAAAGAGGATCTGTCAACTAAATTTTAGGAGTACAATAAAAAATAAAATAAAATAATTAAAAAAAATTATCAATAATTCAGTGGCATTGCCAAGAAGCAGATATTAGGCGGCATACCTGGTTATCTAACCAGGCAAGATACTGCACAACAGCTGCACCATCACGTATGTGTGCTTTTTTTAACCCATATAGTTCAGCTGGATTCTGAAATGCCCAAAAGCAAAAGTTTGAAATACAATCTATAAAACAAAGTACATAAGCACTATTCTTAATACATACTTCCACGATGAAGATAATTCCAAGAAAAATGTTATATTTACAAAATAGTGGGAAATACAGAGCAGGCTAAGGGAGCTCATTAGCAGATATCTAAGTTGAAAAAAAAAAAAAAGTATTCAACAAATTCTAAATAAGAGTTCACCAATAAAACTCTGCCATATCCAGAGACTCCATTCAGGATAAGTTATGTTGCTATAATTATGCACCTTGTTCAACAACCTTGTCCCAAAAGATTAGTGACAGTTGCTGCATTAGCCAAAGCTTTCTTCCAAAAGTGCTAATTCAACCCAGTTAGTATCTTTCACAATTAATAAGTAAATCTATTAGATATACAAATCCCAGTTCCCAATTTCTGCAAGCCTCAAACGTTAGAGGTGCTACTAAAGTGTCTGAACTTTTTCCCTTCTTAATAATAGATTTCAGTTAAAACAAAAAACAAAAAACAGATAAAGAGTCCCATACAGAAGCTAGGGAGTATAAAGACATGTAACAAAGCAACAGCAAACATATACAGGATTTAAATCAGGACTACAGGATAGAGTATTTCTTCAGGGTGCCTTTTCCATTCTAACAGAGAAATGAAATATAGAGAAGTAACCTAGAACTTGCACCATCATCCTACACCATAAAACAACCATGCATAATGTTCAATGATTGAAAACACTAACTAAGACATATGTTCAAAAGCCTGCCATTTACTCAGTATTTCTTGTGTATGCCGGGGGGAGCAGGAGGGGGAGGAGGAGAAGTGGGGTGGTTGAGGGTGGGGGGAAGGAAGAATTTCCCATATCAGTTTTCTCTGACAAAATGTCAGTTTGCCATGTGCTAATACTATTTTAACAAAAAACATCCAGAATATGTAGCAGGCAATATTTTCAGCGTCTTTATTACTTCTATTTTTAGTGTAAAGAAGATGGATATGCTACCTTCAAAGCTTTTGCAAGAGCTAGAGGAGATTGCTTCAAGAGAAGCTTCTCATGGTTTAATTTTGTATACAAAGCATAGCAGCATGATGCAGGGTCAACTAGGATCAAGTCACTGCTATTATCAGCCTCAGTTGTACCACCTTCTGATGCTTTCACATATGAAGAGTTAAGCTCATCAGATGCAAGCAAACTCACATCTGCACTTACTGCACCATATTCTCGCACTTCAATTGCATTGTCCTCAAAATAAGCTTTGACCTGCACAAAATCAAATATTTGGTAGAGAAAAGCCAATGGCCCTCATTGAAATGATGCATAGAACAAGATATTTCATTAAACCTTTATGGCATGTTTGGTTGAATCATAAGTTGGAATAGAATAGCTATCCTTCCTTACAGACCTATTCCTACATTTAATTAACAAAATAGCTATTTTATGAAATTACTATTATTGCAAAATAAGGAAATTGCAATTCCTTTATAAGACCGGAGGAATACCTATTCTTTGGTTTTTTTCAGCATCTTTTCATATCTAACATGAAACCTTAAAAGAATTATAAGTAATAGTTATTACTTCTCTATTCTACTTCTTAATAATTGCAATTTTATTTTTGCGTTATTCCATTTCACAAACTAAATGTGCCATTAGTGAAACTGATGTAATCTGAAAAATATTACATATAAGAATCATTGCACTAATGAAAATATAGGGAAAACTGCTGCCAAGTGAAACTGCAGTTAGACAGTAATGTCATAGTGCAATTGTCCATATAGAGTTACTATAAAATTTCACTTCTACTACTACTCAGCAGGAAGACCATCAAGAAGAAATTTGGGAGGGTAAAGGTATAAGACTAACCTCAGAAGATACTTTTCTTTTATCTACATAAAAGAAAGCTGAATTGGATGTTACAATAGCAAATGCATGCACCACAGGGCAGTAGGACACATCACTCCCTCGAATGTTATACAACCAGGCAACCTGCAGAATGTCTGAACTGAGACAGTGCAAATTAAGGTAATGGGACAAAAGGCATATATATTAACAGGCAAACTTGCCTCATCAAGTGCAGTGATAACCATGCCACGAGCTTTCTCCTGTCTTAGCTTTTCCCTCAAATCATCTAACTTTTCTGTGACAGAACGACCAGCAAATTCTACTGGATGAACATCCACAGGATTAGCTTGAGAAGGTGGCCGATTTTTCCAAATCTCATCTACCAAATTTGTGGAAGTTTCAACAAGCTTTTGCTGTTTCTTTACAAAAGCTCGCTCCCATCTCTGGGCAGTGTCTATCGACACACACCAAGGATCAACACCAATTGCAGCATTTTTTGGAAGATTCTGATAGAAGACATCTCAAAATATATTTAACAGAGCAAGGTGATTCCAACTGTATTTACTATCTAAAGATATTCACCAAATATTAGAAAGCAATTCCAAATGCACAAGCTCTAGTAGAGCATTATACAAAGCTAAACTTGCCAATAGACTAAGTTAAACAAAAAACTGCATGAAAAGCATATCAAAGAAGTAGCATGGTCTTAGTGGGCTCCCTAAATGTATCAGGCAAAAATAAATACCAGTTATTTCATCAACCCAATTCCTTTTGCAATCATGTGTAAGGAAGATCTGACTAAATTGAAATGATTGTACTGACATGACAACACCAAATAGCAACTTTAGAAAAAGAAGACTGTCAACAGAAATCAAAATCCAAGATAGCAAAGCTTAATGAAAGGGCCTACTAATGACACAACTTCAGCATCTGATTCATGTGCAAAGACATTAGCCAGAAAATTAAATCGTAATCTTGTAAGATCATTCCATGGAAACACTGTAAATTATGGAACTCACATCTGCCATCCAAATTTCAACAGCAGGATCTTCTCCGATACGCATAAGCTTCCACTGATCACTAAGCTGCTGAGTAGCCTGCAAGAAATAACGTCCATCGGTCCAGAGAAGTGCCTCATTCTTTGTTATAAGCGCCAAACCTGGACAACCATCAAAATGGAAGGAGGAAAACATGTGATGGAAATGGGCAATAATAAAAACAATATGCTTCAGAACCATGGAATTTATTCACAAAATGCTGAAATTAAAATGTAAAAATGTGGTTATTAATTCTTATTTATAGTGGTAACAACCATTTCCAATCGTGCCAACCCTTATTCCACAGCCGAAATTATATCATTATCAGATATTTTATGAAGATAGCAATAATTCAATGTGGGAAAAGGAACAGCATGTTATAAATGGGATAGCACACAGAATAGTGTAATCATGAGATTGCACATATATAATGCAAAAATATTTATGCAATATAATGGAAACAAATTAAACTGTAAAAATTATAAAGTGGAACACATTATGCAACTAAAATAGCAAGCAGAGACTAGCTCCTTGACTCAAAGTTCTCTAGTAAGAACCGGACAAAGGCTTGAACTATGCAAGTTCACATATAAACCCAACAATTTCTCCAAGATTCCCGCAAGAAATAGTACTAGCATAACTGTATCAGGGCATGTAGTTCAGTAGCAGCAAGGTAATATGATAGAGGATGAGCGGGTAAGTGATGTATTAGTAGTAATTGATCTGTATCTACCAGTAAAAACTCAGTTGCAACAAAAGAAATGATAGCCGATAGTGCTATGTACCATAGAAAGATAAACTGATAGATGCAAGTTTCCTATGTGCCCAGACTTTAGCCTCTTTATATCTTGGTATGTTTTCATTAAGAAAGCTTGACAAATGACTAACCAAAAGAAAAAGGAAGCATGCACTGGAAGTCCTAAAACATTATGCATTTTTTGGGTCCAGAGAATATGGATTGAAAGAAGGTACATAAAATAGGCTTAAGAATAAATTGACACTTTTAATTCCAACCCAAACAAAAATATGTAAGTCTATTTAGGACTTTGAATACTTTTGACACAAAAAGTTGTTAAATACTTTAATGATCCCTCTTTGATGACAATTACATATATAATTCAATCTTTCTTTCTCCATTGGTTTTTCTCTTATATCCAGTACTTTTTATGTATAATTTTCTCAGTAAGAAATTCACCATTCTCAAACTGGAGAAGACAACTAGGATAACCAGGCTCAATGCTAGTCCTTTTTTTGGTCTGTCTCTTGAACCACACTGGTATTGCATTTTAAGAAAAAGATCTCGTAAAATTGCATACAGGAAGAGGCTGTGGAATTGTAAATTTGCATACAAAATGAAGCTGTGAAATCTTACAAAACCTACAAGCATCCCAATTGAAAATTTATCATTTCACCTATAAGCACCCTGTTGCAAAAACACCCACGCAAACCTTCCAAATGGGGGTAGGCCAGGTCATATAACCACAGAAACAAGTTGAAATCCTCCCTCATCTCTAATTTATCTTTTAATCAACCTACTAAAGAAACGTAAGAATAGAAAGACAAAGGATCATAACCAAACTGAAAGCATAGAATTCTAGCATAGGTATTTTCAAAAGATAATGTATTCATTTGTCCAGTTTGGTCTTAAAGGCACCTAACCATTTTTTATTTTTTACTTTTCATGGGACAATTTTGTTGTTGAATACTCTACAATGGGCATAAGTCTTTTTGGCTTTTGTCATATAAAGGCTATTGTGCTTTGTTTGCAAAAAATTTCAATAATCAAACTTCAAAACCAACATCCAGAAAATAGCTAGTTAATTTAAAAAGAGCATAAAGATTATGAAAATGGTTTCTTTGGGATCATCACTCCAGTTTGTAGGAGACACATTCATTCAAGGGGCATAACATCAAGTGATGTAGGAAAATCCAATGATGAAAAGTATGAAAAGATCAATTATCATGTCAGGATACTTTCTCATTCGCTTCATCATTCTGGCCTTTTTTATCAAAGAAGAAATACAAATTACATGGCTATAGTGCCCATTAAACCGCTTACACATACCATAATTACTTCTTCCATCGAAATTATAATTTCCAAGTATCGTTTAGATTCTTCTAAGTAGTATTTTTGTAATGAAATACTTCTATAGTGTCAATAAACAAACTATAGCCAAAAATACTCTCAGAATAATATATTTTTGCAGCTGTATGCTCTTTTCAGGCCATTGTAAAAATTGACCAAAAGAGAACTGCTAGGACACATAAACAACTCAAATTCCAAATACATACGGAAAAACCTGCCCATAAAAATAGCCATAATCATAATCACCTAAAAGTCCACATTCAAATAAATATCAAATCCATCCTGGACGTCACAAAGCAAGTTGCCTCCAACAAATAAACATCAAAATCTTAAAAAAAAAAAAAAAAAAAAAACTCCATCCTGCCTTTCCTCTACACTTACGAACAACTTTTTCATCTTTTGTCATTAGCCTCTAGGTTTTATGTTTTTTCTTTTCAAAATGGGTTCGAAAATCGCTCTCAAGAGACGCTGACGGAAGCCCCTTTTTCAGTTTTTTTTTTTTTTCCTTTGGGAAACAGAGAACCTAATTTTATGAAAAACATAAAGCATAGCCCCAAAACCACATAGACAAAAAGTCCTTTTCAAGTAGATTTCTTAAAAAGAGAACCCATTGTAAAAAAGCATAAGCACAAATCGAAAAGAATCCAGGCATTCAATGATAGAATTTCCTCCACCATATGTAATCAACGGAACGATCAAAAGGAAAATAAACCATCTAAGAAAACAGGAAAAGCCAGAGAATCTTCAAACTCACCGGCACTTCCAGTGAAACCCGAAACGAACTCGCGCCTCTTGTCACGCGCAGATACATACTCGCTCTACAACAGCAGCAACAGCAATGAAACGATTATAAGGGGAAAAAAGAAAGTGCTGATGGAAAATAAATGAAAGATTTCGAGATTCAAAAACCTGATGATAATCTTCGGAAGGAACGACCAAAGCGTCGATTGGAAGTGACTGAGAGGCCATCAGTGACCTCAAAGCACCGAGTGTGTCCGCCATTACTTTCTTCCGTTCGCCTCTTCTCACTCTTCTCGATGAATTATATAGGAAACGACAGAGAGAAATGAAGAGACAGAAAGAATATAGTACCACTAACAGAAAGTGCATTTTTTTTGCTCTTAGGTGCGCTGTGTTTGGCAAATTTGTAGAGAAAAAAAAAAGAGTGAAAAGGAGTAGAAATTAAAAGAAATGTGAGGAAAATAAATGAAATGTAATTTCTATTTTTTGTTTTGACATTTAGAAAATAAATGGAAAGGAAACTTTTCTATTTTTAATGTTTGGTTTCTATGATATAAAAAAAAATGAATTATCTAATACACTATTTTGCCTGTTGAAATGTGTTTTTTTTTTTTTTATTTCAAATTACTTCCCACTAATTTTCACAACTTTCTCTTTAAATTTAAAGAGAAATATTTAAGCTTTGAAATCAAAAAGAAAAAAAGAAAAAAAGAAAATTCCACTCTTTGCCCTTTGTTTTTATTGATTTGAATGTAAGTGGTTATCTCTTCATTTGCCACCACAAAAGATCATGTTATATAGGAAAAGATAGGAGAGAAATGTAAGTGACAAAAAAAATATAATAGTGCAGGGAAAGTAAAGAATATGGTTTGCTTTTAATTGTTATCTCCTCACCTTCTAACCTTGGTGAGGGAAAGGAAAGAATATGATTTGCTTTTAGTTGTTATCTCTTCATTAGCCACCGCAAATAATTATGTTATTTAGGAAAAGATGGTAAAGATATGAAGAGAAACTTGCCTCCTATAAGTGGCGAATC
Source organism: Laguncularia racemosa (assembly GCA_037954665.1). NCBI lineage: Eukaryota > Viridiplantae > Streptophyta > Magnoliopsida > Myrtales > Combretaceae > Laguncularia > Laguncularia racemosa. The sequence continues at coordinate 572,694 of JBBMOL010000166.1, forward strand.
CAAGAGGGGTCGAAAGGAGCCTTAGCTCTCAAGCATCAAAAAAAAATTATTTAATTAATTTTATTTTTAAATATAAATTTTATTGTAAAATATAAAATAGTTTAATAGTTAGATAATTATTTTTGCATACTCAAAGTCATACATTTGATTTCCATTACAATCATTTTTATCTTTTTAAATTGCATTTATTATTTATCTCTTAATAAATTATTTTTGTTCATTCTTTTTTTTTTGTTATAACATATAAAATTGAATTTTACCAATAAAAAAGATCATAATTAACTAAATAATTTTTCAATAGATATTATTTATTTATTAGTAATTTTACAATAAATAATAATTATATTCAATACTATAAGTGTTTTAATTATATTGTATAAAATATTAGTAAATAATAGTAGTTTATATTACTTAAAGTAGTGACATTTTCTTTTACTATTAATATTATGAAAAAAAAAAGAGCATTATTGAATAATCAATTATCTAATCACTTATATTAAATAAATAAATATATATATATATATATATGCATACATTTTTTGTAATATTACTAATGAAATAATCTTACGGAGTCAATATGACGTGAACCCTAGATATCGATCTGAGACCCAATGATCAATAAGGATTCAAACCATAGAATCGAAATTGAATCGAATGAATCAAATGTAACCCGACCCCAATCGAACACGCCGAATGGAACCTAAGCTATCACGGATTGATTTCCCCAAGCGTTTAAGATAAAGAAATCAAGATTAGTTCTATTCGCAAGAACTAAAGGAAGAGAGAACTCTCTCAAAAATCTCATTCATAATATGATAAATCTGATAATGATCTTTCAAATGTCGTATAAAGGAGTTTATATTCGTCATTAATTAAAAGCTAGCGGCCTAAATACATCCAGGGCCGGCTTTGAAATAAAAAAAAAAACAACGGATGGGTTAGGCCGACCAGTAGGCCGGTGGTGTAAATTCTAAGGTCGGTAACCTTCATAGCCAGCGTACCTTGCCTTTTAAAGGCCGACCAATTCTAGGTCGACGGCCTAGGTGATAGGTTAGCGGCCTTTCCTTCGCTGGTGGTCGTCAATGCAATTCCGATGTCCTCTGCTTCGTCCCCACTTTGATATATGATGTTCATGAGCATAGGACTTGTGTTAGAGTTGTGTCGAATCAACCGTTGCTCCTGAAGTTCCACAATCAACCCTTGCAATGCCTCTTTCATTCGCTTGGTCCGTGATTGTGTCATAGGACCCCCGATACCTTGTAAAGGGTCATTAGCTTTGACTAGCTCCTGAGTGTTGGATGCCTCCCGATCTCTATCATTCCCCCCTTCCTCGAAAGGATTCGTCCTCGAATCACCTGCATCATATAACGAAAGATCAGAAACATTAAAAGTAGCGCTTACATTACCGTATTGACTTGGCAAATCGAGTTTGTAAGCATTGTTGTTGACGCGCTCCAACACTTGAAAAGGTCCATCTCCCCTAAGATGCAATTTGGACTTCCACTGTGTAGCAAACCTTTCTTTTCTCAAATGTAACCAAACCCAGTCTCTAGGTTGAAAGGTAAGCTTGACACGACCCTTGTTTACTTGTCGAGCATAGTGCTCATTCTTCTTCTCAATGTTAGCTCGGGCCTTAGCATGCAATTCCCTGACTAACTCTACTTTTCTCTTTCCATCAACATCAACAAATTCGTTAGGAGGCAAGGGTAAAATATCCAAGGGAGTCAAAGGATTAAATCCATACACAATCTCAAATGGTGAGTATGATGTAGTAGAATGCACAGCTCTATTGTATGCGAATTCAACATGAGGCAAACAATTTTCCCATTGTTTTAAGTTCTTTTTCAAAACAGCACACAACAATTGTGAAAGGGTCCTATTAACTACTTTTGTTTGACCATCCGTCTGAGGATGTGCAACAGTAGAAAATAACAATTTAGTTCCCAATCAGTTCCACAAAGTGCGCTAGAAATGGCTAAGAAACTTAACATCCCTATCACTTACTATGGACCTTGGCAGGCCATGCAAACGCACAATTTCTTTAAAGAATAAATCAGCAATATGTGTTGCATCATTAGTTTTAGAACAGGTAATAAAGTGAGCCATTTTGCTAAACCTATCAACAACAACAAATATACTATCCTTGCCATTACTAGATCGTGGCAAACCTAGAATAAAGTCCATAGAAATGTCAGTCCAAAGTTGATGATGTGATGTATTCTCTATGTGGCATTACTTTGGATTTAGCCTGTTTACACACAATGCATTTTTCACACACAGCTTGCACATCATGTTTCATCCTACGCCAGTAAAAATGCTCATGCAAAATGTTCAAAGTTTTATGTATACCAAAGTGCCCCATTAGTCCACCCCCATGTGTTTCTCTAACAAGCAATTCACGCAAGGAACATTTAGGAACACAAAGTTTATCTTTGTTAAACAAAAACCCCTTATGCTTATAAAAATCAGCATATGCATGCTCAGAAACAACACTCCACACTTGACCAAAATCAACATCATTCTCATACAAATCCTTGATAAACTCAAATCCAAGCAATTTTTTTTTAAAGAGGTCAGAAGTAAATACCTCCTGGATAGTGCATCAGCCACTACATTTTCTTTCCCTTGCTTATATTTGATAACATAAGGAAAAGTTTCAATAAATTCCAGCCACCTAGCATGCCTTTTGTTCAACTTACCTTGAGTCTTCAAGAACTTCAAGCTTTCATGATCTGAGTGGATAATGAACTCCTTAGGCCATAGATAGTGCTGCTAAGTTTGTAAAGTCCTCACTAATGCGTATAGTTCCTTATCACAGGTAGGATAATTCAATGCCGCCCCATTAAGCTTTTCACTAAAGTAAGCAATTGGCTTGGAATCCTACATCAAAACACCACCAATACTTTTCCCAGAAGCATCACATTCAATTTCAAAGACTTTTTCAAAATTAGGTAGAACAAGCAAAGGTGCATTGGTCAGCTTTTCTTTCAAAGTATTGAAAGCTTTCTCATGTATTTCAGTCCACCTAAACTCAGCATTCTTTTTAACAAGGTCATTTAAAGGAGCAGCTATAGAACTAAAATCCCTCACAAATCTCCTATAAAAGCTTGCTAAGCCATGAAAGCTTCTTACCTCATTAGCATTCTTAGGTGTTGGCCATTCCTTGATCGCTTTTACCTTATCCTCATCAACAAAAATCCCTTGTGCACCTACAATAAAACCCAAAAACACCACAAACTCCATGCAAAAGGTACATTTCTTTAAATTTGCAAATAACTTATTTTCTCTCAAAACAGTGAAAACCATTTACAAATGCTGAACATGTTCTTCTAGACTTTTACTATAGACTAAAATGTCATCAAAATAGACTACAACAAATTTTCCTATGAAAGAACGAAGAACATGATTCATTAATCTCATAAACGTACTTGGTGCATTTGTTAAACCGAAAGGCATTACCAACCACTCATAGAGACCATATTTGGTTTTAAAAGCGGTTTTCCATTCATCTCCTTCTCTCATGCGTATTTGGTAATAACTATTCTTTAAATCAACCTTTGAAAACAAACTCGCACCATGCAGTTCATCTAACATATCATCAAGCCTAGGTATGGGATGTTGGTACTTAACTGTGATTTTGTTGATGGCTCAACAAACCACACACATGCGCCATGATCCATCCTTCTTTAGAACCAGAATAATAGGAACCGAACATGGGCTAAGGCTCTCTTTCACAAAACCCCTTTCTACCAGTTCATCCACTTGCCTCTGAATCTCCTTTGTCTTCTCTGGATTTGCTCTATAGGCTGGTCTATTTAGAATTGAGGCACCTGGAACGAGGTCAATTTGATGCTCAATACCTCTCAACGAAGGTAATCCACTAGGTATCTCCTCAAGGAACAAGTCAGCAAACTCCTGCAAAAGAGAAACAACAACTACAGGCAAAGAAGGTTTAAGATGGTTAGTGGAAAAATAAACATCCTTGTACATCAGTACAAGTAAGTGCCGTTTTGCCTTCAAGGCACCTTCAATCTCACTTGCCTCGCTAATTTCACTCGTGTTTCCCTCTAATTCTTTTCTCTCATGGCTCACAAGTGTATTTTTACCACTCGCTTTTACAATCTCGCTCTTCTTTTCTTGTTTAATCTTGTGTTTCCCTCTCTCTCTGAACTCTCTAGCAATCCTCAATTGATCCTCACTAGCCTCCCAAGGATTAAGGGGTGTCAAGACCACCTGTCTTTTGTTTAGAATAAAGGAATACCTATTATGATACCCATCATGAGTGACCTTTCTATCAAATTGCCAAGGTCGTCCCAATAATATATGGCAAGCCTGCATAGGTACCACATCACACAATACCTCATCACGGTATTTCCTTATAGAGAAAGAAACCAGTACCCTCTTGGTCACTTTAACCTCTCCACATTCACTCAACCACTGCAGCTTATAAGGCTGTTCATGCTTCATAGTTTTCAGGCTCAATTTATCAACCAATAACGTGCTAGCAACATTTGTATAGCTACCACTATCAATAATCAAAATACACACCTTGTTATTCACATGGCATCTAGTATGGAAGATATGCTCTCGCTGCACTTCATCACCCTCATTCTTAGGTTGAGTATTGAGAATCCACCTGGTAACAAGAAATTCTCCCTTTACAGGACTTTCCATATCCACATCACTACAATCTTCCAGTGGGGGCATGTCATCATCATCCCCTGAACTCACACTCTCCACATCACCACTCTCCAAAAGGATCATCGCCTTAATGTTTGGACACTGCGATGCAATATGCCCATATCTTTGGCACCTGAAACATTTAATGCCATGTAATCTAGAAGTAGATTTGGTTTCAGTGTTACCTTTCGAATAAGATGCTGGTGCCTTAGCCTTCTCTTCCTCCTTAGCTTTTGGTGATGATTTATTATTCTTCCAATTCGACTTCCATGATGAACTAGAAGTTGAATTATACCTGGATGAACTTGAAGCTGGATTATACCTTGAAGTACTCTTTGCCTTCAATTGCTTCTCAATCTTGATTACCTTATGCAACAATTCCTCAATATCTACAAAATGCTGTAGATCAACGATATCAGCAATCTCCCTATTCAAGCCAGTAATGAACCTAGCCATTGTAGCTTCATCATCGTCTTCTACTTTAGCTCTAATCATGGCTATTTCCATTTCTTTGAAGTAATCCTCTACACTTTTGGGCCCTTGTGTCAAGCTTTGCAGTTTCCTATGTAAATCCCGAAAATAATGAGTAGGAATGTACCTCTTCTGCATGATTGTTTTCATCTCATCCCATGTGCTGACAGGTCTCTCCCCATATCGTCTTCTATTTCTAACCAGTTGATCCCACCATACACTCGCATAGTCAGTGAATTCGACTACTGCAAGTTTAATCTTCTTATCCTCTAAATAATTATGGCACTCAAATATGTGATCAACCTTTCGCTCCCACTCCAAGTATAATTCGAGGTCATTCTTCCCTTGAAAGGGTGGTATTTTCATCTTTATGCTACCCAAATTATTATCTCTCCTTTGGGTATTGTCTCTCCCCATCACAAAATTATACTCTCCCACTTCAGTATCTTCTTCTAATTCCATTCTCACTCCCCTCCTCGGAAGCCTCTCAAATCTTCAACCCATTGTAGTGCTACTCGTAGGCTCCCTACTCTGCTCCATCCTATCTATTCTTTATTGGACTGGCTCCAACTCAGCCCTCATCATTTTTCTCATCTTACTCAACAACGCATCAAACATCAACTTATTATCTCCTACTCCCTTCTCCCTTCAGGTGAACTTTGGCCAGACATGTTTGCTGCAACAAAGAACGTTAGTAATAAAAATATATCAAGGCCTCACAATTCACTCCCTCACGTGTTTACACTCAAAGATGAAAATTCACTTATGTGTAACACAAATTTTGGGACTTCGCACGATATTAATCTCACACTCTATTTTTCCTTTACAAGTCCTTATTCTAGAACTAACTCAACGAAATTTCTTTAAATAAATGACTAGGATAAATCAATGTGACAACTCAAAAAAAAATTAAGCAACGAATAACGTTGACAAACTCAATGACTGAAATGGAATATGAATGACTTGACAGGAAAAAACAATGAACTCGGAAAGTTTAACCAACGAAATAAAATATCAATGGGAATTCAATCAACATTCAGCAACCCCCCCCCCCCTTTTTTTTATTTCACGCCAAGAGTTGCTATTTGGAATGTGATATTCCTCGACTAGAATAAACAACGAGCAAGTGGATCTATTGGCCAAAGGAGACAATGAAAAAGGATTCTGAGTCCTTTAATGAAATCGGCAACAGAATGTATAAGTATATATATTGTAAACACCCCATTTTTGCCCTAAGAATAAATAATAATTGATAATAATCAATTTTCAAATTTTTCCATTTTTTTTCAATTTTTCTCTAATTTAGCAAAAATAATAAAAATATTCAATAAATAAAAATAAATAGGAAAACACATCAATTTTGAAAGATGATTTTAGAAATAGCAATAATAAGGAATAAATAGTTTTTACAAATTTTTCAAATTTCAAAAAATTCAAAAAAATAAAAAAATCGCATTGCATATATGCAATTTGCGAAATAAACAAAATCAGGAAAATAGGCTAGCTCAGTTGGTTCGAGCCGTGGCTAAGTGGGTGCATACGGGTGCGAGGTAGCGGGTTCGAAACGCGGGGAAAGCAGTTTCCGCGTTTTGCAATTTTTTTCATTTACCCAGGACACGTGGCAGCATCTGATTGGCTGGAGGGAACGCACGCGCCGGGCGCGTGATTTTCTTCATCCTCGGTCCGAGATCGCCGGCAAGAGGAAAAATTCGAATTTCGGCCGTTTCGATTCGATTTTTTGCACAAATCCAACAGATCTTCAACAAAATTGAGATAAACATCATCCAATTAGAATCAAATCTTAACAAATCGAAGGATTTATATGAATCGGAGTTGGTTCATTTAACCGTCGATCCGATTTGCCTCGATAGGTGGAAATCCGAGCTTATCCAGCTCGATTTCGAATGCCTATAAATAGATGATGAAGTGAGGAAGCCAAATCACAGATCAAAAGCAAGAGAAAAGAGTGAATCGGAGACCACTGGAGGAAATCAAAGCCACGACCGCCGATCAGGAGCTAAGCAACCACTAGGAGGCGTTTCTGGAGCAAGCCACCGCCACCATTGGATTCTTCACCCTCGATAACCTAGGATTCGACACCTCACCCGCTACAAAAAGGCCGCCGGAATGCCGTCAACGAGCACTCACCGTCGTTGTGTCCAACCGATCCGACCCGACCCGCGCACCGACCCGGATCCAGGTAAGTTGGATTTTCCGGATTTTTTCGAATTTTATTTGTTTTTATTTGATTTATTATTTTATTAGTTATTTATTAATTAATTAATTTATTTGTTATTTATTTATTTATGCTTTATTTATATTTCCATAAATAGGAAAATGTTAGAAATTAGATTTTTTTAGGATTTAATAATTTACAAAAACAATAAAAATAAAAATAAAAAATAATAAAAATGTAGAGAATAATAATAAAAATATTAGGAAAATAATAATAAAACTTTATATTTTAAAATAGGATAGATAATAACTTAGGATAAAATTTTTAACAAAAATTTTTAACAAAAATTATGAAAAATTAATAAAAAAATTATAAAAATAATAAAAAAATATAAAAATCATGAAAACTCATAAAAAATCATAAAAAATCATAAAAATCATAAAAATTAAAAAATTAATAAAAAATTAATAAAAATTATAAAAATAGAAAAAAATGAGTTTTATCACTTAGAAAAATCATTTTCTCAAATAAATCCAAAATTGATGTTTTCCCTAAAAATTATTTTTAAAAAATCGAATTATTAAGCTTAGGCTTAGATTTTTTTAGAAAAATCCAAAAAATGTTAAAAACATAAATCAAAAGAGATTTTCAAATTAAAATTCACAAACCCACTAAATATTTTCAGGAAAAGCGAACTACGGCTTGTTTGATCCTGAATAGCAGGTACGTAGGTACCCTTTCGGGTCAACCCATAAAATGAAATAAAAAAGTCATTTTTTCAAATGAATCATTCAAAAATACAATAAAGGCAACAGAAACAAAATAAAAGACATTTCTAGATAGAGATAATTTTAGGAGATTAGGTGGTAACCGTAAGGTTTTAATAGGTTAGCCTCCGAACTTAGAAACTCTGGTTTTCCTTTTCCTCTTTTCACCAAAAACAAGAAGAGGAAATCACGATGACTAGTGGTCCAAATTAAGACTAATCCGCTCCTTTAGTCTTAATTCAATCTTTCCCAACAATAATTGGGTGGCGACTCCAAAATTGAACGAAGTTCCTAACTCAAGTCGAGGATCTATATTAGATGAGCATAGGGTCTAGTCTAGATCGGATTAGGAATGGGAAAATTCAAAAATTAGACTCGACAGGATGGCGACTCCACTAGGGATCCTCATTCCAGTAGGCTAACCACCTGAATCTCCTCAAGATGTTCTTTTAAAGAAATGTCTTTCAATTATTATTCTGTTGCTAACTTTTCAGGGATTAGCTAGGTTTAGCTTTCTTTACTATGGGGTTTGCATGTATGCATGTGTTCGTGTGAGTAGATGCGGTCGAACCCGGACCGTCCTAGAATCCTAAGATGGGGAGCCATTGTGTAGGTTTCGGGCGAAGTGAGTTGATCACCGTTCGGGACCGATTAGGCTACCTCACCCAATGCTTCGATATGGCCTGAGATCCATTTCTCTGAGAATGCGGGAGGCCATAGAGCTTGGGGACCAGTTAGAACCAACCTATTTGCATACATAACATCATGGGTTGACAATTGTCGATGATGTAATATTTGTTGTTTTATTCAATGGAGTTTAGATCAATTATAGTTCTGGTTGTAATTAGGAAAATTTCTTGTTGTAATAGATGGTTAGCACCGCAGTCGACCGTCTACTTCGCAAAGAAATTCGGGTGTACAAACCTTTAGACCCAAAGTTGGTACTGGACCATTGGTTTACCTTGTACAACCCAAAGGAGCTGGCCTTCATCCAGCAAAAGATAGGCCCCATCCTCTCACTAACAAAAATAGAGGCGAATCTGCCTTTGGTACGGGCCATGCTCCAGTTATGGGAAATCGAGCCCACAGCTTTCTTTATCGGGCCGCATGAGATCACCCTTACCCTGGAAGAGTACACCCAGCTACTACAGGCTCCAGCACTAACTAATCAAATCTATATGCCAGATCTCGAGGCCGGGCCAGCCGGTACCTTCAGCAGACTACTAGGCATCCGCAAAGCGGCAGTTAACAAAGCCCTAGCAGACTGTAATGGATACTGCATACGGATAGACGATTTGGAAGCCTGGTTCATTGCCCGATAAGACAATGGGGATAGAAAAGACATACTGTGTGGGGACCCCAAGACTTACAAACAGAGGAGGGTGAATGCTTTCATCTTGACAGCTTTCTCCACCATACTATTCCCCACCGGAACTTTCTATGTTCACTACCGGGTTGCAGAGCTGATAGCCTAATTCTTGGAAGGAAGATCTTACATCCCGAATCTATTGGCTGAACAGATTTGGAACTTGAACTTCCTCAAGAAGAAAAGCCATGGGATCCTCCGCTCAAGCATCAACCTTATGCTGATATGGTTCACAAGCCACCTTAAGTGTTTTGGGCTGAACATGGTCTGGAAAACCTTGGCCCAACAGGTGGACCTTGTGGATTCATGCGTAGAAAAGATAAAGCTACCTGACGACCTTACCAGCCACAGTTAGGTAGAAGTGCTTAGAAGCTTCAATGCCGAAGATATTCTGTGGACGGCTAGGTGGAGTTGCTGCGACAAAGTTATTTTGACCTGCAGTAATTTTCAAGCCGTACCTTTGATTGGAATCAATGGATGTATTGGATATCACCCCAATTCAGTGGTTTGCCAGTTTGGTACTATCCAAGACATAGTTTATCGGCCCTCGCTGGAAGCAGTCACCTTCGAGTACCAAGATCCGAACCTGCTGGTGGCTGAAAAGTTTTCTAAGCTGGCAGAGGTCAAAGCACTTTGGGGAGCAAGAATTGAAAGTCCGAATGTAGACCTTGGGGAGCTAGATGGCGAAGTGGGAAAGCACCGAGCCACCAAAGAGTTTGTAATCTGCCAGCTGTACCAGATAGGGGAAAGAGCATACCGGGTTCCAGATGTCACTCAACCAAGGCCAGATAAAGTAAATCCAGAGCTAGAAATCTACTTAGAGCAGGTCAAGGCCCGGATGGAGGTATACTTTGAAGCTGCAGATTATAAGAAAGACATCTGGAAAGGACGATTCAAGGAATCCGACCAAAGGAACAAAGCCTTGGAAGCTCAATTAGAAAAGACCAAGGCCAGAGTCGAAGAACTGGAAGCCATCATTAACGGGAAGTCTGAGCCTCCACAATAGAAGACCAAGAGAGCTAGGAAATAGATCATCATTTGTAATCTTTTATTTAAATATCGAACTCCAAAATTTCCAATATTAATAAAAGTGAAAGTTTTAATATTAAATCGTTAATCAATTGTCAACCCTTTTTATTTTTAGCATCTGTGTGACACATGCATAGCATTTGCATACATTATACTAAAAAAAAAAAGAAAAAATGCGCGCTAGGTATCAAGATAGCTCCCAAGCAACCGAACCCTTCCAGAAGCCCAATTCGCACACATTCAAGAACAAAAATGGCCAATAGTAGCGACAACCGCAACAACACAAATGCTGAAGCTGCCTTAGACTCCAGGATCGTATCCCTAGAACAAACGGTCCAACAATTGGCTGCCCGGGTCCACCTCCTAATTGAAAGCATCGGCCTCCTTCGCACCACTCAGCCAACCCAGGAAGAACATTCAGGGGCTAGGAAAGGGAAAGCAGTGGAGGGACAGCCTCCGGAGTATGAAGAAATCAATTCCCACATCAACCCGGCTTTTGAATATGAGCCGAAGATCAACCAGGGGCCAACCTCTGACGACTTGAAGAGAGACAGAAGGAGATGGAGAAGAGACTCTTCTAGCAGCTCCATGATAAGATGAAAACAATCGAGGGTCCTGACGGTTTCGAGCAGGTCGGGATCACCAGTCTGCCAGTGTACAGGGAAGAGGTATACCTTGAGAAGTTCAAGACCCCAGAGTTTGAAAAATACGATGGGACCGGGTGCCCCAAAATGCATACCGGGCTATATGCCCGAAAGATGAGCAAGTATGCTCAATACGACCAACTCATGATCCAGGCCTTCCAAGACAGCCTTACAGGCCCTACATTAGTCTGGTACGCCCACCTGGACTTCAACAGTGTTAACACTTGGGAAAAGCTAGCCCGGGCGTTCTATGACCAGTACAAGTTCAATATTGAAGTTGCCCCATCTGTAATTGATCTGGGAAGTCTACGGAAAAGACATACTGAGTCGTTTAAGGAATATGCTCAGCGCTGGAGAGCCCAGGCCGCTAGAGTAGCAATCCCAATCTCTGAGAAGGAGTTGACATCCATATTTGTCAACACTCTGGACAAGACTTACTTTTCACATCTGGTAGGCCAGACCTCATCCAGCTCTGCAGAGGTGGTAGCTGTAGGATGTCGGATTGAAAATGCCATCACCACCGGCAGACTCCAAACAATGGATCCTCCCAGGGTTACACCAACACAAAAGCCCTTAGGAGGAAATAGAGCTAAGGAGTCTACCGTCAGCACAGTCCATTCCGGTAAGGCAGAAAAAATTGGGACTCGTGTGACATTCCAGACCACGAGTACCTCAGCCCAACAATCCACGACAGGTCATACCCAGGCCGCCGGGGTCCTAAGGCAGCTCACTCCAATCCCCATACCGCTCAGTCAGGTCTTTGCTCGATTGAGGGCAGACAACTTGATCAACTTCGAGATCCCTAACGACCGGTACAAGCCCAAGATTTTCAACTTAAGCCTCAAGTTTGACTACCATATGGGTCAGGAGGGGCATTCTACAGATAGGTGCTGGAGGCTCCGGCATAAGATCCAAGACTTGATCAATGCAGGAATCATACAGCTGGATTTTGTGAACACCCCAGCACCCAATGTCAACACCAACCCGCTGCCCAGTCATAAGCCCACCATTAACATGATCACATTTGAGGAGTCGGCTCCCAAGGAAGCCCCTAAGCAGAAGACAACAGACCAATAGAAGAAGCAACCCCATCAAGCGCCAGAAGAAGCACCAAAAGCACACATTAAAAGAAGGTGGTTAGCCGGAGACCCAACAGTCGGCACTTTAGGAGAATCACACGGGAGGTTCGAATACTTGGTAAGCTATTCTTACACCCCAACTGAGTATGGGCCGCCTAGCGGATGGGGGCCGGAATTTGAGAAGGAAGACAACCCTCTAAAGGAAGAGGAAAAGGTTATAAACATGATCAATTCTCATTAGAAGCCCATGGTTGTAAAGTGCTATGAGGGACAACCAGCTGAGATACAGATCCCAAGGAAAAGATATGTATTTAATGTCCCGATACCGACAGAAGTTACAAAGCTGCACCTTTCGACTATCGGGCCCTCGAACAAGAGCGACCTCCTATGGTGGGAGGAATCACCTGCTTTGGGAGAATATACGATCCAAAGTATAAAAAGCCCGACTGAAGAGCCCAATGTGGAGAAAGGAGAGGAAAGAGGAAGAGGGACTCGCTGCGTTTACAAAGATGGTCAAGGCGAGTGAATACAGATAATGGAACAACTAAATAAAGTTCCGGCACAGATATCACTCATGGGCCTTCTTACAGCATCCGAGCCCCCACAGGGAAGCACTCTTTAAAGTACTCAAACAGATTCAAGTCCAGAAGGCATCGCTACAGACAAGATAAGTCATGTGGCAGATTCTATTTTTACAATGGACCAGATATCTTTCTCTCCGGAAGAGCTGGGAGAAGAGGGAGACCAACATACCAGAATGCTATTCATAGTGGTCAGGTGCAATGACACCATTGTCTCCCGGGTACTCATCGACAACAGATCGTCCCTCAACGTTTGCCCATTGGCAACTCTCGAATTTTGGGGGTCGATCCAAGCAACATAAAACCTAGCCCCACGGTGGTTTTAGAGCTTTCGATGGGTCGAAAAGAAAATATAGTAGGGGATATCAGCCTACCAGTGGAAATTGGTCCACAAGTATTCCACATATCTTTCCAGGTCCTCGATATCCCAAGATCTTTCAACCTACTCTTGAGAAGACCCTGGATACATGCTGCTGGAGCCATCCCCTCTAGTCTCCACCAAAGGGTCAAATTCATTGCAAACGGGCAGATAGTCACGTACTCGGCGAGCAGGATTACGCCATATATAAAGAACTGCCATACCATATATCGGGGAGGAAGGTTCAGAAGACCTAGGACTAACAAATTTTCAATGAAGTGAATGTAGTGACCAACAAGGAGGGCCTTCAGTTTAAAGAGGGGCAACAAGGGATGTTTGGACTGGGGTACGTTCCTACAGCCGAAGAAGAACACAAGCAAGAGGTGTCAAAGGCAGAATGAAGGGGAAGCCGTCGACCCCCAGATGTGCATCCCACCCCTCCAACAGTCTTTTCGAAAGGCAAATCCCGTTCAAGAGCTTCGAATAAACGAAGGTGATGCCAGCAAAGGGAAACCAACCCCCCGCACGTCCAACCAGCATCCGGCTCTGAACAAATTGGTTTTGTATCTTATTAATGTTCTAGGTTAGCTCAAAAGTAGAGAATAGTTATTGAACAAATTTTTGAGACTCTTTATCAATTCAATTAAAGTCTGTTTTTTTCTTATAATATGCTTTCATCTTTACTTTACCTAGATCTCCTACAGCAAACATCAGGTATTTTCGCGCAGGTAGAAAATAAAAACGATGATATCGTTTCCAACACTGCTGGGTTAGTTGTTGAAGGCGATATCCTTGCCCACGAAATAATACAAGAAAATTGGCAAAAACATGAACAAGGCGAATTTCGATCGATGAGCCATGGAGACAGTAAAATCTAAGAAGCATGGAAAACTCAAAAAAACTCAAAATCGGGACCAATTTGAGTACCGAGCAAAATGTGAGATAACCGAGCTATTAACAGAATACGCGGATGTGTTTGCCTAGTCATATGGTGACATGCCAGGACTAGACCAATCAATAGTGGTTCATAGGCTTCCCACAAGGGAAGATGTCAAACCTAAAAAACAAAAACTGAGAAGATTTAGGCCTGACATCTTGTTAAAGATTAAGGAGGAAGTCAAGAAACTGCTAGAAGTAGGGTTCATCAAAGTATCCGACTACCCAAATGGGTAGCAAATATAGTCCCTGTTATGAAAAAGAACGGAAAGGTACGCGTATGCTAGACTTCCGGGACTTAAACCAAGCTACGCCAAAGGATAACTTCCCCTTACCTCACATTGATGTTCTAGTAGACAACACTACGGGAAATCATCTCTTCTCGTTCATGGACGGTTTCTCAGGATATAATCAAAATAAAAATGGCTGAAGAAGATAAAACCAAAACGACTTTCATCACAACATGGGGAACTTTTTATTACAAAGTCATGCCCTTCGGTTTGAAGAACGCCGGAGCAACGTATCAGAGAGCCATGGTCGCAATACTTCACGACATGGTGCATCGAGAGGTTGAGTATATGTCGATGACATGATAGCTAAATCTAAAGAAGGAGAAAGCCATATAGATTATCTTGAGGAAATTGTTTAAGCAACTGAGAAAATTCCAACTCAAGTTAAACCCAGAGAAGTGTACTTTCGGAGTCACAACGGGGAAATTGTTTAGGGTTTGTCATAAGCCAGGACGGCATTAAAATCGACCCCGACAAGGTAAAGTCTATATTAGAGTTACCTTCTCCACACTCCGTTAAAGAAGTAAGAAGCTTATTGGAAAGATTAAATTTATAGCTAGTTTTATATCACACACTCACTAACAAATGCCGGCCACTTTTCCGTCTGTTGAAGAAGAACGCCACAATAGAATGGGACGACGAATGCGAAGAAAGCATTCAGGACGATCAAAGACTATCTTTATAAAACCTCCAATCTTGATAGTCCCGAAGCAAGGGAAGCCCTTATTCTTATACCTTACTATACTCCCTGAATCCATGGGATGCGTATTGGGATAGAAAAGATGACGAGGGAAGGGAGCGTTCCATATATTACCTGAGCAAGAAGTTCACGGATGGGGAACAGAGGTACTCAGAGGTGGAGAAGACTTGTTGTGCTCTAATTTGGGTCATGCATCGACTAAGGCAATACACCCTTTACTATCATATTGAGCTGCTGACAAGACATGATCCCTTGAAATACTTAGCAGAGAAACCAGCTTTGATAGGGAGAATCTCTAAGTGGCAAATGCTTCTATCCGAGTTTGACATCACATACATAAATCAGAACTCAATGAAAGGGCAAGCCTAGCCGACCAATTAGCAGAACACCCTGTCGAGACAAATTCCCAAGAAACTACAAGCCCAATTCCCAAACGAAAATATATTAAAAGTGGAAAATAAAACGGTAGAAGGCTTTAAGATAGAACAGAACCCGAAATGGAAACTGTTTTTCGATGGAGCCGCCAACGTATTCGGTTGCGGAGTTAGGGCAGTATTGATATCCCCAAATGGCACTCAATTCCCTGCAGCGACACGACTTACATTTCCCTATACCAATAATATCGCGGAATATGAGGCATGCATTTTGGCCTCAAAATGTCCTGCCAAATGGAAATCCGCGAATTAGAAGTATACGGGGATTCGTCGCTCATTTACTACAGACAAGAGGGGAATACAAGACTAAAGACCCCAAACTGGTACCGTATCATCAACACTTGATAGAGCTAATCGAAGAATTCAAGGCAATCACTTTCACATACATCCTGAGAACTCAGAATCAGTTTGCAGATGCACTAGCTACACTAGCAATCTATGATCTAGGTAACAGGGGGAGCCGAAGTTCAACCGATAAAAATAGACATCGAAAGTCGGCTCGCCTACTGTTTGACCATTGAAAAAATACAAGATGACAAGCTCTGGTATCACGACATCAAGACCTTCCTCCAAGAAAGTAAGTACCCTGAAATGGCTAGCAAGAATGACCAAAGAACACTCAGAAGGTTAGCAAGCCATTTCTTACTAAGTGGGTCTATACTCTACAAAAGATCATCCGATACCACCTTGTTGAGATGTGTGGACAAAAATGAAGCTTGTGAACTGATAAAAGGAAGTACATGAAGGAGTATGTAGACCTCATATGAATGGCTACATGTTGGCTCGAAAAATCATGAGGTTAGGATATTATTGGTTGACCATGGAATCGGATTGCATAAAATATGTTAAGCACTGTCATTTGTGCCAAGTCTACGCAAACCGGATAAATGCTCCGCCTAACGAGCTATACCTGTTGTCAGCACCATGGCCTTTCTCCATGTGGGGAATCGACATAATTGGCCCAATCACTCCGACTGCATCCAATGACCACAGATTCATACTGGTAGCAATCGATTACTTCACCAAATGGGTAGAAGCTTTGTCATATGCCAATGTCACAAAAGGGTTGATAGTTCGCTTCTTGAAAATGGACATAATAGCCCGATATGGAGTTCCTGAGTCCATCATCACCGACAACGGTACCAATCTTAAAACAAGTTGATGACAGGTTTATGTCAACAATTCCACATAAACCATAGAAATTCAACTCCCTACCGACCTCAAATGAACGGGGTAGTAGAAGCAGCTAACAAGAATATCAAAAAGATCATCGAGAAAATGACAACTACTTACAAAGATTGGCACGAAATGTTACCGTTTGCTCTCATGGCTTAAAAGGACTTCAATAAGAACATCTACTGGAGCTACCCAATATTCATTAGTATATGGTACTGAAGCAGTGCTACCGATTGAAGTCGAAATACCATCATTCAGAATCTTGTCAGAAACTCAGCTAACCGAATCAGACTGGGTAAAGAAGAGGCTTGATCAGCTGAATCTGATTGAGGAGAAAAGACTTACCGCACTATGTCATGGCCAGTTTTACCAACAAAAGGATGGCCCGAGCATTTAACAAGAAAATGAGGCCTTGATACTTCAAAGAAGGGGATCTGGTGCTAAGGAAGGTTCTCCCGAATGCCCAAGACTCTAGAGGAAATTCACCCCAAACTATGAAGGCCTTATGTGGTGAAAAAGATTATGTCAGGAGGTGCTTTGATACTGACTCAAATGGATGGTCTGGAATTGAGAGACCCGATTAACATAGATGCTGTAAAGATGTACTATCTTTAGGCAAGGGAATTGAAATTTTTGCCAATGTTTATGAAAGCCAATGATCGATACAAATTTCGTTGAGTTGAGTTTTTTATTTTTTACAAGCAAAGTTAATATCTCTGAATGGTCAATAATCCAAATCAATTCTCATCACAACGAATATCCCTAAACACATTACCCACCACTTCGCCAATGAAAGATAAAAACTAAAATGATAATGAATCTCAATGTATTTGGTAGTATAATTCTATCTACTTTTGAGCATTAGAACCTAGTGCATTAGTAGGATAACACTACCATCAAAAAAGCCTTGCGCATAAGAAAGGAAGCACATCAAAATTTTCAACCCTGTGTCAAGATAAGAAGAAGTGAAGCAGAAGCAAACCGGCACGAAGGTTCGGTTGTTTGGTTACTATCCACGATAAATTGGCAAGCATATTAAAATAAATAACCATCATCATGAAAGGCATCACATCATTTAGCTTAGCCAGTAGAAAGCATATTCAAAAGCATAAGATGAGTCCGCCCATAGTTGGGCGCTTGTCTAAACATTCCCTTTAATAGGGTAGTCAGCCCAAAAAGGGGCACTTCCCTAGATCTCTTCTAAGGTCAGCCTATAAAGGCACCTTTCTAGATATCATTTCTATCATAGGTTAGTCAGCCCATAGGGGGCACTTTCCTAAAATATCTGTTCTCAAGGTCAGCCCATAGGGGTCACTTTTTGAGACATTCCTATCATAAAGTTAAACAGCCCATAGGGGCACTTTCCTAAATATCTGTTCTTAAGGTCAGCCCATAGGGGGTACTTTTTGAGACATTCTATCATAGGTTAGTCAGCCCATAGGGGGCACTTTCCTAAAACATCTGTTCTCAAGGTCAGCCCATAGGGGGCACTTTTTGAGACATTCCTATCATAGGTTAGTCAGCCCATAGGGGGCACTTTCCTAAAACATATGTTCTCAAGGTCAGCCCATAGGGGGCACTTTTTGAGACATTCCTATCATAGGTTAGTCAGCCCATAGGGGCACTTTCCTAAAACATCTGTTCTCAAGGTCAGCCCATAGGGGGCACTTTTTGAGACATTTCTATCATAGGTTAGTCAGCCCATAAGGGGGCACTTTCCTAAAACATCGTTCTCAAGGTCAGCCCATAGGGGCACTTTTTGAGACATTCCTATCATAGGTTAGTTAGCCCATAGGGGGCACTTTCCTAAAACATCTATTCTCAAGGTCAACCCATAGGGGACACTTTTTGAGACATTTCTATCATAGGTTAGTCAGCCCATATGTGGCACTTTTTGAGACATTCTATCATTTGAGACATTCCATCATAGGTTAGTCAGCCCATAGGGGGCACTTTCCTAAAACATCTGTTCTCAAGGTCAGCCCATAGGGGGCACTTTTTGAGACATTCTATCATAGGTTAGTCAGCCCATAGGGGGCACTTTCCTAAATATCTGTTCTCAAGGTCAGCCCATAGGGGGCACTTTTTGAGACATTTCTATCATAGGTTAGTCAGCCCATAGGGGGCACTTTCCTAAAACATCTGTTCTCAAGGTCAGCCCATAGGGGGCACTTTCCTAAATATCTGTTCACAAGGTCAGCCCATAGGGAGTACTTTTTGAGACATTTCTATCATAGTATCAACCCATAGGGGGCACTTTTTGAGACATTTTTATCATAGGTTAGTCAGCCCATAGGGGGCACTTTCCTAAATATCTGTTCTCAAGGTCAACCCATAGGGGCACTTTTTGAGACATTTTATCAAAGGTTAGTCAGCCCATAGGGGGCACTTTCCTAAAACATCTGTTCTCAAGGTCAGCCCATAGGGGCACTTTTTGAGACATTTTATCAAAGGTTAGTTAGCCTAAGAGGGGTACTTTCCTAGACTCCCTCGATTAGTCAGCTCATAGAGCACTTTTCGGAGATATTTTCCAAACAGTTGCTAGTCTAACCAGACGCTTCTGTTGACAGGTAGTCAGCTCATAAGGGTGCTTCCTAAGATAATCTTCTTTTCAAGGTTGCTAGTCTGATAAGACTTTTTCTATCATCATTTCTTCTACACTCCTAAACAATGCTTGAGATGTTTCCTATCGCCAATTGGTCAGCCCATAAAGCATTTTTTTGGGGAGGGAACATCACTTTAAATTGTTAGGACCATTTTAAATCGTGGGATTATTAGCTCTTGGAGCATTTTCCTACCAAAAATTTTTTTAGAAAAACCAGCCAAACCAAGGCGTTATCTATTTAAGAGGCCAAAAATGGCGTCTTTCTTATCTTTGTAGTTAAGTTTTTCAAACTTTACTACAAAGAGGGGCAGCTGTAAACACCCATTTTTGCCTTAAGAATAAATAATAATTAATAATAATCAATTTTCAATTTTTCTCTAATTTAGCAAAAATAATAAAAATATTCAATAAATAAAATAAATAGGAAAACACATCAATTTTGAAAGATGATTTTAGAAATGGCAATAATAAGGAATAAATAATTTTTACAAATTTTGAAATTTCAAAAAATACAAAAAAAATAAAAAATCGCATTGCATATATGCAATTTGTGAAATAAACAAAATCAGGAAAATAGGCTAGCTCAGCTAGTCCGAGCCGTGGCTAAGTGGGTGCGTATGGGTGCGAGGTAGTGGGTTCGAACGCGGGGAAGCAGTTTCCGCTTTTTTGGGCGATTTTTTTTCATTTTACCCAAGACACGTGGCAGCATCTGATTGGCTGGAGGGAACGCACGCCCGGGCGCGTGATTGTCTTTAACCTCAGTCCGAGATCCCCGGCGAGAGGAAAAATTCGAATTTCGGCCGTTTCGATTCGATTTTTTGCACAAATCCAACAAATCTTCAACAGAATTGAGATAAACATCATCCAATTGGAATCAAATCTCAACAAATCGAAGGATTTATATGAATCAGAGTTAGTTCATTTAAACCCGTCGATCCGATTTGCCTCGATCGGTGGAAATTCAAGCTTATCCAGCTCGATTTCGAAAGCTTATAAAAAGAGGATGAAGTGAGGAAGCCAAATCACATATCAAAAGCGAGAGAAAAGAGTGAATCGGAGACCACCGGAGGAAATCAAAGCCGCGACCGCCGATCAGGAGCTAAGCAAACCAATAGGAGGCTTTTTTGAGCAAGCCACTGCCACCATTGGATTTTTCACCCTCGATAACCTAGGATTTGACACCTCACCTGCTGCAAAAAGGCTGCCGGGAAAGCCTTCAACGAGCACTCACCGCTGTTATGTTCGACCCGATTTGACCCGACCGACCCGACCCGCGCACCGACCCGGATCTAGGTAAGTCGGATTTTCCGGATTTTTTCGAATTTTGTTTATTTTATTTGTTTTTATTTGATTTATTATTTTATTAGTTATTTATTTATTAATTAATTAATTTTGTTATTTATTTATTTATTTATGTTTTATTTATATTTTCCATAAATAGGAAAATGTTAGAAATTAGATTTTTTAGGATTTAATAATTTAAAAAAATAATAAAAATAAAAATAAAAAAATAATAAAAATGTAGAGAATAATAATAAAAATATTAGGAAAATAATAATAATAATTTAGATTTAAAATAGGATAAATAATAACTTAGGATAAAATTTTTAACAAAAATTATGAAAAATAATAAAAAATTATAAAAATAATAAAAAATAATAAAAATCATGAAAACTCATTAAAAATCATAAAAATCATAAAAAAAATCATAAAAATTACAAAAAAATAAAAAATTAATGAAAATTAAAAAAGTATAAAATAGAAAAAAATGAGTTTTATCACTTAGAAAAATCATTTTCTCAAATAAATCCAAAATTGATGTTTTCCCTAAAAATTATTTAAAAAAATCGAATTATTAAGCTTAGGTTTAAATTTTTTTAGAAAAATTTCCCAAAAGTATTAAAAACATAAATCAAAAGAGATTTTCAAATTAAAATTCACAAACCCACTAAATATTTTCAGGAAAAGCGAACTACGGCTTGTTTAATTCTGAATAGCAGGTACGTAGGCACCCTTTCGGGTCAACCCATAAAATGAAATAAAAAATCATTTTTTCAAATGAATCATTCAAAAATACAATAAAGGCAACAGAAACAAAATAAAAGACATTTCTAGATAGAGATAATTTTAGGAGATTTGGTAATAACCGTAAGGTTTTAATAGGTTAGCCTTCAAACTTAGAAACTTTGGTTTTCCTTTTCCTCTTTTCACCAAAAACGAGAAGAGGAAATCACGACGACTAGTGGTCCAAATTAAGACTAATCCGCTCCTTTAGTCTTAATTCAATCTTTCCCAACAACAGTTGGGTGGCGACTCCAAAATTGAACGAAGTTCCTAACTCAAGTCGAGGATCTATATTAGATGAGCATAGGTCTAGTCTAGATCGAATTAGGAATGGGAAAATTCAAAAATTAGACTCGACATATATTATATGCCGATGGAATCTGGAATAATGGGAAATCACAAGAAGCAATTGTGCGACCAAACAACGACAGCAATAAACAGTGGGATTAACGAGCCAAATTCCTACGATAGAAAATTCACACAATCAGTGAACAAATAAAATATGAATAAGGATAGAAATTACCCGATTCAATGAGCCTCGGCTCTAATACCAAATGACGCGAACCCTAGATATCGATCTAAGACCCAACGATCAATAAAAATTCAAACCCTAGAATCGAAATTGAATCGAATGAATCAAACGTAACCCGACCCCAATCGAACACGCCAAATGGAACCTAAGCTATCACGGATTGATTTCCCCAAGCGTTTAGGATGAAGAAATCAAGATTGGTTCTATTCGCAAGAACTAAAGGAAGAGAGAACTCTCTCAAAAATCTCATTCACAATATGATAAATCTGATAATGATCTTTCAAATGTCGTACAAAGGAGTTTATATTTGTCATTAATTAAAAGCTGGCGGCCTAAATACATCCAAGGCTGGCTTTGAAATAAAAAAACAACGGATGGGTTAGGCCGCCAGTAGGCCGGTGGTGTAAATTCCAAGGCCGGTAGCCTTCATAGCCGATGTACCTTGCCTTTTAAAGGTCAGCCAATTCTAGGCCGACGGCCTAGGTGATAGGTTGGCGGCCTTTCCTTCGCTGGTGGTCGTCAACGTAATTCCGATGTCCTCCGCTTCGTCCCACTTTGATATATGATGTTCATGAGCTTAGGACTTGTGTTAGAGTTATGTCGAATCACCTGTTGCTCCTGAAGTTCCACAATCAACCCTTGCAATGCCCCCTTCATTCGCTTGGTCCGTGATCGTGTCATAGGACCCTCGATACCTTGTAAAGGGTCATTAGCTTTGACTAGCTTCTAAGTGTTAGATGCCTCCTGATCTCTATCACAATATGAAAAAATTATGAGATATTATATTATTTTATAATCTTACTAGATTTTTTTTTTTTTTACTTTCTACAAAATATATTAAGTATGTACAGTTGACACATAAAAAAATTTAAATTTATTTTTCTGTTTAGTATTAGTTGTGTTGATAATACATTTATTTCTATGTATATAAGATACATTATAAATGCAATGATAAGTAAATATTTTTCTATGTCAATCCTCAAGATTTATAAATATTTGCAAACAAGTTCGTTTAACACAATGTTAACTTTTTTGATAGAATTAATACGTAATACAATTTAATTGGTCAATATAATTATATAAAATAAATAATACAATAAAATTATAGAAATTAAACAAAATTAATAAAAAATTTAAAAAGTAAAATAAAAAAGAAAAATGTAGAAAAAATAAAAAATAAATATATGGAAATTATTTTCTTTATTTTTCCTTTTTTTTTCTTTTTTAAAATTCAATTTTTTTATTTCTATTAATTACTCAGCCACTAATATATATATATATACACACACACACACATACATGTATATGTATGTATTATGATTATTTCTACATTTTTTTTTTTACTTTTTTGGGATTTTTTAATGTTTTATTAAATTTATTTATTTTATACAATTACATGAACTAATTAAATTGTGCCACATGTCAATCCCTAATAAAAACAATTACATCATCATTAAAAGACTCGTTTGCGAACATTGAGAATTAAAATAAAAAATAAATAAATGTTTAAAACTAAAATAAAAAATATAACAAATGTTGGAACTAAATTTATACCCTTTTTCCCAAATTTTAAAGATAAAGTTTTGACGGTAGCAAATTAATTCACAAAGTATTTGATGGTCCAAATGCCATCCTTGTTTTCATCCCCCTTTGTTTTCATCCAAGGCATTTATCTCCAAACTATATTTAGGCCCATGCCCATCCTATATGCTTAATGACAATTTACAAGAGATTTTTTTTTTTTTTTTTTACTTTTGAAGAAATATAGCCTACCTTCTATCATAAAGTATTAATTATTTTCTTTAGGTAGAATTTTTTTTATAATTAAATCAAAATTGTATCATCACTTACCACCACCACCACCACTACATTGTAGCCCCCACCATTAGCAAAATCATCTTCTTAAGTTGCTTAAGATCAAGATTTGCCACTACACTTCCCTCTTTGTCCACATATGCTAAAACAAAATTTTGGCAAATAGAGAAATTTTATTTAGATAGTAGAAAAGTTCATTCACTTTACATTGTACATTGCAAATAAACCCAAAAAGAAGCTCCACACATAGAAGACTAATAAACTTTAGACTCCATAACAAGTACATAACTACTATTACCCAATAGTGAGCATGTTGTAGGAGACCCTAGAAGACATAAATAACACAACCAGTACACAACACATTTTCCTTAAACTAAGAATGCTGCAAATTGCGACAACATCCCATTTACTTATTTACAAGCAGTCTTCTAATTTATTCTTGCGTACAGGGCCATATCCCACTGCGTCTTTAACTAGCTACATCTTCAAGCAGTCTGGAGGAACAAAAGCTAGTAGATCCTTAATTTTTAGCTTCATGCAGTGATTTACTATGTGATCTGCTCGAATATTGCTTTCTCTAGGCACATATGATATTTTAGCCTCAAGGAGGAGTTGGAGTTCTTGCCTGCAAGCACAATAATAATAATAATAATAATCTTAAGAGCAAAATTAGTTTTTTTGTTCTAGTAAGTGCACTGCCACTTGAGAATTCTGTTTTACTCGACTTTAGTAAAGCCCGTCATGTTACAATACTTAATCCCCAAAAGATTCCCCATAGTTCAACATATAAGATATCGATTTTTTTCTATTCTTTCCAAATACCAACTATCTAATGGCTCATCTCATCATGAAGAACTCCTCCTTTTTATAGCTTTGATGTTGGTCGAATCTAATCTATTGTTTAAGTTTTAAATTTATAACCAATAAAATCTACTACTGAGCTAGGCAATGTACCTATCAATTATAGTATAGATTTAATAGATGTCGTTCTTTGGGATCTAAAAACCAAGTACCAGTATTACCTTTCTCTACTTTTCTAGTCTAATTTATGATGTGAGAATTATGAATTAAATTAATAACTAACAATTCCTAGTAACCCTATAATTGAAGTTATTGTCTAAAAAGTGTACTCAATCACAAAATATACCTCCCATCTTGTTCCACCCTAACCCTTAAATTTTCAAAATAAGATATCGATTAACGAATAAATTTTTACACTTTGCACTGTAGGAATTCTTAAGTAAAATCAATTACTCCTTGAGTTAATTAATTCAAAATTTCTTGCATAAGATAATAGAGATCTCTCCCCACAACCATTATGCAAGATCTCATTAAGTTCACAATTCCAATAAATTGTAGAAAATCATTTTTTCCCTACCTTTAGGTAAAACATGTAATCTTTCTATTCATGAAAATCTAATTTAATAAACGAAACCTCTTTCAATCTAATAAAAATCAGACATGCAATCAATTTGCGCGTATAAATCAATTACACGAACAATAAAAACACATGAATAGATGCAAAGATATAAATAATTCATTAATCAATCAATGGTTTAGCACATGGGTTAGGGTTTCAAAAGATGAAAGATATAAAAAATTATTCCTCCATGGAGTTTTCAATAAAAACAGAGAATCTAGAGAAATAGAATTGATTCATGCTAAAAGAATATCCCTTGTTGTTTTGTGATCTCCACTGATGCTCGGACAATTCTCCTCTTGAAGTTCATAACAAAGCTCTCCTAGGGTTTCCAAACGAAGCTAGAAGGAAATAAGTCTTTTTAAAATAAACAAAATGTCTATTTATAGTTTCTTGCGAAACATGGTTCAACATGGCGTCGGCACAGCCATACTCGAGGCCATGCTGACTTCGGAACATGTTATTTTTCACTGCTCAGTTTATCACGGCCTCTAGCATGGCCATGCTAGGGGTAGGGTTGAAAAAAAAAAATTGGCTACTAGTCATTTTTTTCATCTAGCATTAGTGTTTGCATGGATTGTGCTGAAGGTTGTGCTAAACTGAAAATCAATTTTCTTCATTTTTTGCTAAATTTCACCTCGCCTTTGCTTATATTATCCTTAAACTTTTCTTTTGTCTCCATTGATGCCTGGAATTAAAATTTAATCATATAATTACCCTTTTTTTCACAATTACGTAAAATTCATATAAAATTATAACTAATAAGCACTATAATTAAGAGTCTTCTGACACTCATCAAATCTCTCCACACTTAACCGTTTGCTTGTCCTCAAGCAAACACAATAAGGAAAAAATACATTTCCTCTCATCAATCGTACTCATGGTTAGACTTTAAATCACAAGTAGCATCTTCTATTTAATTCGATCTTAGTGATTCATTAGTGCCTACCACGATTGTACGTGTACCTAACATACAAAAATTGGAGTTTACAAATTAATCCAAGTAAGTTAAGCTATTACCCATACCATTTAAGAAATGCTTCCTAAGTTATGAAGAAAGTCAAACAAAGCAAAAGGGCTCAGTTATATCTCACCACTCACTAGAAAATATATAAAACTGTTCAGCTACCTCTTCTAAGCACAACAATCTCAAGTGAAAGTATATGACATCCATCCTTTCCTTAGATTTTCTTCCTCTTTTTGTTAAATCTCTCCAAAAAATTTCCAAGTTTTCCTTTTTTTTATTTCAATTATTTAAGATCTTGCAACCTATGTAATGAATGTTCAGCCGATAATCTCGGGTTGCCACCCAAGTTAATAGAAATTATCCCCTCAATTGAAGGTGTCCTTACGGACTTAATTATTCAAGTTACAAGGTCCACTGAACTTTGCCCTTTTTGTATCCATTTTGTTATTATAATATCACCAGTTGGTCGATCCCAAGTAGACGACTTTAGATGACCGGATTTTAAAGGGACCCTACTGAGCCTCCATTATCCTAACCTTAGGGATTCATAAAGATACTCTTAACTTGGAGAACCCAAGTCATTGGAGTAGTGGCTTATTACTTCTTTAATTGAGTGACTAGTCAGCAGCGAAATCAGACTTCGCTCTTCCGAGGGACCAAAGTCTGCCCATACTAAACTAACCTTTTCTCATTATTGCTCAATTAACATATTAATTAATTAATTAATTTCAAGAGATTACATAAGAGGAATCACCAAGTGATAGATTTCATATGCACCTTTTACAAAAAGTTAGAAGAGCTCTTAAAGTTTTTGAAAAGTAAATATATTAACCAATAAGCTTAAAAATACAATCATTTAACTTTGAGTTAAGAACTTCTATCTATTTCACAACTCAAGAATCAATAATTAAATAGAAAGTAAGATTACCCCACTTAGATTTCATCCTAAAATTCCAACTAATTATACTAAGTCCAACAATTAGTGAATAAGGGGAACAAAATCACTAACTTTTATGAGCACAATTTCAAGGATCTCGCCCTTTTAATGATTAAAATCAACATTCAAAATCAATTACAAATTTTGTAAATGGGAAAAATTTAATAAAATAGTGCATAAATAACACAAGTAAAGCAAGACCCAAATTTTCATTTTTTTTTTTTCATTTCCCTATACCCCTTCCCCACACTTATTCAAGACATTGTCCCCAATGTCTTCCTAAATCAAGCACACGAAAGGGAAAAGGAAAAAAAAAAACAAAAGGAAAAATAACTGAAAGAAAAAGGACACTGTAAACACCCTATTTTTGCCCTAGGAATGAATAATAATCAATAATAATCAATTTTTAATTTTTTTCCAATTTTTCCAAATTTTTTTCTAATTTAGCAAAAATAATGGAAAATATTCAAAAAAATAAAAACAAATAGGAAAACACATAAATTTGAAAATGATTTCAGAAATAGTAATAATAAGGGATGAATAATTTTTATAAATTTTTGAAATTTCAAAAAATACAAAAAAATGAAAAAAATCGCATTGCATATATGCAATTTGCGATATAAAGAAAATCGGGAAATTGGGGCAGCTCAGCTGGTTCGTGCGTGCGCTGGGAACGTGTGGGAGGCTGGAGGTCGCGAGTTTGAATCTTCCCCCGAGCATTCGATGCGATTTTTTTGCCTTTCTCCTGGAGTTGCCACGTGGCAGCGTCCGATTGGCCGAAGGAAGTCACGCGTGTCGCGCGTGATCGTCTTCTTCACCCGAACAGACGCGAGGAGAATCCGGAGCAAGTCCAACGAAGGTGGAATCGATCATTTTTTTTCAAATCTTCTAGATTACTGTCAAGATAAAGCAGAATCCATAAGATAAATCAAAGAAAAACAAGAGATCAACATCAAATCACCGGGATAAAATCAAATCTAAAAATAAAGAAATTAGGATTTATCCAAATCGGCCGATTTGAGCTTATCCAAGAGGGTTTCCGGATGCCTATAAATAGAGGAGGAGTAGAGGAAGCCAAAGCACAAATCACAATTGAGAGAAAGTGAGGAAAGAGTGCAAATCGGAGAGCATCGGAGAAGAACCCAAAACCGCGACCACCGACCGGCGTTGAACTACCACCAGGAGGCGATCTAGGAGTGAACCACCGCCACCATTGGATTCAGCACCCTCGAGAAGTTAGGATTCGACACCTCACCCGCTGCAAAAGGCCGTCGGAATGCCGTGATCGAGCAACCCCCGCTGCTGTGTCTGACCAACCCGACCGACCTGATTCGACCCGACCGACCCAACCGCGCACCGACTCGGATCCAGGTAAGTCGGATTTTTTCGGATTTTTTTATTTATTTAATTAATTTATTTGTTTATTTATTTATTCCGAATTTATTTATTTATTATTTGTTATTTTGTTAGTTATTTATTATTGATTTTATGTTTTATTTTAATAAATAGGAAAATGTAGAAATTAGATATTTCTAGAATTTAATAATGTAGAAAAATAATAAATAATAAATAAGAAAAAAAATAAAAATAAAAAAATAAAATGTAGAAAAATAAAAAAATATTAGGAAAATAATAATAAAACTTTAGATTTCAAAATAGGATAGATATTAACTTAGGATAAATTTAAAAAAAAAAATTCACAAAATTATGGAAAATTTAATAAAAATCATAAAAAATCATAAAAATAATAAAAAAACTACAAAAATCATAAAAATGATGAAAATCATAAAAATCATAAAAAAAATCAAGAAGAATAATAAAAATCACAAAATAAAAAAAAAATGAGTTTTAGAACTTAGAAAAATCATTTTTCTTAAAATAAATCCAAAATTGATGTTTTTCCCTAAAAATCATTTTAAAAAATCAGATTAAAGCTTAGGCTTAGAATTTTTAGAAAAATCCAAAAAATGATAAAAAACATAAATCAAAAGAGGTTTCAAATAAAATTCACAACAAACTTAAAGTTTTCAGAAAAGCGAACTACGGCTTGTTTGATCCTGAGTAACAGGTACGTAGGCACCCATTCGGGTCAACCCATAAAAATGAATGAAAAATCATTTTCTTGAATAACTCAAAAACATAATAAAAAAGTAACAGAAACATAATGAAACGCATTTCTAAATAAGATCAATTTTAGGAGATTAGGTAGTAACCGTAAGGTTTTAATAGGTTAGCCTCCGGACTTAGAAACTTTGGTTTTCCCTTTTCCTCTTTTCACAAAAACGAGAAGAGGAAATAACGACGACTAGTGGTCCAAATTAAGACTAATCCGCTCCTTTAGTCTTAATTCAATATTTCCCAACAACAGTTGGGTGGCGACTCCAAAAATCAAACGAAATTCCTAACTCAAGTCGATGATCTACATTAGATGAGCATCGGGTCTAGTCTAGATCGGATTAGGAATGGGAATTCAAAAATTAGACTCGACAGGATGGCGACTCCACTAGGGAACCCATGCTAGTAGGCTAAGCCACCCGAATCTTCGAATTGTTCTCCTTAAATGTGCTTCAATTATTATTCTGTTACTAATTTTTCAGGAATTAGTTAGATTCTAGTTTTTTTGCTATGGGGGTTCAGCATGCATACATATGTTTGTGTGAGTAGATGCAGTCGAACTCGGACCGTCCTAGAAACCTAAGACGGGGAGCCATTGTGTAGGTTTCAGGCGAAGTGAGTTGATTCACCGTTCGGGATCGATTAGGCTACCCCACCCTATGCTTCGATATGGCCTGAGATCCATTTCTTCGAGAATGCGGGAGGCCATAGAGCTCGGGAACCAGTTAGAACCAACCTACTTGCATACATGACATCATAAGGGGTTGACAATTGAATGACGATGTAATGGTTTGTTGTTTTGGTCATGGAGTTCGAATTTATTTACCTGTAATGCTTTCATAGTCTTGTTTGTAATTAGGCGATTTCTTATAGATGGCTAGCACCGCAATCGACCGTCTCCTTTGCAAAGAAAATTCAGGTTTACAAACCTTTGGACCCAAAATTGGTACTGGACCATTGGTTTACCTTGTACAACCCAGAGGAGCAGGCCTTCATCCAGCAAAAGATTGGCCCCGTCCTCTCACTAACAAGGATAGAGGTGAATTTGCCTTTAATTCGGGCCATGCTCCAATTATGGGAAATCTTGCCCGCTGCTTTCTTTATCAGGCCGCATGAGATCACCCTACTATGGAGGAGTACACCCAGTTGCTACAGGCTTCAGCACTAATCGATCAAATTTATATGCCAGACCTCGAGGCTGGGTTAGCCGGTACCTTCAGCAAATTATTAGGCATCCGTAAAACAGCAGTCAACAAAGCCCTAGCAGACTGCAATGGATATTGCATACGAATGGATGATTTGGAAGCTTGGTTCATCACCCGAGAGGACAACGGGGATAGGAAGGACATACTATTGGGGACCCCAAAACTTACAGATAGAGAAGGGTGAACGCTTTCATCTTGATAGCCTTCGCCACCATACTGTTCCCCACCGGGACCTTCTATATTCACTATCGGGTCACAGAGCTGGTGACCCAATTTCTGGAGGGAAGATCTTACATCCCAGCTCTACTGGCTAAACAGATCCGGAACTTAAATTTCCTCAAGAAGAAAGGCCATGGATTCTCCGCTCAAGCCTCAACCTTCTGCTGATCTGGTTTGTAAGCCACCTTAAGTGTTTCGGGCTGAACATGGTCCGAAAAACCTTAGCCCAGCAGGTGGATCTTGTAGATTCATGTATAGAAAAGGTGAAGCTACCCGACGACCTTACCAGCTACAGTTGGGTAGAGTTGCTTAGGAGTTTTAGTGCTAAAGATATTCTATGGACAGCCAGGTGGAGTTGCTGTAACAAAATCATCTTGACCTGCAGAAACTTCCAAGCAGTGCCTTTAATCGGAATCAGCGGAAGTGTTGGATATCACCCCAACTCAGTGGTCCGCCAATTTGGTACCATCTAAGATATAGTTTATTGGCCCTCGCTGGAAGCAGTCACCTTTGAATACCAAGATTCGAACTTGTTGGTAGCCGAGAAGTTTGCTAAGCTGGCAGAGGTCAAAGCACTTTGGGAAGCCAGAATTGAAAGCCCGAATGTGGACCTCGGGAGTTAGATGGCGAAGTGGGAAAACACTGAGCCACAGGAGAGTTTGTAATCCGCCAGCTATACCAGACAGGGGAAAGAGCATATCGGGTTCCAAACGTCACCCAACCAAGACCAGACAAGATCAATCCAGAGACAGAAGTATACCTAGAACAGGTCAAGGCCCGAATGGAGGTATACTTTGAAGCTGCAGATCATAAGAAAGACATCTGGAAGGGAGGTTTCAAGGAATCCGACCAAAGGAACAAGGCCCTAGAAGCACAATTGGAGAAATGCCAAGCCAAAGTCAAGGAATTGGAAGCCGTCATCAGTGGGAAGTCTGAGCCTCCACAACAGAAGACTAAAAGAACTAGGAAGTAGATCTTTATTTGTAATATTTTATTTTGAACTCCAGAATTTTCAATATTAATAAAAGTGAATTTTCAATATCACATTGTCAATCAGTTGTCAACCCTTTTTACTTTTAGCATCCGCGTGACACATGCATATCATTCTTGCATTCATTACACTAAAATAAAAACAAAATGCGGATCCAGGTATCAAAAATAGCTTCCAAGCAACCGAACCCTCCTAGAAGTCCAATTCTCACGCACTCAAGAACAAGAATGGCCAACAGTGGCGACAACCGCAACAACGCCAATGCTGAAGCTGCCTTGGACTCTAGGATCATGTCCCTAGAACAAACAGTCCAACAACTAGCTGCCTAGGTTCACCTCTTAACTGAAAGCATCGGCCTCCTGCGCAACACTCAGCCAACCCAGGAAGAGTATTCAGGGGCCAGAAAGGGGAAAGCAGTGGAGGGTCAGCCTCCGGAATATGAAGAGATCAATTCCCACTTTAACCCGGCCTTTGAATATGAGCCAAAGGTCAACCAGGGGCCGACCTCTGATGACCTGAAAAAGGAGATGGAAGAGAGGCAGAAGGAGATGGAGAAGTGACTCTTCCAGCAGCTCCATGACAAGATGAAAAGCATTGAAGGCCCTGATGGTTTTGAACAGGTCGGAATCACCAATCTGCCAGCATACAGGGAAGAGATATACCCTGAAAAGTTCGAGACCCAAGAGTTTGAAAAGTATGATGGGATCGGTTTGCCCCAAAATGCATACCAGGCTATATGCCCGGAAAATGAGCAAGTATGCTCAATACGACCAACTCATGCTCCAGACATTCCAAGACAGCCTCACAGGCCCTGCACTAGTCTGGTATGCCCACCTAGACTTCAACATTGTTAACACCTGGGAGAAGTTAGCCTGGGCATTTTATGACCAATATAAGTTCAATATTGAAGTCGCCCCATCCGTAATCGACTGGGGAGTCTCCGAAAGAGACATGCTGAGCCGTTCAAGGAGTATGCTCAGCGCTGGAGAGCTCAGGCCGCCAGGGTAGCAACCCTGATATCTGAAAAGGAATTGACATCCATATTTGTCAATACCCTGGACAAGACCTACTTTTCACACTTGGTAGGTCAGACCTCATTCAGTTTTGTAGAGGTAGTGGCTGCGGGGTGCAAGATTGAGAATGCCATCACCACCGGTAGACTCCAAAAAAATGGAGCCTCCTAGGGTCACACCGACACAAAGGCCTGTAGGAGGAAACAGAGCTAAAGAGTCCACTGTCAGCACAGTCCACTCCGGTAAGGCAGAAAAATCTAGGACTCGTGTGACATTCCAGACCCCGAGTACCCCGGTCCAACAACCCACGACAGGTCATAATCAGGTCGCTAGGATCCCAAGGCAGTTCACTCTAATCCCTATACCGCTCAGTCAGGTCTTCGCTCGGCTGAGAGCAGACAACTTGATTAGTTTTGAGATCCCCAACGACCGGTACAAGCCCAAGAACTTCGACTCAAACCTCAAGCCCACCATTAACATGATCACATCAGAGGAGTCGGCTCCCAAAGAAGCCCCTAAAAAGAATTTAACTGAGCAACAGAAGAAGCAATCCCACCAAGCTCCAGAAGAAACTCCAAAAGCACATATTAAGAGAAGATGGTTAGCCGGAGACCCAACGGTTGGCACTTTGGGAGAATCACACGGGAGATTTCAGTATTGGGTAAACTATTCTTATACCTCGACTGAGCAAGGGCCACCTAGTGGATGGGGACCAGAATTTGAGAAAGAAGACAACCCGTCAAAGGAAGAGGGAAGACTATCAACATGATCAACTCTCATCAGAAGCCCAGGGTTATACAGTGCTATGAGGGACAATCAACTGAGGTACAAATCCCAAGAAAAAGATATGTATTCAATGTCCCGATACCGGCAGAAAATTACAAGGCTGCACCGTTCGATTATCGGGCCCTCGAACAAGAGCGGCCTCCCATGGTGGGAGGCATCACCCGCTCTGGAGATTATATGATCCAAAGTATAAAGGCCCGACTGAAGAGCCCAACGTGGAAAAAGGGGAAGAGAGGAAGAGGGTCTTGCTGCATTTACGAAGATGGTTAAGGCTAGCGAATACAAGATCATGGAACAACTAAATAAGGTTCCAGCGCAGATATCACTCATGGGCCTTCTCACAACATCCGAGCCTCATAGGAAGCACTCTTTAAAGTAATGAAAAAGATTCAGGTCCCGAAAGGTATCGCTACAGACAAATTAGGTTACGTGGCGGACTCCATCTTCGCAATGGACCAAATATCCTTCTCTCCGGCAGAGCTAGGAAAAGAGGGAGACCAACATACCAAACCACTATTCATAATGGTTAGGTGCAACGACACCATTGTCTTCCGGTACTTATCGATAATGGATCATCTCTCAACGTTTGCCCATTGGCGACACTCGACTTATTGGGGGTCGATCCAAGCAACATAAAACCTAGCTCCACAGTGGTCAGAGCCTTCGACGGGTTAAAAAGGGACATAGTGGGGGAGGTAAACCTGCCAGTGGAAATTGGTCCACAAGTATTTCCACATCGCTTTCCAAGTCCTCGACATCCCAAGGTCTTTCAACCTGCTTTTGGGATGACCCTGGATACATGCTGCTGGAGCCATCCCCTCTAGTCTCTACCAAAAGGTCAAATTCATCGCAAACAGGCAGATAGTCACTGTACTGGGTGAGCAGGATTACGCCATATATAAGGAGACTGCCATACCTTACATTGGGGAAGAGGGTTCAGAAGACCTGGGGCTGCAGATCTTCAATGAAGTGAACATGGTAACCAGCAAGGAGGGCCATCAGTTTAAAGAGGGGCAGCATGGGATGTTTGGACTAGGGTACATTCCTACGGCCGCAGAAGAAGCGCAAACGAAAGGTGTCAAAGGCAGAATGAAGGGGAAGCTGATCGGCACCCAGATGTGCATCCCACCTCTCCAATAATCTTTCCGAAAGGCAAACATCATTCAAGAGCTG
Organism: Laguncularia racemosa; assembly: GCA_037954665.1. Lineage (NCBI taxonomy): Eukaryota > Viridiplantae > Streptophyta > Magnoliopsida > Myrtales > Combretaceae > Laguncularia > Laguncularia racemosa. Next base: position 607,223 of record JBBMOL010000166.1, read on the forward strand.
CGGATAAATGAAGAGGGCGACAGCAAAGGGAAATCAACCCCCCGCACGTCCAACCAGCATCCGGCTCTGAACAATTGGTTTTGTTATCCTATCGGTAGCGCTAGGTTAGCTTAAAAGTAGAGAAAAATTATTAAACAAATTTTATTGAGACTCTTTATCAAGTTCAATTACAGTTTGTTTTTTTCCTTCTTATATATATATGCTTTCATTTTACTTAGATCTCCTACCATCGAACATCAGGGATATTTTGCGCAGGTAGAAAATAAAAACGCTGATATCGTTTCCAACGCTGCTGGGTCAGTTGTTGAAGGCGATATCTTAGACCACGAAATAATACAAGAAAATTGGCTAAAACATGAACAAAGCGGAATCTTGATCGACGAGCCTGTAGAGACAGTAAATCTAAGAAGCATGGATAACCCTAAGAACCTCAAAATCGGGACCAGTTTGAGTGCTGAGCAAAAATGTGAGATAACCGAACTATTAACGGAATATGCAGATGTGTTTGCTTGGTCATATGGTGACATGCCAGGGCTAGACCAGTCAATAGTAGTTCACAGGCTTCCCACAAGGGAAGATGTCAAACCTAAAAAACAAAAAACTGAGAAGATTTAGGCCTGGCATCTTACTGAAAATTAAAGAAGAAGTCAAGAAACTGCTAGAAGTAGGGTTCATTAAAGTATCCGACTACCCAGAGTGGGTAGCAAATATAGTCCCCGTCATGAAAAAGAACGGAAAAGTACGCGTATGCGTAGACTTTCGGGACTTAAACCAAGCAACGCCAAAGGATAACTTCCCCCTACCTCATATTGATGTTCTAGTAGATAACACTGCGGGAAACCATCTCTTCTCATTCATGGATGGTTTCTCAGGATATAATCAAATAAAAATGGCTGAGGAAGATAAAACCAAAACGACCTTTATCACAATGTGGGGGACTTTCTGTTACAAAGTCATGCCCTTCGGTTTAAAAAACGCCAGGGCAACGTATCGGAGAGCCATGGTCGCTATACTTCACGATATGATGCATCGAGAAGTTGAAGTATATGTAGATGACATAATAGCCAAATCCAAAGAAGGAGAAAGCCATATAGATATCCTGAGGAAATTGTTTAAACGACTGAGAAAATTTCAGCTCAAGTTAAACCCAGAGAAATGTACTTTTGGGGTCACAACGGGGAAATTGTTAGGGTTTGTCATAAGTCAGGAAGGCATTAAAATCGACCATGACAAGATAAAGTCTATATTAGAGTTACCTTCCCCACGCTCCGCTAAAGAAGTGAGAAGCTTGCTGGGAAGATTAAATTATATAGCTCATTTTATCTCACAGCTCACCGACAAATGCCGGCCATTATTCCGTCTGTTGAAGAAGAATGCCACAATAGAATGGGATGACGAATGCGAAGAGGCATTCAAGACAATCAAAGACTATCTTATAAAACCTCTGGTCTTGATAGTCCCGAAGCAAGGAAAGCCCTTATTCTTATACCTCACTATACTCCCTGAATCCATGGGATGTGTGCTGGGGCAGAAAGATGAAGAGGGAAGAGAGCGTTCCATATATTATCTGAGCAAGAAGTTCACGGATGGGGAACAGAGGTACTCAGAGGTGGAGAAGACGTGTTGTGCTTTAATCTGGGTCATGCATCGACTAAGGCAATATACCCTTTACTACCATATTGAACTGCTGACAAAACATGATCCCTTGAAATACTTGGCAGAGAAACCAGCCTTGATAAGAAGAATCTCTAAGTGGCAAATGCTCCTATCTGAGTTCGACATTACATACGTGAATCAGAACTCGATGAAAGGGCAAGCCTTAGCCGACCAATTGGCGGAACACCCTATCGAGACAGGTTCCCAAGAACTATAGGCCCAATTTCCGGATGAGAATATATTGACATGGAAAATAGGTTGGTAGAAGACTTTGGGATAGGGCAGAATGCTAAATGGAGATTGTTTTTCGATGGAGCTGCCAACGTATTCGGTTGTGGGGTTGAGGCAGTATTGATATCCCCAGACGGCACTCAATTCCCTGCAGCGACAAGACTTACATTTCCCTATACCAATAACATCGCAGAATATGAAGCTTGTATTCTTGGCCTCAAAATGGCTTGCCTAAGGGGAATCCGCGAGTTAGAAGTATATGGAGATTCGTCGCTCATTATACTACAGACAAGAGGGGAATACAAGACTAAAGACCCCAAACTGGTACCGTATCATCAACACTTGATAGAGCTAATTGAAGAATTCAAGGCAATCACTTTCACATACATCTCGAGAACTCAGAATCAGTTCGCGGATGCACTAGCCACACTAGCATCTATGATTCAGATAACAGGGGGAGCCGAAGTTCAACCGATGAAAATAGATATCGAAAGTCGGCCCGCCTACTGTTTAACAATGGAAAAGATACAAGATGACAAACCCTGGTATCACGATATCAAGACCTTTCTCCAAGAAAGTAAATACCCCGAAATGGCTAGCAAGAATGACCAAAGAACACTCAGAAGGTTAGCAAGCCATTTCCTATTAATGGGTCCATACTTTACAAGAGATCATCTGATACCACCTTGTTGAGATGTGTGGACAAAGATGAAGCATGCGAACTGATGAAAGAAGTACATGAAGGAGTATGTGGACCTCATATGAATGGCTACATGTTGGCCCGAAAAATCATGAGGTTGGGATATTATTGGTTGACCATGGAATCAGATTGCACAAAATATGTCAAGCACTGTCATCTGTGCCAAGTATACGCAAACCGGATAAATGCTTCGCCCAACGAGATACACTTGTTATCAGCACCATGGCCATTCTCCATGTAGGGAATCGACATAATAGGCCCTATCACTCTAACAGCATCCAACGGCCATAGATTTATACTGGTAGTGATCGATTACTTCACCAAATGGGTAGAAGCTTCATCATATGCCAATGTCACAAAAGGGGTAATAGTCCGTTTCTTAAAAAGGGACATAATAGCCCGATATGGAGTTCCTGAGTCCATCATCACCGACAACGGTACTAATCTCAACAACAAATTGATGACAGGTTTATGTCAACAATTCCACATAAACCACAGAAATTCAACTCCCTACCGACCTCAAATGAACGGGGCAGTAGAAGCAGCTAACAAAAATATCAAGAAGATCATCGAGAAAATGACAATAACTTACAAAGATTGGCACGAAATGTTTCCGTTTGCTCTCATGACTTATAGGACTTCAATAAGAACATCCACAGGAGCCAGCCCTTACTCATTGGTATATGGTACAGAAGCAGTGCTACCAGTTGAAGTTGAGATACCATCATTTAGAATCCTGGCAGAAACTCAGTTAACTGAGTCAGACTGGGTAAAGAAGAGGCTTGATCAGTTGAATCTAATTGATGAAAGAAGACTTACCGCATTATGTCATGGCCAGTGTTACCAACAAAGAATGGCCCGAGCATTTAACAAGAAGATGAGACCTCGGTACTTTAAGGAGGGGGATCTGGTACTAAGGAAGGTTCTTCCGAACACCTAAGACTCCAGAGGAAAATTCACCCCAAACTATGAAGGCCCTTATGTGGTGAAAAAGGTTTTATCAGGAGGGGCTTTGATATTAACTCAAATGGATGGTCCAGAATTGAGAGACCCCATTAACACAAATGCTGTAAAGATGTACTATCCTTAGGCAAGGAAATTGAAAATTTGCCAATATTTATGAAAGCCAATGTTCGATATAAATTTCGTTGAGTCAAATTTTTACTTTTTACAAGCAAAGTTAATATTCCTGAATGGTCAATAAATTTAAATCAATTCATCACAACAAATATTCCTAAACACATTACCCACCATATCACCAATGAAAGATAAATGCTGAAATGATAATGAATCTTAATATAGTTTGTGATATAATCCTATCTATTTTTGAACATTAGAACTGAGCGCATCATTAGGATAACATTACCGTCAAAAGAGCCTTGCGCATAAAGAAAGGGAGCACATCAAAATTTTCAACCCCGTGTCAAGATAAGAAGAGATGAAGCAGAAGCAAACCAGCACGAAGGTTCGGTTGTTTGTTTGCTATCCACGATAAACTGGCAAGCATATTAAAATAAATAACTATCATCATATCATCACATCATTTAGTTCAGGCTGTAGAAAGCATATTTAAAAGCACAAAATGAGTCAGCCCATAGTGGGGTATTTGTCTAAACATTCCCCTTAATAGGGCAGTCAGCCCAAAAAGGGGGCACTTCCCTAGATCTCTTCCAAGGTCAGTCTATAAAGGCACTTTTCTAGATATCATTTTTACATTAGGTTAGTCAGCCCAAGAGGGGCGCTTTCCTATACATCCTCTCTTAAGGTTAGCCCATAGGGGGCACTTTTTGAGACAATTCAACTCCAGGTTAATCAGCCCATAGGGAGCACTTTCCTAAAACTTTGTTCTCATGGTTAGCCCATAGGGGGCACTTTTTAAGACAAATTCAATTCCAGGTTAGTCAGCCCATAGGGGGCACTTCCCTAAAACTTTGTTATCATGGTTAGCCCAAAGGGGGCACTTTTTGAGACAAATTCAATTCCAGGTTAGTCAGCCCATAGGGAGCACTTTCCTATAACTTTGTTCTCATGGTTAGCCCATAGGGGGCACTTTTTGAGACAATTCAATTCCAGGTTAGTCAGCCCATAGAGGGCACTTTCCTAAAAACTTTGTTCTCATGGTTAGCCCATAGGGGGCACTTTTTGAGACAATTCAACTCCAGGTTAGTCAACCCATAAGGGGCACTTTCCTAAAATCTTGTTCTCATGGTTAGCCCATAGGGGGCACTTTTTGAGACAATTCAATTCCAGGTTAGTCAGCCCATAGGGGGCACTTTCCTAAAACTTTGTTCTCATGGTTAGCCCAAAGGGGGCACTTTTTGAGACAAATTCAATTCCAGGTTAGTTAGCCCATAGGGGGCACTTTCCTAAAACTTTGTTCTCATGGTTAGCCCATAGGGGGCACTTTTTGAGACAAATTCAATTCCAGGTTTGTCAGCCCATAGGGGGCATTTTCCTAAAACTTTGTTCTCATGGTTAGCCCATAGGGGGCACTTTTTGAGACAATTCAATTCCAGGTTAGTTAGCCCATAGGGGGCACTTTCTTAAAAATTTTGCTCTCATGGTTAGCCCATAGGGGGCACTTTTTGAGACAATTCAACTCCAGGTTAGCCAGCCCATAGGGGGCACTTTCCTAAAACCTTGTTCTCATGGTTAGCCCATAGGGGCACTTTTTAAGACAATTCAATTCCAGGTTAGTCAGCCTATAGGGGGCACTTTCCTAAAAACTTTGCTCTCATGGTTAGCCCATAGGGGGCACTTTTTGAGACAATTCAACTCCAGGTTAGTCAGCCCGTAGGGGGCACTTTCCTAAAACCTTGTTCTCACGGTTAGCCCATAGGGGGCACTTTTTGAGACAATTCAATTCCAGGTTAGTCAGCCCATAGGGGACACTTCCCTAAAACTTTCTTCTCATGGTTAGCCCATAGGGGGCACTTTTTGAGACAATTCAATTCCATGTTAGTCAGCCCATAGGGGGCACTTTTTGAGACAATTCAACTCCAGGTTAGTCAGCCCATAGGGGGCACTTTTTGAGACAATTCAATTCCAGGTTAGTCAGCCCATAGGGGGCACTTTTTGAGACAATTCAACTCCAGGTTAGTCAGCCCATATGGGGCACTTTCCTAAAAATTTACCTTAAGGTTAGCCCATAGGGGGCACCTTTTGAGGCATTCAATTCAAGGTTAGTCAGCCCATGAGGGGTACTTTCCTAAATTCTCTCGATTAGTCAGCTCTTGGGGCACTTTTCGGAAATATTCTTCCAAACAGTTGCTAGTCTATCAAGACGCTTCTGTTATCAGGTAGCTAGCTCATAAGGGTGCTTCATGAGTAAATTTTCTTTCTAAGGTTGCAGGTCTGATAAGACGCTTCCTATCATTATTTCTCATACATTCCTACACAATGCTTAAGATGTGTCATGTCGCCAATTAGTCAGCCTATAAAGCACTTTTTGGGAAATAACATCATTCTAAATTGTTAGGTCCATCTTAAATCATGGGATTATTAGCTTATGGAGTATTTTCCTACCAAAAACCTATTTAAGAGGCCAAAAATGGCGTCTTTCTTGTCTTTGTAGTTAAGTTTTTCAAACTTTACTACAAAGAGGGGCAGTTGTAAACACCCCATTTTTGCCCTAGGAATGAGTAATAATCAATAATAATCAATTTTCAATTTTTTCCAATTTTTCTAATTTAGCAAAAATAATGGAAAATATTCAAAAAAATAAAAATAAATAGGAAAACACATCAATTTTGAAAAATGATTTCAGAAATAGTAATAATAAGGGATGAATAATTTTTATAAATTTTTAAATTTTCAAAAAATACAAAAAAATGAAAAAAATCGCATTGCATATATGCAATTTACGATATAAAGAAAATCGGGAAATTGGGCCAGCTCAGTTGGTTCGTGCGTGCGCTGGGAACGTGTGGGAGGCTAGAGGTCGTGAGTTTGAATCTTCATCCGAGCATTCGATGCGATTTTTTTGCCTTTCTCCTGGAGTTGCCACGTGGCAGCGTCCGATTGGCCGAAGGAAGTCACGCGTGTCGCGCGTGATCGTCTTCTTCACCCAGACAGATGCGAGGAGAAGTCGGAGCAAGTCCAACGAAGGTGGAATCGATCATTTTTTTTCAAATCTTCTAGATTACTGTCAAGATAAAGCCGAACCCATAAGATAAATCAAAGAAAAACAAGAGATCAACATCAAATCGCCGGGATAGAATCAAATCTAAAAACGGAAGAAATTTGGATTTATCCAAATCGGCCGATTTGAGCTTATCCAAGAGGGTTTCCGGACGCCTATAAATAGAGGAGGAGTAGAGGAAGCCAAAGCACGAATCACAATTGAGAGAAAGTGAGGAAAGAGTGCAAATCGGAGAGCATTGGAGAAGAACCCAAAACCGCGACCACCGACTGGCGTTGAACTACCACCAGGAGGCGATCTAGGAGTGAACCACCACCACCATTGGATTCAACACCCTCGAAAAGCTAGGATTCGACACCTCACCCGCTGCAAAAGGCTGTCGGAACGCCGTGATCGAGTAACCCCCGCCGCCGTGTCTGACCGACCCGACCCGCGCACTGACTCGGATCCAAGTAAGTCGGATTTTCCGGATTTTTTTATTTTATTTAATTATTTTATTTTGTTTATTTATTTATTCCGAATTAATTAATTAATTAATTTATTATTTGTTATTTTGTTAGTTATTTATTTATTGATTTATGTTTTATTTTTAATAAATAGGAAAATTTAGAAATTAGATTTTTCTAGAATTTAATAATGTAGAAAAATAATAAATAATAAATAAGAAAAAAATAAGAAAAATAATAAAATAATAAAATGTAGAAAAATAAAAAAATATTAGGAAAATAATAATAAAACTTTAGATTTCAAAATAGGATAGATATTAACTTAGGATAAAATTTAAAAAAAAATTCACAAAAATTATAGAAAATTTAATATAAATCATAAAAATAATAAAAAAACTACAAAAATCATAAAAATGATGAAAATCATAAAAATCATAAAAAAAATCAAGAAGAATAATAAAAATCACAAAATAAAAAAAATGAGTTTTAGAACTTAGAAAAATCATTTTTCTTAAAATAAATCCAAAATTGATATTTTTCCCTAAAAATCATTTTCAAAAATCAGATTAAAGCTTAGGCTTAGAATTTTTAGAAAAATCCCGAAAATGATAAAAAACATAAATCAAAAGAGGTTTCAAAATTAAAATTCACAAACAAACTTAAAGTTTTCAGAAAAGTGAACTACGACTTGTTTGATCCTGAGTAGCGGGTACGTAGGCACCAATTCGGGTCAACCCATAAAAATGAATAAAAAATCATTTTCTTGAAATAACTCAAAAACATAATAAAAAGTAATAGAAACATAATGAAACACATTTCTAAATAAGATTAATTTTAGGAGATTAGGTGGTAACCATAAGGTTTTAATAGGTTAGCCTCCGGACTTAGAAACTCTGGTTTTCCCTTTTCCTCTTTTCACAAAAACGAGAAGAGGAAATAACGACGACTAGTGGTCCAAATTAAGACTAATCCGCTCCTTTAGTCTTAATTCAATATTTCCCAACAACAGTTGGGTGGCGACTCCAAAAATCAAACGAAATTCCTAACTCAAGTCGATGATCTACATTAGATGAGCATCAGGTCTAGTCTAGATCGGATTAGGAATGGGAATTCAAAAATTAGACTCGACAAACACTAAGAACTTCCTCGGTTTTATATGTAGACGGTTGCATGTAGAGTTCAAGGTTGGGTATAAAGTAAATCAGTAATAGCATGTCATCATTAGAGTTAAGAACCCAAGGTTTGTGCTTTATCATCCTAAAAAAATAATAAAGAAATTAAAAGTAAAAAAAGAAAAGTTAGATTACCCTAGTCTAGATAACTTGTGAAGTCACCCAACAAATTTAGAGGACAGTTTAGAGAGTGAGGGAGGAGAGAGAGAAATTGTATATATGTGTAGTTTATTTTTTTTTCAACACAAGCTATTGCACGGCCATGCTCGGGGCTGTACAGACTTTCAAAAGGGGTAAATAAGGCGGTGTTTTTACAGGATAGGTATGCCCTGGCTGCAACACGGCCATGCTCAAGGTCGTGTTGATTTAGAAAACTCCATAGACTCTCTTTAAATTATGCATAGCTTTGAGTATTGATTGTGTGGAAGAAAATTAAGACATGCCCAAGCCAAAAGACAACAACTGTGAACGTCGTGCACCTCTAAAAGTGTAAATGAACATAGAGAGAGACTTACTAGATGCACTTAGTGATTAAATTTAAACTTCTTTACTTGTCATTGGCTCTTTCCCACCCTTAAAGATTACTCTCGCTCTTTTCAAATAAGCTTAGAAACTCCCCTTAAGATCTACAAATTTATAAAAATAATACATTTAGGATAGTGACAACAAAAAGAAAATAAAAGGAATGCTACATATCTAAATTAGACATGGGTTGCCTCCTAAGAAGTGCACTTGTTTAACGTTGTTGGCTCGATGCTCTTCACTTTCTTCCACTAAGTCTCTGGCAATTGGAGATCTAATTCCTCCCTGTCTTCGGCACTACTTGCGTTGGACTAACTTAACCGCTATCAAATATGGTGTAAATAAGTCCAGTGTCAAGAATTTTTATCACCTCCTTCTTAACCACCTCCTTCATATTAGGATTTAGCCATCTCTATAGTTGCACTACAGACTTGAATTCTTCTTCTAATAAAATTTTGTGAGTATAGAAGGAGGGGTTGATACCTTTTATATTAGATATTTTCCAAGCAATGGCTTGCTTGTGTGCTCTTAGGACCGTGAGTAATTGGTCTTTCTACTCTTAAGATAAATCTGAGGCTATAATAACCGGCCAGCTAGAGTCTTCTACAAGGAAAGCATATTTCAGATACTTTAGTAATTGTTTCAATTCCAATCCTAGCGACTCTTCTAGAGAAGTTTTAAGTCTTGCCTCATTTTCTGTTCTCAAATTTTCAAACCCATGCCACTCTGGTGTCTGCATGGTTGTACTGAACTAAAAATCAATTTTCTTCATTTTTCACCAAATTTCACCTCGCCTTTGCTCATACTATCCTTAAACATTTCTTTTGTCACCATTGATGTTTGAAATTAAAATTTAATCGTATAAGTACCTTTTTCTTCACAAATTACATGTAATCCATATAAAATTATAACTAATAAGCACTATAATTAAGGTTCTTCTGACATTCATCAAGCTTTATCCGATGTCTTGGAAATAGAGGCATCGTATTTATTTTTTTGATCTTCTTGAGGAGGCTTTGTAGCATTGGGGTACAAAATCTGTGTTTTTTTTCTTTTTATTTTTTTAGGGTGTAGCTACAAGAATTCACTAGCTCCAAGGCCTATTGACTTTAGGAGATTTGTCTCATGATACAATTGCCTAAACAAGATGTTATTTCTAAAAAGCCATATTAACTAGAGTGCAAAGGGAAAGAGTATACCTGTAGGAACAGTATTATGTTGCAGCAACCTTAGCCTTTGTTTGCTATTAGTTTTGATCTAGTTGAGGAATGTAGTTCCTTCATTTATTGTAACGCTCCAAAACCTAGATACACTACGACCTGCCATGTATCCCTAATATTAGAAGATACACAAAGGCTCAATTGCTACAATCCTCCTAATATTATTTTTCAATTATTCAAGATAATAAATGAACCTCTTAAATTACTACAGTTGAAGCATTCATAAACTCCAACAGTTTCACAATTTTTGAAAGAAATATATATCCTTCCAAACATAATTCTTGTTTAATTTTCTCAATTTAAATATAGCAAAAGTCTTCAACAATTTAAATAACATGATAATTTAAATTACAATTACAAATTATTCCATATTCTCCTTTCTTCTTATCGGGATCCTACTCGTCATAGTATACGTACTCCACATTCTCCTTCGTATTCTGATTCGTTTCTACTAGGGTTTCATCATACCCTACAATCTCTCATATAAAATTTACAACAAAAAAATTTTCCCACAAGGGGTGAGCTAACGCCTAGTACGGTGCATACCTACACACACACGCATGTCACACCAAAAACAATAACACATGCAAAATGCATCATAATATTCATACAAAATTTTATTTATCTTTCACAATCTTGAGTTGATACACAACCACATCATAAACATCATCACACATAACATTCCTAAATATCCTTTCACAATCTATCCACCAGCAAAATATACATATATATATGTGACAAAGATATACCTTTTTGTCCATAAGTCTATTACCACATATATTAATAATATATAAATAACAATTGATACACCCCACTATCCATGAATCTATGAATCTTCACGCATCAACCTTCTACAATCATACATATATATATCCCTACTGTCTATGAGTCCATACACTACAACCTTTCACAATACACATCACAACATTTCACATCATAACCGTCCACATAAGACTTAGATCATTTTGATACACAATTCCACTAAGGATAACGTCACATACCGATCATCGGGGTATTACCTCAAGAATATCGACCTACACTTGGTTTCTTAAACCTAGCAAGTTACAACCACATGTACACAAGTCAGGTTCATTTATAATATTATTAAGTCTATACACAAAAATCTAATTATCAAGCATAAGTAACAAATATGATATACACGTACCTAATTTTGTAAAACTTGGTTTGTCTTATACTTTTATAGCTTTATAAGTCTTCCAAACCTATATATGATTCAAATTATTTGCTTTTAGAATTGTATTCCTATAAATATTAAAAGGAAAATAGACATGTTTCAACTCAACACAATCATGTTCAAGGCCATGTAGTTGAATACTAAGTAGTACATGACCTTGCCAAAGGTTGTATACATTTCTCTCTCTCTCTCTCTTTTCAACACGGTCTCAACATGATCATGTACCTCTCTGTTTACTGTTCATCAACACTGTTTCAATATAGTCATGTATCTCTCTATCCACTATTCATCAATACGGTCTTAACAAAGTCATGTTGAGAAGTTATGTATCTCTTTATCTACTATTCATCAACACAGTCTTAACATGGTCATGTATCTTTCTGTCTACTATTCATCGACACAGTTTCAACATGATTATGTTGAGAAGTCGTGTATCTTATTGTTCATGTTTTTTTTTTTTTAAACACAATCATAACACGGTCGTATTAAGAGGCCATGTACCTCGTTATTCACTTTAGGTCATCAACATGGTTCTAACACGGTTGTTTTGGGAGGCCGTATATCTCTCGATCCATTCTTTGAATTCAACACGTCCATAACATGGTCATATTGAGAGATCGTATATCTTACTATATACTTCATAAGTCGATCCCTCAGCCTGATTTCTAACCAATTCAACCTAATTAATGTATCTAGCATAAAATTTACAGTATAATACACTAATAGATACACTTACTTGACCCAAATTGTGATCAATATGCTTAAAGTACTTGTTTCAAACCTTGTGTAACATGGGTTAATCTTGACCTGTAAATAATCTTAATTCATTACTCCCTACACTACCATATGCATACATAAATCAAGATTTATGATCGTTGATCTATGTACTTATTTTAATCTGATAAGCTAGTGGTGGAAAAAGGGGTCATCTCCTTTTCTATAGATTCACATAAGAAGATTTTAGGGTTATGTGAAATGCAAATAAGAGAAAAAAGGTCAATAGGATTTATAATGGCCTATTTATAATCTTCATCCTAATTATCAAATCGCCTCAATCCTTTTAGGTTATTTACGATATTAATCTTAGCTTCATTTTTATTATATATATATATATATTATATTACTCGTGTACTTACATTTATACTAGTAGGGATGTTTAGATGCTCCCAAATTTTCTGTGTCTATGGACAGGTTCAAAATATGTGCTCTGTGTCTTCACAGCTCAGTAGGCATCGTAGACATATGAAGTTTTTGTCAGGGAAAAGTGATTGCAATTTGGCACCTATCGGTAACAATTCAATTACCAATCTCCGAAGAAATAGTTTAACTTTAAGGGGCTGAGTGTGGCCTTCTAAATCCAGCTCAATTCATGAGAAATTGGAGGGCTTTTTTGGTGCTAGAGTATGGGTACAAGTCTTGTAGAGTTAAGGAAGAGCCCCAAGAGAAAATATAAGAGTCCTCTCTAGCAGGATGGAGAATAAGAGGACCTGTTTCTTTAATTATTAACTTAGATATTTCAAAGCCCAATTTGGAATTGTCCCAAGTGCGTTCATCAACATAACAGTCTTTGACTGTCAGATGTAATGCTGACTGATGGATGGGGCCTTGTATGATATTACGCATATGTTGCACGCCATTCCATCGATCATGCCAGAATTTTGCAATGGTTCCATTCCCAATTAGCATAAGACTGTTGTGAGTAAGCCATTCTAAGTCTTACAATATTTCTTTCCATAATGATGATGTGCCCATTTGTGAAGCACGATTTTGGTTGTAGTATTACATTTGTGGTAATTTTTATTGACACAGGGCTGTCCAAAATATATTTTTTGATGCAAAGGTATGAGTTCATTTTAGTTTGCAAGCTTAGTTTTGCAAATAAAGATTCTGTACTCCTAAACCTCCCAGCTCTTTGGGGCATGCAATTTTGTCCTAACCAATCCAATGGGTCTTTAATTGAGTTGCATCACCCTTCCATAAGAAGTTACACACAATGCGCGCCATTTGCTGTATTACTTTCTTTGGTAGACTCGCTGATTGCATATAATGGTAGCACTAAATTGAGAACAAAGTTTGTGAGAACTAGTCTACTAGCCATGCTAAGAAGTTTACATTTCAACCATCAAAGGTTTTTTTTTTTTATATTTTAATAATCAACCGGAAGTCTTTTGCCCTGGGTTTATTACCAATCCCAATAGGAAAATTGAGATATCTGCCCAATGTAGGGGCTTACTTGATGTGTAAGGTTTTAGAAATTACAAGCCGGGTTAGGGGGTTTGTGTTTGAAGAAAAGAAAACAAAAAATTTGTTGTGATTAATTTGGAGGCTTGACCAGTCATAAAAGGTTTGCAATGTTTCTAAGACAACAGTAGCTAATTCAAGAGTTGCTTCTGCTAGAAGGATGATATCATCTACAAATAAGATATGAGAGAGGAAATATTTGTGCCTTGATGCTTTAATGGTTTCCATGTTCCTAATGTTACTTGAAGATTGATATATCGACTTAAGAATTCTATTGCTAAAATAGATAGATGAGGGGAGAGCAGGTCACCCTATCGGAGTCCCCTAGTTGGCATAAAAGAGAAAAATGTTCGTCCATTCAATACTACCTCAATTGTTGTAGTGGATATGCAACTAATGGCTAAATTAATCCAATGGAGTGGGAAGTTGAGACTTTTTAGACAATAATGGATAAAATCCGACTTGTTATGATCAAATGCCCTTTCTAGATCAATTTTGATCATCATCCATCCTGTCTTTCCTTTTCTGTGCTTGAAACTATGAAGAAGCTCCCTCATAAGGATGAGATGATCCGAGGCTTTCCTTTTAAGGATAAAGCTGCCTTGGGTTAGACATATGAGGGAATCGAGATATGATCTTAGTTTATTTACTAATATCTTAGAGACTAGTTTGTAAATGGTGTTACATAAACTAATTGGTCAAAAGTCTGTAAGGGTATTTGCTCTAAGCGTTTTTGGTATGAGTACAGGGAGCGTTTGATTGATTCTAGGGGGATTTGATACTTGTGAAATATATCATGGATAAAGGAGATGATTGATGTGGAGATTTTTGCCCAATGTTCTTAAAAGAAAATGGCATGCAAACCATCTTTTTCCTGGGGCTTTCCAAGGGTCTATACTCTTGAGGGCATGGAGTATCTCGTTCATTTGGAGGCTTTTTTGATGATGCTAATACTTATATATTATTTAATCCTCCATGTTTTTGTGGGTTGAGATGTGACATGCCAAAAGCTCAAACCTCGGAAAACTACGGAATAAATTCTATGGTTTTCCACTATATCGTGAAAATAGCAGCTGCAGTTTCTTTAGGTGGGTTGATAATATAGACGGTGAGGATACCATAGCGAGGAGGAGACTGAATGATGTGGAATTGGATTCTTTGGCTATGCAACAAAAATTGGATTCTTTGCAATTAGAGTTCTTTCAGTTGAGGCAAGACATAATCGCACGCACAAATGCGAAACGTGACAATGGCATTTGTTATTTGTGAATTGGGTATTGATTCCTTGGGTTATTGTTATTTCATTTTTGTATTGGATAATTTGGGTGGTGGAAAAGGGTGTATAGTTGTCGAATATGTTGTTTAGTATGGGTCTATTTTAGGAATTTGTGTTATCAATTATATAATATGTTAAGGTAGGGTTAATGTTGTATTAGGATGTTGGTGGTACTCTTATCTTGAAGACTTTGTTGGTAATGCTAGTGGAGCTCTCATTTTAAATATATTTGGTAATTTTTTGTTTTCATATTCTTGTTAAGTTTTCAGATTTTTCGTTGCAATAGTAAGTATTCTGCATCATACTATATTTGTATAATAAAATGTACAATGCTTTGGTTCTCCTACTCCTTTTTGTAAAAGGAAGAGCATTATCATAGACACATACAAACACTTCATTAGTCAATCCATTTGCGCTTTCAGATATTAAACAAAATGCCCATTCTATTATCAATTCTAGAGTACTTCATTTTCAAAACCACGCGTGCAGTACATTATCCAAACAGTGGCATACAGCAACTAAACAGCATAGCACAACAGCAACCAAATAACACAGCACGACAGGAAGGACAGCAGTAGCGAGACAGCGATACAGTAACAGTAACAACAATCTCCAACAGTAGCAATGACACAGTAGGAGACAGCAAAACACAGCAGCAAATCGACACTATAGCAAACAGCACAGCAACAGCAAACCGAACAATAAACAACACACAATTGTTATAAAGATTGTAGGATATTTGCTTGAGAAATAGCAACTTTCGCAAGGTCTATGGCTCCTATTTGATTCACCAAAGTTTTTACTACCTTAGACCAACATCCAAATATAGGAAATTTAAGTTACTCTAGGAAAGTCCTTGACAAACTCCTTGTAGAGATCACGCAAACTTGGATTATAATGAAAGTAATACATGAAACTAGTCTATATATTTGACTTTTTATCAAATTATAATGTGTTGCAATATGATTTCTCAATCCACTGTTTCTCACAAGAGCAATTCAATGATATGCCTCAATGTACATATGTTTTGGATGTTTGGTTTTTATGGCAACAATACATTATCTTCTTTTTATGATTGGCTGCTCTCTACTCCTCCAAACCCAAATTGTACACGAATTATTGCTCCCTGACCATCCCTATCCCATCCAGCAACCTGCGCAAATATTATCAAGGCTGCACCCTATGCCAATTGGTGCTCATGTAAAAAAAAAAAGTTATCTAACAGAAGCAACTCCCTGTTCACCTATGTCATCAAGGAATTTAATCAACGCTAAAAATAGCAGTACCAAAAATAGCAGGGGATCATTGCTACTAACTAACAGTATATGGTGACATTACTACATAGCAGTATCAAAATAGCATTACCCAAATACATGCACATTGACTTAATTAATAACATTGCATAGGCATCAAAAGTACCAAAATACATGGAGATTACTACATAAACATTTGTCAAAACCTAGTATAGCCATACAACTCAAAATAATTGTAGATTAACTTGATTAATAACATTGAAGTGGCCAAATGAGCTAGTCCTTGTGCAAAAAACAAAAGAAACTGCCACTTATACTGTCATGAGCTAGTCCTCGTGCAAAAAACAAAAGAAACCGCCACTTACATTGTCATTTTTCACTTCCAAATACTTTTAATACAGATCGATCACTTCATCTCTATCATCCCACGTTGAGTTCTCCTTCAACTTCTCTGAGTAGTTCTTCTTGGGTAATGTCTGTCTTGTTTTTCTTGTTCAAGTTGAAGACCATTTCCACATTTTTTGATGCTTGGGTAGCAATAGATACATCTGTTGCACAATCATACTCCTCTTGCTCTTTCTCTTCATCTCTTTCTTGCTTTGGCTCGATTATAACCCTAGAAGATTGCAAGATTGCTGGTGGACCATGAACAACCTCCCGGGTCTGACTGATGGGCAGAAACGCTTTTGTTTCAGGGAATTAGTAAATAGTCCAATCAAATTGAAGGGGGTAATTTATCTAATAAAAAAAACCGTAGCCTCAAAATTGCTTGCATGGTTTGGTGGATGGTTGCTATTATTTATGCCATGAGAAGAGGCATTTTGGACATTAGAGACTATTTCCTATAACGTGTTGCATATGATTAGAATAATTTGGACATAACATACAAATAAATGGTTGCAAATTGAATTTTTGTGAATAACACCTCTTCACCAAACAATGGCATATTAGGAACTTATTCTTGGCAAGTTGTACCTCTTCCCCTAAGGGTAAGCTTTGCAAGCCTATGTTGCTGTAAAAGAAAAAACATATACATGTGAGAAATAACATCATATATGAAGTAAGGCTAAATGCAAAGCCTATAGAATCACATAATAGGAAACTGGTTTTATGCTGAAGTTTATACTACTCCTCTATGGGGGAGGGGGCATTTCCTACAATTATGCCCCTGCTGTTTGCAATTGGTAAATGTCATCTTTCTTTCATGTCTTGTCATTTTATCATCTCTAACTAGCTCAATTGGATTCTTTCACCTTGCCTTGGGCAACCTACCAAGTTTTTTCCTCAATGGCAATGGCTCTGGGCCTTGAAGTCCAGTTTTCTACCAAAACTTCTCTCCATGAACGGTTTTAATCAAATATCCATATGATTTCAAGAACATGTACATGTCCGCTTGCTTATGTTGTGATCATAAATGTCAAAGTTATGCTGGACTTCATATTCATCTCCCCAATTCCATCTTGCCATACATCACCTCACTTTCCTCTTATTCTCCTCTAGTTTGTTGATTATTCTAGGGCTATGCTCCCAAGACCATTTTCTTGCCTAGTATCGTTGTGTGTAAATCCGCTCCATAACCATCAATTTAATATGCTCAAGCATGCTAATAATGGCCTTTGCCCTTGCATCCACCAATCGACCATTAAATGCTTCACAAAAATTATTGTCAACTATATCCACACTTAACATTGGTATAAAAGGACTTACACCAATGCTATACTTCTATTCTCATGAAGGCATTCCACCCATCCTTGTTAAAATTGAATAATCACTGAGACGCAACCTCAAATTCCGCTTTGTTTGTATTCTTTGCAATTGCCCCAAAAAGTCTTTGAAAAGTGGCCTCTTATATTTGCTCCCCCAATTCGTGTAGATGTGTCGTGCACACATCCTATGTTCAGTTGCAAGCATTAAGGTGTTTATAGCATCTAGTAAGCATTGCATATGAAAAAAAAAAGTCTTTTATGTAGAGGCATATACAAAAAATATTTAAAAAACATAAAACAAATTGAAATACCTATAAAGGTAGACATACCTTTTGCTTGTCGCTAATAATAGCCCATCCCTCACCTCCATCATCTATATTAATTTCAAGATCCTCCATCAGCCTCTCCATAAACCAAGTCCATGTATCATTGTTTTCTATTCTAACAACTGCCCATGCAATGGGAACATTTGATTGTTTGCATCTCAACTTATTGCAGATAACACTTCTCCCTTACGGACACCCTTCAAGAAGCAACCATCAACACCAAATACTCTCCTACAAACCTCCAAAAATCCTCTCTTGCAAGCATAGAAACAGACATAAAATTGGTCAAACATAGCCCTATTAGCATCAAGGTCCCTTTGAACTTTCATCAGAGTTGTGGAGTTTGAATTTTTCCTTTGAAGCTCCTGGGCATAATCCCATAACAGCACATATTCCTTTACTTTTGAGCCCATGAGCTCCTAAATAACCCTTAACTTAGCTCGCATACGTGGATATGTTGTGACAACAATGCCCATTTGCTTCCGGACCAACTCTTTCAAAGCATGTAGCTTTATATCTGGTGTTGCTTTTATAGTCTCCCTAAAAACTTTAGCTATCATTCCACTTTTTACCCACTTATTTTTTCAAAATATATACCACAAGTATGTTTTTCTATGTATGTTTTCAGGTGAAATGTCTCCATGTTCCTTTCATATGAACCATACATCAACCATAGGCAATTTTTCTTCCTTCACACATTTGGCACGAACTTTGACTGTTGTTGTTTTAAACAAATTTAAACTCTCTTTGTTTGGCCACAAAGTGTTTCACTATTGCTTCCTTGAACTCTTTTGGACTAGAAAATATCATCAATACACAGAAACCGGGTTCCTTCGCCTTGCTATCATAAATTGGCTATTTATTTCTATCCCTAACAATTTCTTCCTCATTACTTCCCTCTCCTTGTTATATTTCAAAACCATTAAGGTCCCTACCTTCACTATAATCGGTCTCCTCACTGACACCATTATCATCTCCTTTTGATGGGTCATAGTACTGTTACAATCGATCCACGCATACTTTCACATGTAACTAGCTTACTTCTACTAGTAAATCTACCCTTAGCTAAATTAAGAGCTTTTCGAGCTTCCATGAGCTCCTCATCAGATTCCTCCTCACTACTAAGACCCCCAACATAATCATTGTCATCCTCCTCACTATCATTTTCTTCCCCTATATCATTTCTTCTTTGCTTAGAAGACTCCCCAAAGCTTCCATTACCACAAGAGTATTGTATATATATCTCAATATTATCACAAATATCAAAATGACTAAGTAAGCTCATAACATCGAAGTCATCAGAGATTACTCTAAGGCCATCCACCATTTTTGCCCTTGGAATCCTAAATCTAATAGCTTCTATATCATTGCATCCAACACTTGATGATGAATCTGTAATATATTGATGAGAGAACTCACTCCTTTGAACGGTGAGGATGACATGGCTGCCACCCTCATAAGACACGTCAAATAGCTCCTCCTTGAATGCTCCATTGAAGAACACAATAAGATACTTCTCATCCATATCCAAACCTGAAACATAATCCAGGGAGCATTTTTCTTGTTATCGATTCTTCTAATTTGTAACTAAAATCTTCATGCATCTACATTGATAATTTATTTTTCACAAATGTTTCATCAATCAGTAATGTTTACGAGTCCATTAAATACTGTAGAATATTAGCAAAGTGTAGATTGCATAGTAAAATTTATTAAAAATATATTGACTTGTGCAGAATATTTGCTTCTTGGGGGAAGAGTAAGAGTTGAAATAAGCATAGCATCACATTGTTTTGTACAAGCTAAAGCATACCGAATAATGTCATATCCTCACTATGGCATTGACATTAAACATAGATAAAGACGATATTGGATTGTTGGGAGCATAATAACATGGTAGAAAGCACACTTAAAGACATCGCAACAAGCATAATGCAGACACAAACATCAACAGATTGCTTTTGGAGAACTAAAAATGAAAACTAAACCGAAAATAAACAAAACATTGGGTAAAACCTAAATTACCTATTGATATGAACAAATTAAAACTCAAAACCCCATTCATTGATCTATAGAGCTCGTAAAAAAAAAAAAAGGAAAAAGAAAAATCAGAACAAACCTTATGGAGTGTACTTGCGTTTCAGTTCTTTCTTCATCGCCTTTTATAGCTTCAAAATGTATCTTCACATGATCACACCTTTGCGTGCAAATCTAACTGTGTTCGTATCTTCTGCCATACTTGACAATAACATCTGATGGGGAGTGAATGGAAGTACAGTTGTGGTAGGTAAGAGTGTTAAAGAGTTTGCTGATTGTGGAGAAGAAATGCAAGAGGTTGGATTTACATATGTTGAGCATCGCTGAGTTAAATTGCATGCATTCAATGTAGTAAATGCAGCCAACCTCCTCCGGTGAAAGGGGGTTATCAGTTTTAAGCGCCAGATTCTTCCCAACGGTCCACGTATGCTCATTTTAACGTCTGTCATTATACAAACTAACGGAGGCCGCAATTTCATGCAATTTACAAAGTCCAGATCGTCGAATCGAACTTTATTACGTCAAGGTACTAAAATGAATAATTTAAAAAGTTTAGGTACCCAGTTTGCTTTACCCTCATGTGGTAGCTACAGTATTAAAACTCTATCTTTCTATATGTTAAAAAATGATAGTATTTATGTGACGAGGGAGAGTGAATTAGGGTTTCTTGGAGAAGATTCGAGAGAGATGTGATAGATTGAGAAGTGAGAGTAAAGTGAACTGGTCTGTTTGAGTTGGGAGAATGCGTGCATATGTGAGAGTGCTGCCTGGTCTGGTAGAAGTGCGCATGTGTGGGACTTGCTTGTTTTAAGTTGCGGGAAATGTGTGCGTGTGTGAGGGTGCTGCTAGGCCGAGTGGGGGTGCATGGTGTGGGCTCTGTCTGGATCGGGCCGGATAATAAATGATAATGGGTATGGGCTGGTTGAAGGCCCATATACTAAAGCTAGTGATATAAATAGGCCCAACTTAAGCCCATCCACTTAAGTAGATTCCAGAAATACTAACCACTCACATGGGTTGTTAGATTATTCTAACCACCAGAATCATATAAAGATATTATCTTGTAAGAAAGGAAAAACAATGAATGAATTTGCATTTTCTGAATTCTGATTAAACCAAGTTAATTTGCATACAAATTACTTGCTTGTTTAATCCCTGTTGCAATTGGTATCAGAGCCGGTTGTTGCTATGGAGACTTATGAATCCAAGAAGCTTGATGATGCTGTGCGTAATGTTGTGAAGGAACACACAGAAGAAGCCCTTAAACCCATCCACGATACACTCAAGAGAATGCAAGAGCTAATGGACCAACGGATACTGACCATTGCCGGATTGAAGACAAGTAAATCTGACAAGTTGGATGCATCTGGCTCCACGGCAATAGATTCTGGTAAGTTGCCTGAAACTGATGATAGGCATGGGTTAGCACTAGCTCACACTGTAGCTGTAGAGAACCATTTGCAAACACGAGCACCTAAGGTGGATTTTCCATCTTTTGATGGCAATGATATTAAGGATTGGTTATATAAGGCACAACAATACTTTGAAATTGATTCAACACCGGGGGATTGGAAGATTAGAGTGACTGCCATGTATTTAGAGGGAAAGGCTTTGAAGTGGTATCATTCTTACATTCAGACCTTAGAGAGTCACCATACTATCACTTGGAATGAGTTGGTTAAGGCATTACAAGCTAGATTTGGGAAGAAGGTGTATGAAGATTCGATGGCAGAACTTAAGGAATTACACCAAGATGGAACTCTACAAGATTACCTAGAAGAATTTGAACACTTAGTGACTCAGGTTAAGCTACCTGAAGGCTACCTGATAAGCTGTTTCTTGAGTGGACTACACCTTTCCATACAATATCCTATACGCATGTTTAATCCCCAAACACTGTAAGAGACCTATTCCTTAGCCAAATTGCAAGAAGCAAACCTCCTCTCCACTAGACACTACCTTAAAACACCTCGCCTAAATTCAACACCCAACCCATCCCCTTCTTACACACCATTTCCATCCTACCGGACCCCAACTTACACCAGGAACATACCAATCACTACTACCAACCTTAAGAACCCTCAAACACACAGCAACACTCCTAAAGCATCAAACCCCACCAACCCACAAACACGACTTACCAAAAGACTTACCCCTGAGGAACTAGAAGAAAAGAGAAGGAAGAAGTAGTGTTTTTGGTGTGATGAACCTTTTGGTCTAGGCCATAGGTGCAAGAAAAGGCTAAATATGTTGTTGGTAGAGGCCGAAGATGGAAGGGATAGTGCAGAGGAGGAAGACACTCCACCGGAGGAAGTAGAAGCTGACTTCGCTAAGCTCACCCTCAATGTCTTGAACCAAGATCAAGGACACTACTTAAGCAGTATGAAGGTGAGTGGATATTACAAGAAAAGGAAGTTGAGCATACTTGTTGACACTGGCAACTCACTAAATTTTATTGATGAACGCTTGGCAAAGGGGCTTAGCTGCCCTTTCTCGAATGTACCTTCCCTTAAGGTAACATTGGCAGATGGTACTAGCTTATCTAGCACGGGCAAGATTCCCAAGTTTACTTGGGAAATGTAGGGACATGAATTCACAGCAGAGGTATACTTGCTAACCTTGTCTGGTTGTGACATGATTCTGGGAGTGCCATGGTTGAGGTCATTAGGCACCATCCTTTGGAATTTCCAACACCTGACTATGGGTTTTAATTGGAATGGCCGTGAGTGCGAATTGACAGCGAATAAGGAGCGACTTAAGGTTGTTAGAGCAAGTGAGCTATCCAAGATATTTGAAGGAAATGGAGCGCTACATTACCAATGTTGGATAGTCCGAACTCTAAATGAGGAGGATGACAGAAAGAAGCAACAAAAGTTGCAGCCAGAACTGTTGGATTTACTAGAGGAATTCCACAACCTTTTTGAAGAGCCACATGAGTTACCCCCACATAGGGATTTTGATCACAGAATTCCCTTGCAGGAAGACTCAAGGGTTGTCAATATTCGACCCTATAGACACTCTTCCATGCAGAAGACTGTCTTAGAAGATATGATGAAGGAAATGCTCTTGAGTGGGATAATCAGGCACAGCCACAACCCTTTTTCCTCGCCGGTTGTCTTGGTGAAAAAAAAGGACAACACTTGGCGAATGTGTGGGACTACCGTGAATTAAACAACTAGTCTGTCAAGGATAGGTTTCCAATTCCTATAATAGAGGATCTATTTGATGAATTAACTGGGGCTGCTTACTTTAGCAAGTTGGATTTGAGGTCTGGGTATCACCAAATCAGGATGCACCCTGAAGATGTGTACAAGATCACATTTAAGACACACGGGGGACATTATGAATTCTTGGTTATGCCTTTTGGCTTAACCAACGCCCCTTCCACATTCCAAGGCCTTATGAATCGGGTTTTTAAAGCCTATTTAAGGAAGTTTGTCCTAGTATTTTTTGATGATGTATTAGTTTACAGCAAGAGTTTAGAGGAGCATGGGGAACACTTGAAGGCAGTATTTAAGGTTTTGAGGCAGGAGTAACTTTACTTGAAAAGATCCAAGTGCACTTTTGGGGCTACTAAGGTAGAGTATTTGGGACACATCATCACTAGGGAAGGAGTAACGACAGACCCAAGGAAAATAGAGTCCATTGTCAACTGGATTGTCCCAAAGAATTTAAGGCAATTGAGGGGATTCTTGGGACTATCGGGCTATTACAGACGATTCATTAAGGGATATAGTGTCATCACCAGGCCACTCACATTGTTGTTGAAGAAAGATAATTTTAAATGAAATGATGATTGTCAGATTGCTTTTGACAAGCTTAAGGTTGCCTTGTCAAGTTCCCCAGTTTTAAGACTCCCTGATTATAGTAAAGAGTTTGTGGTGGAAACAGATGCAAGTGGAGAAGGAGTGGGAGCTGTTTTGATGCAAGAGCAACATCCCATAGCCTATCTTAGTAAAACTTTGAATAGTAGGCAGCAAGGAATGTCTGTGTATGAGAAGGAACTCTTAGCCTTGGTTTTTGCAGTTGAGAGGTGGAGACACTACTTAATGGGAAGACACTTTGTTATCAAGATTGATCATCAAAGTTTGAAGCACTTGCTGGAGCAAAGGTTGGTCACTTCTAGCCAACACAAATGACTAACTAAGCTGTTGGGCATGGATTATGAGATAAGATATAAAAGTGGTAGAACTAATCAAGCGGCTGATGCCTTGTCCAGAATGGGATAGTTGGAGCTAAATGCGATAGCAGTCACTGCTACCACTCCATAATTGGTGGAGGAACTAAGGAACAGTTGGTATCTCCCTGGGGGTTATCAAAACACACTGGATCGCCTTAGGAAAGGAGAAGAGTGCAGACATTTCACTTTGGATCAAGGGCTGTTGAGAAGGAAGGGCAAGTGTGTAGTGGGGCCATCCGTGGAACTTAGAAGGAAACTACTAAAGATGTAACATGATGGAGTATTGGGAGGACAATCAGGGGCTCATACTACCTATAAGAAGATAAATTCTATCTTCTATTGGCTCAAGTTAGAGCGTGATGTGAGGCAATATGTAAGGGAGTGTGAGGTCTACCAAAGACACAAGTTTGAGCACGTGGCCCTACTAGGACTGTTACAACCGCTGCTAATACTAAATACTTGTTGGGCGGAGGTAACCATGGACTTCATTGAAGGACTGCCTAAGTCTAATGGACAAGAGGTGATCATGGTGATAGTGGACCGCCTGAGTTAGTATGCCCACTTCATGTCCCTTCCACATCCTTACTCAGCTCCACAAGTGGCACGGTTATATTTGGATCATGTGTACAAATTGCATGGAATGCCCAAAAGCATCACAAGTGATAGGGATCCTATGTTTGTTAGCCAATTTTAGAAGGAATTCTTTAGGTTGCAAGGAGTTGAGCTGAATTTGTCTACGGCATATCATCCTCAAACGGATGGCTAGACAGAAAGGGTTAATAGGTGCTTGGAGACCTACTTGAGATGCATGACAAGCGACGACCCTAAGAGATGGGGACAGTACCTACCCTTAGCTGAATTCTGGTACAACACTAACTACCATGTTAGTGCTAAGAAGACCCCCTTTGAGATCCTATACGGGTATCCACCTCCACTGCTCCTCCCTTACATTCCTAAGGATTCTAGAAATGCCACTGTTGATAGTATGTTAATTGGAAGGGAAGACACCATGCGCATACTGAAGTTCCACCTAACAAGAGCTCAAAACCGGATGAAGCAACAGGCTGACCGGAAGAGGACAGAAATGGAGTTCAACATAGGAGATTGGGTATTATTAAAATTACAACCCTATAAACAGATAAGTGTACGAAAGATAACTAATCAGAAGCTATCACCTAAGTTCTACGGACCATACAAGGTAGTAGACAAGATCGGAAAGGTGGCTTACCATTTAGATCTTCCGAGCGAGGAAAATATCCACCCCACCTTCCATGTCTCGCAACTCAAGCTCTTCCATGGCCAGAGAAAGGATTGCTTGCCATCGCTACTTGTTACAAGGGAAGAAGAAGAGTTAGAACCCCTCTGGATCTTGGAAAGAAAATTGATCAAAAGGGGAAACCAAGCGGACACCATGAGACTTACCATGTGGAATGATCGACCTCTTTCGGATGTAACGTAGGAATTCCTAACAGATCTGATGCTCAGATTTCCTCATGCACCCTTGTGGACAAGGGAAATTTTAGACGAAGGGATTGTGACGAGGGAGAGTGAATTAGGGTTTCTTGGAGAAGGTTCGAGAGAGATGTGACAGATTGAGAAGTGAGGGTAAAGTGAACTAGTCTGTTTGAGTTGGGAGAATGCGTGCGTGTGTGAGGGTGCTGCCTGGTCTGGTGGAAGTGCGCGTGTGTGGGACTTGTTTGTTTTAAGTTGCGGGAAATGCGTGCGTGTGTGAGGGTGCTGCCAGGCCGGGTGGGGGTGCGTGGTGTGGGCTCTGTTTGGATCGGGTCGGATAATAAATGGTAATGGGTATGGGCTGGTTGAAGGCCCATATACTGAAGCCAGCGATATAAATAGGCCCAACTTAAGCCCATCCACTTAAGTAGATTCCAAAAATGCTAACCACTCATATGGGTTGTTAGATTATTCTAACCACTAGAATCATATAAAGATATTATCTTGTAAGAAAGGAAAAACAATGAATGAATTTGCATTTTCCGAATTCTGATTAAACCAAGTTAATTTGCATACGAATTACTTGCTTGTTTAATCCCTGTTACAATTTATAGTATATTTGTTGCAAGTTTATTATTATCTAGCCAGAAAAAAGATAATAGACAGCCAAGTTTGATGGACCTTTCTTTCTTTTTTCTTTTTTTAATTGAGATTTGGTAAATATCTAGAGTGTTTTAATATAAACTAATTAAATTGCAGGGTATGTCTATTAAAAATATCAATTTGGAAAACCAATAGTTCTTAATAAACAAGTTTGTTATATATGGAGTCAAGCTCATAAAACCAATTTTCTATTGGTCATTTACTACTCCAATTTTCTAATGAGGAATTAGTTAATTTATTATCCCTTAATATTCTGTACCCATGATGTTTTATTCAGTCCTAACTATCTACCACTTTCTTCCATAGAGAAGAAAACAAGAATGAATCTAATAGTTGCTACCCTCTAATATGATTTTTATACTTAACCTTATACAATTTTTTGATGAGGTCATCAATTTAACCTCATCACAAGAATCAAGCTAATGATCAAACATTGAGACTAAGAAAGAAATTAATTTTGCTAAGGAGGAGGCAAAAGAATGAGCTAGCATTTGTTCGACCTAGTGGAGCTTCAGCAAGACTTCATGGCTACTATATAGGTACCTCAACCTATTGGGTCAAGGTCTTACCAAGCTTAATCCCACAAGGAAAGGATGAGCTATTCGAGGTGACTAGTAGCAGGATGTTGCCAACCTTACCCAAGCTAGTGATAAGTTTGAAGCCCATATTCCAAGATTGGCTCAAATGCCATCAAAGCCACCCTTTACTTGGGTCAACCCTTTACCTTGCATCGTCTCTAAACTAACCATAGGACTAGCAAAACTCTTGTAGTAGCACACACTAACCTACTTTGACCTGTTTATTGATAGCTTAGACTAATCATAGTCACTAGCTTCGATACATGCTAAAACGCATGGTTTTATATGCTTTGTATAGTTATTTTACTTATTTGCTCTTGTGGGCTCCATTTAAGGTTTAACGCATTTATAAGTATTTACTAATATGCCATTAGCATTTTAGAAGTAGCATAAATAGTGAAACTTGTAAAAACACATAAATTAAACATCTATCATCATCAATGAATTAATGAATGGAAGAATCCTTTTTTGCTTACTTTAGTAATTGAGTGAAGCTCCTTTTCCCTCTTTAATCCCCATGTTCTTATTAGTCGCTTGTTGATTTTAGTGAACCCTCTTTTAGGAGATATTGTGTTATATCTATTTTTTATTTGATCTCATGAATTAGTTTAATATTTATAAGTAATATCAAACCCTATTCTAACTATAAATCTAGCTTGTGTTTGTTATTGATGACTTGTTTCTAGCCACATTCACATTCATACCCTTATTTACTATTTATTTACTATCATTATGCATATCACATCAATTTCATCCTTAGCCTTTCTATTTCTTAGTTTCCATTGGCATTTGATACCCTATATTGTGTTTTTGTGGTGAAAAGCTATAACTCCCAATCCTCCCATTTCCTTCAAGTAAGCAATATCTTCCCAATTAATCCAATGTGTTTTAGTATTCCCCTTACTTACGCTCCACAAATATTTCTTTACTGATTGTTTTACTTTTTGAATTGTTCTATTGGGCAATTTAGCTACCTACATATAGTAGAAGGGAAAGACCTACATTGAGTTGATTAGCAAGGTCCAACCATCTATACTTGACAACTCTCCTTTCTAAACTAAAAGTTTCATTTGAATTTTTTCCAACCAGAAAGGAGAATTGTGATGAAGTAGGTTTAGTCCACTATTTAATAGGTAACCTTGGTGTTTTATGAAGAAACATGACTATTTGATTCCTAAGGCATCTATTATTTTTTATTTCAATTTTATTTTATACTTTTTGAAAACATGATCATATATTTGGCTCCATTGATGCATAATCCATACTAGTCATCTAATTTTGTAATGGTATTTTAGAAGGCCTTTGCCATGAGAATAATGTCATCTATAAAGAAGACTTAAGATAATTAGAAGTTCCTATCCCTTAATTTGATTGGTTTCTAATTTTCCTATTTAACTTTTGGGTAAATTGTGCATATTACCCCTAGAAACTATTATAATTGCATGAACATCCATTCTTTTTAAAATTAAGTACTTACACTCCTAAAATAGATGTGAAGCACCCCCTTTAATTATGTAGCAGCTTGCATGTGGAAAATATTTTAAAACAAATAATTTACCACATCATCTAAATGTTGACATAGTTTACATGTCATTGATAAGAAATGCTACTTGAAAAGAAAAATAAAAATAGAATCATATTGATCCCTTTAGATCAAAATGGTATTTGAAACTAATTTCTTAGCTTATTGAACATATTCATATATTTTATGTTTTTCAAGGGGGGGTGGGGTGTTGTTGGGGGGACCATAAAATAGAATCGAAATTGAAAAGTAAGTTAAACATATACTTTTATGATATAATTTCATTCATATATGTGTAGACAATTATTAAAATGAAGAAACTATATATAGATATTAATTTATATTATTCAAGTGAAAGTGAGTGTGTATATGTGCGTGTATAATAAGATAAAGTATACTTGATTTTATTAACTAATAGTAATTGAATGTTTAAAAATTACAAACTTAAAATAATTCTAAATATAAATAAATTACAATTTAATTATATGTATACTATGTTGGCATTTAAATAACATGGCAAATTATTTGCTTTATAATATTTTCCACATTAGTCAAATAGATATGTAAGTTGCATATAGTTAAAAAAAAAAATCCCCATATCTATTTCAGGAGTATAAGTGCTTAATTTAAAAAAGTAGGGGTGTTCGTGCAATTACAATAGTTTTTAGGGGTGGTCCGTGCAATTTACCCTTAACTTTTTGCTCAATTGATCTACTTAATAAGTCAAATAATAAATAAAATGAAAAAAAGGTCTCCCTATCAAAATTTCTCCAATTGAATAAGATTTCTCTAGAGGAGATCAATTGAAAGCAACTTCAATCGACAAAGTGGACATATGAGACATGATCAATTAGATCCAAGAATGTGGAAAATTAAGACCAATAAGGGCCCATTTAACAAAATCTCATTCAATTTTATCATAAGTCTTTTTCAAGATTAATGAACATTCAACCCTTGATCCCCTTCTTCCTTCAAGCAAAATGTAATATTTCATTCAGTAAAAGGATGTTGTCAAAAGTTTCCCTTCTCAAAATAAAACTTGCTTGTTTAGGATGAATAAATGTATCTAGATAAGGTCTTAGTCTACTCACCAAAATATTGGTAACAGTTTTATAAATTGTGCTACATAAACTATTTGGATTAAATTAAGTGATGCCATTGGAGCCCAACACTATAGGTGATATTAAGAGGGTTTGATTAATCATTATGGACATTCGATGGGAGGAAAAATAGACAAAATAAAAGATTCAACTAATTACCCCACTATATGCCAACACTATATGAAAATTAGACATGTAATCTATCTTTACCCAATGCTTTCCATGCTCTTGTAGTGCATAAATTTTGAAAGTTTCTATTGATTCTGCCCTTTTACAAGATTTAATATATGTGTATCAGTTAATCCTCCAAACAAGGTACCTACAATAGGGTTATCTATGAATATTTCTTATTTATTAGTTACAAACAAATTCTTGCATAATTGGTAACATGTGAAAAAAGAACAATATGTTTTACTAACCTATTGCCCAATTAGTTTTGTAGAGTAAGAATTATATATATATATATATATATATATATATATATATATATATATCTTCTTTTTAACACTCGTATAACTAAGGTCATTCTCACTAGACTAAGGGAAAGGTATCCAAGTCATACAAGTGAGTGCCCAATGTTAAGTAGGTACACTGCACACAACTAGCCTATAGAGGATACTACAGTCATTCTCACTAGACTAAGGGAAAAATACATAAATTATACAAGTGGGTGCTCAAAGTTAAGTAGGTACACTGTATACAATCCACTAATAAGTGATATCACATATTTAATGTCATTGGTTAGTTCTCTATATGAACAAGCGTAAATAATCCCTTGATTTGAGATCTTCATATATCCTATATATAGAATGCCACATTTTAATGCCATTAAACACAGTCTCATTTAAGATTGTAAATATTAAGTACAACATAAAATATAGAGAGTATAACGATGAGTTAAAATAGAATTCATCACTCTCTTGGATTAGGAAGACAATATCCATTGCTATTAGTTGAGATAATAGCGACTCATAAGCCACTGGTCATGGAAGTTTTATTGAATCTAATTTATCTCATAAGTCAAGTAAATGATTAAATATCGATGACATGATATGCAATAGTTTATTTAGGATATTATTTGATGAAGAGATTTAATTATATAGTAATCAATTCATAGTGGTTTATGGTTCACAACCTTTCTATCACATTGGGTGGCCAATAATTGTTGCTAGATAATTACCATGATCAACATCCAGATTGATATTGCCTTCATGTATAGAAACCTAAAGGGTTGCACACAATAGCATGACTAATAAGAACAAGTTTTATTGACTAAGGATTTTAGTGGATACTAAAATCATGTCATTATTTATTTTAGAATTAGAATTATTTGGATAATTAATTTATTATGAAATAATGGAATTTTGTAAAGAAATTAATTGTTAATGAATATTTATGTAATTTAAATCTTATTTTATAAGATATGGCTATTTGTTTTAAAAGATTTTATTATCAAATCTTATCTAATTCTTATAAGAGAAGATTTAAACTTATAAGAAAATATCCTCTACTTTATACATATGTAAGGAGAGAAAAAGAGCAAGAGCAAGAGCAAGAGAGAGAGAGAATAATTTCTTCCACTCACTAATAAGAAGAGGGAAATAATAATTTTCAAGATTTAAAATTCTAATCCAAGTTACCTAGTAGTATAAGGATTATAATTTATTCCTATTGTCGTATGTATGGATACCACTAGAGGCACAACACTTGGTATCCTTGTGGTGAATTTCTTTACAAGAAGCTATGGGAGTCTTAAGTCTCACTTGAAATCTATCTTTAGAAAGAGAAGGTTTTGCATTACAAGATAAAAGGTAATTTTTTTATATATATTTTTTAACATTACACGTGTTACACATATATTTAGGGATAGATTTTGTAAAAAGTTTTAAATTCCTTTATATTTTATATATTACAAAATCTAATAGTGGTATTAAAAACTCTTGTATGCATGTATAATGTTTTGGATATTAACCTATAATTAATTCATAGTTTGATTGTTTATAATCTTGGCGACAGGGGGTTAATAGATTAATGTGAATTATTTTAAAGTTTATGTCTGCTGTTCTCGTTACTCAGTACATCACTTTCATGTCACCAAAGAATTGAATCTTTAGATATTGATGCCGTAATGTATATCAGACATTCTCTTGAAATCATGTAGAAAATCATCTCTCTCTCTCTTGCTTATGACATTAAAGGCTTCGTTTTTTACTGGATGAATATGGATAGGTGGTTATGTAATTTGCATGAGTTAGACAATAAAAATAATAATAATAAGGAAATTATACGTAAGATTTCAATTTGTGGCCATGTAATATGTCTCGTCAATTCAAAGTTTTATTAAAATATACCAATTATATTCCATCCTAGTCGATCAATAAGAGGGAATTAAAGATTTGGCCTAGAATTGTTCTATTGATCTGGCATTGCATAAAGTGCGGTGATTAAGTTCAGTAAGCAAATTGAAATTGAATTGATGTGAAGTAATGTTATCATACATTATATGAGGTGGACCGAGAACTTTCATAAATAAAAGATAAGATAATTATTTATAAAATATTTGTTATAGTTATTAATCTCGAGTTCATACCAAGATCATAACAATTATTTTGAATTAATTGGTTGATTATTTATGCATTTTATTGAATTATTTTGCATAGTGCATTATCATGGTCTTAGGAATATACAAACTTTGTGTGAATGATTATGGTTTTATTAAATAGGGTTTGCATATCCTTCAGGCGGTTTGAGCTTAAAAAACATTTATAATTTTATATTCCGTTTAGGTTTGCTTACCCATAGATAAAAATGTAATTTTAGTGTATTTAGATCTATTAGTCCAAATTATGAATTTCATTTGTATTTTTTTTTCTAAATAGGTGTTTTAGAAATTTATAAAATTTTAATATTGAGTATTTATTCAAGACATAGAGAAGTTCATAAGATCTCAAGAAGCTACAATCCAAGAGTGCGCCTACGCTTGGTCCATGCTTGTTTAGTTAGCCCATGATCATTACATAATTTATTATTATTATTATTGTTGTTGTCATTGTTGTTGTTGTTGTTTTTCATTTTTTATATATAAGTATTATTGATAAATGTTAGCAATAATATACATGCTGGGTAAGATGTAATGAAATTCCCTATATATATTAAGTTGAGATAAACTATAATGCCCCTCTAGTTATAAATTATAAAATAGTAAAAAAAATTAATATGAGCTAGTATAGTTCAATTATGGGTTTACATTAAAATTATTGCAATTTTTCTAATTTTTTTTAGGTAACTTAAGTTAAATTGTTAATTTATTAGCTCAGCTAAGGTTAATAAATTAATAGGAGAGAGTTAGGTTTTAAAACATGGATTTGTTTTAAGGGAGTACTCAATAGAAAAAACCAAAAGTTGTATAGATTTATAATTAGCAAGTTAAAGCCCACCAAAAATAATATAATATGCAAATTATGTGCATATTAATTTTATTTGGAATTTTGGACCCACTAAGGAACCTCCCAAAAAGGTTCTCAAACCTAATGGTGGGGGTTGTTAGGTTCAGAAAAATAGTGGGACTTAATTTAAAAGACCTTCTCTTAAACAAATCATTCATAAATATTAAACTATGTGTTTTATTTAATGTAGATCTTAAATGGCAATCAATAACAATCTTTCATTGCAATCTATAGTGGATAAAATTAATCTCCTCATTGGATCAAATTTCCTTAAATGGTTGAGGAAATTAATAATTATCCTTAGGCATGAAAGGAAATTATAAGTCCTAAAAGAGGAAGAGGTTAGAGAACCGAGCAAAGATGCCACCATTGCGCAATATGAGCAATATCAAAAATACCAAGAGGACACTATTGATGTCTAGTGTCTCATATTATCTGCAATGTCACTTGAATTGCAAAAGTAGAATGAAAATATGCTTACAAGAGAAATTTATACTCACTTGCAAGAGTTATTTCAAGAGAGTGCACAGGCTGCGTGGTATGATATGTCTTGAGCCTTGTTTAATTATAAGATCGCTGATGGGACCGAAGATGGACCTCATGTACTCAAGATGATAGGGTACATAGAGAGGCTCCAGAACTTAAGCTCCAAGCTTGATGGCAACTTAGCTATCGATCTGATATTGTCCTCTTTGCTAGAGTCTTTCTCCTAGTTTGTCATAAATTTCAACATGAACAATATGGAGAGGTCTCTAATAGACTTACTTGCTATGATGAAGACAACAAAACAAAGGACATGAAGTCTAAGACAAAGGTACCTTAGCAAGTTCTCTTAATTGGTAAGTCCAAAAAGAGAGAAGTTAATGGAATTAATAATTCTAAGGCAAAGCAAGTGAAGAAGGGTGAGTAGCCTAAGCTAAGGAAGAGGCAACAAAAGCCCAATTCTGATGAGAAGGATGCTGTCTGTTTTCATTGTGGCAAGGAGGGCCACTAGAAGAGAAATTACATTCAATTCAAGAAAAGGATGTCAAGAGAGGATAGTTCTTTAGGTATCTTTATGATTAAATATAATCTTTCTATTTCTTCTACATGGGTCATAGATACAAGATGTGGTTCTTATATGTATGTTGACTTGCAAGGTCTAAGTAAGAGCAAGAAGCTATCTAAGGGAGAAATAGACATACAAGTAGCTAATAGAGTTAAGTTTACATCACTAGCTGTAAGAACTTATACCATTTCTTTATCTAGTGTACTAGTGTTGGAATTAAAGGATTGTTTTTATGTTCTAAGTTTCACAAAGAACATAATATTGGTATCGTGTTTAGATACCAAAGGATTTGTTTTTAATTTTAAAGATAAAAGCTATTCATTTTATTTTAATGAGATGTTTCATAGTGGTGGAATGTTGATTAATGATCTTTTTATTCTTAATAATAGTAAACCTATTTATTACATTGAGAGTAAGAAATAGAATATGAGTGATTCCAATTTAACATACCTATGGTATTGTAGACTTGGCCATGTAAATGAGAAACTCTTAGCTAAGCTTCATTTTGAAAGGTATTTGAATTTGTTTGATTTTGAATCCATAAATAGTTGCAAAGCATGTTTACAAGGTACGATGGCTAAGAAACCTTTTTACCAAAAAAGGCAAAAGGGCAAATAAGTTATTAGAACTCATATATAGTGATGTATGTGGGCTACTATCAACTCAAGTGAGAAGTGGATTTTCTTACTTCGTGACTTTTATTGATGATTTGATTAGGTATAGATATATCTACTTGATGAGGTATAAGTAAAAAAAACTTTTGAGAAATTCAAAGAATTTAAAAGTGAAGTAGAAAATCAACTTTGTAAGAAGATAAAAACACTTCAAAGTGACAAAGGTGGAGAATATTTAAGTTAGGAGTTCATTGACTATCTGAAAGAGTGTATGATAGTCTCCTAGCTCACACTTCGTGGAACGCTAGAGTGAAATGGTGTTTCAAAAAGGAGAAACCGCACTCTAATAGATATGGCTAGGTCAATGATGAGTCACACAAGTCTTCCTTTGGCCTTCTAGGTTTACACTTTGGAAACAACAACATATGCACTTAACTATGTTCCAACTAAGGTAGTAGCTAAGAGACCATATGAATTATAATTTGGAAAGAAATCCAATTTATCTTGTCTCAAGGTTTGGGGCTGCGATGCTTATGTAAAGAGCAGATTCTCTAATAAGCTTGCACTAAGATCCATTAAGTCTACATTTGTTGGATATCCTAAAGAAACCAAAGGATATTACTTTTATCTCCTAAGCAAGAATAAAGTTTTTACTACTCGATATGCTACATTCTTAAAGAGAGAATTCATCTCTAAAGAAAGTAGTGGGAATAAAGTAGATCTTGAAGAAATTCAAGATTCCATAAATAAGTTGGAACATGAGCAAAGGAATGTAGAGCAAACATCACAAGTACTAGTGGTGCCACAACTAGAGATTGCTCTTGAAACACAAGAATTATGAAAGTCAACGACAGATAGTTTAAATCTTTTTGTGACAAATTACAAAGATATATTGCTTGTCAAGAATGACAAGCTGTTAACATATGATGAAGTAATTGCTTTATTAGACTTTGAGAAATGGCTAGAAGTCATAAGGTCTAAAGTGGACTCCATGTACACCAACCAAGTATGGGATTCAGTGGATACATTGGTTGAGGTGAAACCTATAAGGTGCAAGTGGTTTTTTTTTAAAAAGACAAACATGGATGGGAATATAAGTACCCATAAGGCTAAGTTAGTGGTGAAAGGTTTCACTTAACATCATGGAATTGACTATGACAAGACTTTTTCACTAGTAGCAATGCCTAAGTCAATTCATATCTTGCTTGCAATAGTGGCTTACAAAGATTATGAGATTTGCAAATGGATGTTAAAACAACTTTTCTAAATGGAAAGTTAAAGGATGAAATATACATGATACAACCTCTTCATTTTTTTAACACTAGAGAATGCTAATAAAATCTATAAGCTCAAGAAGTCTATTTATGGACTAAAGCAAGCTTCTCAAAGTTGGAATTTGAGATTTGATGAGATAGTCAAGGATTTTGGCTATCTTAAGAATCCAAAAGAACCTTGTGCTTACAAGAAGGTTAGTGGGGGCACAATTGTGTTCCTAGTTTTATATGTTGATGATATCCTTTTAATTGGAAATGATATACATAACTTAGAGTTTACTAAGACTTAGTTAAGGAAGTGCTTCTTCATGAAAGAATTAAGAGAAGTAACCTATATCTTAGGAATTAAGATATATTGAGATAGGTTTAGAAGGTTGCTTAGGCTAAGTCAAAGCATGTACATTGACAAAGTATTGAACAAATTCAATATGGAAAATTCCAAGAAAGGATTTTTGCCCATGTCACACAGTGTGCATCTTTTAAGGCTTTGTGTCCTAAAACACAAGCAGAGAAATTCTATACTTTGGTAATTGGGTCTATAATGTATGCCATGATATGTATGCAGCTGAATGTCTCTTATGGTTTAAGTACGACTAGTAGATATCAAGCCAACCTAAGTGAGGGTCACTAGGCTGCATTTAAGACCATCCTTAAGTACTTAAGAAGAACAAGGGACATGTATGTTCTTGGCCTATGGAGGAGATAAGAAACTAATTATTAGAGGATATATTGATGCTCGTTGTTAGAGGATATGCTGATGCTAGTTTCCAAATAGATCATGATGATTTGAAATCGCAACAAGGTTATGTGTTTTGCATAAATCTTAGAGCTGTTTGTTGGAGGAGTTCCAAGCTAGTAGAGTCTGAATACATTGAAACTTCTAAGGTAGCTAAAGAACTGTTTGGATTAGAAATTTTATCTTTAAGTTAGAAGTGGTTTCAAGTGTTGTTAATCCAATTACACTGTATTGGGGATTTATGCTAAAGAAGTGTCTCAACTTTTAACTTTAGGAAAATTAGTATATATAGTTTTAAAATTGGCAATTTAGTGCTCATAAGTTTGAAAATTGAGCAAATTAGTGTCTCCATCCAATTAATAAGTAATGAACGTTAAGTAAAATCCATGTGGCATACATTTAGCAAAAATCTTTTACACGTCAACATGCTATGCTGATAGGGATACTTTGATTTATTAAAAGACACATTATATAACGTAAAAGGTAATCTTTTTGATAAATTGCAACATAGATTACTTTTAAAAACCTTAGGCCTTAATTTTTCAATTGCATCAATTCCTCATTGTGATTGAGTTTGAAGAGCTATGTTTCAGACAAACATCAAATATCTACCCTATAGCAAGCAGTTGTAGCAAAAATGGGGGTCGAAGGTGGGAAAATTTGTCACCTTTGAAATTGTTCACCATGATTGATGAAAACAATGGTGAAGGAAACACATGGTGTGGGTGTGGGATGAGGAGTTTGCTATTGACATCATGGATGCATAATAACTTCGAAAGGCAATTGTATTTTGGCCCTGTGTTCATGTAATGGAATGTCTCAATTATATTGTGAAGGAGCTTAATGATACAACATATTGTTCATTTGGTTATGCTTGCAATGTTTTCATTATATTATAGAATTGTTGATGTATTTTTAAAATGCCTTGCTTCTCTTGTTATTTTTATGATAGAACAAAGACAAAATGTTTTATAGAAAATAATTTGCACCTCCATATTGCCCTTCATAATTTACTAAGACTAGCAAATTTTAGATAAAGAAGAAAAGTGATAAAGGGGGAACCTTTATTAAGTATTACTCCAGGACCTCCTGTTCACCATGCAAGTATTGAAAGTACTATTTAGCCTTTTCTTTCTAGAGATATAAAGATGAAAATATCTAAGGAAATGATGTTTATATATGGATCACTTGGAAAAGATACTCCTAGAAAAAGAAGGGAAGGAGGTCAACATGAACAATTAACTCTGTTTAAGAAGGTAAGAGTATGTTTAACATTTGGTGTTATATTAAAAATGAGAGAGACAAGTGTGAATTCATCTATAATGTCTCCCATAAGAATTGGGTTTTGTGAAAAAAAAAAAAAAAAGAGTTTCAAATATTCTTTATTTTGGTAAGTTGCTTACTTTGTTTCACTGGAGGGATTATAAGAGAAAGGCTAAAGAGGGCCTACATGGAAGAAATGGACATAGACTAAATGAAAAATGGTAGTCTCAATCTTCATTTTTTGAGGGTGCAAATAAGTTAAACATTATATCCATGAGTTGAATAGAGTTTTAATGAGGATAAATGACAGTAAATATGAGGAATTAAGTTGGGTTGTTAATGTCAGTAGAAGGTTTTATTTTTGTTTAGAGGAGGGAAACTTCACTAGTTATTGTGTGGATAGTTAATTAATTTCATATATCCCTATCAACATAGCTTGTCGATGTATAAAAATTAATTGCCACTTGTATGTCACATGGTTTTTGGTTAACATCCATTATTAATTAGTTGGATGGGGACACTGAATTACACGATTTTCCAACTTATGAGCACCAAATTACTAATTTTTAAACTATAGACACTAATTCACCCAAAATCAAAAGTTGAGGCACTTTTTTAGCTTTTATCCCTACTATATTGTGACAACAATGAGGCTATAGCTTAGGCTAAGAAACCAAGGTCTTACCATAGGTCCAAACATGTGCTATGGAAGTATCATATCTTTAAAGAGATATTCAAAGAGATGATGTGTTGGTTTATAGAGTTGCGACAAATGAAAACATTGCAAATCCACTTACAAAAGCCTTACCTCAATAGAAAAATAAGAATCATGTGAGGAGCTTAGGACTTGGAATCTATAGTGCTTGGTAGTAGTGTAATTGGGAGTGTTGTAAATTGTGCACAATGTGCCAAGACATATTTTAATGTATTTATGAATATCATTAATAAAATGTAAGTATTTATTATATATGTATACTTTTCAGCTCGTATATATTTTACAATAAAATCTCATAGATAAATTGAGCACGTTTGAAAAAATAACAAAAATATACTATTAGTGAGAATTTCATAACATTTTATTATTTAGAATTATCCTTAGTTGAATAAACATCTAAATGGGACAGAAATATTTAGATTAACACATTGTATAACTAAAGTCGTTCTCACTAGACCAAAGAAAAATTATCCAAGTTGTACAAGTAGATGTTCAAAGTTAAGTGAGTACACTGGACATGACTCGCTAATAGAGGATACCACATGTTTAATATCATTGGCTCCTTCTTTATATGAATAAGTGTAAATAATCTTTATCTTCATGTATCCTATGTATGAAAGGTCACACTTTAGTGTCATTAAACAGTTTCATTCAAGATTGTAAATAATGTGGTTATTGGATATAACATAAAATATAAAAAGATAATAATGAGTCAAGATAAAATTCATCACTCTTGGATTAGGAAAATGATATCCATAGTTGCCTGGTTTAGACAATGGTAACTCATAAGTAGCCGGTTATGGTAAGTTTTATTAAGTCTAATTTATCTTAGAAGCTAAGTAAATGATTAAATATCGATGATATGACATGCAATAGTTTAATCAAAATATTATTTGATGAAGAGATTTAATTACATAGTAATCGGTTTATAGTGATTTATGCTTCGCAACCTTTCTATTATATTGGTGGTCAATAATTGTTATTAGATAGTTATCTTGATCTATATTTGGATTGATATTACCTTTGTATATAGAAACTCAAAGGGTCACACACAATAGCATGATTAATAAGAACAAGTTTTATTGATTAAGGATTTTAGTAAATACTAAAATTATATCACTATTTATTTTAGAATTAAAATTATTTTGATGATAATTTATTCTGAAATAATGGAATTTTGTAAAAAGATTAATTGTCAGTGGATATTATATATATAAGGAGAAAAAAAAAGAAGAAGAGAGAGAAACACAATAATTTCTACTTCTCATTAACAAGATGAGGGAAATGATACTAGGAAGGATCAGAATTTGGATCCAAGGTACTTAAAAGTATAATGATCTGAATTTGGATAGCACTAGGAAGACAACACCTAATGTTTTTACCTTGTAAAAAACACTTAGTGCCTTTACGAAAAGTATTGTAAATCTTAAATCTCATTTGAACTCCATCCTTAAGAAGAGAAAGTTTTGTATTACAAGATAAAAGTTAAATTTTTTATAATTATTTTTTAAATATTGTACATGAAACCTATGATAAATTTTATAAAAAAATTTAAAATTTACCGCATTTTAGGTACTACAAAATCTAACAAGTAATCCATTCGGAAAACTGCCGATCAGTACCACAACATACGTGGCCTATTAGCTATCAATCTTTTGGCGTCCCATGCCATTAGGCATTATCGCTATGGCTAGTGCCTATCTCGGCTTTGTAATAGCACAGAGAGAGAGCGATGTTCATTTCCACGTAGTAAGTGGTGGACATTGGGAAAGAAGGAAGATCCATGTCTAGTGATTGCACTTTTGTCTCGATAATGGTGCTGCAAGACCACTCCCACTGGTTCATCAAACCGATGTGGGAGGTAAACTTGGTTGAGAATTGTGGTTAGAATCATGATAGTGAAGACCTTGATCAACTGGATTTTCACTCCCGTTCTTGTGATGAAGGCGGTTCTACTCTCCTCCATCACCACCAGTCCACCACCTACATGAGCGACACTTGATTCGCTGGTGTGAGAGCTTCGTCTACCATTTTTATTTCGTAGAGATCAACGGTTGCCTGGAGCCACCTATTGTTGCGGCGATTGTATAATAGACGAAACCTTAGATTCAACCATGGTGGGGAACTTTCATATTGAAGGATAGATAGACCTTTTTGATCCACTTCACCAAGAATTCCGGTAACCACTGTGTCTTTGTGATAGATTAGCGACTTCTTTGCAGCAGTAAATGATATCTCTCGTGGATTTAGAGTCTCTTGGCTAGGTATTCTTTGCGAGATTTTAACTCCTCCTAAAACAGGCGTCTCATTATGTGAGCTTGACTGACCAACCAACGCTCCCATCCATTGAGTACTAGGTGTAGTAAGTTCCTAAGTTTAAAAGTTTGTTTATTCGAGTCACTATTCCCTCTTTTGCTGTACTGTAATGTGTAGCCGTTTCTTAGTTTGCGTCACCAGGCGGCATAAAGCCATGCCACCATTGTTCTTGGATTCTGCAGGATTTAAAAGGCTTCGTATTTTTGCTTGTATGGTGTTTCTTCTGCAGAGTTTTTTGGATTAGGATCCATTCCCCAATCCCCATGGGTTGCATGATGTTGGTTCTATCCCTTCCATGGAGGTTTTTCTTTCATACCACTGAATCATCTCCAGTATAAGATACTGACTTGGATCTTTTTTTTAAGTCCTTGGCTTCCTTTTTTAACTTTTCCTTTGGTGAGCTCGATCGAATCAGTCTCAATCTTGTCATCACTTTGTATCCAATTTTGCCTGGCATTCGATAAGGAGCATGTAAGATTTATCCCACGGTTAAAAATGAATAAATAAAAAAAATGATCCCATTCCCTCAACGGTGTAAAAATAAAAACGAATTCCGTCAATTTCATTAGCGTGTACCATAAGATTCATATAATTAATAACTTGAAAACATAGACGTACAATTCTGCCTCGCTTTGTATTGATGATGTAAGTGTCAAAGTTGGGTTCCTATATTCTTATTGTTTAAAATATTCGTTGACGAGCCGCAGACAGATCGTCCTGTATTGCTCTTTTCAAATCATCCTCATACTTGAAACATTATTGTATAAGTAGCCTGGACATTTCTGACCATTATAAAAGAAAAATCTTTAGGTGGAATTCCAAAATCCATTCAGCTTTTAAAATAATAACCACCCATTCCTACCCTGCCTTGCGAGTCAGGGTTAATTGAATTTTCTTCACGGATATCATCCTCCATTTCCTCTTCCGACTTTCAAGGAAAAAAGGCGATCGGCATATGCATCTGGGCTATTGTTAGGTATCACCGTTTCACGGTAAAGCTTTATAAATCCGAGTTGTTTGCCATGATTTATATAGATTTGAAATCAACACAGGACCATACAATTACCAAAGTTTGGATTCATGATGCAACCATTCAATTAATCATCCAGTTTCATGCAGCAGAGTACATATACCAACACATATAAGATATTATTGAGATAAATGACTTTTGCAACGAATACAAATCCATGACAGCAAAGATGGACAAACTAAAATCGAATGGACAACCACCCCACCACCACCCAAAAAAAAAAGAAAGAAATGGACTTCTTACAGGACGCTGAATAGCTCACAGAAAAACAAATATATTCAAATAAAAGTAACTGTAACACACAAGGAAATTCACATTGTATTCCACGCAGCATGATTAAGCCTCAGCAATTCTCTTCACAACTGCAGCCATGTACTTGCCTTGATGCTCTGCAAGAGCCAATTCTGATTCTGATGGCTCTCTTGAACCGTCACCAGCAAAAACTCCAGCCCCATATGGAGAACCTCCTCGAATAGAATCCATCTTAAACATACCAGCACCAAATGTATACCCAATTGGAACAAACAGCATACCATGGTGAGCTAACTGAGTGATTGCTGTCCAACTGCATTAACAAAATCAAGTGTGAAGTACTACATGATGAGTGGGTTAGTATTTGACATCTTTCTGAAGATTCAGTTTACTCAAATGAATAACAGACAACCAGCAGCAATTTTTTTTTTAAATATATATATTTTTAATTTAACTTGAGTGACATGTAACAATCCATACATTTGGAATTACTAAAAACATCCATGATAGATTCCCAAACCCAATAGAAAATGCTAAAGCAATGTTGATCTCCATCAAGCTGGAAGAGGGGACAACTACAGGTGAGAACAGAAAATACTTAAGAACTACGCATGGCCACAAGACAGCAAATGTTCTGAGAGATCACAGCATGGACACTACAAAATACATGTATAAAATTAATGCCTGGAAAGCAGTTGATGGCCTGTCAAATCTCTCTAATGGGTACTAAGCTCAAAATCCTTGGTTAGGAAAAAATTTCTGCATTATCTGTATTACAAAGCTCAAAATCAAACAACTGAGGTCATCCAGTTATCAATTTTGAGAAAGAGGTGGAGTTACTGGCAAAAAAAAAAAAAGGATCTAAGTATTTGAAGAAGCAACACAGATTGCAAGCAGAGAAGTGGCATGTAAAGCCAGAAGAAAAATTAAGATGCCTAAGACATAGTTAGTTCAGTTCAGATTCTCCACATTCTCAGAAAAGTTGTCTGCATCTGTTTATAGTGATTTGCCCTAAAAAATTGTTGGGAATATCTTTACTACAGGAAAGAAATATCTTTAAAATAGGACATCAAATATTTTTCTATATTATTTTCTAATGTACACATTTTTGAAAATATTGTTAGATTCATTGCTATCTTTTATGCAGGGAAAATATTATAATAATAATAAAAAAAAGGCTTGGGTGACTTATCCAAGCTCAACTATGGGAGGACAGTTAGGGAATATCAGAGAGAAAACTCAGCCCTTGGCACAAATACCGACCATCCCTTCTAAGGTTCAATTTTCTATCTTTACTGGAAGTTTGTTAGACTGAATGGAAGTCGAGTTTCAATGTCCAGCAGACTTGGAGACAGCAATAAGTTTGGCTAGGACAAATGAGAAGAAACTATTCTGATACAGCAGCAAGAGCATATTCAACAGAAAGTGGTTGTAACAGTAAGCAACAGCCAGCATTTGCACAAGAAGCTAAATCATTTATTATTAAGCAGTTAAATCATGAGCCATGGTTAAGCTCCATACAAAAACTTACGCTTCAACTGCAATGAGACTC
The DNA here is from genome assembly GCA_037954665.1 of Laguncularia racemosa. Classification (NCBI taxonomy): domain Eukaryota; kingdom Viridiplantae; phylum Streptophyta; class Magnoliopsida; order Myrtales; family Combretaceae; genus Laguncularia; species Laguncularia racemosa. Next base: position 651,086 of record JBBMOL010000166.1, read on the forward strand.
ATTCTTTACAACACAGGTGTTAGCACTACTCTGATGCACCAGTTGACAGTTTGGAGGATTCAAGGGGAGTGACATTAAGTAAATCTTTATAATAGGGATGAAAGATCAGAGACAAAACTCAGCCCTGCGCATGAATACCTACCATCGCTTCTAAGTTTCAATTTCTATCTTTACTGGAAGTTTGTTAGACCAAATGGAAGTCAAGTTTTAATGTCCACAAGACTTGCAGAAAGCAGTAAGTATGGCTAGGACATATGAGAAGAAACTATTGACATTACTCATTCTAATCATTTATTATTAAAATCATGAGCCACAGTTAAGCTCCATAGCCAAAACTTATGCTTCAACTGTAATGAGGCTCACACTTTACGACACAGGTGTAAGCAATACGCCAATGCAGTAGTTAATGGTTTGGAGGCTTCAAGGATGGTGATATTAAGTATATTTTTTATAATAGGGATGAAATATCAGAGAAAAAAATCAGCCCTTGGCATGAATACCAACCATCCCTTCTACGGTTCAATTTTCTATCTTTACTGGAAGTTTGTCAGACCGAGTGGAAGTTACACTTCAATGCCCACCAGACTTGGAGACGGTAATAAATTTGGTTAGGACTTATAAGAAGTGGCAATTACTCATTCTGATACAGCAGCTAGAGCATATTCAACACAAAGTGGTAGTAACAGTAAGCAACAGATCAGCATTGGCACAATGAGCTAAATCATATATTATTGAGCAGTTAAATCATGAGCCATGGTTAAGCGCCGTACCCAAAACTTATGCCTCAACTGCAATGAGACTCACTCTTTAGGACACAGGTGAAAGCACTACTCAGATGCACTTAGAGGATTCAAGGGGAGTGATGTTAAGTATACCTTTATAATAGGGATAAAATATCTTTTAAATAGAACAATAAGTATTCATCTATGTTATTTTCTAACAAAAATTTTTAGAAGATATTGTTAGATTTAATGTTCCTTATTTAAGGGAAAGTATTACCAAAAAGAAAAAAAAAGCTTGTGTAGATACCTCTTCTTAACAACGAATATGACAAGCAAGAAGTTATTCAAAAATCAGTCTAAAGTAGTTTTAGGAGAATTTTCTCTTAAGGAGCCCTCAATCCTAGATTTATCACTTATCAAAAAAAAAAAATCCTAAATTTATCATAAGTTAAAACACAAAGAGCTGGACACTAACAAATGCAAATCTCTTCTTACAGATGAAGTTACAACCACCCATTGATTAGATCCAAACAAGGGCCTACAACATAAATTCTACAAGTTATTACACAACGCACGCTTGGTTCCTATATTACAAAAGATAAGACAAAAGGCAGCTCTTACATTCTATTTTTCTATGAGAGCATGTGCATGAGGAGGCGATTAAAAGAAAAAAAAAATGGAACAGAAGACTTTTAAATGACTGATATTCAAGTGCAGCATTCACAGAGACAAAATAGTGGACCGTTGTCCTACCAAATGATGGTGTGACACTTGTTCACAGACCCAGTTCATTAGATTATTGCAAAATCAATCTAAAAATTGCCAAATGTCAATTTTTTCAGAATTTGTTCATAATAAGATCACTTGATTCTAAATCATTTCCTCATGGGACTCACTTGAAAGTTGAAAGTGCAACTTTTTTTGTTTGTCTAATGTATAGGGACTAAGATTTGCATTTAGGAAGGAAAGAAAAGGTACATAAGAGTGCATGTATTCACAATGCTACAAATGAAAGGGAAAAGTACTTGTGCAATTTTCCTGGAAAGAAGAAAGTTTTTTTTTTTCTTTCCCACTTCTGATAAACTTCATGTGACCTTATGGCTGCTTGATGTTTACTAGCTTCCAGCGACAAAATGAAAAGAAAAGAGAAGGCAATGAAGGCACCAATTATTCAATGCGATCGATGATTTTTTTTTTTTTTTTGGATAATTGAAATTTTATTGATCCAAATGGTGTACATATGTCAAAAGACGGATTATTAATGCGATCAATGTTTTTTTTAATTCGACATTCTGATTTGTCCAAAATGTGGACATGCTCCAAAAATTGTCCACATGCCAAAAGTACATTTGGCAAAACAGGCTCTTCCCAACAGGTAATGCATTCAACCAAGTCAAAATAGTTGAGAAACTCAAAAGTCAAGAAACGCCCATCTCCAACCTTCCTCAATTCATATCCCAAAGACGAAATGCAACTCTAGCCACCAAATTAACTCCATGCCTCCATCTAATATCACAAAAGGACATAGGGGTCCTACATATGCATAACTGTGTTATTAAAGATAGGAGCTTTGGTTGTCACACGTAAGCAGCTAGGCTAGAGACTTTTTCATGCAGCTTCATGATCACAGAGTAATTAGTCCAAGAGCCCTCCATTCTAATTAACTCATAAACAGCCGTTTTTCCACTTATGGATTTCTTAAAACTTGGAAGCAAGCCCTTAGCAAAATCGATGGCATCATGACCTGATCATATTGACATCAATCACAACCGTTCAAAACCGCCAAACAACACCGCAAACATAAGAAATAACCGAATTATCAAACTAACTCAAGAATCCAATTATCTAAGAAGCACCCATGCCAATCAAATGCATTTAATGAACAAACACTCGATTTCAAATAACTTCGATCAAACCAAAGACTCTGACATAATTACTCATTAACCTCAAACACAACCACGCCAGGAAACAATCATCATCTCAAACTTCCACCAAATAGTATACGGTCAAACAGTACGCAACATGTCTAGAGTAATATAAACACATTACAAAGTAAACAAGCACCAATTTCCAAAACGAAAAACCAATCGAACAACGCCAATTCACTTACGCAGTGGTTTCTTGTCCACCACCCTGAGTCCCAGTACTCACAAAAAACCCGGCAGGCTTCCCAGCCAACTTCTGCTCCTTCCACAACTGTCCTGTGGAATCGAAAAACGCCTTCATTTGCGCCGCCATACACCCATACCTTGTCGGGAACCCGAACAGAAACCCATCAGCCTCCGCCAATTCCACCGCACTAATCACCGGAATCTCCGCATCCTTGGGAGGCGCCTTCATCTGCTCCAAAACCTCATCGGGCAGCGTCTCCGCTACACGATACAAAACCCCTTCTACACCATCAACCCCATCAATACCTTTCTTCATCCTCTTAGCCAATTTCTCGACGTGACCATACATTGAGTAAAACACGACAAAGATTCTCAATTCGGTCGCAAGTTGTCGGGGGAAGGAGGTTTCTAGCGGGGCAGCAGTGTCAGGGTTCATGTCAGTTTCTAGGTTTGGGGTTTCGATCGGTACTGGAGCGGCGGGGCCATCGCCGTCAGCGGGAGGGGCGGTGGAGGTGATGGTGTGGTGCTTCTTCTTGCTGGGTACACAGCCTCCTCCTTTACCCATTACAATTTACAATCAGATTCCAACTCAATCCTTCGATCAAAATTGGGAAAAACAAAGAACCTGATGGAAGGGGGGTGGAATCGGGAATGGGTATGGTTAAAATGACGCAAAATTGAAAAGGGTATCAATAGAATTAATTGGGTTGTTGAGGAGCTTTATTTGACCGAAGAGAGGAGTATTTAAATACTATTAATAACTAGGGTTTTTGATGACTTTGTTTATGTTCAAACGAGGGAAATCAGAGTTATGGTTTAGGGAGTGGAAAGGGAGTGCCCGGAGCGGACGTGCATGTGGATTGGGGATGCCGGCTGCTGATGTTGTTTGAGTTTAGGTAAAAAAACACTTACTTCACTTCAGGCTATCGCTAACTGAAAAGATGTCGAGAACGACGTCGTAACATTTTCTTATGTAGTTATTTTTATGTTAAAGTTATGTGATTGTTTCCCAAGCCCTTAGCCTATCTTGAAATTTTAGCATTTAATCCTCCTCCTTCTTTTTTCCTAATTACAATGATATTTTGGCCATTTAATCCTTTTAACTCTACGGAAAAAACATACTTTTTAAGCTCTTTTTTTTTTAACACTATTTTGTTCCCAAATAAAATAGTACTAAAATAAAAATCAAGAGTATTAGGTCATTTTCAAAATATGTTTGCTAAAATAAAATACTGAAAAAATGAATTGTATCAGTATATATCCCCTTGTTATAAAATCAAATGCTTAACGAATTTTTATAGAGTTAAAATGTATTTACCTTTTATTTTATATAGTTTTATAAAAACAAAACAAATAAAATTGTCTTTTTGAAATGAGTAAAATGTATTATCTTTAAACTTTTTTCTTGAAAATACATAAACTTTTAATTTTATAGTCTTTTGATCACTATTTTCACCATAATTATAATAATTTATATATATATATATAACAATTTATTCAAATACTAAGTTTGAAACCGAAATAAATTAAATGCATATTAGATAGTTTTTAAATATTATATTTTAAATACATATAAAATAAGAATAAAATAAAATATAAAAAAATAGTCAGTGATAAATAAATAAAAAATCCACTAATAAATATTTTCGGAGCGGTCATTATCCGAACACTCCCAAAAATAGCCAACACTGTCGGCATACCTTACTTTCCTAGTACTTTCCATATCCTCTTCATGTCGTGTATTCTTTATTTTCTTTTTGGATCATTTTGTGGTGTGATCATTGGAATAAATGGAGTAAGAGCAGATGCATATTCTCATTCTCTCTTTCCAGTCAACCTTTTCTGTTTTGAGTATATTTTTACTAATTACATGTATATAGATGGATATTATATTAATATTTAATTATAAAAATTTTTATCTCCCAAGTTTTCGTTTGGAATGTGTTTTTACGAATTATAAGTATACATTTGAATAAGTAATTATTATATAATTATAAAAGTTCATTTTACTAGATTAAGTATATATATATATAATTGGTCAGGATATTCTAGAGACATAAAATTAAAAATAGTAAATATTTATCTATTTTGCATGTATTCTACAAATACTTTATGTAACAACTAACAACATAAATCAAGCTGATTAGACATAGAAAAAAAAAGCACACTGAAGCTTAATTTCAATTTAACGCTACCCTCGGATAATAAATGTACGGAACGAAAGTAAAGGAAAAAAAGCTAACAGAGGGAAGAAATAGGTAAGGGGTGAAAATTGAAAGAGTGGAAAGTTTTTTGTAATAATAGCAATGCAAATGCTTCTTTTGCCCCCATTTTTTTAGTAAATATTTTAGTGCCTACAGATATGTTTATCCACTTTACTGCATAGATTCAATATTTTGGTAAATAATTTTAGTCAGACGATTGATTGATATGAAGCCTTAGACTTTAGTCAAATGAACTGGGACTTCGTCCAACTGAAGTTGTCCCCTGCAGTTTGAGTACAGCCGCCACAAGACTTTGTCAAGTTGAAGTCTAACCTCTGGCTAATGAAGTCAAAGCTCTGATGATCATCACACTACCTATCAACTTTGATACGAAAAAGTTTGTGCGGTGAAGTTGTCATAAATAGAATAAGATGACTGGCTCTTATTTATAGAGTTTGAAGACTTATTTTGATTATTAGGCTGACTTCAAAATAGGTAATTCAAATAAAGTGTTATAGATAATTGTTGGATCTTTTCTGATGATCCAATGGTTGTTATTAATCCATTCTTTTTTCTTATAGTCTTCATAGACTTAAATAAACCTAAAGGTTTATAAGAATTAAAAAGAGCTTATTTATACGATAAATGAGATTGAGGCTTATTAAAACCAAATGAAGCTCAAATGAGCTTATGAACGGCATTTTTTTCAATCTAATTTATGTATTCAATCCAACAATTCTTTCTTGAGCCTGCTAAGCCAGATCTTCTTAAGACATCTTTGATTGTGTTTGATTTCTTAGGCTTTGTCACTAGCCTAATAAACTAGCCCATGACATTAAATTAGGCTAAAAACCCAATTATTGAAATAACCCTCTACAAACTCTAACTTCATTTGGCCAAAGTCAAACCCTACATTTCATGAGCTATTAAGTGATTTTAATCAAAGAAAATCTAAATTCATTTAATTGAAATCTTATAAATTTCACAAGACATATAATAAATATGTGTCTTGTACCCTAAACCTGATAAGCTAACCTAAGGCCTTTTTGAATTAAGCGTGATTAAACTTTAATTAGTGATTATTAGTGGTTTTAAGTTTGTTTTGTTTTTCTTTTAAGAGAATCATTTAGGTTGTAACTGTATCTTTTCATTGATATTTTCATGTTTTAGATTGATTTTTATATTAATGGAAAATTTAAGTTATTTGGTTTTTGCATTGTACCCTATTTGGTATTAGGCATGGCCTAAGTTTATTTTATAAACCAACTTTTTTAACTAGTTGCATGGGCTAAAGAGTCAAACCCATTTATTAGGTGATGTGTCAAATTCTAAGGGAGAATCAAATAATTGCAAAACCCAAATATTATTCACAATAAAACAAACCAAACACGCAAAACGCAACGTAAGATAAACCCAAATCCCTTACCAAATATGATGCACTAGTAAGAGGAGGGTCTTAACACGATCTTGTTGATATAACACACAACAATTCCTATGCTGTCACTCGCCACAATCTAAGAATTGATGAGAGTTTCAAGAATGAGAGGTAAGACTCCACTCGTGTATTCCAATGTCAAAAGGTCTACATGTGTTTTTATTCCAAGGGTATTTATAGTATCCTTCCTAAAAGAAAACCCTGGCTAAAATAAATGAGAAACAAATAAAGCAAGGTTGAAATATAAGGAAAACCAGCTAGAAACAACATAAGGCAGCGGGCCTAAAATTGTAAGCCTCTTAAGAAAAACTGTCGGTTCTTCAAGGTAATTCACCTACTTTTTAGTTTACTCCGTTGTCCTCCCGAAGCATTGACAAATGTATCTAATTGAAGGTAAAACAATCATGCAAAAGGAATGAAGATACTGGGTGATTCTCTTTGAGTTCCATCTGATCCAGTAGAACTCTCAATGTAAGATTTTGTAGTCCTTTAGTTTTGGCTTGAGTAAGGGGTCCTGAAATGACTTGATTCCCATTATCTCCTTGAGCCTATAAAGATTTGCTCTCAAATCTGATGAGTCTTCATAAAGATCTTCTAGTAAGTAGGGTGATAGATTTGAAACATTGAATGCAGTAAAATCACCAGTCTCTTGGTAATTCCAACTTATAAGCATCGTTGTTGATGCACTCCAAAATCTTAAAAGGTCTATCTGCTTTAGGTGAAAGTTTTTGTGACTTCTTATGAGGGAACCAATCTTTGTTGAGATAAATCCAAACCAAGTCACCTGGACTGAAAAACCTTGGCTTTCCTATGTTTGTTGCCCTAAAGTCATTCCTGCTCTTAAGTCTTCTTAAGATGTTCAAATGCTTTCTAATGAAGCTTTTGAATCTCCTAGGAACGCTCCACTCCACTTAGGCTTTCTTCCTTTGCTTCCGCTTTAGCTATCAAATCCAATGAAGGTGTAGGATTATAGCCATACATGACTTTAAAGGAGGACTTACTGGTTGAACTATGAGTTGACCTATTGTAAACAACTCAACGATAGAGAGACATAAGTCCCAATCGGTAAGATTCTTATCAACCATTGCTCTCAATAAAGCACCAAGAGTACGATTAACAACCTCTGTTTGGTTGTCTATATGAGGATGACACAATGTACTATACATAAGCTTAATACCAAGTCACTTCCAAAGTGTCTTTTAAAAAAAAAAATGAGAAATTTAGTGTCTCCATCAAACACTATGCTATGGGGAACACCATGTAACCTGACAATTTCCAACACAAAAAGGTTAGCAATAAAAAGTCCATCATTGGTTTTGTGACAAGGTATGAAATGGGACATTTTACTGAAGCAGTTGACGACTACCATGATGGAGTTTTTGCCTCTTTATGTCCTGGGAAGACTCAAGACAAAATCCATACTAATATTAATCCATGATTGTATGGGTAAAGGTAAAGGCATATATTTACCCCAAGCTTCCTTCTTCCCCTTTGCCCTCTTACAAACTCTACATCTCGCAAAAACTCTGTGTACATCTTTTAACATACCCCTTTAGTAAAAATGTTCTTTTAACAATTCTAAGGTCCTCTTTTCACCAAAGTGTCCTGATAGTCCCCCAGCATGAGCCTCTCGTATCAACAATTCCCTCACAGACCCATAAGATATACACAACTTCCCAACTCTATACAGAAAACCATCCATCATATAATATCTATCTACTACAACTCCTCTAGAATACCTCTCAACAATCAACTTTAGATAATCATCATGAACATATTATTCCTTCATCAATTCAAATCCAAGTAACTTCAACTAAAGAGAAGTGATAAATACATTTTTGTGTGATAATGCATCGGCTGCAACATTTGTACTCCCCTTCTTGTATTTAATTATATAAGCGAAGCTCTCTATAAATTCTATCCATTTCGTCTGACGTTTAGATAAACGTTGTTGGCCTTTGAAGTGCTTCAAAGATTCATGGTCTGTATATATAATAAACTCCTTATGAAGGAGATAATGTTGCCACATCATCAATGCATGCACTAAGGAGTAAAACTCCTTGTCATATATTGAGTAGTTTAAAAGTGCACTACTTAGTTTCTCACTAATATATGCAACGAGCCTTATATCCTACATCAATATAGCACCAATTCCCACTTTGGATGCATCGCACTCCAGTTCAAAAGTTTTGTCAAAATCTGGTAATGCTAAAACTAGAGCACTAGTCAGCTTTGCCTTAACCTCTAACACATATCGCATCTACAATAAATACATTGGCCCTTCCTCCTAAATAGCCTCCTTCAGTTCCTTTCGCCCCACAATTAAGGATTTCTTTGTAGTGGCTTTATTGATTTGTCTCTATGCCTCTTGCACTTCAGTTGGTGACATAGAATTCAAAATAATTTGCTTACCATTCTTCTAGAACATATAGGTGTTCCCAAACTTATCACATAATACCCTCTTGTTAAATAACCAAGGTCTACTAAGTAATATCTATGATGCGCACATAGGAAGAATATCACAAGCAATCTCATCATTGTACTTCTTCCCTATGCTAAATGAAACTTTAGCCCTTTGAGTAACATGTAGACTACCTTGTTCACTCAACTAATGTAGCTTATATGACTTAAGATGTGGAGTAGTATCCAGCTTCAACTTATTAACTAACAAAGCAGCCACTACATTGGTTCAACTACCACCATCAATAATAAGAGCACAGAGATTACCTTGGACCCTATAGAAGATATGGAATAAGTTCTCCTTCTATTCTTCTTCATTAGTAGGGAAAGTAGTCATCACCTGCACAATACATTGATGGCCAAATATTGATCATTGCCTCTATCTCCATACACCTCAGCATCTGCATCCCCATAATACTCATTTAGCATTGCCGACAAATCTTTCGGCTCATCCAACTATTCCTCTTCATCCTCACTCTACACCTCCATAGAAGTCATCACCCTTTGGTTTGGACATTAAGCAGCCATATATTCAAAACCCAAGCACTTGATTTGGCGGGTTTTCCCACCTAATGACCCAGTTTCTATTTGCTTATTTTCAATCCCAAAAATTGCCTTCCTTTTCTCAAAAAAACTCTACTCCCCCTTAACATTTGTAACAACTACATTCCTTTCTGCATTCTTATTATATCCCCCTTTATCCACATTCTTACTTTCTGAGTTGTACAACTTATTAAAGGATCCATACCTGTTATTTGTTGCTTTATAAGGATTAGAACGGCTCTATCTTTCAACCTTCAAAACTAGCTGGATGACCTCATCAAGGGAGTCATATCGTTGTAGCTCCATAATACAAGCAATTTCATACTTTAGACCTGTCACAAATCGTGCCATCATCTGCCTAGGAGGCTCAATGGCCCCGCATCGAATCATCAACATTTCAAATTCTTAGACATATTTGTCTATAGTCTTACCTCCCTGCTTCAATGTTTGGAGGCGCATAAATAGCCCATGCTTGTAATGCTTGGGGGTAAATCTCTTCCTCATAACCTACTTTATCTCCTGCCAAGTACGAATCTCAGCATCACCATCTCTCCTCCTACTAGCCACAATGTTCTTCCACCATAAGGCGGCATACCCTATAAACTCAACTATCGCCAGATGTACTCAAGTATTGTCATTAATATATAACACTTAAAAAGCCCTTCTACCTTGTCTTCCCAATCAAGGTAATCCTTAGCAAATCTTCCTCTAGCAAATGAGGGCATTTGTAACTTCACATATTCCAAGCCTCTAGGTAGCCTAAACTCATGATTATAATAATATTCATCTTCAAAGTTATCATTTCTTCCTTCCTAGTGGACGTAATAATCTTTTCCAATTCGCCTTCCCCAATTACCTCCTAATGATATTTCCCTACGAGCATTGTTAATGGCTACTTGAGGTGGGGGTGCTTGCAGATTTGCCACTGGCTATTGGGAAAGTGTTATCTGATCCACTTGTGTGGCTAGGTTAGCAGCAATGGTGGTTAGATCTTGTAATTACTCTTCCAAATTTCTCCTACCACTTACAGCACGACGTCCCTGACCTCCTCCTCTAAACCAACTGTTGGCTTTAACCCCAATTCCTTCGTTTACACTATCGTTTGACATAATTTGGTGAATTGCAGTCTTAACACAAAATTTTAAGACCACAATCACACAAGCCACAACACAACCCTAATCTCACCTTCGCTCAATTCCCAATTCACAATTGCACAACCCATACACAAACAACGACACAAGCCCTAATTTCAATTCACAATCACACAACCCATGGCACAAACCCTAATTTTAATTCACAATCATGCAACCTACGGCACAAACCTTAATCTCAATTCACAATCATGCATCCTACAACACAAACCCTAATCTCAACCTTTGCTCTAATACCAAAATTATGATGTGTCAAATTTTAAGGAAGAATCAAACAATCATAAAACCCAAAGATAATTCTGATGTGCCTAATCACACTTTAAAACACATCCAAAAGACTTAAGAAAAGATATCTCAAGTCTAGGCAAAATCGGATCCCAAAATGGCACTTTTCAAATGAACCCTAATGTTGAAATGATGAAATTCAATTCTACTAATAATATAATCTGAATACCACAATGGAAATGGTTTCTAATAACACTCTAATATCATATAATCCACGCAAATGAAGCCTCAATTTGACAAAGAAAACCGTAAAGTAAGATTCCTTTTCCAAATGGTGAAATTCACGTTTTCAAGGAAACTTTTCAATGATGATCTAAATCAAATGATAAGTACTTCAAATAATCACAAGAATTCGTGTACAATAAGATGTAAATCTGACCAAGAACTATCTCTAATCAACCCTAGATACAACACACTAGAGAAGAAAAGAAATCACAACAAAATGAAATTGATATAACTCACAATTTTAAGATGTTGCACTCGCCACAATTTCAAGTCTTGGAATTGAAATTGATAAGAGTTGGAACCAAGGTATGAACCCTAATTCACACGTGAAAAGAGGTGTATGTTCTGAAAAAATAATCTCCCCTAAACCCTCTCTTAAGCAAGTATTTATACTTGCTATTTCTAGGGTTAAAAAGTGCTCAAAATTACAAGTTTGCCACTTTTAAGGTGGCTAGCCCTAAATGAAAATTACATGGAAATAAAAGTGTCCCAAAACCAAAATACAACCAAAATAGTTCATAAAAGAATAAATATATAAAAGAAATGGTCTTCAAGATGCCGGTCTTCTATAGGTTCCATCGGCCCAGCTCATCGCCGGTTCAGGTCAGTCCATGGATAACCCACAAGCTGAGTCTGAGGGAGTTTGTCCATTGCCCTATAGAATATGATAAGTGTGCCTGTTGGAATACACAATACAACAATAATAGAAAAGAGGTTAATATATAAATAATTCCGGGGTCAATCTGCTCAAAATGGGCCCTCAACGCCAAGATTTGAAATCCTTCAGTTCTTGCCCTAATGATAGGTCTTGTCGGATTTTTATTCCTATCAAATTCACAATAAAACAAACCAAATACGCCAAACGCAACTTAAGATAAACCCAAATCCCTCACTAGATATGACGCACTACCAAGAGGAGGGTCTTAGCACGGTCTTATTGATATAACACATAACAATTCCTATGCTGTCATTTGCCACAATTAAAGGACTGATAAGATTTTCAAGAATGAGAGTTAAGACTCCACTCGTGTATTCCAATGTCAAAAGGTCTAAATGTGTTTTTTATTCCAAGGGTATTTATAGTATCCTTCCTAAAAGAAAACCTTAGGTAAAATAAATGAGAAACAAATAAAGTAAGGTTGAAATATAAGGAAAACTAGCTAGAAATAACATAAGGCAGTGTAAACACCCCATTTTTGCCCTAATAATCAATAATAATCAATTTTCAACTTTTTCCATTTTTTTTACATTTTTTTCTAATTTAGCAAAAATAGGAAAAATATTCAAAAAATAAAATAAATAGGAAAAATACATCAATTTTGGAAAATAATTGCAGAAATGGTAATAAAAGGGATTAAATAATTTTTACAAATTTTTGAAATTTCAAAAAAAAACAAAAATAATAAAAAATCGCATTGCATATATGCAAATTGCGAAAATAAAAAAATCAAGTGAGCTAGCCCAGCTGGTTCGAACCATGGCTTAAGGCGTAGGGAGAGGGGCTCAGTCATGGGTTCGAAACGCGGGGGAGGCAGATTCTGCGTTTTGCAAATTTTTTCCTTGCTTGGGACACGTGTCAACAGCTGATTGGCTGGAACAGACGCACGCGCTGAGCGCATGATTTTCTTCCTCCTTCATCCAAGATCGTCGCAGGCAAGGGAAAAATTGAATTTTGGCCGTTTTGATTCAATTTTTTGCACAAATCCAACAAATCTTCAATAGAAATAGGATAAACATCATCCAATTAAGAATCAAATCGCAACAAATTGATGGATTTGCACAAATCGGAGGAGGGTTGTAACCAAAATCCGATTTGCTTCAATCGGAGGAAATCTAAGCTTATCCAGCTCGATTCCTTGCGGCTATAAATAGAGGATGAAGGCAGCAAGCAGAAGCACGGATCAGAAGTGAGGAGAAGAGAGAAAAAGAGAGAAAATCGAAGCCTTGCCAGAATTTCCAAGCCGTGACCATCGATTAAGCATCGAACTGCCACCAGGAGGCGTTTTTGGAGAAATCCACCCCCACGATTGAGTTCCCCACTCCCGAAAACCTAGGAAACGACACCTCAATCACTTCGAAAGGCCGCCGGAACGCCGTCAACGAGCACTCCTAGCTGCCGTGATCGATTGACCCGACCCGCGCACCGACCCGGATCCAGGTAAGTCGGATTTTCTTATTTTTTATTTATTTCTTATTTGTTTATTTAGTTATTTTATTCAAATTTCTTTATTTATTTACTTGTTATTTATAATTCAGAATATATATATATATATATATAAAAGAAATGTTAGAATTTAGATTAGTTTTTTTTTTAGGGTTTAATTTAGGATGAGTAAAATTAAATTATAATAATAAATAATAAAAATAAAAATATATAAAGAAAATGATAAAAATATATATTAGAAAAAATAATAAAAATTTAGATTTTAGTTTTGGATAGATAAGTAACATAGGAAAAAAATTTTCAATAAAAATTAATGAGAATTATAAAAATCAATAAAAATTAATAAAAATCAATAAAAATTTATAATAGTAGAAATGGGTTGAAAAATAGAGAAATGAAATTTTTATCACTTAGAAAAATCATTTTCTTAAATAAATCCAAAATTGGTTTTTTCCTTAAAATTATTATTTCAAAAAATCAAATGATCAAGTTTAAGCTTAGATTTAAAAAAAAATACTAAAATAATAAAAACGTAAACCAAAAGAAATTTTATAATTAAAAATCACCAACACATTAAAGTTTTTCAGGAAAAGCGAACTACGACCCGTTTGATCTTGAATAGCAGGTACGTAGGCACCCATTTGGGGCAACCCTAAAAAGAATAAAAATCATTTTCTTAGAATAAGTTTTTCAAAAACACAATAAAAAGACAACAAAAATAAATAAAAGACATTTTTGATAAGGTTTAGATTTAGGAGAATAGGGTAGTAACCTTAAGGTTTTAATAGGTTAGCCTCCGAATCCAGAAACTTTGGTTTTCTCTTTCCTCTTTTCACAAAAATGATAAAGGAAATCACAACGACTAATGGTCTAAATTAGGATTAATCCGCTCAATTGGACCTAATTCAATCTTTCCCAACAACAGTTGGGTGGCGACTCCAAATAAAATGAAATTCCTAACTCAAGTTGAGGGTCTACATTAGATGGGCATAGGATCTAGTATAGATCAGATTAGGAATGGAAAATAAAAAATTAGACTCGACAAGATGGTGACTCTACTGGGGACCTGCTCTCTAGTAGGCTAGCCACCCGAATCTCCTCAAATCACTTTTCAATAAATGTCTTTTTTAGCTTGTTACACCGTTGCTAACCTTTCAGGAATTTAATTTAGGGTTCAATTATTTAATTTTATTGTTGAGTCAGCATGCATGTAACTGTGTGAGTAGATACGATCAAACCCAGGCCGTCTTAGGACCCTAAGACGGGGGGCCATTGTGTAGGTTTTGGGCGAAGTGATATGATCACCGTTCGGGACTGATTAGGCTACCTCACCCAATGCTTCGATTTGGCCTGAGATCCATTTCTCCAAGAATGCGGGAGGCCATAGAGCTTGGGGACCTATTAGAACCTACCTATTTGCATACACGATGTCATGGGCTGACAACTGATTGATGATGTAATACTTTTATTCTGTTCATGGAGTTCAGATACATTTCCTTGTAATGCTATCATTGTAACATAGTTCTTGTTGTAACTAGAAATTTCTGTTGTAATAGATGGCTAGTTCCACAATTGACCGCCTCCTCCGCAAAGAAATCCGAGTTTGCAAACCTCTGGACCCAAAATTGGTGCTGGACCACTGGTTCACTCTATACAACCCAGAGGAGCAGGCCTTCATTTAGCAGAAAATAGGGCCCATCCTCTCACTGATGAAGATGGAGATGAACTTACCCTTGGTACGGGCCATGATCCATCTATGAGAAATAGAGCCCGCGGCTTTCTTCATTGGGCCACATGAGATTACTCCCACTTTGGAAGAGTATACCCAACTTCTACAGTTCTACAGGCGCCAGCATTAACCAACGAAGTGTATGTACCAGATCTTGATGCCGGCCCAGCCGGTATCTTCAGCAGACATTTAGGTATCCGCAAAACAGCAATCAACAAGGCCTTAGTAGACTGTAATGGATACTGCATATGAATGGATGAGTTGGAAGCCTGGTTCATAGCCCGATAAGATAATGGGGACAAGAAAGACATATTGTGTGGGGACCCCAAGAGTTATAGATAAAGAAGGGTAAACGCTTTCATCTTGACAGCCTTCGCCACCATACTCTTCCCCATCATAACTTTTTATGTCCACTACCGAGTCGCAAAACTGGTGGCCCAATTCCTGGAAGGAAAATCTTACATCCCGGCTCTATTGGCTGAACAGATCTAGAACTTAAACTTCGTCAAGAAAAAAGGCCACGGGATACTCTGCTCAAATATCAACCTTATCCTAATCTGGTTTGTAAGCTACCTCAAGTGTTTTGGGCTGAACTTGGTCCGGAAAACCTTAGCTCAACAAGTGGACCTCATGGACTCATGCATAGAGAAGATAAAGCTACCCGACAACCTTACCAACCACAGCTGGGTAGAAGTGCTTAAGAGTTTAAGTGTCGACGACATCTTGTGGACAGCTAGATGGAGTTGCTGCAACAAAGTTATCTTAACCTGCAATAACTTTCAAGCCGTGCCTCTAATTAGTATCAGCGAATGTATAGGTTATCATCCCAACTTAGTGGTTCGCCTATTTGGTACTATTTAGGACATCGTTTATCGGCCTTCATTGGGAGCAATCACATTTGAATATCAAGACCCGAACTTACTAGTAGCTGAGAAGTTTGCTAAGCCGGTAGAGGTCAAGGCACTATAGGAGGCCCGAATCGAAAGTCTGAATGTAGACCTCGGAGAACTGGATGGCGAAGTGGGCAAGCACCGAGCCACCAGGGATTTCGTAATCCATCAGCTATATCAGACAGGGGAAAGGGCATACCGGGTCCTAGATATCACCCAACCTAAGCCAGACAAGGTAGACCTAGAGCTGGAAATCTACCTAGAGCAAGTTAGGGCTCGAATGGAAGTATATTTTGAGGCTACAAACTATAAAAAGGATATCTCGAAAGGCCGATTTAAGGAATTCGATCAAAGAAACAAAGCCTTGGAAGCTCAGCTGGAAAAGACCCAAACCAGAGTCAGAGAGTTGGAAGTTGTCATCAACGGAAAGCCGGCATCTACGCAGTAGAAGACCAAAAGAATTAGAAAATAAATCTATTGCACTTTTTCATTTTTGTTCAAGTATTGAACTCCAAGTTTCCGAGTATTAATAAAAATAAAGTTTCAGTATTATGTCCTCAATCAATTGTTGACCCCTTTATTTTAGCATCCATGTAACACATGCATCACATTTTCATGCATACATCATACTAAGAAAAATGCGCGCCAGGTATCAAAGATAGCTCCCAAACAACCAAACCCTCCCAAAAGCCCAATCTGCACTCGTTCAAGCACCAAAATAGCAAACAGTGGCGACAACCGCAACAACACAAGTGCTCACGCTGCTTCAGACCCTAGGATCATATCCCTAGAACAAACAGTCCAGCAGCTAGCTGCACAAGTCCACCTCCTGACTGAAAGCATTGGTCTCCTTCGCACCACCCAGCCGACTCAAGAAGAACACTTAGGGGCCAGAAAGGGGAAAGTAGTGGAGGGTCAGCCTCCAGAATATGAAGAAATCAATTCTCACCTCAACCCGGCCTTTGAGTATGAACCGAGAGCCAACCAAGGTCCGACCTTTGACGACCAAAAGAGGGAAATGGAAGACAGACAAAAAGAGATGGGAAAGAGACTCTTTCAACAATTGGCCGATAAAATGAAAACAATAGAGGGGCCTGACGGTTTCGATCAAGCCGGGATCACCAGCTTGCCAGCATATGGGGAGGAGGTACACCCCGATAAGTTCAAGACCCCGAAATTTGAAAAGTATGATAGTACTGGATGCCCCAAGATGCACACAAGACTGTATGTCCGGAAGATGAGCAAATATGCTCAATACGACCAATAAAATGATCTAGACCTTCCAGGATAGCCTTATAGGCCCTGCCCTAGTCTGGTATGCCCACCTGGATTTCAATCAGGTTAATACCTGGGAAAGGCTTGCTCGGGCATTCTATGACCAATATAAGTTCAACATCGAAGTCGCCCCCTCAGTAATTGACCTGGCAAGTCTTCGAAAGAGACACGCTGAGTCTTTCAAGGAGTATGCTCAGCGCTGGAGAGCTCAAGCTGCCAGGGTAGCAACCTCGATTTCTGAAAAAGAGCTAACATTCATATTCGTCAACACTCTCGATAAGACCTACTTCTCACATCTGGTGGGCTAGATGTCATCCAGCTTGGCAGAAGTAGTGGCGGCAGGGTACCGGATTGAAAATGCCATCACAACAGGCAGACTGCAAACAATAGATCCTCCCAGGGTCACATCATCACAAAGGCCCTTGGGAGGTAACAAAGCCAAGGAGTCTACCGTCAGCACAGTCAACTCCAGTAAAGCAAATAAGGCTGGGACTCGCGTGACATTCCAGACTATGAGTGCCCCAATCCAGCAATCCCCCGCAAATCACACCCAGGTCGCCAAAGTCCCGAGACAGTTCACTCCAATCCCAATCCCGCTTAGCTAGGTCTTCGCTCGACTGCAGGCGGATAATTTGATTAGCTTTGAGATCCCAAATGACCGGTACAAGCCTAGGAATTTCGACACAAGCCTCAAATGTGACTATTATATGGGCCAAGAGGGGCATTCTATAGACATATGCTGGAGGCTCCGAAATAAAATCTAGGATCTGATTGACGTTGAGATTGTGCAGCTAGACTTTGTTAGCACCCTGGCGCCCAATGTCAACACTAATCCGTTACCCAACCATAAGCCCACCGTCAATATGATCACATCCGAAGAGCCGGGTCCCAAAGAATCCTCAAAGCAAAAGGCGACAGACCAGCAGAAAAGTCATTCCCGCCAAACTCCAGAGAAAACCCCCAAATCACATATTAAAAAGAGATGGTTAGCTGGAGACCCAACAGTCGGTACCTTAGGCGAATCGCATGGGAGATTCGAGTACCTGGTAAATTATTCTTACACCCCAACTGAGTATGGGTCGTCTAGTGGATGGGGGGCCGAATTTGAGAAAGAAGACAACCCGCTAAAAGAAGGGGAGAAGTCTGTAAACATGATAAAGTCAAACCAAAAGCCGATGGTCATAAAGTGCCATGGAGGACAGTCAACCAATATACAAATTCCAAAAAAGAGGTATGTGTTCAATGTCCCAATACCCGCAGAGAGGTATAAAGCGGCACTGTTTGACTATCAAACCCTTGATCAAGAACGACCCCCTATGGTAGGAGGAATTACCCGCTCCAGGAGAGTTTATGACTCGAAATATAAAATCTCAACTGAGGAGCCCAACACGAAGATAGGAAAAGAAGAAGAAGAGGGGCTCGTTGCATTTACAAAAATGATCAAGGCGAGCGAATATAAGATCATGGAACAACTAAATAAGGTTCCAGCCCAAATATCACTTATGGGCCTCCTTACAACCTCCGAGCCCTATAGGGAAGCAC
Organism: Laguncularia racemosa; assembly: GCA_037954665.1. Taxonomy (NCBI): domain Eukaryota; kingdom Viridiplantae; phylum Streptophyta; class Magnoliopsida; order Myrtales; family Combretaceae; genus Laguncularia; species Laguncularia racemosa. The sequence continues at coordinate 669,822 of JBBMOL010000166.1, forward strand.
TCTTCAAGGTACTCAAACAGATCAGGGTACCAGAAGGCATCGCTATAGACAAATTAAGTCATGTGGCAGATTCTATCTTCACCATGGACCAGATATCTTTCTCCCCCGAAGAGCTAGGAGAAGACGGAGACCAACATACAAAACCGCTATTCATAGTGGTGAAATGCAACGACACAATCGTCTCCCGAGTACTCATCGACAACGGGTCGTCTCTCAATGTTTGCCCATTGGCTACCTTCGACTTATTGGGGGTCGATCCAAGCAATATTAAACCAAGCTCGACGGTAGTCAGGGCTTTCAACGGGTTAAAGAGAGACATAGTAAGGAAAATAAGCTTGCCGGTAGAGATTGGCCCACAAGTGTTCTACATCTCCTTCCAAGTCTTCGACATCCCAAGATCTTTCAACCTACTTTCGGGAAGGCCATGGATACATACCGCTAGAGCCATACCCTCAAGCCTCCTTCAGAAGGTCAAATTCATCGCAAATGGACAGATCGTCATTGTACTGGGCGAGCAAGATTATGCCATCTACAAAGAAACTGCTATACCCTACATTGGGGAGGATGGTTCCGAAGACCTTGGTCTCTAGATATTCAACGAGGTGAATGTGGTGACCAGTAAGGAAGGCCATTAGTTTAAGGAGGGGTAGCAAGGGACGTTTGGACTAGGGTACGTTCCTACAGCCTAGGAAGAAGCACAAGCCAGAGGTGTCAGAGGCAAGAAGAAAGAGAAGCCAAGTAACACCCAGATGTGCATTCCACCCCTCCAACAATCATTCACACAAGCAACTATCATTCAAGAGCCAAGGATAAGCGAAGCTGACATCAGCAATGGGAGCCCGCCCCTTCGCACGTCCAAACAGCATCCAACTCTCAATAATTGGTTCTGTTATCCTATTGATAGCACTAGGTCAGCTCAAGGATAAGCAACAATTGTTAAACAATTTTTATTGAGACTTCTTCACAAAATTCAATAAATTACAATTTGTCTTGCTTATATATATATCTGCTTTCATTTTACTTCACCCAGATTTCCTACCATCGAATGTCAGGGACATTTCATGCAGGTAAAAAATGAAAACACTGATATCGTTTCCAACACTGCTGGGTCAACTGTTGGAGGCGATGTCCTCGACTACGAAATAATACAAGGAAATTGGCAAAAACATGAACAAAGCGGAATTTCAATCGACAAGCCGGTGGAGATAGTAACTTTAAGAAGTATTGGGAAACCTAAAAACCTCAAGATCGGACCAATTTAAGTGCCGAGCAAAAACATGAGATGACCAAGCTATTGACTGAGTATGCAGATGTGTTCGCCTGGTCATATGGCAACATGCCAGGATTAGACCAATCAATAGTAGTTCACAGGCTTCTCACAAGGGAAGATGTCAAACCTAAAAAACAGAAATTAAGAAGATTTAGGCCTGACATCTTACTAAAGATTAAAGAGGAAGTCAAGAAACTGCTAGAAGTAGGGTTCATCAAAGTATCTGACTACCCAGAATGGATAGCGAATATAGTCTTCGTTCTAAAAAAGAATGGAAAAGTATGCATATGCGTAGACTTCCGGGACTTAAACCAAGCTACGCCAAAGGATAACTTCCCCCTACCTCACATTAATGTATTGGTAGATAATACTGCAGGAAACCATCTTTCTCATTTATGGACAGTTTCTCAGAATATAACCAGATAAAAATGGCCGAAGAAGATAAAACTAAGACTACTTTCATCACAACATGAGAGACTTTCTGTTATAAGGTCATGCCTTTCGGTTTGAAAAACGCCGGGGCAACATATCAAAGAGCCATGGTCGCGATACTTCATGACATGATGCATCGAGAAGTCGAAGTATACGTCGAAGATATGATAGCCAAGTCTAAAGAAGAAGAGAGCCATACAGATATCCTGAGAAAGTTGTTTAAGCGATTGAGAAAATTCCAGCTCAAGTTAAATCCGGAGAAGTGCGCTTTTGGGGTCATAACGGGCAAGTTGTTAGGGTTTGTCATAAGCCGAGAAGGCACTAAAATCGACCCTGACAAAGTAAAGTCTATATTAGAGCTACCTTCTCCATGTATTGTCAAAGAGGTAAGAGGTTTGCTGGGAAGGTTGAACTACATAGCTCGTTTTATCTCATAGCTTACAAATAAATGTCGTTCACTATTCCGTCTGTTAAAAAAGAATGCTGCAATAGAATGGGACGACGAATGTGAAGAAGCATTCAGGACGATCAAAAACTATCTCACAAAGCCTCCAGTCTTGATAGTCCCAAAGCAAGGGAAGCCCTTATTCCTATATCTCACGATACTCCCTGAATCCATGGGATGCGTGTTGGGGCAAAAAGATGAAGAGGGAAGAGAGCGTTCCATATATTATCTAAGCAAGAAATTTACAGATGGGGAACAGAGATATTCAGAAGTAGAGAGGACTTGTTGTGCTCTGATTTTGGTCATGCACCGATTGAGGCAATACACCCTTTACTATCCCATCGAGTTGCTAACAAAATATGATCCTTTGAAATTCTTGGTAGAGAAACCTGCTTTATTAGGGAGAATCTCCAAATGGCAAATGTTCTTATCAGAATTTGATATCACATATATGAATCAAAATTCAATAAAAGGGCAATCTCTAGCCGATCTAATTCCCTGATGAAAATATATTAATAGTGGAGAGCGAACTAATAGAAGACTACGGGATAGACCAAAACCCTAAATGGAAGATGTTCTTTGATGGAGCTGCCAATGTATTCGATTGTGGGATCGGAGCAGTACTAATATCACCAGAAGGAATACAATTCCCTTCAGCAATGCAACTCACACTTCCATATACTAATAATATCACGGAATATGAGGCGTGCATTCTTGTCCTCAAAATGGCTTGCCACATGGAAATTTGTGAATTAAAAGTATACAGAGATTCTTCACTCATCATATTATAGACAAGAGAGGAGTACAAAACTAAAGACCCCAAATTAGTACCATGTGAATTCAAATCAATTACCTTCACATACATCCCAAGAACTCAAAAGCAGTTTGCAAATACACTCGCCACACTAGCATCTATAATTCAGATAACAGGGGGAGTCGAAGTCTAACCATTGAAAATAGACATCGAAAGTCGGCCCTCCTACTGTTTGGTAATTGAAAAAGCACAAGATGATAAGCTCTGGTATCACAACATCAAAACTTTTCTCCAAGAAAGCAAATACCCTGAAATGGCTAGCGAAAATGACCAAAGAACACTCAGAAGGTTAGCAAGTCATTTCTTATTAAGTGGGTCTGTGCTTTACAAAAGATCGCCTGATACCACCTTGCTAAGATTTGTGGATAGAAACAAGGCACGTGAACTGATGAAAGAAGTACACGAAGGGGTATGTGGACCTCATATGAACGGCTACATGTTGGCTCAAAAAATCATGAGGTTAGGTTACTATTGGTTAACCATGGAATCAGATTGCATCAAATATGTCAAGCATTGTCATTTGTGTCAAGTGTACACAAACCGGATAAATGCTCGACCCAACGAGTTGCACTCGTTGTCTGCACCATGGCCTTTCTCCATGTGAGGGATTGACATAATCGGCCCAATCCCTTCGACAGCATCCAATGGCCACAGGTTCATATTGGTAGCCATTAATTACTTCACTAAGTGGGTAGAAGCTCTATCATATGCCAATGTCACTAAAGGGGTAATAGTCTGTTTCTTGAAGAGGGACATAATAGCTCGATATGGAGTTCCTGAGTCAATCATCACCGACAACGGTACCAATCTCAACAACAAATCGATGACAGGTTTATGTCAACAATTCCACATAAACCATAGAAATTCAACCCCCTACCGACCTCAGATGAACGGGGCAGTAGAAGCAGCCAACAAGAATATCAAAAGAATCATCGAAAAGATGACAATCACTTACAAAGATTGGCACGAGATGTTGCCATTCGCCTTCATGGCTTACAGGACCTCAATTAGAACATCTACTGGAGTTACCTCGTATTCTTTGGTATATGGTACTGAGGCAGTGCTACCAGTTGAGGTTGAAATACCATCATTCAGAATTCTGTCAGAAATGCAGTTAAATGAATCAGACTGGGTGAAAAAGAGGCTTGATCAATTGAATCTGATTGATGAAAAAAGATTCACTGCATTGTGTCATGGCCAGTGTTACCAATAAAGGATGGGCCGAGCATTTAACAAGAAAATGAGGCCTCAATGCTTCAGAGAAGGGGATCAGGTGCTAAAGAAAGTTCTTCCGAATGCTCAAGATTCTAAAGGGAAATTTACCCCAAACTATAAGGGTCCATATGTGGTGAAGAAGGTATTGTTAGGAGGTGCTCTGATATTAACTCAAATGGATGGTCCAAAATTGAGAGACCCCATTAATGCAAACGCTGTTAAGATGTACTATCCTTAGGCAAGGGAATTGAAATTTTGCCAATGTTTATGAAAGCCAATATTCAATACGAATTTCGTTGAGTCCAGTTTTAATTTTTTTACAAGCAAAGTTAATGTCTCTGAATGGTCGATAATTCCAACCAATTCGCATTAAAGCAAACATCCCTAAACACATTACCCATCGCTTCACCAATGAATGATGAACATTAAAATGATAACGAATCTCGATAAATTTTGTGATATAATTCTACCTACTTTTGAGCATTGAACCTGGTGCATTAGTAGGATAATATTACAACCAAAAGAGCTATGCGCATAAGAAAGGAAGCACATCAAGACCTTTAGCCTTGTTTTAAAGCAAAAGTAAGCAAAGGAGAAGCAAACCAGCACGGAGGTTCGGTTGTTTGGTTGCTATCCACGATAAATTGGTAAGCATCTTAAAATAAATAACTATCATCCACATCCTTTATCAAGTCATTTAACCCATTCAGTAGAAGTATTTTCAAAAGCATAGGTTAGTCAGCCCACATTAGGGCACTTGCCTAAACATCCTCTCATAGGGTCAGCACATTGGGGCACCTTTCGAGAGATGTCTTCCTACTATAGGTTAGTTAGCCTACATTATGGTACTTGCCTAAACATCCTCTCTTAGGGTTAACCCATAGGGGCACCTTTCGAGACGTTTCTCCCTAACGTCGGTTAGTCAGCCCACAATAGGGGCACATTCCTAAATATCTCTTCTCAAGGTCAGCCTGTAGGGGCACCTTTCAAAACATTTCTTCCCCAGGGTCGCAAGTCTAAGAAGACGCTTCCCACCATAGGTTAATCAGCCCACAATGGGGCACTTTCCCAAACAACCTTTAAAAAATGTCAGCCTATAGGGGCACCTTCTGAGGCATGGCCTCTCGTTATAGGTTAGTCAGCCTGCAAAGGGGCACTTTCCTAGATACCCTTTCTTGAAGTTAGCTCAAATGAGCACTTTTCGAATCCATCGATTAGTTAGCTCATAGGAATACTTTTCGAATCTATCAATCGGTTAGCTCAAGTGAGCACTTTTTGAACCCACCGATTAGTTAGCTCATATGAGCATTTTCAATCTATCGACTAGTTAGCTCCGAAGAGCACTTTTCGAATCTATCAATTAGTCAGCTCATATGAGCACTTTTTCAAATTTGTCGATAACCGATTAGTCAGCTCATAAGGGCACTCTTCGACGGCATTTCTCTTCAAACAGTCGCTAGTCTAGCTAGACGATTCTGTTGACGGGTGGCCAGCTCATAAGAGCGCTTTCTAAGATAATATTCTCTTTAAGGTTGCTAGTCCGATAAGACGCTTCCTATCATCAGCTATTCCACTTACAATTACATACTCCCAAACAATCCTTGAGATGTTTCCTATCGCCAATTAGTCAACCTATAGAGCACTTTTTGGATGATACATCACTTTAGGTTGTTAAGTTGTTTAAGACCATTTCCTAAGCAATACCAACTGTCACAAAATACTCGTGAGGTTATTACTTGTGGAGCATTTTCCCACTAGAGACCAAATTCCAGATAATCAGCCAAACCAAGGCATTATCCATTCAGTCAAGAGGCCAAAAATGGCGTCTTTCTTGTCTTTGTAGTTAAGTTTTGCAAACTTTACTACAAAGAGGGGCAGTTGTAAACACCCCATTTTTTCCTTAATAATCAAATTTTTTCAACTTTTTCTAATTTTTTTTACATTTTTTTCTAATTTAGCAAAAAAAGGAAAAATATTCAAAAAATAAAATAAATAGGAAAAATACATCAATTTTGGAAAATAATTGTAGAAATGGTAATAAAAGGGATTAAATAATTTTTACAAATTTTTGAAATTTCAAAAAAAAACAAAAATAATAAAAAATCGCATTGCATATATGCAAATTGCGAAAATAAGAAAATCAAGTAAGTGGGCTAGCTTAGCTGGTTCGAACCATGGCTTAAGGCGCGGGGAGAGGGGCTCAGTCATGGGTTCGAAACACGGGAGAGGGAGATTCCGCGTTTTGCAAATTTTTTCCTCGCTTGGGACACGTGTCAACAACTGATTGGCTAGAACAGACGCACGCGCTGAGCGCGTGATCTTCTTCCTCCTTCGTCCGAGATCGTCACAAGTAAGGGAAAAATTGAATTTCGACCGTTTTGATTTGATTTTTTGCACAAATCCAACAAATCTTCAATAGAAATAGGATAAACATCATCCAATTAAGAATCAAATCGCAACAAATTGATGGATTTGCACAAATCGAAGGAGGGTTGTAACCGAAATCCGATTTGCTTCAATCGGAGGAAATCCGAGCTTATCCAGCTCGATTCCTTGCGGTTATAAATAGAGGATGAAGGCACCAAGCAGAAGCACAGATCAGAAGTGAGGAGAAGAGAGAAAAAGAGAGAAAATCGAAGCCTCGCTAAAATTTCCAAGCCGCGACCACTGATTAATCATCGAGCTACCACCAGGAGGCATTTTTGGAGAAATCCACTGCCACGGTTGAGTTCCTCACCCCCGAAAACCTGAGGAAACGACACTTCAATCGCTTCGAAAGGCCACCGGAACACCGTCAACAAGCATTCCTAGCCGCCATGACCGATCGACCCGACTCGACCCGACCCGACCCGCGCACCGACCTGGATCTAGGTAAGTCGGATTTTCTTATTTTTTTATTTATTTATTATTTGTTTATTTAGTTATTTTATTTATTTGATTCGAATTTCTTTATTTATTTACTTGTTATTTATAATTCAGAGAAAAAAATATATAGAAAAGAAATGTTAGAATTTAGATTAGTTTTTTTTTAGGGTTTAATTTAGGATGAGTAAAAATAAATTATAATAATAAATAATAAAAATAAAAATATATAAAGAAAATGATAAAAATATATATTAGAAAAAATAATAAAAATTTAGATTTTAGTTTAGGATAGATAAGTAACATAGGGGAAAATTTTTCAATAAAAATTAATGAGAATTATAAAAATCAATAAAAATTTATAATAGTAGAAATGGGTTGAAAAATAGAGAAATGAAATTTTTATCACTTAGAAAAATCATTTTCTTAAATAAATCCAAAATTGGTTTTTTCTTTAAAATTATTATTTCAAAAAATCAAATGATCAAGTTTAAGCTTAGATTTAAAAAAAAAAACTAAAATAATAAAAATGTAAACAAAAAAAAATTATAATTAAAAATCACTCACATTAAAGTTTTTCAGAAAAAAGCGAACTACGACCCGTTTGATCCTGAATAGCAGGTACGTAGGCACCCATTTGGGGCAACCCTAAAAAGAATAAAAATCATTTTCTTAGAATAAGTTATTCAAAAACACAATGAAAAGATAACAAAAATAAATAAAAGACATTTTGGATAAGGTTTAGATTTAGGAGAATAGGATGGTAACCTTAAGGTTTTAATAAGTTAGCCTTCGAATCTAGAAACTCTGGTTTTCCCTTTCCTCTTTTCACAAAAATGAAAAAGGAAATCACGACGACTAGTGGTCTAAATTAGGATTAATCCGCTCAATTAGTCCTAATTCAATCTTTCCCAACAACAGTTAGATGGCGACTCCAAATAAAATGAAATTCCTAACTCAAGTCGATGGTCTACATTAGATGAGCATATGGTTTAGTATAAATCGGATTAGGAATGGAAAATAAAAAATTAAACTCGATAGGCAGCTAACCTAAAATTATAAGCCTCCTAGGAAAAATTGCCAATTCTTTAAGGTAATTCGCTAGCTTTTTAGTTTACTTGGTTGTCATCCCGAAGCATTGAAAAATGTATTCGATTAAAGGTAAAATAATCATGTAAAAGAAATGAAGATATTAGGTGATTCTTTTTGGGTTCTATCTGATCAAGTAAAACTCTCAATGTAAGATTCTATAGTCCTTTGGTTTTGGCTTGAGTAAGGGGTCCTATAACTGAAATGACTTAATTCTTATCATTAGGGGTGTATTCAGGAGATTTAGCTTAGTGGGCTTGGAATAGGAATCACTAAACCAATTTGTTTATTTCTTAGCTGGCCTTTCTTAGTAAGCTTGCATGAATAAAGAACTTATTCATGGACTTAGGCCATGAAAAGTACAATAAGTGATCACTTAAATTAATGCCCCAAAGAAGGGTTAATTATATTAAAGCATGGATGCATCTCATTTGTTAATCATTGAAATGATTTAAGAGATGTCATGAAAGGGTAATGTCATCTAGTTTATATATGTATGTGTGCATATATTATATAATATATATTAGATATTATATGATTATATATAAGTGAAATCCAAAAACTAATATCCATTATATATATAATTTAATTTTTATTTATTATTCATTCATTAATTTATTTATATATTTATTCATTTTATATATTTAGCTTTTTATGCAACATTTAATATATATATATATATATTTACAAATCAAGCTTCTCGAGTTGCTTGTAAGAGGCTAGACTTGTTTGCAACACTAAATCTAGTTTCTTATTAAATAAATTGGTATTCTTAATTCTTTTTTACAGTCATTTATCATTTAATGTACTAAGTTTATTTTATTTTAGTAAATCACACAATTCCGAGGTGTTTCAATCCGCTTTTGGCAAATCCTTATTATGCTCAAAACTGAAATCAAGACTAAGCACATAAAATTTTTTCAAGCATTTCAATTCGCATGAATCTAATGCTTCTATAAAATTTTATGAAGCGTTATGTCGATTATATTCCCAAGAATAACCAAAAAATTGTCATGACAAATTTGTTAATGCAAACTATTTGAATTTGCAGTAATTCTCTAGCAGCTCATTTTAATTCGTTTTGCAAGATGGTTCATTCTAACCCTTATTGTGTGTTTTGTGGAGAAGAAGAAACAGTGGAACACATTTTGTTTCGTTATGCTTGAACCAGGTTGGTTTTGTTTGCAGCTTGCAACCTCAAAATTCAAGATTTTTGCATCACAAAAACTGATGATTAGCTTTTGTCGCCAATAAATTCGAGTTTAGCAGCAAAGTCCAACATTATGCAGTTTGCACAAACATCTGTACTGCTCTTTGGAACATATGGAAACCTAGAATTGAGTGCTCTATCAACAATACAAGTCTAATACCTGAGAGTTGTTGAAACAATATACTGGGCATAGCAGAGATCTTAAATTAATCTGAAGATTTTGATACAAAAAAAGAAAAGATTCTATGACAAAACAACAGGAATGCGTTTGCAACATTGGGTTAGTTAACTTGAAAATTAAGGCTCATAATTGTTAATACGATATGATACCAACACATGATATGATTATTAATAAAAAAAACAAAAATATAACATAAAGATAATCACGATTCAAATTAATATATAATTTAATTATTCATCATTTTTATTCGATTCCGTATACTTACTAATTCAACATAAAATAGGGATATAAAGATGATTGTTAATATGAATTATTAACCCTATTAAAGATACCATTAAAATAAAACGGTGATGGAGCAATAGATCATAACAATTGGCAGCAAGGTCGCGGGCCGGAGTTGCAGCTGCGGCTTTATCTGCTTAACATGGCGTCTTGGGACTAAGACCAGAACAAGGGTCATCACGAAAACACACCTAACCTAGTACCTAGTACCTAGTAGTACCTATATACCTAGTATAGTACAATTTTTTTTTTTCCAAAAAACTTTATTCTCTTTCCTAATCTCCTCAGAGAGTCTATCGATTATTTTTAATTATAAAAGTTGATGGGTATCCCACACACTACTTACATGCATATGAATATATCATTATTTCGGTGGTAATTATATCTAGAATTGGATACATACGTTTATAACAACCCCCCAGCCCCCCTCCTGATAAAATGGAAGCACTTAGTTATAGTTTAACACTTAAAGTTTATAAGTTAATCCTACAATCATAACTATCATAGTGCTACATAAAAAGCTTTTATATTTTATGACTTTTGTCGTTCTTTTTTTATGGATATGATCTTTTACTAAATTAGCTCTTTTTTACTAATTAAATGTACGTCTCACTATCTACTATTTATATAATTGATTCAATAATTTTTATTATTTTCTTCTATTGATAACAATGATATATGCTTTCATTTCTTTTACGGATTTAATCAATGATTAAATGTACGTCAAGTTAAATTTTCATTTAATATTTAACCTTTCATATATATGTTTTTATTTTGATATCTGCACTGTGAATGTATATTTACTGGTAAATATAAACGTAAAAGTGTTTGCTCTGTTATAATGTATGCAAAAACAAACACGCATTCCAAATTAAATATGTTCATACCACAATCAAAATAATAATAAATCAAATATGAAAAATACAAATAAAAATACATTCTTTCGAATACTATCATCAATGATCCAAAGAACCACTTTCTTTGTTTTGTATTAGTCATTTACTTTTAATATCTATGGAAAATCTCAAAAACCTATAACTGCATGACATATTTGATCAGTATGCTCATAAAAATGATAAAAAGTGTGTAAAAATGTTAACTTGAAGATTAAAGCTAATAATTGTTAATACAACATGATAGCAACACATGATACGACATAATATAATTATTAATGAAAAAAAAAAAACAAGACACGACATAAAGGGACAATCATGATTCAAATCGACACATAATTTAATCATTCATCATTTCTATTCAACTTCATATATTTTTAGTACTAACTCTAATTCAATATGAAATAGAGACACAAAAACAATCTGTCCTTACTTAAGATATCATTAAAATAAAATGGAGATGGAGCAATAGATCATTCCAATGAAACTCACAAGGCTCCCTCTTGGCAACGCAAGTTGTATCAACAAATTGTGGTGATGTCGAATTCACGAAGCATTAGCTCTAAGAGAAGGCACGTAGACAACATTAGAAAGAAGTCGGAAGAAGATTGTCCTCGGGACCGACTCTACTAATATGTTTAAAGCTCTCTCCTTTGGTGCACCTAGCTCATGGAGATGTCATAATATTATTTGTCATATTTCTAGGTTGAAAATCAGTTTTGATATTTGTTCCTTTTCTTTTGTTGATCCTTTTTTTTTTTTACCTTCAATTGACTGGCACACCAAATAAACCTATCGAGTTGAACCGATGATCCCAAGCTAGTTCAATTCAACCCTATTTCGTATCTTGATGGGACTATAGATATTTGATTCAGTGCTCAAGATTCGACGTTAAATCCTTTCAAGGGTGAAAAGTGATGCGGATCTTGAGGAGGAGTGGACTTGATGAGCCGTATTGCTCACTTGGCTCACCGGATTGGGATACTTTAAGATGGGAATATTGATCAGCTGTTCATTTGGATTTTAGCGATGTCACACCGCGTCGACGATTTCTTAATATGGATGATGGGGCTTCACCTATGTATGGTTTTGTCAAACTTTATGTCATTTTCATTTTTCAATTGCCTATTTCATTAGTTTCCTAAGTTGCTTGTCTCCCAATTTTCTAGTTTGCTTATGAATTTATTTCATAGTTTACTAGTTTTTATTTATACAAGTTTGTAATGAATTGAAGGAGGAACCAAGTTGAATAAGAATAATAAAATTACTCCCTCTTACATTAGTAATAGTACTTTTTCTTCTTTGTTTTGATAGTGTGGCTTCACTATAAATCTAAAGCGTGGTGTGATCTCATTCGCTCCTAGTATTGGTGCGAATCCATCAGGAATTTATTGGCATGGGGCCTTTAAGAAAACTTCTTTTGTAGTACGAAACCAATTAGCAACAAATCTGATACCATAAAACCATCAAAATTTATCTTTCCAAGTAAAATGGATGTGTTTTGTCTTGTGGTACTTTAAAAAAAAAAAAAAAAAGTCGTTTAGGTTAGTTTTCTAATTGATTTCCATTTTCAGCGATATTGTTCTGCGTTAAATCTTGCAATTAGAGCAGTGTTACATATAATTCCTATCATCAGTTTCTTCTACTATCCCACATCACATAATAATACATTCATTTGGTAAAAAAAAAAAATAAAAAATTAAAGTGATCGATCCGAATAATAAGCTGTAATGTAAAATAACGTAAGGAAATTATTTGGATTTGTTATAAGTATATTATATTTAAGAGATATAAAATAAAATTTTGGTCAGAGAAGGAATAAGGTCATTAACACATTTGGTTCTCGTGCACAGCTGACCAGGGTTTACTAAAATCAGAATTATCTTGAGGATTGTAGCAATCTGACTGATATTAATTTATCAGCGTTCAAAATCACTAACCTTAAATCCCTACCCCTTAAGTCACCCTATCCCCTTAATTACTTACCCTTACCCCTAACCGTAAATAGCCCCTAAATCGACAAACCCAATCCCCAACAAACATTTACCAGCTCGAAAATTTCACTTAGGACGAACTCGTCCTTTTGCTTTATCATGGCTGCTGGACGAAGAAGGGAGAAAAAACCCCAAACCTCCAAGTCAATATTTGCACACGAATCTGAGTTTTCTTTCCCTGAATTTATGTAAAGCTGGAGACTTGTTAATTTGGGAAATTATTACAATAAGTCACCAAACATTGATTTTAAAAAAACTGATTATTAAGATTTTAAAATGAAGATCAGACGATGAACATGTAGTGATGAAAATTAAGTTATAAATCAATTTGACGGTCTGGAAAACTTATTTTTAAATCAATATTTAGTAACTTATTCCAATACCATCCCCTCTTAATTTCCTTTTCAAGTTTACATCAGGACTGACGTGTCCTTTTCCCATTACAAGATGCTTTGTTCATTGTTGTCATGAGTTGGACGAGTACGACAAGATAGGTTTTGTGTTATTTTAAACATATGCTCTTACTAACTTTGCCATGAAATGGACAAACTGTGGTCCATCATTCCATGAGCTTGCATATATTTACAAGGATTTCTCTGGTTGGCATTATTTCAATTTACAGCTGCGAATCAATTCGATATTGGAATTGCTAGTCTTATTAACATAGCACAGGTTCTTTGATTCTTTGTGCCTTTTGTAATAGAGAAGCATTTAACATGAGTAGTGGATCGGTTTCAAATCTCTCTATTGCTTCAAAGGAGAAGAATATAGCCTGTGATTATATGGAGATTGGTTTATAGTTATATCATCTTAGAAGGGAGAAGTTTTAGAAGAAGATTTCGTAAATGCCCAAAATATTCTGGTTTTATTTCTAGTCCCCGTTTCCCTATACATTAGTTTATCAATATGAAGTATTGTGAAATATTATATAACATGTAGATAGGAGAAAGTCGATGGTTCTTTGACTGAGTCGATCCGTCAACATATGGCATTGAGTTTGAGAAGAAAGTCTTAGAGTAGACTACCAAATTGGAGTTAGAGATGGCAATTGAATGATAGGGAGAGGAGGATAAAACTTGAGCATGATTTGCAGCTCGTACCAAAAAAAAAAGAAAAGGAAAAAGGGTTTATAGTCAAAGAATAAATCTAGTAAAATAAAACCTAATCATATATTGTGAAGAACTACGTTTATATCGTGGGTGTTTGCTGTTATAGTGGTCGAATATTGGTATTATATTTGACAACAATAAATACAAGACGGAATTTAAGTCTAGCATGGTGTTATTATAGAAATAGTCATGCAAATTTATTGCTTGATATTGTAATTTATGTTTTTATTTGGTCAACGTAACGTGGAACACTCTTTTTTTATCAATATATATTGACTATTACAGAGACCTACAGATGTGTCTCGTTCATTATTCTTTTATATATATATATTCATATATATGTGTGTATTAGTATTGCTCGTTCTCCGTTGATTATTCATATATAATATTTATGTGCCTCGCATGTTGATATTATTTTTCACTTTCATGGAAATATATGCACTTTGTTCTTAATTTGCATAGTCTCTCACGCACCAATTACATGCATATGGATATATTATTTTCGGTGATAATTATTTTTAAGATTGGATCCATATGTCACCCATCCTTTTTTATCTTTTAGAGTATAAAATTCTATGATTTAAAATGATCGCATGCCATTAATTTTATTACATCCATACTATTAAAGTGGATACACTTAATTTTAGTGTAACACTTACGACCCATTTACTTTACTGAATGAAATAAAACTGTAATAGAATAGCTATTACGGCTAATTAGTATAATGTTGTTTACTTGAATATAATGGAATTAGGGCTATATTAGTTACTTGAGGGAATAAGGAAAAGAATAAGGGTGGGATAATAAATGGTTTAACGAAAGAATCCTTAAATACCGATACATAATATTAAAGTCCGAAATTGGATTACATCTCCAAAAAACCATAATCCTTAATTGATCACAGTGATGAACTACGTAGATGTCTCCAAGATCCGTACTACTGTCAATTTTCTACTATTGCAAGTGACATTAGAATAAACCTATCCAAGTCAAATGTTTTCAAGAATACAAAAATACATGTTGGTTATCCAAAGCATTGTTAAGTACAATAGCATACGGGGTATGTCATAATAAGTCACATACATAAGTCTCATGTTAGTAGTTATGGAAATGCCATTCCCTTGTCCTATTAAAAAAAAATATCAACAACTGAGAAGAACATGCCATTTTCAATTTTCCTCTAAAAGAATTTTGACATACGTTGCACGACGTGATGGATCAAGCTTATAAAGGACGCCAACATTCTCTAACATCTGTGGGAGCTTAATTAACGCTTAATACAATTCTCTCTCAAATAGACCCTCAATTGTAGATAAAAGGCTTATCGGTTCGGTTACATCAACTCTAGGCCGATTTATTGTCAACTGATTGACACATGTTTGTATTATATCCCTTAATTGTTGCATCCCAACCTCGAAGCAATCCATTGTCACAGATAATTCTACCCTAGGCATAGTTGCTGTTTAACTTTGCCTCATCTTCGAAACTTGGACGGGTTGCACTTTGGTGGATAGAGTCCATATTAACATCATCTCTTGGGGATATGATATCATCTGGGTTCTGAATTGGGGGATCCTCTTTGTCTAACTCCTCAATGATGTCTTCAGCAGTTTATGCATCTTAACCTGTTGCATGATCCTTAGCATAAATCATTGACAGCTCATTCAGGTGTGGGAAACTTTTTGTCATGAAGGGACCAACGTCTTTATGACTCTATAAGATTGATACAATGAAAATATAACCAATCCACTATTGACTTGACATAAAAAATGATAATAAAAGAAATATATGAAGCACATGCCGAAATATAAGCCTCCCACACCAACTTCTCCGCTACTACCATTTTCCTTGCATCATCCCATCCAAAACTGCTCGTGCCCTTCCCATATACCATGTCGTGCACTATGCTCTAATCTTTTTTCAATGTTCGAATGTGCAACTTAATGTGGGGTCTTGCCTTCAATGTACAGTTCAGTATACTTTGCATGAGCATTCGCTCCAACTCATTTAGATAACCACTCTTGAAACCGGTGTCAGCGTTGTGCCCCTCCATGGTGCAACTAGGGCCGATAATGCGGGCCAAATGGGCCGGCCCGCCCCGACCCGCACCAGCCCGCGGGTCGTTGCGGGCTGGCCCGCAGTGGCCCGCAAGTCTGGTGGGTTAGGAAAGTCTGCCCGCCCCGCGGGCTATGCGGGCTGGCCCGCGACGACCAGCAATAATTTTTTTTTTTATTATGTAAAACAGGCGGTCGGCGGCCTTCTTTAGCGACGGACGGCGGTGCCGTCACTTCAGTCGACGTCAGCGTCGTCAGTTGCGGTCGCGGGTCCTCAGTCCTCAGTCGAGGTCCTCGCGGGTCGCGGTCGTGCTGCACAGTAGTCGCCAGTCATCAGTCGTCGGTCGCGGTCGTGCTGCACAGCAGTCGCCAGTTGTCAGTCGTCAGTCGCGGTCGCAGTCACGGTCACAGGTCCTCAGTCCTCTGTCGCGGTCCTCGCGGGTCGCGGTCGTGCTGCACAGTAGTCGCCAGTCGTCAGTCGTCGGTCGCGGTCGTGCTGCACAGCAGTCGCCAGTCGTCAGTCATCGGTCGCGGTCGCGGGTCCTCAGTCCTTAGTTGCGGTCCTTGCGGATCGCAGTTGCGGTTATAGTCGCAGGTCCTCAGTCCTCAGTCGCGATCCTCGCGGGTCGCGGTCGGCGGCGGCGGTGCAGGGCATGGCAGCTCGTCATGTCGTCCTCATCAAGTCCAAGTCGTCATGTACAGCAGCCAGCAGGTCCCTCCAGCTGGCAGCCCCTGGTTCCAGTGTGCTGAACGATCTTTTGAGACTGAGCACGAACCTCCTCAGGCGTGAGTGACTTCTCGATGCTCCGATTAGCTCAATACGATTAACGGAGATGCTATATTGGGCAAGTCTGGGTTTCCCTTATTTACTCATCGTCGTCGACAAGTAACGGATTTTCTTCTTCTATTTTAGCAACTCCGGCAGTATGGACCTGCTTAGGAAACGTCTACTTCCCGGAGTCCAAGAAGCCGATGCAGATCGACAAGCGCCACTAGGTAATTTTCCAAAGGAAAGAAGTTCCAGCGGGTTGGCCCGCCGCCCGCAAGGATTGCCCGCCCCGCCCCGCGGGTCAAGCGAGCGCGAGCCAAAATGGCCCGCACCCCTACTGGTCAAATTTTTTTGCCCACCCCGCAATTCCCACCCCTAGGTGCAACTCAACCATGCATGTGACTAATGCATCATCCTTAGACACTATCCACTTCTGCTTGCTTTGCTTCATTCACTTGGGATCAACATTTGTATATTGCACCTCCTCCATGTGTAATGACAAAAACAAATAGCACCTTCAAGCATGGAAACAAACAACTATGGAATGCAATGTTAGAAAAGATTATGTCAAAGCAATAAAGATTTAATATAGCATGAAAAATTAAGGAGTACACCATCACTAGTGAAAATGGCATAGCAATTATAGACAAATGCACGTAGAAATACAAACCAAATATCCATTTTGTAAGTTGTGTTACAGTAATAATCTATGCAAATCAATGTTAACTACGTCTACATGCAGTCCAGTCATGGAACATCTTGTTTGCCAAACTTTGTCTCCAATTTGACCATGTGTCATTGTTCCTGTGTGAGAATCATATCATCCTCATTATCCACTGAATAATCTTTAGTGCCCTCCATTAAATTGTCTAGCAAATCAGAATTCGTCTCCATCTTAATGAAGGTATGGAGCAAACAACATGCTAGGATAATTCAATTATGGACTCACACATGATAAAAAGATGGGCTCTTAAGAATGGCCCATTACATCTTTAGCATGCCAAAACACCTCTCAATCACGTTCTTGTCTAAAGTATGGCGCATGTTGAACAACTCTTCTATAGTTCTTGGTTGATGTCCTTGACGCCACCCATGTAGATGATACCTTTGTCCCCTAAATAGAGCAAGGAATCCCTCACAGTTGGGATAGCCTCCATCAACAAGGTAATAGCAACCTACATAAACATGCATTATTGGTTAGCAAATATAATTATTGTTGTGGAATAGAAGTATTAAAAATGAACCAATAAACAAATCATACCGTGTGGAAATTTTAGGCCATTTTTCCTAGTAAGTGCATTTCAGAGAATCTTACTATCGGTAGCAAATCCTTCTCACTCAGGCAGAACATAAACGAAAAGCATGTTTAGTGTACATACTCCGAGAGCATTAGTAGCAATTTTAGTCTTTCGAGTTCTATATTTACCTTTGTTAATCAATGGCACTTTGATTTGGATATACGTCCTATCTAGAGCACCTAAATAGTTCTAAAATCACAAAAAAGTTATTCTACCTCTGTCCAAACCTTAAGAAACTTTTGTAATGCGAAATTTACCTTGAAAAATCTCCACCGTTCATCATTGTAGTTATCCGAAATGGGTTCAGGCTTCTTCAATAAATGATGATGTAGTCGCAAGGTAGCATGTAATACCAAATGGAAATATCGACTAACCATTCATTCGGACCTCTTAAAGTTATGCTTAATGACTTTATTTTTTCGCATGGTGGGCAAGTATATGCAAAAACATTGCAGCTTGCTCATCCACGTAGAGATACCTAGTTGCCTTTAACCCACCTATACGGTCTAACATTTCACATAGTTTTGCAAATGCACGCCCATCTACTCTCAACTATTCAACACAAGTTATATTATCACAATGAACAAGTCTCCTAATTTTTTCAGTGTTGATAAAAGTTTAATTTGTAGGAACGAACAATTGACCGATGGGTATGTAATGCCAATGCATGCAACAACAACATAATACGATGCATAATGTCGTAGTATTCTACTAAGAAAGCTAAAAGAAAACAAAGTATCTTCTTTTTCCTCTATGAAACATGGAGATTGAAGTTTGACTCATCCATAACTGCAATTAAACACTATGGGTCTAATAAAGAAATATAATATAATATAACAACTACTAAAAAGAAGTAACCATAATATTTAGAAATTAACCACCAATGAGCTTCAAGCATATACAAAAATCAAATAAATGGCAATGATGCTTGCTAGACATAATATACATAATGTAAAAACAATCATCATGTTTCATGGTACAAATGATTGCCTACCAAACAATTTAATACTTATTAACACAGTCACAAAGAGTAAGGTTAGTGATGGGTGTCGAATCCAACAAAAATAAAACCTACTCCTAGACAATTATATGATTTGCATATAGTGGTGAGTAGGGTCGAATCCACAGGGATTGGTTAAAGATATTTCTATTCAATGGGCATAAAGATGAAAAGAAAACGAGGGGGGGTTTTGTTTATGAATCAAAATAAAGTCGAAACAAGATAATAGAATCGTATATTGATAAAAGCCTAGCCAAAGGAATCAAGATAGTTCAATTCAAGGAATCGATCATCGATGCAAATGTTTTCTATTCTTATTCCTAGATAAACTGGTTATGGTTATTAACAAGCTCTAACAACCTATCTCTCCGTACTTCCTCGATAACCAAGAGAAGCTCTTTGATTATTTCTCTTATCGATTAGACAACCCCAGACAAGCGCTTAGGATTTAATCTACCAATAGCATTAAAAACTAGAGAGACCACCAATTCATGCCAATAGATTATAAGATAACCTATTTAAACATGATCACACACCTCCATAACATGAATTCGATCATCTATTTTATAACCAAACATGTTATTGTGTCACTGAGACTAGAACAATCAAACAATTACGGATTTGACGTGCTAGTTGACAATATATTAACTTGCTAATTGAGTAGAAGAGCTCTATTCATACCAATCAACAAAGATAATAATGACAAAACGATCAGAAGATATATGAATATCCGAAAACAACGAATAGATTAAATACAAGTCAATTAGACCTCACAATTCATTGAGAATTAAACATCTATGACCCTTTGGCTAGAAAAGTAGCTTAGCTACTCATGTTCATCAACAAAACGAAAATAAAAAGTAGAGACATGATAAACCCGGTTGCCTGCTCTGCCTCCAAGATGATCCAAAGATTCCAGATTAAAAGATTCAAAAGTTGTCATCACCCTCTAGGGTTGGTTCTATTTATATTGTTAGAGGGATGGCATGTGATCTTTTGCTAGCAAGATACGAAAATATCTTTCCTTTTCCAAGTAGATTTCGAGAAGTGAATCTTCGTCTGCCTGGCACGCCCTACCACACGGCCGTGGGTCAAGTCGTGCCTTCCTCTATGCATAATTCACGTATCATCTTCCGTGTCCAGTGTGTAGCACGGCTCCACCCACGGCTAGATTTTCAACCGTGACTTCCTCTGTGCATGATCTACAAGTTCTTCTCCTTGGCACGTCTAGCTTCCACCACGGCTCCAAGCATGGTTTCTCCCACGACTGCCACCACGGCCGTGCCCTAAGCCGTGTCTCTCTCTGTTGAAAGTCCACATTTCCACCTTTTCGTCCAGTGTGTAACACGGTTTGCGCCATGGCCATGCCTCAAACCGTGCTTCTGATACACGGCCGTGTATTTCAGCCGTGTATCTTCCTGTTGATTTAAAACCAAGTACACGGCCGTGTACTTCAATTACACGCCCATGTATTTCCCTCCGGCGGTGTAAATCCTTGTCTTGATCCAAGTTGTAGATGACTTCTCTAATTTACTTGAATTAGCATCCTTGACTCCATTTAACCTGATTTATCACCATAATAGAATTAAGTACCATTTCCTTATGAATTCTATAAAATCAATAGTAAATTAACACCATTTATGCTATAAGAATTGAGTATAAAATGGATCTATCAAATTCCCCCACACTTAGACTCTTGCTTGTCCTCAAGCAATTGCATCAAATCAATTGAGAAATCTGTCATAGATTATACAAACTTTCTTTTCATCATTCCAAGCATCTATTCATTTGTAATTCATGACTTGTAATTTAATGTCTACTACTTCAACCAAACTGGTTTCCTGTGATCAAATTACTATGGACAAAATTCGATAGCTAATCTAAACAAAACAAACTTTAATCCTCATGTTTAGCAAAAGAATTTTTATTCCAAAAGTAAATACTTAATCCACTAAGGAAAAACACCCAATTAAACTTCATTGGATATTATCAAGCATATAATCCTTGCAGTATAAAGTAAAAGCATATGGTATAAGCTCTTTGCTAGATATTCTCCCTTTTATACATCTTTGTTTTATTCAATGAATGTTTACATTCATGTTCTTTTGATTTATTCAAGCATCTATTTTGACGGGTTTTTGCACGCTTCTTTTCATGAACTTTTGCCTTTTTCGCCCTTATCGTTATAGTGAGTTCATTAAGTCGGCACATCCTGAGCTCATCACTCAAGTGACCGGGTTTTGAGATACCCCTACGGACTCTTCCTCACTCTAACATTCAAGTTTGAATACTCTTAACTCAATTAGTTGAATCATTGGAGTAATGGCTATGCTTGATTTTTTATTTTTTATTTTTTTCACTAAGTGTTATGATTGCTTTACAAACAACTTCAAAGAGTATACAGTAGCTAATATAACCTAGAAGTAAACTTGTTTATTTTTCACTTAGGGACTCGACTTACTCTTAGACTTCCAATTCTAAAGCTAAATACAAGGTAAATTTGTTTCTTAAAGATTTCACTACTTAATTTTAACCATGTATTCTAATCACAGCAGTGGGAGAGTAAAACATTTGAACAAGTCAATTTCACATTTTGTAGATGCTTATTACAACATTTAGTACAATCTCCAGATGTCATGATAATGTTGAAAAAATTTTAGCTTAAAATTGCTTAAGGACAAACATTCAGAGTATAAGTTAGTTCTCTATTCTCTATATTGTATTATCCTCTCCCCCACACTTAGCTTGAACAGTGTCCTCAATGTTCCAAATTCAGCACAATGAAAAAGGAATGAACAACTCAAGGAACATTAGAGGATAAGAGAAAGGAAATACTGGTACTTCCCTGGTATTGGAGTTCACCCTTTAAGCTCTGGAAAGTGTCATCTGATTATGTGTATCCTTGCTGCAGCTGATCCAAAGAGTTCAAAACTACACGAAAATCAAAACAAAACTAAACTAAAACAAAACAAAACTAAAGCAAAACAAACTAAAACTTTTTTTTTTTTTTTGACATGGGTTGCCTCCCATGAAGCGCCTTTCTTTAACGTCTTTGGCTAGACGTTCCTAGCTAGATGTTCGGATAAGGATTTTGATTCTAGCTTGGGTGCCTGTGGTGATGGGTTAATAACATCCGCAACAAAAACAGTGGAAATATCGTTAGGATGTTTCATGGCATCATAAATGTTAAATTTAATCACTTCACCATCAAATTCCATAATGAGGGTGCCATCATTTACATCGATTTTCATTTTAGAAGTCTTAAGGAATGGTCGCCCTAATAATATCAATGATGAAGTATGAGAATCACTATCGTCCATGTCAAGCACATAAAAATCAGCAGGAAAAACCAACCCATTGACTTGAACTAAAACATCCTCTAAAACTCCCTCAGGATAAACATTGGACCTGTCAGCAAGTTGAACAATGACACCCGTTTCCTTCAAGGGACCAACATTTAAACGTTGATAAACAGACAAAGGCATGACATTGATAGAAGCTCCTAAATCACACATGGCTTTACCGATTCCAAGATTACCTATTTTGCAAGGAATAGTAAACATACCTGGATCCTTGCATTTAGGAGGAAGCTTCTTCTGAATAATAGCTGAAACATTTTCACTCACACTAATCTTTTCATTGCCTTTCAGCTTCCTTTTGTTAGTGCATAAGTCTTTGAGAAATCTAGCATAGCGCGGTATTTGCTTAATTGCATCAAGCAAAGGAATATTTACCTCGACTTTGCGAAAAATTTCCAGAATCTCTTTTTCTTCCGCTTCATTCTTGGATTTCGCCAATCTGGAGGGGAAAGGAGGTGGTATCAATGTGACCGTTGATGGCTCAGCTAGAGACTTGCTAATCTGGTTGCCCTGCTGGCTCGGAGTCGAAATCTCTTTCTTGGTCTCTTCCCTAAGAGTAGATGAGTGTCATTTCTTAATTGATCCCTGCAATGCTGTTCCACTCCTCAAGGTAATTGCATTAACGCTTTGCTTCGGATTTGTGATAGTCTGAGAAGGTAACTTACCTTGAGTTTCTAACCTATTCACAGCAGAAGCAAGTTGGCTTACCTGATTCTCCAAGTTTAGAATGCTCTGCTTTGTTTCCTCCTGAAATTGTTTTGTATTAACAGCAAGAGACTTAACAATGTCCTCAAGAGACATACCTGAGGTGGAAGGAGCTTGGGGTACTTGGTGTGATGGCTTAGGCTGGAATTGTTGGAAATGTTGAAAGTTATTGCCATATCGGAAGTTAGGATGATCCCTCCATCCGAGATTGTAAGTATTTGAATAGGGATCATACTTCCTCTGCGGTTGTCCTGGAAATCCGCCTACAGCATTGGCGTGTTCATGGTTGTCATCTTGCAATGTAGGGCACATGTCGGTTGGATGATTAGGAGCAGCACAAATTCCACAAGCTTTCACCTGCTGGGTATTTCAAAGAGCTAGCTGCTGCACAAGGGAGGTTAGGTTAGAAATTTGATGTTCAAGGTTAGAAACACTTACCTCATTTACCTTCCTTGAAGATGTATCATGCCTATACCCAAATTGTTGCGAATTGGCAGCCATAATGGAGATCAATTCCCTAGCTTGACCAGGGGTTTTGTTTACTATAGCGCCTCCAGTTGCAGCATCCATCATCTTCCTCTCCATCGGAAGTAGGCCTTCGTAAAAATATTCGATGAGGAGTTGTTCAGATATTCCATGTTGTGGGCAGCTTGCACACAATTGCTTGAACCTCTCCCAATACTCATGAAGAGTCTCGGTGTCCCTCTGTTTTATACCACAAATTTCTCTTCTTATACCAGCGGCTCTGGATGCGGGGAAGAATTTATCCAAGAAGAGTCTCACCATATCAGTCCATGTGGTTATAGAACCTGGAGGCAAATAAAACAACCAATCTTTAGCTTTAGTACTTAAAGAAAATGGAAAAGCGCGTAGCTTGATTTGATCGTCGGTTATTCCTTGCGGCCTCATACTAGAACACACTATATGAAACTCTTTCAAATGCTTATGAGGATCTTCATTCTCAAGACCATGAAAGGTGGGTAGCAGATGTATCAACCCAGATTTTAACTCGAATTCCACGGCTAGTTCGGGGTAGTGAATACAAAGTGGTTGTTGATTCACATCCGGCGCAGCCAACTCCCTTAAGGTTCTCTCGGGATTTGCCATATCGTCTTCTTTTTCTGAATCAAGGGATGTATCAGACAAATCTGATGCTAAGTTCAGTCTAGTGGATGATCTAGCTTCTTGTCGCAGCCTCTTTAGAGTCTTCTCAATCTCCGGATTATAAGTTAGTTCACCTGTATGAGAAGAACGAGTCATACAAGAATAGAAATAAATTTGACACCAATCCCCGGCAGTGGCGCCAAAATTTGATGGGTGTCGAATCCAACAAAAATAAAACCTACTCCTAGATAATTATATGATTTGCATATAGTGGTGAGTAGGGTCAAATCCACAGGGATTGGTTAAAGATATTTCTATTCAATGGGCATAAAGATGAAAAGAAAACGAGGGGGGGTTTTGTTTATGAATCAAAATAAAGTCGAAACAAGATAATAGAATCGTATATTGATAAAAGCCTAGCCAAAGGAATCAAGATAGTTCAATTCAAGGAATCGATCATCGATGCAAATGTTTTCTATTCTTATTCCTAGATAAACTGGTTATGGTTATTAACAAGCTCTAACAACCTATCTCTCCGTACTTCCTCGATAACCAAGAGAAGCTCTTTGATTATTTCTCTTATCGATTAGACAACCCCAGACAAGCGCTTAGGATTTAATCTACCAATAGCATTAAAAACTAGAGAGACCACCAATTCATGCCAATAGATTATAAGATAACCTATTTAAACATGATCACACACCTCCATAACATGAATTCGATCATCTATTTTATAACCAAACATGTTATTGTGTCACTGAGACTAGAACAATCAAACAATTACGGATTTGACGTGCTAGTTGACAATATATTAACTTGCTAATTGAGTAGAAGAGCTCTATTCATACCAATCAACAAAGATAATAATGACAAAACGATCAGAAGATATATGAATATCCGAAAACAACGAATAGATTAAATACAAGTCAATTAGACCTCACAATTCATTGAGAATTAAACATCTATGACCCTTTGGCTAGAAAAGTAGCTTAGCTACTCATGTTCATCAACAAAACGAAAATAAAAAGTAGAGACATGATGAACCCGGTTGCCTGCTCTACCTCCAAGATGATCTAAAGATTCTAGATTAAAAGATTCAAAAGTTGTCCTCACCCTCTAGGGTTGGTTCTATTTATATTGTTATAGGGATGGCATGTGATCTTTTGCTAGCAAGATACGAAAATATCTTTCCTTTTCCAAGTAGATTTCGAGAAGTGAATCTTCGTCTGCCTGGCACGCCCTACCACACGGCCGTGGGTCAAGTCGTGCCTTCCTCTATGCATAATTTCACGTATCATCTTCCGTGTCCAGTGTGTAGCACGGCTCCACCCACGGCTAGATTTTCAACCGTGCCTTCCTCTGTGCATGATCTACAAGTTCTTCTCCTTGGCACGTCTAGCTTCCACCACGGCTCCAAGCATGGTTTCTCCCACGGCTGCCACCACGGCCGTGCCCTAAGCCGTGTCTCTCTCTGTTGAAAGTCCACATTTCCGCCTTTTCGTCCAGTGTGTAACACGGTTTGCGCCATGGCCATGCCTCAAACCGTGCTTCCGATACACGGCCGTATATTTCAACTGTGTATCTTCCTGTTGATTCAAAACCAAGTACACGGCCGTGTACTTCAATTACACGCCCATGTACTTCCCTCCGGCGGTGTAAATCCTTGTCTTGATCCAAGTTGTAGATGACTTCTCTAATTTACTTGAATTAGCATCCTTAACTCCATTTAACCTGATTTATCACCATAATAGAATTAAGTACCATTTCCTTATGAATTCTATAAAATCAATAGTAAATTAACACCATTTATGCTATAAGGATTGAGTATAAAATGGCTCTATCAGTCAGCCAATATTATCTATTGCTATGTCTACACACATACAGCATCGGAAACTAGCATCTCGTTTAAACATACCACCAAATCAAATAAATCCACATGTTTCTTTTAACCAAACCGAATGCCTTGTCTACACACATATTGCTATGTTTTCTTTCAAGAAAAAATACTGGGAAACACGACATCATGTAATACAATCATGTGAGACAAATTTTTAACCATCAAAATTTGGTACCGGTGTTGTAAGTTCCCTCAAATTCACAACTCGTTATGACCATTTATTTTCAATTGAGATTAATTTAATTGGTCCTTAACCCATGGCAATGGAAGTTCGATACCATACCTCAGTTGACGCCATTGCGAAGGAGTCACTACTATTGAACTCCGGCAATGTTATGTCCACAACTACCTTGCGACGGGCGGTGACTTCCACTCCGGTTAGCAGATCCACCACCAGTAGCAACCAACGGCTCCACCAACACATGATACATAACTCCACAACCAGCGACGATGATAAAGGCCAATGACGGTGGAGGTCGGCGACGACGGGGGCAAATCCACAACCGTAAGGATGAACGGAAGCAGCTACGACAGAGCCAGCAATGACCACAGCAAGGGATGATCGACTTCAATGACGACGGGGGCGAGGGATGACCGACAATGCGTGAAGATAAGGGCAGATCCATGATGGTAGGGATCGATGGAAGCAGCTTTGACAATGGATCCACCGGCAGATCAAGTACCACTCGACAACCACCGGCGATGATGGAGGTGAGCTACGTTCAACTTCAATGACGATGGGGGCAAGGGACAACCGAGAATGTGCGATGATGAGGGCAGATTGACACTTCCATTGATGTTTCCACTAGTAATAGGTTGATCAACGTTTAAATCAATGATTGACGGTAATTGGCGATGGGAGCAAAATAGTAGATCTGGCGAAATGTGCATCCACTACTTCTGATGTGTTTAAGGAAAAGGGACACCAAAATGCTATTACAAGGAATAGGGTAGGGAATGGTGATTCTTGATTTTATGTAATTGCTATTCTGTACGAATTGCTATTCCATGAAGTAAACAATATAATAGCTATTCCATATATAATAGACCTATAATGGAATAGCTATTACGTTCAAGTAAACGTGCTATTAAATTCATAAGTTAACCCTGCAATTATTATTATCATAATGCTTTATAAAAATCTTTTGTGTGTGTGTGTGTGTATTTTTTTTTTTTTTTTGGAACTTCATCATTCTTTTTTATGAATGTAGTCTTTTACTAAATTAATTTTCTTTTACCTTTTTATGTAAATATTTTTATTTTGACACCCATTATGGATGCATGTTTGCTAGTATATATAAAGGTAAAAATGGTGATTTTGTTATTATGTACGAGAATCAAACATGAATTCTAAATTAAATTTGTTCACCACAAATCAAGATATTAATAAATCAAATATGAAGGGGAGACTTTTGGTGAGTGGCACAAAATGATAAAATGCAAATAAAAATATATTGCTTTAAATATTCCCATCAACGATCTAAAGACCCCCTTTTATTTTATTACTGTAATTTATTTTTAATATCTAAGGAAAAATTAATATATGCAAGGAAAATTAACATGGAAATCCTTTATGTTTTTTGATAGAATGCCTCCATGTTACTTTTGATAACTTTTATTTTGTAGCATTATAGGCTCTACGTTTAATCAATATTCAATATGTGACAAATTGTTGTCCGGACCCGCACTTTTGTACGTATATAGAAAATTAGAACTTAATTAGAAGTGAAGGCTCACGTTGATGTTGTGTTCGATGAGGTCTATAATGATGGTTAAATGGAATATCGATATGGTCCAAAACTATAAGCGAAATTTATATTTAATCCATTAAGTTTTTATAATTTAATGGTATGAATATTGGTTTCTTAATAAGATAAATTAAATTTATTTTCCTCTCTTTAAATAGTTATATGATATAACACGTAGTTGAAAAAAGACGAAGAAGAAGAAGAAACCATTTGGTATCCTAATAAATTCATTAAGTTATTGTTGGATGGGGACCCCCAACTAAGTAACTACTCATTGCTTGTGCGTGGTTACTTAAGTTAGCAAGTGATAAACCTTGGATTAAGATTATAACTACAGTCATATACTCTGAAATGACATGGTAGTTAGGCACTTAGGCTACAAGGGTGGCTTACCAAGTAGCTGATGAGTGAGAACACGTTGGATAATAGTCTCTATAAATAGAGAAAAGTTATATCAAGAGTCATTCGAGATTATAAGTCTCAAGGGACGATACAACATAACTGGAATTTGATAAGTAAGGATCACATAACAATGCGCTCACTTAGATTAGGCTACTTAGATACATGTTTTTTCAGCAATGTGGAGTTCGAATACTCTTGTCAGCCCTTGATGTTTGCTGCAGTGGAATTAAACCCATTGTCCCTTATCATAATGTTTGGAATCATGAGTACTCTCGTACTAGATGTTTAATTAAGATAACTAACCGAATGAAGTGATTGACTGTTGTATTAGTTGTAGGCTCGTTTGACATGCATGTATGTATGTGTATTATTATGTACTAAAGCCCATATAACTTACGCCCCCTTTACCCCCTTTTTTTTCATGTGACAATTTTATTGATTCATTGTACAACTCATTGGGTTATGGATCCAAGGAGAAGATATGAGATGAGATCATGGATATAGATGATTGTTTTTATAACCGAGATCTATTATGTTCAAACTACGTTTTTATACTTTCAATTGTATTGAGACTTATTGGAAGTTACCTATGGTTTCATGGCCTGTTACTTATGGATTATATTTTTCGTGAGTCTTATATGACCTTCAAATGTTTTTAAAAATATAATGTTTTGCCAAAATGTTTTCAAATTTTAATGAACAATTTTGGGATTTTAAAACTGGTTTAGAAACCTACTTATTAATCATAGCCTTATGTATTTTACTTAAGTAGGGTATGTGGCAAACTATTAGTGCCACAGTAGTTTTGAAGTGTGACAAAGGCTATTGGAAATATTGTTGAGACTTGTTTAAAGTGTAGGGATATCACAAAGATGCTTACAATCACCGTTGATAACGCTAGTTATAATTATCTTTGCATTCAGTATTTGAAAAAATGATTTCAATCATGGAGAACACTCATGTTAAAGGGAGCATTTCTTTATATGAGATGTTGTGCCCATATCTTGAGTTTTTTGCGTGAATGAGGGGTTAAAAGATATAGATGATTTAATCTTTAGAATTTATTTAGCGGTTAGATATGTCAGGTCTTCTTTGTCTAGATTGGCTAGGTTTAAGAGTTGTGTGTAGAAAGAAAACATCGAAAGTAAGGCATTATTGAGTTTAGAAGTTGAAACTAGATGGAACTCAACTTATTTGATGTTGGGGTTGATTATTGAATTCTTGGAAATTAATGACGAGAAATATAAAGTAGAACTTGGGAAAGAAAAAATGAGGGGAGTTCCTTTAGAGG
Organism: Laguncularia racemosa; assembly: GCA_037954665.1. NCBI lineage: Eukaryota > Viridiplantae > Streptophyta > Magnoliopsida > Myrtales > Combretaceae > Laguncularia > Laguncularia racemosa. The sequence continues at coordinate 699,245 of JBBMOL010000166.1, forward strand.
AAGATTAGGCATATGCCCATGGTATTTTGCCATTCTTGAAGACTTTTTATGATGCTACATTAAGCATCTCTAGATCTCTTTTGTCACTTGCAATCAATTTGTTGAAGAAATATTGTGTATTAGGTACCAAATTAATGAGCAATGCAAATGCGATGATATGTCTATGATTATAATGGCCAAAAGATTTTTAAAAAAGCATGAGAAGTATTGGGGAAATATTAATAATATTAATGCATTATCTTTTGTCGCTACAATTATTGATACTCACTAGAAGCTTTTTTTATGTGAATTGGATGGTGAGACATGTCTATGATACTGAAAAGGCAAGTCAGTTAATGAATAAAATCCAATATGCCCTTTCAAGTTTGTATAATTATTATGGCTCTAAGTTTGAGCGTATAGAGGAGAGACCTAGTACAAATTTTCAAAGTTGTATGAACAAACCATGGAGATCTACTTTCTATCAAGAGATGGGAGGGGGAAAAGTGGTAAAAAAAAATGAGTTTCATAAGTATTTAAAAAAAGAGTGCGAAGATTTTGATAAGGATTTTGACATATTGGATTGATAGAAAAAATCCTCTTGTAGATATTTTATCCTTTCCTTAATGGTAAAAGACATTTTGGTAATTCCTTTGTGAACTATGGCTTTAGAAAATGCTTTTAACACTGGTGGTCAAGTTCTTAATGTTTTCAGAAGTTTTTTGACTCCATATATAGTGGAAGTTCTTATTTGCACACAAGATTCGCTTATAAAACCTACAATAGTATTATTTATTGAGGAAAATCTTAAAGCATTGGAATTATTTAACTTAGGTTTGAATTTTTTTGTTTAAGATGTAAAACTTTTAATATCATCCATATTTTTTTTTTCATATGTTTATTATGTTGTAATAGCAAGTGATTTCTTTAAATCTTTTTAGATGTGGAAGTTGCTAAAATAACGAATTCAATTATCACAAATAACACTCTTAATTGAAATGTCATTTTTATGAGTTTTTTAGGTTCTAGCTTGCTCAAGTTATTTAAACCAATACACAATTAACTTGTCTCTCTCTCTCTCTCTCTCTTTTCTTTTTTCTTTTTTTTTTTTGTAATTTCATGTTCAAATTTGAATTCATGCTTGGAGATTTACTAAGGCCATTTGTTTGTCTTTTGTGTTCTTTATTTGTTAGATTATTTGTCTCATGGGCAAAGTTGTTTACTAGAGCTTTTACATTGGTATATTAGTTTAAGTTTTATATTTCTTATCTTACTTTTTAGTTTCTATCGACATTTGCATCTCATCTCCTATAGACATGTATCATTTGGATGTTGAGTGGTGGAAATTTGAGTTATGAAGTATGAACAGGTTAATGTTTAAGTCTATAGAGAAATTTGTTTAAGTCTATGGAGAATATGTTTAAGTCCATGAAAATTTGAACAATGAAGTGTTTTTCTTCTCCAGGTTCATGTTCATGGAGAAATATGTTTAAGTCCATAGAGAGTTGTGTTTTACTATTTATCACATTTAAATAGGACTTTTATAACATTTCCATATTCATAGGTTCACGTTCATATATTTGCAAAAGCATTAATAATGCTTGTGTGAACATAGAAATGATAAACAATAAAACGCAACTCATCATTTTTTAATAGGACTTATATAGCATTTAATAACTAATTATCACATTTCAATAACATTCACAAGTTCATGTTATGTTACTACAAATAACATAAGCATTATGAAGCATGTTCACTTTTATATATTTATAGAAGCATTGAATTTTCAAATTTGTAGATAGTAAATTGATAATTTTAAATTTTGGATAATTAATTATAAAAATCAATAAAGTTCAAGTATTGAATGTAATATTTACCCTTTTATTTTGAAAAAATATTATTGAATAACGATTAAAACAAGAGGATCAAATAAAGCAAGTAGAGGACAAAAGAGATTTTTTTCATAGGCACAACATAAGTGGTATCAAAATTTATTTAAAGAGAGACTAAATTTGTAAACTTTTCTTTCTTAACCCCATATATAAGTGCATGTGTTTGTTTTGGAAACTTTCTCTTCTCACACAAAAATAAAATAATTCGGGGGCATTGTATCTTGGCTTGTTTTATTTTTGAGATTCACTTTCCTGAATCCTAATGCAAATCGAAATTAAAGAATGGGCATCCTGTTGTTGTTTAAACCATTATTGCTATTAGTGTCTCTGTGTTTCTGTCTGATTTGTGGCCTTGTGATCACTTTAGCTTCATCGCACTATTGTGAAGATAATCTAGTGACTAATCCTTCCAGATATTATCTTTGCAAAAGGGTTGAAGACAAAGACTTATGCTATGACCTCTTCTGCCAAAAGCTAAATGTGGAAAGACGATTTGCCGCTTTGTATTTAACTCTTTGCAGAGCCACTGTAATGAGGTCATACTCTATGATTTCGATGACCTAAATTTTTCTGCTACTTATGGTGAAATTCTAAACAATGTAAAAAAAATCTTTAGATGCTTATATTTCTCATAATACTGGCAAAGCCATATCCATATTCTAACCCTGTTAGGCGTGTAAATAAGCTTATAAATAACCTTTATTTCTATTTGTAATTATTTGGGTTTTGCATATATTCTGTTATCTTGTTTCCTAATTTCTTACTTTTGCCTTTTACAATTGAATCTCTTCCTACAAGGTATCAGAGCTGAAAGGACTTAAGGTTTCTTAAGCCGCTGCTATCCACATATTTTTCCGCCAATCCTCATCACCCCTCTTATGTTCCTATGGCTTCCCAAGAGTCCCTACTCACCTTGAAGTCCATTAATGTAGAACTCAATAGTCCAAATTACATCTACTGGGCCAAGTCTATGACCTCGGTTCTTAAGGGTATGGCACTTTGGAAAATTGTTACAAGAGCCTCACCTAATCCCTCAACGTAACCTAATGCATCCGATTATGACATTGAACTATGGGAGCGCAAAAATTACTTTGTTATCCCTCTCATTCGTATGAACTGTTCGAAGGCAATTGCTATGTCTATTGCAGATTTAGATTCTGCCAAAGACGTTTGGGATATACTCAAATTGACTTATTTGTAAAAAAATCTTGCTCATTGATTTCAATTGGAATCAAAGATTCGTCAAGTTCATCAACAATTGATGTGGTTTAAACCATTATTATTGCTATTAGCGCTTTTATGTTTGTGTTTGACTTGTGGCCTTATGATCACTTCAGCTTCGTCACACTAGTATGAAGATAACATAGTAGATAATTCTTTGAAGATTATGTTTGTGCCACAGTTGAAGGCAAAGACTTGTGCTATGACCTCTTCTGCCAATTTGATCCTGACAAGGCAGAGGGAGAGACGCTTGCTTGGCCGCCCTTTATTTGACTATTTATGGACCCACTATAATGAGGTGGTACTCTACAAGCAATAGTAGTGACCTCAATCTTTCTGCTACTTGATGGTGAAATCTAAAGCAATGTCGAAAAATCTTTAAATGACTATATTTCCCATTATGCTGGCAGAACCATATCTATAATGGAATCCAACTACAATCTTTGCAATCAACTCCCCAACTATGATAATCCTAAACTTGTCATGATAAATCGGAAAATTAGGGCTTATATTGAAATTATTATTGAGTGCATCAAGCTCACTTATAGAAGTGATGTTAATGGTTTTCCTCCTAAATACTAACCTTTTGCTCTCTCTGTCTTTGTGACTTTTTCCTTCTTTTTTTACTCTCCATTTTCAATTGAGGACTAACATTATAATGACGTTATGTCATATATCCTTAATGTTAAGAGTATACATTAAGATTTTTGGCTCCTGATGTTAGCTCTATATATGCATGTAAACTCCTCAACAACCTTTTTTTCTTTTTTTTCTTTTATTAAACTTTAACTGTGAAAAACCCTAAGAACACACACACAATTGCTCTCTCTAGCAATCTACCATAGGTAAGGTTTACAGATCTTTGGCCGGTACAAGTAAAGGGAGACTATATACATTGTTGTATTATATGATTGATTTCATGCATTCATTTAATGAGTAATAACTTACTTATATTGGGTGTATACATAATATGAGAGAGGAATTTCATTGAGTTGTGGTTTGTTTACTCCCCCAACATCTTTCTTGCAAGACACTCAAAAGCGCTTAGGATGGACTAAGATTTGTGCGAAGAGTATTTCTTTTATTCAGAATCTTATAAGATGGGTTTAGTTTTAGGGTTAAATTTGTGAGATAGGAGGTATAAATTCTACTTAATTGTTAAAAATCAAATTGTAATTTTTCTTGAATCTTACTTAAGGAATGGGAAAAAAAAAATCGGTTTCCCCAATCTTATTATTTGGTGGGGATACTGATTCTCCACAATTATGAAGGCTATTCATATTTTGGAATAATTATTTATATTTTCTTACTCAGTTACCTTTAAATGTTTTATATGAGTATAAATAAATAAAATTCCATGTACTCTAATTATCATATAGTAGATACACACACGAAGTGATAACTTATAAAAATTGCTACTACCAGACCCTACTCCGGGTGGACACTAGGCTTGGGTCAAGGTTTAGAGAAGGGCTTAGATTGTCAAGGTACCAATTGTTGAGTATGCTTGGTTGGGTTGCTGGAGGACTTTCAGGTTCTTGTACTATGTAGGGCTTTTGGACTTGTTCAAGTCGAATGGGCTTTTCTGGTTTTCGAGTCAAAACAGGTTTTAAAGAGGCAGAGTTTGTGAAGCAAACTTACTAGTTTCTTTGGAAATTTGGGCATCAGTGTGCTGACCTGGCTTATTATTGTCCACCTCTGATTCACTTGTATCACCTTCCCATGTGGATGTTGACTCACTCACCTTATCTTGCGTAGCAATATCTTTTACCAGGTTGTAGAGGAGGGAATTTGTTTTTTACAGCAAATCATTCAAAACTTGCTCTTTAATCTTCCTTTCATTTCTCGCCCTTGCTGTGTGTTGGCACATTTTGAGGAAGATTCAATGATTTCCTTACCGAGATTCTCGTCATTCTTTATCATAAAACTTTGCTTTCACTTGCACTTTTTGTGCAGACTTCCCCTTTTCATGTGATCGGACCACCGGAGCAGTTGTTGGAGCAAAACGAGCAATTTCCTCTTTCCCATTCATCCGTGGAATTCTTGGGGCCGCTTTCACTCTTATGCTATCATCCAGATCTCTTGACACAAATTTTGGATTTGACTTTAATTTACAAACATTCTCCATGTGGCCAATAATCCCACAAGCATTACAAAAATCAGCCAGCCTTTCGTATTTTATCAAAGTCCAAATCTTCTCTGAATCAGAAACTTCAATCCAAATTCCTTTTGAGACTGGTTTATTAAAAGGAAAGCTAACCATTACACGTAAAAGATCCCGCATACACTTTTGCGGATCCTCAATTTCCTTTACTGTACCCAACTTTGCCTCGATACAATACGTATTGCTTGGAGAAAGAATCTTCAATGGTAATCCATGCAATTGAATCCAGTATTCAAGTAGATCAAACTCGGCCTCCTCTATTCTTTTGTTATGATCCCACAGTCTTACTAAAAAGGGATATTCCTTCACGGACCAAAGAGCCTGTTCCACTATCTTCCACAAAACTTCGTCATTCTTGGACTTGACAATAAAAAGATTTCCTTGTGATTGTCTAATCTCCAAATCTTCACCATAATCTCTTGAGAATATTGATGACTGCTATCCTTGAGCTAGTTTATCAGCCAACACCTTTCCCACCAGATGATTTTTGGAACTATGGGCTTCAGTCTCCAATTCGTTGATATTAACCTCTAATTCCTCCCTAAGCACTGCTCCATTATCAACTCCTTTGTGCCAGCGTCACTGGAGAATCTGAAAATAGATACAAATCAGATCAATGGCGTGAAAGCATAAAAAAAAAAAAAAAAGACCTACGAAAACTTAGGAGACGACCGAATCAAAGATACTAATAGAAAGAGACTAAGACAATTAAAAAACACAACCTGATGACAAGATAGGGAGTGAAAAGGTAATAACGAAGACAACACAAAAGCTTCTGAACCAAAAAACACTAAACGAAACCCTATAACATGACCCTATAAACATAAGAATAAAGGAAAGATAAGCCAATAGGATTATAAAGATTTAGATAAGGAAACAAATCAGCCCAAGATAATGCATAATCCCTAAGGGAAGTCTCACTACAAGAAGATTTTCTCTCCCTAAGAATAAGAGAGAGAGCTATGTTGTTTGTTGATTCAGTAGAGAAATCAGTGAACTTATAAAACATCAAGAACGTATGGGATATGGGGGTATCAATACTATTCAGCGTTATCACTCCAATACTCAAATTAGAATATTGAAACTAGGAGATAGCAGAAAGAATAGATAAGAGATCAAAAGGTTTCGATCCCTTTACCAGTAAAAACCTTTGAATATTTATAGATAGTGCCAATGTGTGGTTACTCTTGGAAAATATAGGGCACATCCATGGTTACGCGTTCGAAGTGTTCAAGTAATGGGAGAGTGGGTGACTTGATCTTCAAAGAGTCCTATCTCCAGTTGACCAAATCAAGGGGTAGTGAGTAGGATGGTCGAGATTTTACTTAAGCTCACAACCAAGCTTCCTATGGAAGATATAAGCTTGGATCGAACCTTAGCCCATAGCCAAAACAGCCATCAACATTTGTTCCCCCCACTCACTTTGCTACCTAGCCACCAAAGAAAGTATATACCAAACAAGCCATTAAGATATCTGTGTGTGGGCATACGAGCCGACCTAGTGGTCCTACTTATGGTCTTGAGTTGCAAACCAAAGTGGGCATATTATTTGAGTTGTTTCAAGGATATTGATGGTTTTCGGTGAAACTGTTGTGCCATGCATAGTGGTGAGAACTATTAATCGTGGAGTCGGACTGAAGAGGTGTGACCTCCAAGATCATAAAACCAAAGATGACCTCCACAAGGTGTACTAATGACCTCTACGCTGGAATGAAGAAGTATGATCCATTTTAAGAGGGCGAAATAATGGGGAGATTGTCTAGGCTTCCATCGATTAGCTTCTTGAACAAGTTTCAATTTAAATTGCCTTCATGCACGTGCATTTAAGCACATTGAATGCCAAAAAAACACGTATCAAGCGTTGAATGATTGATTCTAATATTGCGGTTACACGTAGATGCATCTTGGTCATTCGTTTCAGCTTGGCACCATGTTTCAAGATCTCCTCGCTCTAGGTCTTTTTAGCAGGATGTCGTTTTGATATCCACTTACATTGGTGTTCATGCTTGACTATAAATATCCAAATTGGAGAGAGAGAGATCTACCTTTGCTTCATTTTATTTGAAGTGCATTACCTTCTTCGATTCACACTAAAGTTCTTTAATTGTCTCTAATCTGTTTCTCTGTTTTCTTAAACCCTCATTTCCTCTTTAGGTATGTTAAAAATCAGATTAAATTCATCCCACATCATCACACATGTACAATAATTATTTTTTAGGTGTGATGCTTATTTTATGTAGTTATTTATTTATCTTATACTTGTAGGGTTTCTATCACCATCAATAGCAACTCTGTTTTCTTCATTTGTCTTACTAGGAAGGACTACCCTAAAACACAAATGGGTATGCACTATATGGTACTCTGAAAGTTTGATTTTATCTTGATAGTAATTATCTTTTTTATGATTATATAATTTCATTTTATTCAAATTAATAACTTTCCAAAGTTTGCATACCCCATTTATTTTATATACATGAAAATATGCACAAAGGTTGTTATATTGCACCAAGTCATTTCATTCTTTATTTTCAACAGTTGAAATCCCTCAATTTGATTTTTTTTTTTTTTTTATAAAATGGACAACTTTATTCATGGAGGGGATTGGCTTGACAATATATAATGGTATTAACCATAGGAAATGCATGGATCTTCATTTCTATCTACTTGGTTGTTGATCTAAAGGAGCAATGTGTCCAAATCAACCATCATGTAGTTGATAATGTGCAAGTGCTATGGTAAGTATGTATGAATTTTGGAGTTTGAGGTATATATATAAATATATACAATTGCATAAAATCACTAATAGGTTAACTAGACAAATTTATGTTTACTTAATTTAGCAGGATAAAACTAATCATTTTTCCCACATCGTTCCATGGTTTTGAGGCTATGGACATCCTTGTTAGACTTTTCATTTCCCTTATCTTGATTGGGTGAATTACATGGATATTCCTTGAAATTTTTCAAAATTGCATGAACCCTTACTTTTTTAAAAGCCAACATCTAGACTTCCTAAAACAGTTGTGGAACCCATTTTGTTTATATGTTGATTGTTTATGAAGATTTTTTTACTAACGTAGCCAATTAAATTAGTTTATTTAATTGACAAATGTTAGAAAAAAAATACTAAAAGAAAATTTAGTGTATTTAATGACAATTAATTGTCATTATTTTTGCTAATACCTTAATTGACATTAATCATCATTTGTGAGGAAGTGTTGGTATTAGTATTGACAACTGATGACTAATTATAACCATACAAAACCAGTCTAAGATAATAATAAAGTTGTTGCTGTTGCTACTATGATGGTGGGAACACCTAGTGCGATTGTCAGCACGGTGTTAGTTGATGTATATTCCTCAGACACCGTCATTGCTTTTTCTTTGGGAAAAGCTAAGATAAAATGTAAGAGCAATCTATGTTGTTGCAGACCACAATGGGAAAGAGAAAATGAGAGTTAAGGTTTCCTTATAATGTAGTGGGCAAATCGGCATCTAATATGACAATATTTGCTGCATAAAAGCTTATGCGGTATTACACATGACAATATCTTCCCACTTAGCTTTAAATTATTAGGATTTAAATAGATTGCTATCTAATTTTTAGGATACCATATATTTTAGTTTCTTTTTCTTTTTTTTATTATTTTCTTTATGTATTGAATAGGAGACCTTATTAAAGCCTATGAATAGGTAGAGTTTGATATTATTAGACATTGAATAGATAATATAAATTAGTTTTTTTTTTAAATTGGTGTGATATCATTTTTTTTTTCTCTTTTGGTGGTATAAGGCCATCATAAATCATAAATCATAATGTAGTGTGAGGTCATATAAATCAAAGGTGATGTGATGCTACAAGATATATATTTTTCTAACTTTATTGTCCTTTATAGAAAATACAAAAAAAATTGTATTTTATTTGCATTGATATTCTTTGCATATCCTAATAATTATTGCTTATATTACTCATATGTTTTGAGTGGTTGAATAAGGTTAGGATTTCCAAGAAAAGGAGAGCAAATTCATGTTTTGAGAAATGAGTATTGTTCTAGTGTACTCATTGTGACAAATTCATTAACTTTTACATAGCATTTGATGGTCAACGAAACTTATGAAGTGCTTAGACAAAACCTAGATAAGTGTACGGTTTCTTCACAAATATCATTACCAGTATAAATAATTTTAGGTCTATTGGTAGTCATTTCTAATTGGGCCTTCAACCCACAAAAACTCCCACTTTGCCTTGGCTTTAAGAGCTCCTAGCCTAACCTATGACCTACAGGAGGTAAATAGGTTGCCAAAGAGCCATGTCTCCTGATAAGATGATTGCAAAGCTATGATTGGTCCCACCATTGAAAGAGCCCACTAGATATCAAGTTCACTCAAGGGTATTTGAGCCTATAGACTCAAGGGCATGAATGAAACTCAATTAGTTACCTATCCCTTGAGAGCCCATATAAGCCAAAGACCCTCATTAAGATATATATATATATATATTTGTTTGGGGGGAGATGGAGTAGAGGGATGCTTGGAAACCACTAAAGTCAAGATAAATCCCCTTTGAACTCATACACTCTCTCTCTTTTGAATGTTGTCACCATGATCTATCTATGCCCCTATACATATTTGATTTAAGTATCAAAACAGTCATACTAGAGTCCTCTCCAATGCCTTCCTGATAGCTCACATGTGTTCATCCTTTTAAACCCATTTACCCTTGAGGTCCAATTACCACAAGAGAACTAGATCGAACCTACAAGGAGTAAAGATCATGCATCAACAAAGTTTATTTAAAATATTGTTTGTATCTTGAAAACACGATTTCAAATTGTATACTATTATAAATACTTTTATTACAGCTATACTTTTGGAATATTTAAATATATATATTTATATTCTTTTTCCACCCGTGGATACACTAAAAAAGAATGTTTTCTGTACTGATGAAAAAGCCGAAGGGCATCCACAAGGTCAAGCTCAGGTGTAAACGAGGCTTGTTTTAAGCCCATTTCAAATATTACCTAAAAATTATTTGCAGCCCCAAATTACCAATCAACCCCATTTGATGCTTCATTGAGTATTTATATAGGCCTGACGGACATGTCTTATCGGCTTCGCTTGTCTCGTTGCTAGTTGTTCCCAACAGTTGACTAGACAACATATGGGTATGGGCCCTCATCCTTCAAGGCAACATACGGCCCTTGTCGTTGAGATTGAGCAATATTCCATATGCATTGCCTAAAAAGAAATTTCTTACAGGTATAAGCTGCACTTTGGGTCGACAACCATGTTCATTTTTTTTTTTTGTTAAATTCTTTACGAGAGAGAGTGAGTGATTTGAGTATGTAACTATCCTATAAGGTACAATATTCATAGGAATTAGGATATATAAGACTTTGGTATTAATTTTGAATACATGTGAATTAAACTATTACTTCTAATGTATCAAATGTCCCAACAAGTGTCCAGGTCTACATTTTTTACGTCAACCCGTAATTTCTAAAATTTATTAGTGGTTTAATCCTTCATTTTAAAAATGTATTGTTAGAAACTATAAAGTATGGGATAATGGGATAACCTGCTCCTTTTTTTATAACAAGGAAAAAAGTTTCATATTGATAATTTTATGGATGTAATGTGTTTCCCACCCAATAGGGCAATATGATTTAATCTGATTACTATTAGAATGTTTGAGACTACAAGATATCGTGCGGGTAAAAATTGAATTTTGGGCTCTATACGCAATAATAATTTGATTTAATTCAAGTTAAGGTGAGAGAGCCCATAAAGTTTAGTCCATAAATAATGTTAATGTATCGCTCAGTGGTAGGGTTTTCAAACGTGTATAAGCTAAAAATGTTTTTTCTTAATGATTATAATGAAAGAAGGAATTTAGATTCACTGAAATATCAACGTTCGTACCATTACTATTTAAAAGCCTTAGCATAAGCTAATTATATTGGGAGAGATATTTTATATGACATGTGAAAGTGTGATGGCCATGGATTGTCCATTTGTCTTAGGAATAGCAAGGCTTTATGTATAAAATTTAAAAAACTTTTATTATTTATATTTTTCATAATTTATAAATTTTCTTGTTGCTACTTCTATTTTTTAGTTAGCAATACCTTTTAGACATTGACAAATCTTTTCTTTGAGCTGTGTGTCCAGGTAACATGCTTCTATGTAAAGGATCATACTTGAAGAATAGTTACAATCTCTGCATGAATATAAGATGGTAAAACACTTCCGACTTTTTATGTAGGATGTTGTTTTCACATACCTTGAAGTGACACACATTTTACATAAATGTGGAAGGAACAACAATAATAGTCTTACAGAATAATAAAACTATAATATATCATTTTATGCTTGTGCAATTAAAGAATAAGTCCCCACACATCATATTTAAAAAAAAAAAAAAAAAAAGAATTCACTATCATATATTGATAAATGCTAATTATGGTAAACTTCTTAGGAAACTATTATTTTAGTTAGTTATATACTTGAATCAAAATCCGTGAAATCCTATCCTAAGCATATATCATGTTGAAACCAAAAAATAAAAAAGAGAAAAGATCCCTTGGCATATTCGATATATTTAGACACATACGCAGGTGTATTGCCCTAGAAAAACCATACATAATCTTTGGACCACCCATGTTACAATTAAATAAACAGAGTAAATTTATATACACCAAGAGGTTAAAGGTGAGGGAAATCAATCAATCCGAGAATGTAAACATGTATCTTCTATCCGGTTCACACCCGTTGTCGTCGGATCTAGGACACCTGAAAGATCAATCTGGAAGAAGTACGAAGAGCCTCCTTTTAAATAAACACCGGAGAATCCACATCTAATCGACACAGCAGCACACTGTACACACTCCACGTGTTCCATAAAATCATCTCAAGATTATCACTTAACCATTTGCTTCACCAAACAAAACTTAAACTATAGTGCCCCCCATGTGCTTGTGAACACAAAAGCTGAGAAGGGGAGGTGAAGAAGAGTGAGAATAGACATTTTTGCACAAGGGATAATGGAAAAAAATAAAGGATATTTTCCTAGACAACTTCAAAAAGGACGGCCTAGCTTGGAATACATACAAACATGGGTTTCGATCTTAAGAAATAGGAAAATAATAATAATTGGAATGAAAGGTCTGTGGAATGCCACATACCAACTTTGTCTGACCATTTCAGAACTCGTACATTTTATGGGGTTGTTCTTTATAACCTATTAAAATAAGGGTTTGATACAGATTTTCCATCGGGAGTCAGAATCTTTTATTTTATTTAAACCCTAAACGATACTTAAACCTAGCTGTTGAACAGATTTTTTGCTTTCAATTATGGGGGAATAATCCTGCTTTGTGGTCGTGTTAAGTGTTCTGTTTCGTGTATTTTATTGACATAATAATACACTTTCCAGTACATGGACATGGGACTTTAACAATCACTTTAATGAAAGTGCTGTGCAGGGTATATCTGTCTCTGTCTGTCTTTCATTTCAGTAGCTTCCGTATTGCAGAAAATTTATCAAAAGTAGTCTGTCCATGGATGCCATTTTCTCTGGGCTACCTCTTCCTTCTTTCCGCTTTTAACACTCTATCCAAACTTTATTCCAAACAAGCTTCGAAATTATACAAACATAAAAATAGTGTCACGAGTGTAGGTATGTAAACTAACTTAATAATATATTTATTTACAAAACTTAAGTTATTATATTAAAATCATGCCAAGTTTGACACGTAAATACAACACCCACGGTCACCCATATTCATCGAATTATTATATATATATATATCCTAGATACTAAGTTAACTGTTTTAGGGCTAATATTATTCAAATGAAGTAAGAGACTTTGCATCAATCTGAAGGCAAAACATGAGATGGAAACAAATAAAGCACACATCGTTCAAGTTCAAGAACACTTGACTCTTCATATCTTGTAGTAACTTAGAAAAATATAACTCTAATTATCTCATTGGACACCCTATCGGACGAACATAGTCTTCGATATATGGCTAAGCAAGCTTCCCAAAAAAAAAAACAACTACACATCCCCAATTATGTAAAAGTGAAACTTTCCAAAAATATAAAATGTTTTTCATTTTTTAGATAGCTATTCTAATATTACTCGTTAAAATAATTTCTTCTAACTAAGTATATATATATATATATCAAGATATGCTAAAAGATCAAACAAATCCTCTTAATACTTAAGAACTTATTCTTTGTAATTAAAAAAAAAAAAAACGAAGGCTCCCTCTTGATTGAAAAAAAAAAACCTATTAAGTATTTAATTTGACTATCTTGTACCAATTAGTTACAACGTGGATTAGGAAGATGACCTTCTCCCATCATCCGGTAAATTCAAATGCTACACGCATTCGGATTTTGTTATCATCGAAACACAAAGTCCACCATGAATTACGATCTAATTGGCTAATGGGTGATTGTGGCGCATGGTATAGCGTGCTAATCCTTGAATATGAAGTTAAGGAACACCCTTAAGTCGCGACACACCTAGGTAATGCCCAAAATTAAGGCGTATTTCAAGGGTTTGTTGAAATCTAAGTTAATTAAAAAAAAGGTGAAGAGGCCATGCGCAAGGTGGACATTGATTGGTGAGGAAAGGGGAAAAAAGGAGCACACCTTTAGAGGTGCTAGCTAGCTTTTTGTTTAATTTAATTAATTAGATGTAAGAGAAAAAAGAGAAAGTGAGAGAGTAGACATATAGTAGGATGGAAGGAGGGAAACATGGAAGGTAACTGTATGTGGCATATACCATGCAAACAAAATTCGACATTAATCGGCTCGTTCACAATCTAGAGATACACGCATCCCGATCCATCCCGTAATATAAGCTTTTTGTTAAAACATATTTGTTGGGATAATAGCCACCGAGCTATATCGTCGAATGAAGCACCACGACAGTGGATATTCTTTTCTTTGCTAGATGAATATTTTTAGAGTCGCATAAGACAATTTTACCATTTTCTTGCTCTTGTAATACTATGATAAAAATATTTCATTGTCAATGCTAATGCTTACGTGCATGTAAAAGATATTGAGTTTAATATGAAAAGTACCCTTATCCCCTCGTTGATTGTAATATGCATGCTATTAAAACAAAAAACTCTTCTAATTGAAATAATTATGGACCAGCTATTGTGACATTTGAAATAATTAGCTTATGATGTCCGAAAATGTAAGACCAACATTAGAGATCAAGAAAAAGCACTTGCAATTTGACTTCAAATGTTTGATCAACCAAATGTTATAGTAGTCTCCCCATTTTTTTATTAAAGAAATTGAAAATTAGAAAACAATCAAACATTGGCGAGTCAAAATAAATATGTAGGTATAATTTCTTCAAAATTGTTACCGAATTTACTATATAAGGAAGAGAGACCAATGCATGAATACCATAGGTTATACCAGGGCAAAATAAGAAACCTTACCTTTTTCAAAATTTTAGAATTTACAACTATTGGCTGGTATATGCCACGTTGGGGGGCAGCTCTAGGCTGACAAGCATTTAATTTCCCTTGACATTTTTGGATTCTTGGGAGCAAATCCTGGAAACAGAAGATTATGATTATTGTTGTCCAACATTTAACATATGTCCCTTCCTATCCTTCTCCCTTCAACTTGTTCTTTTGTAACTTACCTGGATGGGCCTTAGGCTTAGAGGCTCATTGGAGAGAAACGAACTTGTGATTTTTGTTTTATCCTTTATGTCAAAAAATCATTAATAATTCATATACAAAATGAAAGTATTTAAATTGTAATGTAATATCACATTTAAATATAAATTATAGCAAATTGAGACTGATGTATTTCAATGAAAATACAAAATAATAGTAAATACATGCTCTAAGGTTGGTACAAGTTCACACCATGTACCTTAACTTGTAACTATAAGTTTAAAGAAACCTAGAATCAGAACCTATGTAGCTTGTGACATTTGAGACCAACTTTAAAACCTGTTCGACCATAAAGTCCAACAAAGTCCCTAGGTCTCCGCAATCCTCAGCCACAGGTTGTACAAAATGTGGGAAAGCATGAAAAAATTACTATTTCTTTTGAAGAAAAAAAATGCAAAAAACTTTAAATTTTAACCTTTGTGTGGATGCATCATAAAAATATAAAATGTACTTAAGCACTCTCTAAATCCCTATGACTTGGCAAGTCACCCATGAATATTGTAAATAACTTTATCAAACTTTAACATCAACGCAGATGCATCTCTTGAACTTATAATGTATTACTTTAACATCCACTAAATTTTGACCTTATTAACATAAAAGGCAAGTGTAACTAATGCTATGAATTTATAAAAATTTAGGGGGTATTAAAATACATTTTATAAATTAAGAGGAAATATTGTACTGAAGTCAAAGTTTAAGGAATTATTTATAATTTCTTTTTTCTTTTATAATGTATCAACATGTTCAAAATGAGTAGATAAAAGAAAAAAAAAATTGCATCTTCAATCGGCCTAAAGAAAAATAACATGTTTGATGTAAACTGCCACAAGCAATTGTGCAACCTATATTACAGCAGAGATGATAAAAATCAGAATTTTTATGATGAGTGTAACACTGAATAATGTGGCACGACTTTTGGGTTATTTATTTATTTATTTTTGTGTATAGAAACAAAAGTAATGGAAATAAGCTTTTCTTTATCTTCTTTTTTTCCGTCTACCCCGTGTGTGTTTCTTTCATTATAAATGATTAAAATGCTGTGGTCATCATTTCATACAGCTACAACTATTTAAATCACGAGGGTATACATATCAGCCCATAACCTTACCTAATTATTGTATCTAAAATGCCTGCTATGTTAATTCATATCTCGCAACTGTTTACCAAATTAATGCTCTGATTTATACCTACAACAAACACACACTCGTGATTTTTCACTGACACCCAGAGGAAAATATTTATTTAATAAATTACCCAAATATTTAAAAAGACAGATTATGGAAGAATATGATGAAGGAATATGCTATTAATGTATATTTGTTTAATTACTTCTTCGCAGTGTTTTGTTAGCATCTATCAATTCCTTTTAAATGACTAATCTATATTCACAGCCTAATTAAGTGGCAATGCAATAATTAACATGATGATGGTGATGATTTGATCGTAATCCGATTGGCTTAGAGGCTACTAAGTGGTTTATGTCTGCTAGATTTGTTCGATTTCTAGAAACCCTACTTCAAGCACTGGACCACTCTATAATCAATGTTTTTCCAATACAAAAGATGAGAGGGCAACTTTAGTAGACGCTTCGTGGAGAATTCTCGGACACATGTTCCAAAAGACGGTAGAACAAGTATATATATATTATATAATATTAGTGCTTAAAGAGCTCATACTTAAGATTTTGGTAAACATTTTAAAGGAAATAAAATGCTAGTTAGTCATCATCTGCGGACGAATCTAAATCACTGTTAGTATATAATATTTTTATTGCGACAGTAAGGAGCTCGCTGTAAAAGGTTGAGACAGCAATAATAATTCTTTTACAGCCAAATCCCTTATGACGATGAGCAAACTCGATCGGTACAATAACTCTATTGCAGTGACTTTTAGATCTTATATTTTGCTTGATAGAATGAATTAATATTTTTAAGTGTATCTGTGTGGAAGAATCTAATCTCCAATAGCTGTTAGTCATGTAATTAAGAGTTGGAAGAAGGGAAACAAGGCTGGCTACTGTCGGGATAAGCATGGCAGCCATTATTTAAAGCTATGCTTGATTTATTAATTATCTAGTCAAAAGGAAAAACTTTAGGTAGATTATCGAAAAGAAAAGAAAAAAAAAAAAACCCAACATTATTAAAATATATAGATACATATAGATATATGCATGTATGTATATTGTATATTATGAAGGAATCCATCCCACGCCATGCGCATCATCTTCAAGACAACTTTTAGTCCTTTTTTTGGCTAATTTAATTGATCCCTAGAGAGTAGGACACCAAATTAACTTAAAACTGCCAGCTTAGGAGAATCTCTCTCTCTCTCTCTCTTTAATCTTCTTTCAGCTTCTCTCTGTCTTTCACTCTTTCATCCTTATCCTATCTTACCACCTTTGTCTATACTTATTGTCGTGGTTAACCGTAGTAAACCAAAAGCAGCCTCTCAGACTTATCTCTTCTAACTTTTTATAACAACAACTTGAATTAGAAAAGATCAGCAATATCTATACGAAATCCTTTTGCTCGGTGAATCGAATGTATATGTACGTAGACAATGCAATATGTTTGATTGATCCCATGGAATAATTCCATACCTTGTTAGAGTAAAAATACTTTCTTAACTTAAATAATTGTGCACTTACCATACCTATACTGTTTTAAAATAATAGACTTAGACCCACATAGCTTATCCACAAAGTAACTTTTGGCAGGGTTGGAGATTAAGTAATGTCAAAAGCTGCACTTGGACTTGTTGTACTTTTTTATTTTTTGAGTTTTAAACTTAAAGTTTAGTGGTTAAATATTATGTTTAATCAAACATTGTTTGTCAAAATTTATAAATAAATTAAAGTTTGGAGTTAATAAATGGTATAATTAAAGTATGGTAACATAAAGGATGAACCAGTGAGACAATGAGTTTTGCAAGTAAAATTTCAATTGACTTTAAATTTATTAATATCTAAAATTAAAAGAAAAAGAAAATTCAAAATGCAAGTTGCGGTTTTTGACATTGTTACATCTGTGAGATTTAAAGAGGTATTTAGGAAAAGTACGAGGTGAAGTTGCAAGAGAGTGGAAATCGAAGACAATAGAAAGGTGTTTTCAGGAATTCTCGTTCTATGTCATCCCTTAAATCTGAAAAATTGTAAGTGATATCATATAAATTTACCAACACTAACATTGAAGACGATAAGGAAATCTTGTTCTATGCCATCCCTTAAACCTAAAAAACTTGTGAACGATATCATGGTCAATTAATTAACCTTTGAATATTTTTACTTTCTCAATATAAAGTCTCTAATCGTTATATAAGTGAAAAATTGAAAAAAAAATATATTATTAAAGATTTTTTTATGCATAGTAATGTAAAATTGAAGAGGATACAGATGAGATCACCATTTTTTATGCAATTAACTTGGTCCTAAACCTAGTCCAACGGAAGAAAAATTCCTTAAATATCTATCGGGTTCATATATATATATACAGTTCTTATGTAACCTACCAAAAATAAACTAGGGAAGTAATTTTAACATATAGGAAGTTCTCACATACATTGGGCAGAGAAAAGAAAAATGAAACAAAAAAAAAAATACAAAATAACATTATATAATTCTAGATAAGATGGCTTATTATCTGTACAAATTTCTTCGTGTAGCAAATATGTCTTGCACTCAAACTCATCTCGGGTGTTCAAACTGCGGAATTCCTACCATACTATGGGATTTGCTGGACGCTTGCTTCCAAGATTTTGGCCTAATAAGTGATGGTCGTCTGATTTCATTAAATAAGTTAATTGTTTATTACAAGCCAACGATTGAAAATGAAATCGAACACTTGAAGAAATAACAAGCAATATTATACAGTAAATAGGGGAGAAAAAAAGAAAGAAAGATGGAGTTATATATCCTCTTAAAAAGACTTTGTTAGTCGTAAAATAAAACATAGTTAATGTAGTTTAATCGGGGTTAAGAGTTTTTTTGTGAATTTTTGTCGGTAAACGTGTTCCAGAGAATAGAATCGAAGGTACAGAACAAAAATATCTTAGGATGGAAAGACCTTCGGTTCGGGGTTTGGCTTAAAAGAAAAAGTTGAAAAAGGCATGCATGCATCATCATATCCATATATCCCCCCAACCCACAAAAGAACAAGCATCAAACTCAATCGATGCTTGCTTTGACACTTCTTGACATATCCCCATCACCCTTCAACCCAAAACAATCAAGTGCAACAATGAGGGTCCAATTTGAGTTGACCCAATCGTTCCACGTGTCTTACCAAGTGCTACTGCCCTCTCGCCATTCCCCTTTACACAATGAACTTCCATTGTCATCCATCTTCTTAACCAGTAATGTTGGAGTACTAATTAAAAAATCTAAAAGAAAATATTTTGATGATATTAGAAATAATTAAATACTTAATGATAGAGCACCGCATCATTATGTAATTATCTTCTTCTTTTTTCTTTTTTTCTTTTTTTACATTTAATAAATTTTTCAGAGACACCGTGTAGATTTTTCTATTTTTATTTTAATTTAGTATACATGAAATGAAGTTGGGTAGTGTCAACGTCTGCGCTTCTGTCTCTCTCTCTCTCTTTGCGCTGTGTTGTTCGGCAACGTCGTCCGCAATTTTCCCCTTGACATGCCAATGCCACGACTTGCGACAATAATTCCCACACACGTAATGTCAGTCAGTTGCAACTTGCAACCATGTCATTGGGGTCGCTTTCATTGATGTGAACCCTAACCAACCCTCCTTTCAGATAATGTAGGGAGCCCAAAAAATAAATAAATAAATTACAAGGAAACGTCAACGGGATGAGACCAAAAAAAAAAAAAGATGGGCAGATAGATGAAATTTTTTTAAAAGGAAAAAAGGAAACGATTAATTCATTTGATTAAATGATGCCGGTTCTATGATTTGCAATAACCATATAAAATGACTATCCGGAAAACAGAGTTGTATTTTTTTTTTACAAATACATTCCATTGATCTCTTATGAGAAACTAGTTATATCAATAAAACATTTTTATTTCAAATAAAACGAAATGGTTGCATTAAAAAATGATGAGATGTTGCTGGATGTTCATATGTTCTAGTTACATCAAAAGAGTATTCTTGATAAACAATGATTGAGATAAGACTCAATAAAAAATACTATTTAACATGAAAAACAATGTCGATGTGGGAAAGAATGAGAAGATAACCTCATAACCAAGCTCATATAATGGTAATTTTTGCTGTTATGCCCATGTGAAAAAATGTATTTCAACATATAACTAGGAATGTTTTTCCCAAAAAAAAAAAATCATTAAAATGCATGTTTATGAGATAGTTCTTAATCATTTTTTATAAATTAAAATGGGTTCATATATGAATTCTTAGAACACTAGCTAAGAAGTCTACAAGGGCAATTTCTTCAAATTCCGAACATTAATTGCTATAGACTTAAAGAAACAAAAAAAATAATAAATAAAAAGAAGGAAAGTGAAAAAAATTTCTTATTTTAACTCAAACTGTGAACATTATTAATATAAAATAATCAAAGGTATCATTCTTCTCCTTGCAATCCTAATAATTCCTACTGGGGGTGGAGACTGGAATTTGTAGGTAAAAGGGAAAAAGATTACCCTAATGAAGCCCTAACGAGGAAAAACAAGAACAAAAATAGCAAATCAGGGGTAAAAATACGGCGGCTGCCGTTATATAGTGGTCCGATTTCGTGATTGGCAGGGTTGTGTTTGTGTGCAGCAGAAGCTGTCTGCTTCAGTTACACGTGGAAGGAGGGGATTTGTGGTCCCAAGGAGTGACACATGAGGGGTTTTGACGCGTGTAAACCTACGCTAGTTGCATTTAAGCTTTGTCTTTAGCACCCACTCATCACCATCAACGCCATTTACCTTGTTGTTTTGCATGCTCTTCTGGCTTTACTTTTTAACTCGGTCATTGACTCATAAGTCTTTGGGATGCGGCAAAGTATTATTATTGTATATATATATATATACGTGTGTGTGCATTGTCCACAATGTTAGGCAACCCCATCGATTTATGAGAAGAATCTTGAATTGATCGGGTAAAAGGCTTCGAGGGGGTCACTGAATTGATTGTTCAACTTTAATTTTGATCCAGATCACCATCCACAATTTTGGAATTCAACCAAGTTAGCCATTGCCTACGTTTTGCCATGGAAACGTATGAAGGTTTACTGGTTTTTGTTTGGTATTTTGGCAAAGATTTCAGCAACTTATTTTAGAGTCTCTCTTTACTTTCAAATATAAAAAACATGTAAGCAGTAGAAAAACTGTTCTTCAAAAATAACTATTACTTGAAACAACTTAAATATTTTTTTTTTTATTTGCTAAGGGTAAACATGTAGCCTTATTAAATACCATATTTACTTGTACTTTGCTCAATTTAATAGGTTTTTACTAAATATTAAAGGTTACATGGTAAATTTCAATAATTGATTTTTCAAAACTTACTCCTTTAGGATGGGATATAAGTGCGAGTTCCTTTTATCTTTTACTCGATGGTACCTTGCACTCACCTATAAAAAAAATTAAATAATATTAACAAATGAATAATAAATGATAATATTATATTTTTGGCCAATTAATGTTTTATTAGAGAAAACAAAACCATGCATAACCCCAAATGATTAAACCTTATGTTGCCCCCTCTCACTTTACATTTTTCATTCTTTCTTTTTATTGTTTCTCATTTGCTAAGTAATAATATCATATAAACTTAAAATAATAGAGATAAGAAAAATGACTTTTTCTCAATTTCACATAAATTTATTGCAAGTTTCATAGGTTTTGCATATAAAAAAATTACAATATTACATATAAAACTTATAAAAAAAATCACATATAAATAATTTCTTTTATTGTCACATAAACATAAAATTTACAAGAAAAAAAATTTGCAGATTTCAAAAGAAATCTTATACCCTATAGTTTTACAAGGTACAAGCTTTAGGGTGGTTCCAAGGTAGTACAAAGTATATTCTAATTTCAAAATTAAGGAACCTATACATTACATAGTAAAGAAGAGGTAAGACTTCTTACCTTACTTACCTTATACCTACTTACACTAACTTTTCGAAAATCTCTATTATAGGAATAATTATTCTATTGTTTATATAAAATTATTACTACCTAACTACAGACTTGCGATATATGTGCTAAAAGATGTTAGAGTATAAGGGTAAGCGGGTTTAAGGTAGATAGGGTATAGGGTCCTATTCATACCCTACCTTATAAGGTACAGGTTTCCAAATTTTAGAACCGTAACTTATCCTATAACATCTTAGAATCACCTTATACCCTGTATCTTATTAAATCTACATGGTATAGGGTACTTTGTAAAGTTTGTAAGTTTTACCTTTTCCCTTATAAATTTCAAATTTATGTGATATAAAAGAAATTCTATATATGATATTATAAGTTTTTCATATGCAAAATTTATAAAACTTATAACAGAATATGTGAAATTTTAAAAAAAAAAAGGTAATATTTTTACCTTAATTATTTCAAGTTTTGCGATCTTATTACTTAGCGAATGGGAAATAACAAGGTAAAAGAATAAAAAACTTAAAGTTAAAAAGGAAAATAAGAAATAGTTAGAAAAAGAAAGAAGGGCGACATTAAGTTTAACGTTTAATGCTATTAACTTATGAACTTAAGTTCTTTTTACTTTTTTTTTCTTTTTACTAAAACATTTATTACAAAATGTTATAATATTGTTATTTACTATTCATTTATTAATATTATTGAATAACACTTTATAGGGTAAATATAAGTTACCATACATGGTGATGTTTCCAACATTAAACTTTTGTGAATAATTGTGTAAATAAGAAAAGTGAACATATAAGGTTTGTTTCTATTATAATTTGGAACTGGAATAATCTTTTTATCATCTATGAAATTAAAATGGTGTCATAAGCTTAAATAATATAGACATTGCAATGTTGAGTTACAATAGAATAGACATACCAATAGAATCTTATTTGGTGAAAAATACCACTACTATCACTATAACCATCTCCAACACCAAAAGATCACCTTTGTTGTCCCCCCACCACCACCATTTCCACCTTACCTATCACCGGTAACACCATCATCATTACATGTACTAACACAGTTGTAGCCCTGACTATGTTACTACTATAATTGTCATCATTGTACTAGTATCACCACTGCATCACTATCAAATCATCACCTCCACAATTACTTGTTGTTGCTACCACCACCGAGTCAATATCATTGCGAACATGACGGCAGTAGTAATGATTATGTTGTGATGTAAATGTTACCATGTTAGTGTCGCTAGTGGTGATATTGTCGTATAATCTTTAAGTGCAAATAGTAGGAGACACATTGGTATGCCAAGGTCCAATTCCAATTAACAATCCTAATTGAAGATTCAATTAAGTAATTGTGCAATAGGATTGGCGTGATCCCTAATTGCACATGAACCCTAATTGAACGTATAACAATAATAAAATGAAGCTCCTGAATCCTTACCAGATATAGCGCACTAGTAGAATCAAGGAACAATTTGTGATTGTTGATTCAACACACAAAAATTTCACTCGCCACAATCCCTAATCTAGAAATCGATAAGAGTATGTATGGAATAGAAGAGAAACCTCCCTTTTTCCATGTGAAAAGCAACCTAATGATATTTCCCAAAAAAGTGTCTTTTGTTGTCTTTTTACAAGTATTTATACTTATAATAAATATGGAAAATAACAAAAGGAAAATAGCTACATAAGGTGCCAATTCTTGATGCTCTCTGTAAACACCCAATTTTTGCCCTAAGAATCAATAATAATTAATAATAATCAATTTTCAATTTTTTCCAATTTCTCTAATTTGGCAAAAATAATAAAAATATTCAAAAAAATAAAAATAAATAGGAAAACACATCAATTTTGAAAAATGATTTTAGAAATGGCAATAATAAGGAATAAATAATTTTTACAAATTTTTGAAATTTCAAAAAATACAAAAAAAATAAAAAAAATCGCGTTGCATATATGCAATCTGCGAAATAAACAAAATCAAGAAAATGGGCTAGCTCAGCTGGTTCGAGCCGTGGCTAAGTGGGTGCGTATGGGTGCGAGGTCGCAGATTCGAAACGCGGGGGAAGCAGTTTCCGCGTTTTGTGATTTTTTCCTTTACCCAGGACACGTGGCAGCATCCGATTGGCTGGAGGGAACGCACACGCCAGGCGCGTTATTGATACGCTCAGAACATATATATAAAATGGGAGCGTAAATTGCAGCAAGTGCACTGGTCGTATCAAGTAATAGAGTGGTGAAAAGTAAGGTTGTCGATTCCTCGAGGAACCAATAGAGTACTAGATCTATGGTAATTCTTATCAATATCTAGGACATTAAAAAGGAGTTTTGAAATGTCTAAGCTAAAAATTTAACTTAAAGCAAGCAAACAAGGAGAATTTTATGAAGAATCTATCAATTATGAACGCGGGAAATTAGAATTCACCCTAGATTCATTAATCAAACTGCTACCATGTTATATCAACTAGTGGTTATAAGGTTATTCCAGTGAGTTTAGAAAATCCTTTTTAAGGATGTTAACCTTAAATCAATTAATCGGCTTCCGCGTCTCCAATTAACCAAGGAATCAAAATTATGTTCATACACCTCCCGATGTTACAAACAACTAATGCCCTAAATCAATTAACCCTAATCCCTTAGTGGTTAATTAACAAGAAACATTGCATTGTGCCTGCCATAAACTCTAATTAAACCAATTATCTCAACTCCCGTATTGATAATCAATCTAATTAAGAATTCATAACAAATCCTAATCAACTCCCGTATCAAAAGGATTTCTAACAATTATAATCAAAGACCAATTATAATTGAAATCAAAGGAATTGCAATCATGAATAATCCTAATAATTCCTAATCATATAACATGGCTACAATTATAACATTCTAGGGTTTCATCCAATTTCCCAAGGAAAAGACTTAGCAATTCATGGAGATAAAGACATGATTATGATTCAAGGAGATTCGTGTAAAAGAAATCATATTCAATGGTTGGATCAAATGCTTGAATTGCATATCAGAAATAAAGTTCAGAAATCACCAATTCAACAATACAAATAATACCTTAATTGAAAGGAACTCCACAAATCCTTCACAAAGGATGATAATCTCCACGAAGATCACAAAGTTTTCTCCAAGATTTGATCTCCACAATTCTCCTTAAAACTAGGTTAAAACTACTCTAAGAACACTAAAATTTGACAAAAGTTCCTCCACAAATCGACCTAGGACCTATATATATGCAAGGGGAGGCGAGAAGATGCAATTAAAACAAGATCGGCCCAAGGCCGGCAGCCTTTATTTAAGCCGGCCATAAAGGCCGACGGCCTTCATTTAAGCCGGCCATAAAGGCCGGCGACGTTGGCTTTGCTTTTTTTTCCTTTGCCATCCTTCAATCTTTTCATGCTTCAATTTGTATGCAATCTCTCCAAATTGATTAAGCTTTGAACTCAAAGTCCTCCAACATCTGAAATGTAAAAATAAACATGATTAAGTACCATTTCCTTGTGATTTCTCTAAAATCAATAATGAATACTTGCAAATCGCTTAATGAATTATGAGTAAAATATGCCTTTATTAACTCCCCCACACTTAAACTTTTGCTTGTCCTCAAGCAAAATAAAACCAGAAAGAAATCCATCCTATAAAGTACAAAAAAATTTTATTATCATACAAATTTTAACATTTGTCATCTTTACTTCTGGCTCACTACTTTGTGATGCCCACCACTCAAACCAAACTGGGAATATGTTATTAGAGTACTATACTCAAAATTAACCAACTAATCTAGAGAAAACATAATTTAATCCAAGCGTTTAACCTAAGAATTCTTATTCCAAAAGTAGATATTCAGTCCTAAAGGAAAAACACCCATTTAAGCTTTGCTTTTTTTTCCTTTGCCATCCTTCAATCTTTTCATGCTTCAATTTGTATGCAATCTCTCCAAATTGATTAAGCTTTGAACTCAAAGTCCTCCAACATCTGAAATGTAAAAATAAACATGATTAAGTACCATTTCCTTGTGATTTCTCTAAAATCAATAATGAATACTCGCAAATCGCTTAATGAATTATGGGTAAAATATGCTTTATAGTGATCGTCTTCAACCTCAGTCCGAGATCGCCGACAAGGGAAAAAATTCGAATTTCGGCCGTTTCGATTCAATTTTTTGCACAAATCCAACAGATCTTCAACAGAATTGAGATAAACATCATCCAATTGGAATCAAATCTCAACAAATCGAAGGATTTACACGAATCGGAGTTGGTTCATTTAACCGTCGATCCAATTTGCCTCGATCGGTGGAAATCCAAGCTTATCCAGCTCGATTTCGAATGCCTATAAATAGAGGATGAAGTGAGGAAGCCAAATCAGAGATCAAAAGCGAGAGAAAAGAGTGAATCGGAGACCACCGGAGGAAATCGAAGCCGTGACCGCCGATCAGGAGCTAAGCAACCACTAGGAGGCGTTTCTGGAGCAAACCACCGCCACCATTGGATTCCTCACCCTCGATAACCTAGGATTCGACACCTCACCCGCTGCAAAAGGCCGCTGGAACGCCTTCAACGAGCACTCCCCATCACTGTGTCCGACCGATTCGACCCGACCTGCTTCGACCCGACCCGCGTACCGACCCGGATCCAAGCAAGTCGGATTTTTTGGATTTTTTTCGAATTTTGTTTATTTATTTTATTTGTTTTTATTTGATTTATTATTTTATTTGTTATTTATTAATTTGTTATTTATTTGTTAGTTATTTATTTATGTTTTATATTATATTTCCATAAATAGGAAAATATTAGAAATTAGATTTTTTTAAGATTTAATAATGTAACAAATAATAATAATAATAATAATAAAATAATAAAAATGTAGAGAATAATAATAAAAATATTAGGAAAATAATAATAAAACTTTAGATTTTAAAATAGGATAGATAATAACTTATGATAAATTTTTTAACATAAATGCACAAAAATTATGAAAAATTAATAAAAATCATAAAATAATAATAATAAACTATAAAAATCATGAAAACTCATAAAAATTATAAAAATTGTATAAGAATAATAAAAAATCATAAAAATGATAAAAAATCATAAAAATTACAAAGAAAATCATAAAAATTAATAAAAATTCAAAAAAATTATAAAAATGAGTTTTAGCACTTAGAAAAATCATTTTCCTCAAATAAATCCAAAATTAATGTTTTCCCCAAAAATTATTTTCAAAAATCAAATTATTAAGTTTAGGTTTAGATTTTTTTTAGAAAAATCCCAAAAATGGTAAAAACATAAATCAAAAGAGATTTCAAAATTAAAATTCACAAACCCACTAAATCTTTTTAGGAAAAGCGAACTACGGCTTGTTTGATCCTGAATGGCAGGTACGTAGGCACCCGTTTGGGTCAACCCATAAAATAAAATAAAAAATCATTTTTTCAAATAACTCATTCAAAAAACACAAAGCAACAGAAACAAAATAAAAGATATTTCTAAATAGAGATAATTTTAGGAGATTAGGTGGTAACCGTAAGGTTTTAATAGGTTAGCCTCCAAACTTAGAAACTCTGGTTTTCCTTTTCCTCTTTTCACCAAAAACGAGAAGAGGAAATCATGACGACTAGTGGTCCAAATTAAGACTAATCCGCTCTTTTAGTCTTAATTCAATCTTTCCCAACAACAGTTGGGTGACGACTCCAAAATTAAACGAAGTTTCTAACTCAAGTCCGAGGATCTATATTAGATGAGCATAAGGTCTAGTCTAGATCGGATTAGGAATGGGAAAATTCAAAAATTAGACTCGACACTCTCATCGGTTAATAGAACATAATACAAGGCTAGTTTTGTTGATTCATTTAGGTTCACCATGGATCGTAAATCACCTACAAACTAAGCATTAGTGTGTTTGCCTATCATCCTGTAATACTGACAAATGTACCTAATTAAATATAAAACAATTATATAAAGTAAATGAAGACACTATGTGAATGTCTTTAGGTTCCAATTGTTCAAAAAGTATTCTCGATGCTAAGTTCTGTAGTCCTCTGGCTCTCGCTCTTGTTATGGGTCCTGTAGATGCATTGGTTTGATTTCCATCATCTCCTTAGGCCTATGGAAGATTTGCCCTCAAGTTTGATAGGTCTTCATGAGTATCATTTGGTATATAAGGAAATAGATCTGCAACATTAAATGTAGTAGAGACGCTGTATCTTCCTGGCAATTCTATCATGTATGCATTGTTGTTGATGCGCTTCAGAACTTTGAAAGGTCCATCTGCTCTAGGTGAAAGCTTTTGTGACTTTTGTGAGGAAACCTATCTTTGTTGAGATTAATCTAAACTAGATCACTTAGATTATAAATTTTGATTTTCCTGTTTTTTTGCCCTAAAGTTTTTGCTATTCTTGAGTTTTCTAAAGGTGTTTGGACGCCTTATGATGAAGTTTCTAAATCTCTTTGGCTTGTTTTATTCCACTCAAGTTTTCTTCCTTTGTTGTCGGATTAGCTATTAAATCCAATGGAAGGGTAGGATTATAGGCATACACAACTTCAAAGGGAGACTTACTACTTGAACCATGAGTTGACCTATTGTAAGCGAACTCAATAATAGAAAGACACAAGTCTCAATCAATAAGATTTTTGCTAACCACTACTTTTAGTAACGCACCAAGAGTACAATTAACAACCTCCATTTGGCCATTCGTCTGGGGATGGCATGAGGTATTGTACATGAGTTTAGTACCAAGTCTTTTCCATAATGTATTAAAAAAAAAAAAGCTAAGAAACTTAGTGTCTCTATCAAACGCAATACTGTATGGAACACCATGTAGTTTTACAATTTCCTACACAAAAAAGTTAGCTATAAAAAGTGCATCATCTATTTTGTGGCAAGACACAAAATGTAACATTTTGCTGAAGAGATCAACGACAACCATAATGGAATCCTTTCCTCTATGTGCCCTGGGTAAACCCAAAATGAAATCCATATTAACATTAATCTAGGGTTGTGTAGGTAGAGGCAAAGGCATATATTCACCCTGAACTCCTTTCTTTCCTTTGCCCTCTTATAGACACCACACCTTCCCAATACCTTATGGACATCCTTCATCATACCCCTCCAATAATAATGCTCTTTTAACAACTCTAAAGTTCTCTTTTCACCAAAATGACTAGATAATCCTCCAAAATGAGCTTCCCTCACCAACAAATCTCTAATAGACCCATAAAGTATACATAATTTTCTTGCCTTATACAGAAAGTCATCTATCATATAATACCCATCAACTATCTTTTCTCCAAAACATCTCTCAACAATTAATTTAAGGAACTCATCGTGAAAATACTGTTATTTCATCAATTCAAACCCAAGCAATTTTGATTATAGAGAGGTGATAAGTACATACCTGCGTGACAAAGCATCAACTACAACGTTCGTGCTTCCCTTCTTGTACTTAATCACATAAGTAAAACTCTCTAAAAACTCTACCCATTTGGCTTGGTGTTTTGATAGATGTTGTTGACCTCTGAAGTATTTCAGTGACTCATGAACTATATAAATAATGAACTCCTCAGGAAGAAGACAACATTACCATGTCATCAACGCCCTCACTAAAGAATAGAACTCCTTATCATATACTGAGTAGTTTAAAGATGTACCACTCAATTTTTCACTAAAATAAGCAATGGGCTTCTTGTCTTACATCAACACAGCACAAATCCCTACCCCTAAGGTATCACACTCCAATTCAAAAATTCTGTCAAAATCAGGTAAAACTAACACTAGAGCACTAGTTAGTTTTGTTTTCACCTCCTCAAAACTCTTTTGGGCTTATTCTCACCAAATAAAAGAAATATTCTTCTCTTCCCAGCCTTATTTAGTTGCCTCTGTGTCTCTTGTACTTCAGAAGGTGACATGGGGTTCAACACTATATGTTTACCCTCCTCCTGGAACGTTAAGTGTTCCTAAAGCCATCATATAATACTCTTCTGTTATACAACTAGGGTCTGCCAAGTAATATGTAGGATGCACACATAGGAAAAATGTCACAAATAATTTCGTCACGGTACTTATCTCCTATGCTAAAAGGAACCTTAGCCCTCTGAGTGACATGTAGACTATCCTGTTCACTCAACCAATATAATTTATAGGGCTTAGGTGCAGGTTTGTAACTAGCTTCAATTTAGTCACTAATGAAGCTACCACCACATTAGTACAACTAAAGCCAGGAATGCAAGTCAAACAGGTCGGCCAACCCCGACCTGCACCGGCCCGCAGGCCGACCTGCAAGTGGCCTGTAAAGATTGCCGATAGAAAAGTTTGGCTTGCCTTGCAATTTTATTTTATTTTTACAAATTTAGAATGACATTTTTATGATTGCCTACTTCTTTATTTGTTGTCTCTCATTTTCTCTCGCAATCATTTAATTGGTTTAACTCTACGAGACTGTGACAATGTCAAACTCTTAATTTTTCTTCCAAATTCTTCATCCTCAATTCTCCAATAGCATTAGCATTTGGAAATGCATTTCATTTCACATTGAGCTCCCCAACATTAAGTTAAATTTTGATTTTTGGTACTTCAATTATCTTTATGTATTTTAACCAATGACCAATGTATCAAGTGAAGATGTGATGATGGCAAAGATGTCAGTTTCAAGCTGTAGTGTACTGCTGTTGGTGTTAAATCTCTCCCTCATCGGTTTGTCTTTTTTTTTTTTTTTTTTCGGGCTCCCGCGCCGAGTTACCCACCCCGACTCATGGACCAAAATTTTTAGCCCTCCCCGATATTTTACTGGGCTCTACAGGTTAGCTCGCGGCCCGCCCCGCAATTCCCGACTCTAAGTACAACTACCTCCATCAATAATAAGAGCATAAAGATTACCTTGAACCCTACTAGAGATGTGAAATAAATTTTCCCTTTACTCATCCTCATTAGTAGGAAAGGTAATCATCGCTCTGCGCAATACATTAATGGATAAATACTGATCGGTCCCCTTATCCTCATATACCTCAACATCTACATCGCCATAATACTCATCTAATATAGTTGATAGATCTGTGGCCTTGTGTATGTCTTCCTCTTTTTCCCTACTCTCAACCTTCATAGTAGTCATAACCGTTCTGTTTAGACATTGAGTAGCCATATGTGCAAAATCAAGACATTTAAAACATTTAACTTGGCGGTTTTATCCTCTTGATGTCCTAACTATGGCCTATTTGTTATCATTCCCTACAATTGTTTTTCCTTTCTCCCTTCTACTATCTAGCACTACTGCATTCTTTTCCATATTTCTACTGTATCCCCCTCTATCAACTTGTTTGCCCTCAAAACCATACAATTTTGTAGAGGTTCCATACCTATTACTCGTTGTTCGATACGGATTAGATCACCTCTACCTCTCCACTTTTAGAGCTAACTGAATGGCTTCATCAAGGGTGTCATACCTCTATAGCTCACAATACATGCAATTTCATATTTCAACCTAACACAAATTGCATTAAGGCCTGTTGGGAGGTTCGACTGACCCACATTTGATAATTAGTGTCTCAAACTCCTAGATATACTCATCTGTAGTTTTGCCTCCCTGTCTCAATGTTTGGAGACGTATGAATAACTCCTACCTGTAGTGCTCTGGTATAAATCTCCTTCGTAACCCGTTTCATTTCCTACCAAGTACAGATCTCAGCATCACCATCTCTTTGTCTACTAGCTACAAAGTTCTTCTACCATAAGGCGTCATATTATGTAAACTCTACTGTTGCTAGACGAACCCAAGTGTGATCATTAATTTCATAACACTCAAAAAGGCCATCTACCTTATCTTCCCAATCAAGATAATCCTCTGCAAAACCCCTTGCAATAAATGAAGGCGTTTACAATTTTGCATATTCCTAGACCCCTAGGTGGCCTAAACTCACAGTTAGGATAAGGTTCATCCTCAAAAGTATCATCCCTTTTCCTCTCGAAAAGCATGATAATCTCCTCACATTCGCCGCTCCTATTTCCTCCTACTGCTCCTTCCCTACGTGTATCATTATGAGTTACTTGAAGTGGGGGTGCCTGTGGATTTGCCACTAATGGATGTGGCAACGTCACTTGATCAACTCGTGTTGCTAGTGTAGCAACAATAGTAGTAAGATCCTGCAATTGTTCTTCTCAGGTTCTTCTTCCATCTGCACACGACATCCTTGACCTCCTCCAACTTAACTGTTGGCCTCATTCCCCATTCCACCATTCACACTATCTATTTGATATGCTTGTTAAATGAAACTTTGACAATTTTTTTTTATACAATCACACCTCCACAACAACAATTTCTTCCAACCCAAAATACACTTGTCACTTTACACACAAGTCACGATACTACTCACACACACTTCACGATTCAAACCACCTCAAGGCACAACACACACACACTCGCAGCACAATACACTCAAGGCACAACACACACCAATCACAATTCAACACACTTTAAGACACAACACACTCATGGCACTACACACCTCCCACGGCATAATTTCCTCAATTACTCAAGTCAATATTGCAATCAAAGCAAATTAATGAATAAATACTACACAAGTTTACATTTATGGAATCAAATTAAAGTAAATCTCCCAACCTTCCACGCAAGTAACTCATGGTAAGAACCTTAGATATAATTTCTTCAACTTCAATCTACTATAACGAATGTAACCACGGTACAATTGAACACTATTCCTCAATTTCACTTCACACAATCAAACAATTGCTAAATGGCATAGCATTAACCCTAAATTCTGAAATCAAATCAAGATTTACACGTTAATTCCCTTTGTCAAACTGTGGCTCTAATACTAAAAGATGATATGCCAAGATCCAATTCCTATTAACAATCCTAATTGAAGATTCAATTAAGTATTTGTGTAACAAGATTAGCGTGATCCCTAAGTGCACATGAACCCTAATTGAACGTGTAACAATAATAAAATGAAGCTCTTAAATCCTTACCAGATATAACGCACTAGTAGAATCAAGGAACAATTTGCAATTGTTGATACAACACACAATAATTTCACTCGCCACAATCCCTAATCTAAAAATTGATAAGAGTATGTATGGAATAGAAGAGAAACCCCTTTTTTTCCACATGAAAAGCAACCAAATGATATTTCCCAAAAAAGTTTCTTTTTTTTTTTGTCTTTTTACAAGTATTTATACTTGTCCTAAATATAGAAAATAACAAAAGGAAAGTAGCTACATAGGGTGTCGGTTCTTGATGCTCTGCTCGGTCAATAGAACACAATACAAGGCCGGTTTTGTTGATTCATTTAGGTTCGCCATGGACCTGTAAATCACCCACAAACCAAGCACTAGTATGTTTGCTCGTCGTTCTGTAATACTGACAAATGTACCTAATTATATACAAAACAGTTATATAAAGTAAATGAAGACACTATGTGAATGACTTCAGGTTCTAATTGTTCAAAAAATATTCTCGATGCTAAGTTCTGTAGTCCTCTGGCTCTCACTCTTGTTATGGGTCCCATAGATATATTGGTTTGATTCCCATCACACATTATGATAGACTTGATAGTATTAACTAGGATACAGTCTTCATTAAAATGTGCAGTATATGTTGTGACAATAACCCTTACATTAGTGTCAACCAAGGTAAGTAGGTTTTCTACTTAAGAGATCTAAAGAAGCATTTAAGCAATTTGACAGTCATATAAAAGGTTCATCATCGTCATTCTTTCCACTAAGAATTATTCCAAACTAAAGATTACAATATCAGTGAGATCATGAAATAGCTCATAAAGCACAAGCCACTTTAATAGGAAGTAAGTAAGCCCTAAAAAATCCAAGTGGATCACTCCTTCATAGACCTTAAAAACTTAGCATGATTACGTAATCTGAAGAGAACGTTAATCGTACTATTGAACCTATAAAAGAACTTGCTTTTGATGCTAGAGGGGATGAAATAAATTAGTTAGATGTGATAGTTATTATTATGTTTAATAAAAGCAATTGTAGTTGCATTTTAGCCTATGCTCTTTTAATTAACAAATTGTGCATATTTATACAAGAAACATTATAAGTGAGGAAATCAATGTTTGGGATTAAGTTCAAATAAAGGATCAAACTTTGAAATGGTTAAAATGGAAAATCAATGTTACACTAAATAGTTCAAATGGGGAATCTTGTTATTAAACCATTATAAATAATCATAGATCAATTATTTAAGCCACTTAGTATATTTATAGGATGGTAATAGATCCTCTATTTTAACCACTCATCATAATGTTAATCCTCTATTTTAACTACTTAAAAGTTTGATCATCTATTTGAACTTGATATCAAATGCTGATGGGATAGTAACAGATTCTTATTTCAATAACTTATCATAATGTTGATCTTCTATTTAATTACTTAAAAATTCGATATTTTATTTGAACTTGACCCCAAATATTGATTTCCTCTCTTCTAATTCTCCCCTATTTATATAAGATGGATGGTGACTTTATGGATGAGATTATATGAGATTAGCAAGAATAGTCGAGTGTTACAATATAAGGGTAGTCTGTACACTTCTCTTATAGAGGATTTAACTTAGCCTATAAACTAAACCAGCAATGGGGTGGTCATGATGCAATTGGTCTTAACATGAATGAATTAGATGATGATAAGGATGAATGTTAAGCATGATGCTAGTGGGGCTATAGGGGCTAATTATTGATGATGATCAAAACACTATAGGACTCCCCTTCAAGGCGTAGTGGGACCTATAAAGGTAAGAGCAATTGAGTAGGTCTTCCATCAACCTAGACAAAGGCCAAAATTATAAATTCCAAATGGGGATAAGAGGTTTATGGATGAAATCTTGGGCAATTTCAATTAAAGTTTAGACTCAAACATTTTAAAGATAGTTCATTGTGTGTAAAAAGGTTAGATAGGAAAGCTTAGACAGCTATTCCATTGGATTTCCACCTAATTATCACGAGAAAAGTTACGCTAATGTATTATACACTTTTTCATCATGAATTGCATTATAGCAACTCAATATTTGATTATTTTTATGTTTATCTTACAATAGGAGAAGTTTGATGCAAGGTAGTGGGAGTGGAAGGAAAAATGAGCAAAGGTCCTACACCTTGTAGGCTCAAAATATTACAACAATGTTTATAAAGATCATAAGATTTACTATAAGGGGATGAGGAAGGGGGAAGCTATTTGAAATAAAGCCCTTATTGGGTTGAGCACACAATAAATGAGCTATATCGCTTCTCCGACAAGATTTGAATTATAATTTAAGAATCTACTAAGTCTTGTTTATATTATTTAATGCACCTAAAGCTATTTAATACAACTCCATTTTTATCAACCACAACATTATTGAGAAGTGAATGTGAAAAATAGAAAAAAGTTGCAATATGACCACACAATTCACAAAGATCCCTTACATACCATAAGTTAACCAAAGTACGTTTTCCTTCTTATTTATGTTTAAGTAGATAAATTGATGTGCCTCACAACAAGGTTGTTAAACTTGTGATTCTATCTAAAATCATTAAAGGATCTATAGAATTGGAATGTTAAAAAACTATAGATATGTTTACTATTGTCAACAAAAAAAGAAAAAGAAATATAAGGTGAAATAAAGAAATTCAATATGAATTTTAGGAATAATATCGTATTTGATACTTAAAATTTAACCATATTTTTCAAATAATTATTTGAACTTTCTAAGTATCAATTTACTATCTAATCGAACTTTTTATTAGTAGTGTTGGTATTTGAGTTAACTCCATTAATGAGCTAGCACTATGAGCCAGTAAATATGTAACAGGTATCTTACATATTAAAAGAAAAAAAAAACCTCTAAAATGATATCTCTAAACTCTACAATTAAATTAGTGAAAAAAGCCCATCATTCCCTTATTCATACAATCCATCAATTTAAACCCCTTTTAAAATCACCCAATTTGGTGGTTACCTGGACTGCCTTCGCATATGTAAAGCCATGAACATTTTCACTGCATGAATTCCTTGAACAATTCAAGGGTTTTATCATATTTCTTATTACTAACCAATAACTTAAACAATGTAAAGAAGGAAACAAGCCATCCTCTTTCATCAACATGTAAAATTCAATAGCTTTGGAGGTCAATTTACAGTCCGTATATGTTGCCAATAAGGTGTTTGAGAAAATGGGTTTAAGAAGTGAACGGAAAGAGAATTGAGAGTAGAATTCCAAAGGTGAAGAAAAGAGAGGGGTCTTGGAGAGAACTAGGGACTTGACATTTTGTTGGGCACTAAACATTTGATCTTTTTGGAGGAAGATTTGGATTTTGCATAACTACTCATGGCGTTGCTGGTCCAATGTTGTATTGGTTGGTTTTTCAGTGTTTAGGGCTTGTTGTTTTGGTATTGGGGTTATTGAGTGTGTGTAGAAAGAGTGAGTAGGGAGAGAGATAGGAATAGGGGTTTTAGGTTGATGGATTTTGGGAAGAAGATGTGCCATTTTTTCACAAGTTTGATTGTAGAGGAATTTGTTTTTAATATATGGGACACGTATCCCACATTCACTGGCCCATAGTGCCAACTCATTAACAAAGTTAACTTAGTTACTAGGTAACAAAAAGTTCAATTAGGTAGTAAATTAATATTTTGAAATTTTAGATAGTTAATTAAAAAAAAGGGTCAAAGTTTAAATACCAAATGCAACATTATCCTTGAATTTTAATTGCAACTCACAATAAAAATTATATACTTAGCATTAGTTATTATACTAATTCATAAAATTATAATATAAACAATAATCCCAATATGAAATGCATTACAACATAAATTATAATAATAAAATGCAAAATTAAAACAAATCATTAGCTCCGTTTTTATCATTAAAACCATCATCAGCTTTCTCTTCACCATTACCATCATCATCGTCATCTTCATCATCAATACCAATATTATTATTGATACTACTATTAATAATATCCTTATATTTCAATTTCAAGTCTTTCAAATAACCAGTAGTATTTATATCTAATGGAAGCTTAGTAGTATTTTTCATTTCTTTTTATCTAATTAACTCAAATAAGTAAAATTGGTAGACTTGGTCAAAATGGTATGATTCTACCGACTACAACAAGTCTATAAAAAAATGATTTTATATTTAAGTTAAGTCGAAAAAATGTCCTAAAATCGTAAACTTAAAAAATCGTACAAATGAAATCATGATTTTGGCAATCATACTTATAAGGGAGATCATTAGGCTTGCTCAACCAATAGAGTGATCTAATCACGCGTTTAGGCAAATAACCACTAGACCACAACAAAACAAGCAAATAATTTTTATGGTTTTTATGAATAGTGTGAAGAAAACAAGGGTATGAATGACTCTATCTTGAATATAACCCACTAAGAAAGATCAAATTACATCTAATCTATTTGACAAAAACTCACAAATAAACTGATATTTTTCTCATCGCAATACTAAAAGATATGAACTCAATCAGTAAAGATCAATAAAATTATTATTCCTTCTTTGTTTTACTCTACTAAGGTTACAAGAGAGTATATATATATAATATACCCCAACCTAATCATGGATAAAACATCACTAAGAAAAATACATGCAAATGAGGCAACAAAATAACTTTCAAGATATTTATTTCTTAAATTATTGAGTTTTATATCTTTAGTAGAATCTTCAATATATTTAATGCATATTCAAGCAAATCTCTAGTGCTCAATTGGAAGTTCTAGACAAACTCGCTTCTAAAGTAATCCCTTGGAAAAATAGAAGCTAAAGTCAAACGAGAATTAGATACCAATAAAGAATTAGAAACACATGTTATGTTTTAGAAGTCGAAGCTAATTCCCGCACTAACAAATTTTTTCCCATGTTCACATGATGCATAGTGAAATTATCCTTAAATACTTGTTCCTCTAATAGCAATGAATTTTCAAGAAACCTTTTAACTAAGTTATTTAAACCCTTACTTCATGATCAATTCTTGAGACCATTATAATCTTAATTCTAATCTCGATTCCCATGATAAATGTTTAAAGAAGCTCCTAATTTTTTGCTTCTTTTTTCGAGAATTGTCTAAGGTTGACATATACAAGTATTGGAGGATAGTGGGAGAAAGTTACACTTAGTGGATATACCCAGTGGCTTAGGAAGCATACACGTGTACTTAGTTTTAATTTTCATATGGCTTTTTATGACCTTTTACATCAATATAATAAACTTCTGTTTGAACCATGTAAGAAAACATGCTGCAGAAGTGGGCCAAGGACGATGACTGTATGCAAGGAACAGAGAGAGAGCCTATGAGTGATATAGGTACCGTTTGGTTACTGGTACTGGACAGAATAAGAGTACTGGACAGTACTAAAAAAGAAGGACTTGACAAAAAATATTTTTGACCACGTTTGGTTTGTTTAGTACTGGACAAGGATTTTTGTGCTGTCTAGTGTTTGGATTGCAAAGTACTGGACTGGACATAGTAAATTTGACAGTTTTTCCCTTTTTAATTACTAGAGAAGACTTTTGTGTTATGTAGTGTTTGAAATTACAAAGTACTGAACTGGACAGAGTAAAATTGACAATTTTTCCCTTTTATTTATATCATAGTTATTTATATATATTTGATATTATTATAAAAAAATGACTTGAAGGTTTAATATATTATATTAAATATTATAGGAAAAAGAATTTCGTTTTATTTTTGGAGTCGACACCTAACTGTTGTTGGGAAAGATTGAATTAAGACTAATGGAGCGGATTAGTCCTAATTTGGACCATTAGTCGTCGTGATTTCCTCTTCTCGTTTTTTTTGTGAAAAGAGGAAAGGGGAAAACCGGAGTTTCTAAGTTTAGAGGCTAACCTATTAAAACCCTAAGGTTACCACCTAATCTCCTAAAATTTACTTTATCTCAAAATATCTTTTATTTTATTTTTGTCGTCTTTTATTGTGTTTTTAAGTGAATTATGCTAGGAAAATATTTTTTATTCCTTTTTTAGGGTTGTCCCAAATGGGTGCCTACATACCTGCTATTCAGGATCAAATAAACTGTAGTTCGCTTTTCTTGAAAACTTTAGTGTGTTTGTGAATTTTAATTATGAAATTTCTTTTAATTTATGTTTTTACCATTTTAGGATTTTTCTAAAAAATCTAAACCTATGCTTGATAATTTGATTTTTTTTGAAAATGATAATTTTAAGGAAAAACACCAATTTTGGATTTATTTAAGAAAATGAATTTTCTAAGTGATAAAAATTCATTTTTTTTATTTTTCAACTCATTTATACTATTATAAATTTTTATTGCTTTTTTACTTAATTTATTATGATTTTTATAATTTTTATTAACTTTTATTAATTTTCATAATTTTTATTAAATTTTTATAATTTTATTAAATTTTTATTGAAAATTTTTCTCCTAGATTTTTATCTATCCTATTTCAAAATCAAAATCTTTATTTTTATTTTTCTAATATTTTTATTATTTTTTTATGAATTTTTATATTTTTATCATTTATTATTATACTTACTATTTTTATTTTCTTTCAAGGTAAGTATGAAGGGCAAATCCGGAATTTCAGAAAAATTACATTTAGTCCAGTACCTAATTTTTAGTACCGAATTATATGTGGTACTAAAATTTCTGATTTTGTCCAGTACGTAATTGGTCTTTAGTCCAGTACTTCCTTCATGTGTGGCAACCAAACGAGAGACAAAAAATTTTGTCCAGTCCAGTGCCGAATTTCAATGCCAACCAAACGCTACCATAGTCATTATAGAGGAGGTTATTAGGCAGAGGCCTGGGTACTCCCTCGAGTTGGGTTATGGAGGACACATCTCACCATCTACACAAGCATCATATGAGTTTGACATCTGGTAGCTATCCAACACTAATGATTCAGTACGATAGCAGCTAATGAACTTGAAGTATGAAGAGCTACAATGCCAGATGAATGCTTATCGTGCCGTGCCACCTTATCCTCCGTGGTCGCTTGCTAGCTCTTCCTAAGTTAGCTAGTCACAACAATACCCTCCCCTCAAATGGTTCTATATCCACGTTTGCCTTCCACTTTTTTCCTCTGGTGTTCCGTCATAGAAGCAGCCATCTCGAATCATACCCATGGTCTCCCATTCCCCTAGCCACATTTTCCTTTAGGGGGCCAATTGTCCCAATAGCCATAATAGCATCCATGCGTCCTCTTACTAGGTCCGTATTATTATTATCTTCCCATGAATTTCAGTACCGGTTCCTAGCCCAGAAAAAAAAAAAAAAAAAAGCCACAATCTAAATCAAGGTGGAGGTCCTACATTCGAGGACCATCTAGATGGATTTCTACTCTCTGCCATCTAATTTGTAGTAACTCTATTTTATTATCTTCTTATTGGGTCCCGGTTGATTTGTTGATGTTGTATTTCATTAGTATATTGTAATATGTACTCACGCTAACAATTTCAAGTTTTATTTACATTAATTTCTATATTTCTTCAACGATTACGTAATTAAGACAATATCAATTATTATCCTTACATTTACAAACAATATATTAGTTTTAAATATTTCTAATTAATAATTAGCAAATAATTCCTTTTTTTTTAACAATACAAATAATAAATTAAAGCATAACACAGGGAAAAAAAAAACTACGTATTAAGAATTTGCCACATAGCCCTTAACCAGTGATTAAAACCATTAGTTCTCAATTTAAGAGCAACCCTTAACCAGCAGATTTTATTAGTTGGCCAATGATTTAAGGAAAAATTACACTTTTAATTCTCAATATTTACTCTCTTTTTTTTATTTCAGTCCTCAACTTTCTTTTCTTTTCTATTTGAATTTTTAACATTTTAAAAACCTAACAAAAATATGACTTTCATTAAACACGTTAAATTTTTTTATTCATTCAGCGCACGCGTTGGCTTACAATTAGCCTTAGGCTAATTGACTAAGATGATTAGGGTATAGATAAATTTTTTCAGCCTTTTTCTTAATTTTAATTATTACTTTATATTTTTATTAAATTATATCATTAAATATATATTTAATATTATTTTTTATAATATTACGTAAATAAATATATTAATATCATCATTTTTTTAATTTAATTATTATAAGCCAATTTGAAGTTAGTACGTGTCACATTATGATGAAAGACTTAATATAATTAACAAAAAATTTTTTTTTTGTAAGATTTTAAAAATATTAAGCATTCAAATAAAAAAAAAGGTTAAGGGTTTAAATAGAAAAATAAAAAAATAATGAAGACTAAAGATGTACTTTTCATTGATTTAATCGATGAATTTTTTTTGCTTAACTGGCCAAAAAGGTTTCACTGTTAATCCAATCTCTTTTTTGTAGTGACTATTCCAATGGTACTAGTTTAGTCTTGGGGATAAGTACGGGAGTTAGACTCCATCGATTTTAATCTATATCACCAAGAATAATTTAATTTAGATAAGTTTTAGAAGGCCAAAGCCTGACTTAATAGTGAGATTACTTTGTGTATTAGATAAAACATTACTACATTTTTTTGTACACTCGAAAGGGAAGTCTTTAAGTTCATGCAGGTACATTTATATATGATTGGTAGCATCCGGTTGTGAAGCCTACGGAAGAACGCCTGCATGAGTGGGAAGTACTACTTGAAAGAGCATATTGGAATAAATGATATAACTTTTTTTAGAACATTGTAATAACTCGATGGCTCGATTATTGCTTACGGCAAACTTTTTCTGGAAAAATTAACTTTAGCGCATATATATATAAGGTCTAGAGGAATTAACTTTTTTTTTTCTATTTATATCTTATCTATATCTACTATATAGTTGATCTATATTTATATATTTTTCTAAAATTTAGTATTTAAAAAATTATCTTATATGCATCTTACCTATTTCTACTTCATAATTTTTAGAAAGTGAAAATTCAGGTATTTTTAAGAAAAATATTTAAAATATATAATATGTGTTAGAAAAATGAATTTTGATTGATATTTTCATTAAATAAATAAATAAACTAATTGGTAAATCAGACTAATTTCATATGAATTTATTAGATATTTAATTTTATAAAAGGTATACATAGATGTATTTATATTTCCATTATCTTAGTATCCTATTTTTAACAAATACATGATTTGAGCATATTATCGAAAAGACGGAAAATAACTAAATAAATAAAACAAACAAACAAACGGATCCGTAGTAAGGATGTAAGGGGACGGGTTTGGGTCAGGATCAACAATCCTGTTACCCGTCCCATTATCCTATGGGGATTCCTAAACCCGGTCCAAACCCTATAGGGTTTTAATAAGTAACCTGAAACTCATCTTAAATCCGTTAGATTTTTTTTAAAATAATTCTATTATTAGTTTAAAATTTTTACTTATTCATTATGATTATTTTTATAAAATATAGCTTATGTTCTTGAAAATAAATAATATTTGCACTTTCAATGTATTTAATTATATGTATTTTAATATTATTTAAAAATCTACATATTGATAAATAAAGTTGCCGACGTAAAAATATTTTTAATTATAATAAATTAAAATTACTAGACCAATTGTATAACTTAATAAATAACACAAAAAAAATATAGTTAACAAGTCTTAATAGAAATAAAAAAATTCTAAACATATATAACAAAGACATTAATCTTATATTTTTAAGAATTCTTACTTGACAATTGACTCTCATAATCTTCAAATCCCATCTTCTTCGTCAGTTATCTTTAAACTTATCGAAAGGGGGAAAAACCCCATAAAACACATTAGAGATTATGCAAATAATAGTTGCTCCATATATAAAAGAAATTATTGTATAATCAAAATTTTTACCTCTCATCTCATTTTATAACCAACTTTGATTGCGCATTAATGCTTCTATTGTATCGGGATTTAGTTTACTTCTATGTGAGCTAATTACTAGTCCATTAGTACTAAATGCAGACTCAAAGCAACCGTAGACACAAGAATAGCCAACATATCTTTAGCTAGTTCTTGTAATGTAGGATATTTAATTCCATTTACTTTCCACTAGCTAAGAATATCAAAATTATCAATCCAAGGTAACATAGCTTTTTCTAAATAATGATCCAATTCCGACTTGACTTAGCCATTAGTATTAATAGTGCTCAAGAATTGCACCAACCTTGATTTTCTTGAAGAATCGAAAGGAATGGTTTAAGTAGTTGCTAAAGTATTCTCCAAAGAACTACTACTACTAATATTCAAACCTTTAGAAAGTTGAGATCTACCCCTTGATTGATATTCCTGAACTAACTCGTAACAAATGTTTCTAACACTTTGAATCTCTACAATGCATTTACTCCATAAACAGAAGGAAACACAAAATCCACGACTTTCATCTTAAAACGTAGATCCAAAACAATACAAACAGCCATAATGATGTGTAAATCACTCCAATATTTTTCAAACTTATCAAACATTTCCCTCGCCATCATTGTAGTATTCACATCTGAAGAGCCTTTCCATTCAACCAATGATTCTCTAATCTCAAAAACCTTTTCAAAATAATAATTTGCAATTGGATATTGGGTACTAGAAAAAATATTGGTTACCTCATAAAAGATCACTAACTTCTGGCGAATTGCTTCTACTACCTCCCAATCATCATTGGTGGGAAGACATTTGTAATGTCTATTTATAAATTGAACTCTATAAAAACTTCTTTGTATCCAATGGCTATTGTCGAGTCTAAATTTTCAATTTTTCCATTCCTAATCCGATCTAGACTAGACCCTATGCTCATCTAATATAGATCCTCGACTTGAGTTAGGAATTTCGTTTAATTTTGGAGTCGCCACCCAACTGTTGTTGAGAAAGATTGAATTAAGATTAAAGGAGCGGATTAGTCTTAATTTGGACCACTAGTCGTCGTAATTTCCTCTTCTCGTTTTTGGGAAAAAAGGAAAACCAGAGTTTCTAAGTTCAGAGGCTAACCTATTAAAACCTTACGGTTACCACCTAATCTCCTAACATTATCTCTATCTAGAAATGTCTTTTATT
Organism: Laguncularia racemosa; assembly: GCA_037954665.1. Classification (NCBI taxonomy): domain Eukaryota; kingdom Viridiplantae; phylum Streptophyta; class Magnoliopsida; order Myrtales; family Combretaceae; genus Laguncularia; species Laguncularia racemosa. The sequence goes on from JBBMOL010000166.1 coordinate 743,353, forward strand.
TTGTTTCTGTTGCCTTTTTTTTTGTGTTTTTGAATGAGTTATTTGAAAAAATGATTTTTTATTTCATTTTATGGGTTGACCCAAACGGGTGCCTACGTACCTACTATTCAAGATCAAACAAGTCGTAGTTCGCTTTTCCTGAAAAGATTTAGTGGGTTTGTGAATTTTAATTTGAAAATCTCTTTTGATTTATGTTTTTAACATTTTTGGGATTTTTCTAAAAACATCTAAGCCTAAGCTTAATAATTCGATTTTTGAAAATAATTTTTAGGGAAAACATCAATTTTGGATTTATTTGAGAAAATGATTTTTCTAAGTGATAAAACTCATTTTTTTCTTTATATTTTATAATTTTATTATTTTTATTATTTTATATTATTTTCTTTGTAATTTTTATGATTTTTATGATTTTTTATCATTTTTTAAAATTTTTCCTTATTCTTCTACATAATTTTTATGAGTTTTATGATTTTTATAGTTTTTTTATTTTTTATTATTTTTATAATTTTTATTAATTTTTCATAATTTTTGTTAAAAATTTTATCCTAAGTTATTATCTATCCTATTTTAAAATCTAAAGTCTTATTATTATTTTCCTAATATTTTTATTATTATTCTCTACATTTTATTTATTTTTTTTTTTATTATTATTTTAAATTATTAAATCCTAAAAAAATCTAATTTCTAACATTTTCCTATTTATGGAAATATAAATAAAACATAAATAAATAATAACAAATTAATAAATCAAATAACAAAATAATAAATCAAATAAAAACAAATAAAATAAATAAAAAAAATTCGAAAAAAAATCCGGAAAATCCGACTTACCTGGATCCGGGTCGGTGCGTAGGTCGAGTCAATCAGGTCGAATCGGGTCAGGTCGGATTGGTCGAACACGGCGATGGGGAGTGCTCGTTGCGGCGTTCCGGCGGCCTTTTGCAGTGGGTGAGGTGTCGAATCCTAGGTTATCGTGGGTGAGGAATCTAATGGTGGCAGTGGTTTGCTCCAGAAACGCCTCCTGGTGGTTGCTTAGCTCTTGATCGGCGATCGCGGCTTCGATTTCCTCCGGTGCTCTCCGATTCACTCTTTCCTCTCACTTTCTCTCGCTTTTGATCTCTGATTTGGCTTCCTCACTTCATCCTCTATTTATAGGCATTCGAAATCGAGCTGGATAAGCTCGAATTTCCACCGATCGAGGCAAATCGGATCGACAGTTAAATGAACCAACTCCGATTCGTGTAAATCCTTCGATTTGTTGAGATTTGATTCCAATTGGATGATGTTTATCTCGATTTTGTTGAAGATCTGTTGGATTTGTGCAAAAAATCGAATCGAAACGGCCGAAATTCGAATTTTTCCCCTCACCGGCGATCTCGGACCGAGGTTGAAGATGATCACGCGCCCTGGCGCATGCATTCCTTCCAGCCAATCGGATGCTGCCAGTGTCCTGGGTAAATGAAAAAAAAAAACGCAAAACGCGGAAACTGCTTCCCCCGCATTTCGAACCCGCCACCTCGCACCCGTACACACCCACTTAGCCACGGCTCGGACCAGCTGAGCTAGCCTATTTTCCTGATTTTGTTTATTTCGCAAATTGCATATATGCAATGCAATTTTTTTATTTTTTGTATTTTTTGAAATTTCAAAAAGTTTGTAAAAATTATTTATTCCTTATTATTGCCATTTCTAAAATCATCTTTCAAAATTGATGTGTTTTCCTATTTATTTTTATTTTTTGAATATTTTTATTATTTTTTCTAAATTAGAGAAAAATTGAAAATTGATTATTATTAATTATTATTTATTCTTAGGGCAAAAATGGGGTGTTTACAGCTATCATCAACATGTCATATGTAGAGTTCCACCGAATTTTGCAATCTAAGGCAAGCTTGCTAACATATGGAATATCCAATTGCTTACATGCTTCTCTAAATTTCTCGACTCTTGATGGTGTCGCCGACCAAAATGCAACACTATCACGAACCTTCTTAATTGCACTTTTTATCACGGTCACACCCTCCTCCACAATTAAGTTTAAAATAAACGCACAAAAACACATGTGCAGGACTTTTCCTGAAGAATTAACTCATCTCTTCTTAATTTCATAGTTAAAGTTGTAATCATTGCATCGTTCGTAGAACAATTATTACAACAATTGTAGATAATTTTTTATCTAATCCCTTCTCATCAACTAGTTAAACAAACAATCGGCAAGCACCTCATTTGTGTATGGCGTTGGAACATACAAAAAACTGTATGAAAATATAAAAAACCTCAATATAAGATAATTTTCCATTATTGATTATGAAAAGATAATATAAGTAAAGAATCTCACTCTATGAGTCGATTTTGAAGTCTCCAATTATGATCAATGAAGTGTGCTGTGACAGTCATGTATCCCTTTTTTTCTGATTTGAAGTCCATAAACCAGTTGTTACTATAACTCGAGAATTTAGTGCTTTCAACAATACTCTTAATTTTTCCTTCTCTCCATTATAGATGTTCATGATTTCCTTTTTCATGGTGTTCTAACTAACATGCTTAAAAAGTGGTTGCATACTTTCAAGAAAATCCTTGAAATACTCATGCTCAACTATTGAAATGGGATATTCATGAACAATTATTGCCTTTGCAAGTCTTTGCCTACAAATAGTCCAATTTCCTATGTTCAAACAACTCTCATTCTCATTTTGTCGTTTCTCAATGGATAGTAGGCATTGCCTTATGTATTTATGCTTCTTCATTTGTGTACACTTCTCCAAATGATTACGCAGATGCTTAGTTCCTTGTTTACTACCTGCTTTTAGTGTTTTGGAACAATGATTACAGATAGCAACATCCTCCCCATTAACCATTTCTCTCACCATATCATTCCATACAAGAGAAGTCAACTTACGTTTATTAAGATTATCACGTTGATTGGCATTGCTTCCTACTTAAGAACTTGTTGTGCTTGTGGAATTTGTTGCTGGTGCTTCTGTTTCAGATCCAAGTAATGGTAATGTACCTTCCTCTTCCTCAACATCAATGGGATGTGCATCAATGGGCATATCAAATTTGTCCATTTCTATATTATATAAAAGTAAACAAAAATAAAATTCATCAACTTATCCATAGAAATCATAGAAAATATGCAAACTAAGGTGAACTTCAATTCTCGCATTATAAATTCAAAGGCATGAGAAATGGATGGATAATTATGAGGTATAATTCAAAAAGTACAAAATTCATTATCTATGACTATCACATATTAAATATATTTTGACACAAAAATATTTGATGGTTAGATGAGATTGGACACGGGGAGCATGTACTAGACCGTATCAATTAGGGTAGAGACCAAACCGATTATATTGTGTACTAAACCATAAACCGTACCAAGAAAAACTGAAACAAAAAGCTTTTTGGTTAGGTTCTGTGAACACCCTCGCTAGGGCAAATTTTAGTTCACCTCACCGTAAAAACCAAATTCAATTTAGAATGAAGCTTGTAGTTTATTACGGTCTGAACTATAAACAGAACCGATCTCCTTAACTGACCCCCATCAATATCGCGACAAAAGACCAACAACACTACAGTAGACACACATCCTTGCACGAACACACTTGCCAACATATACAAATAAACCACAAAATGGACCTATTATGCTAGGAAATGAATCATTTAAAGTTACTTATTATGTCAGCATGTCAAATACAACTGGTAATCAATTTGGGTTTTCAATTTTCAACCATTATTAAACCTTTTTTCATATTATTATTTTGAATTTATATCTTAATTATCTATGACATGAACATGCTAAGCTGAACTTGCAAGGGACACATTGGTGTTTCGTAAGGCATTGAAGGAAAAACTAATGGACGGAGTTCATTTGGCTCAGAGACGTAAGTGTAAGTGTAGAGGACTTAATTACTCCGTGAAAATATATTAAACTTAATTTGAATTTTAATACAAATATAAATTACTATCAAAGTATTTCTCCCTATACTTCATTAGAGTCTTCGTTGTCAAAGATGTAATGAGTGACTATCGTAGGCATTGGATGACCTTATATTAACCCCCAAGGTATCGATATCGAGCATGAAATTATCTTTTTACATTCTCATTACATCCCATATGGAGATATGTTGATTGACTTCCCTAAATGATGTGAGCAGAATACACAACATGATAAATATAAATCAAATAAAGGTCAACCGACACAATGCACATAAATGAATTTAAAGTAAAATAATTTAAAGAAAAAAAAAAACCAAGTATCCAAGAAATTTGGGAAAAGAACCAATAACCCTTCACTACTTTATATATATATATGTGTGTGTTCTAAGAAATTTTGAATTCCGTATATATAGAGTTATGTAACATATATACTAACTAAAAGTTAAAGTTAAACATAGGATAACAAACTCTATATAGAGGGTCTATATAATAAATCTCGATCCTTAATTCAGAGAGGGGCCCTTTAATAAGGATCCCTTATATATATATATGTAGCTCTAACATTAGAGCTTTTGTCTGGCAACTTTTTTATTGTTGCATGGGGAACAACCCTCAAATGCTAGCTGTTGAATTAATTCCAACAGCAAGAACTTTCATTTATTTACTTTTCTTTCATATTCTATTAATTATATCTTTTAATAATAATAACTTAAAAATTACATATATAATTCTTATTATTCAATTATTTATTTAATTTTTTTATTTGCCACTAAAATAATTTTAAAAATATATTAAAGGTATTGATTTAAAAATAATAAATAAGAGCCACAAAAACTTACAAATATAAAAAATAAAAAGCTATCCTAATGGATTTTATGAATAAAGTAGAGAAAATACTAAAAAGAAAAAGTTCCTAAAAATATTAACATGAGCTCATCGAAGTCCGTAAAGATAAAGTTGCTCTTATAAGTATGATGCTAGTTTTACTAAGAAATTTCTTTAAGAACTCGATAAGCACATTCAATGAAAAAAAATAATTAAAATTTTTAGTATATGAGTTTATTTTTAAAAAATGTACAATCAATGTCCCGGAAACACTCATAATCGAAAGCATTGAGGTATTTCATTCACTTGATAAGTTACATCTTACATGGCTTAATGTAAAAGTTTTACTTCCAAAATAAATATACGAACACTCTAATCAAATGTTACAACGTACGGGTATTTAAATAATTGGATAAACTTCAGCAAGTATGATCTGATGATGCGCCAAGATAAGACGCATTCACACGTATATCTCACCCTACTGGCACCATGTGAGAGAGAAGAGACTGAGTGCATTTGATAGGCCAAGAGAAACGAAAGTCAAAAAACCATATTTAAAACCCCAACCCAAATCCCATGCCCGAATCGGCAACAATATAAGACTTGATTAAACACCAATGATAATGAGTCACGCTAACCGGTTTAAGGTATTGAAAATAATTATCATTTTATATATATAAAGAAAGAAAAGAATGGCCTTGAAAATTTTAATTCATTCTTGCATTGGAAGCCATTAAATTTTCTACTCCTGATTCCTTCTTCACGCACCTATTGGTTAACTCAAGGGAAGAACTTTTGGAAGGACAGACAAAGAGTGCATGCCTTTCTTGTCGGCACTTGAAAGTTCCTCGAAAGTTGGTCAAGGTTGCCCACGTATTCCAATTCCAATTCGTCCACTTTGCATCACCAAAACTAGGACTCAGGAGAAGTAGCCATGGTGGGGGGGGCCAAAACAAAAAGTCATGTATATGGGGATGGTCGCACGGTACATGGAGTGAGAGGGAGGAAATCAAGGGACACTGTAATTGGTCGATCATATGTGGGGAAAGAGACGAGTCGAGTCTAGCTGGATGAGTTGAGACAGAAACGTGATAAATCGGGTATATATTATTAATTCTGCAACTGTGTTCCCACTTCTGTCACTTTTATTTTAGCTTTAACCGGTTATCCGAGTTGTGTGTGGTCACCCGCTTTGCAGAGGGTTCGCAAGTCTGACACCCCAGGAATACGGATACATCTAAGAAATGTCAAGCTTATTTAATTTAGACCGTAAAGGTGGACATGCCTAGGGCACTCGGTACTCCCAGCTCCCAAGCAGAAAAAGCAAATTCTGTTGCATTTTCTACGTTTAGATGTGTTTTTAAAAATCGAAATCCTGATTCCATTTCAACAATTAAATAAAATTACTTATTTTAATTTTAAAAATAATTAAGAATACTTTTAACATATACTATTTTATATGCATTCCATTTCATGTATGTATCCAAACACGAAAACGGATTTAATAATTCAATTTCGTATCATTCATATATACCAAACATGATATTAGTTTCCTAAAATATTAAGTTCTATTTTAGCTTATAAATAGACAAAGCTTATTATAGACAGACAAAATCTTTATTAAATAATAGAATTATTTTTCAAGTAAGGTATGATATCTATTTTTTTATCAATGGTATAAAGCTATGCAAATCAACAGTAATATAAGGCTATCATCTCAATCCAATCATGTGAAGCTACCAAATATAACTATTCCAACATTCTTAGCATATTTATTATTTAGATTACAACTTTCTAATTAATTCTCTATGTTTTTTCCACAATTTTCATATCTTTAACATTTTTTTATGCTTTCGTTGTCCTACATCAAATTTAGTATAAGAGCTATCACATTTCTCTATGCTACATTACATGGGAGACAAAGAGGATACACTCTTTTTTTTTTTTTCAAATTTAGAAACTTAAAAGATAAATAAATGAAATATCCCTAGCCCTATGTAAAATCTAAAAAATAAAGCATGTCCTTATGAGTACTCTTTTACTATTATATCGTTTTTCCAATTTTATACCTCAAAATAAAACTTCAAATCGAACCATACCCAGATGCTAACTTCCATTAGAGAGCCTTGAAGGAAGAATGATGATGCTAACTCATTGAATTCCAATCTTTAATGTATGTACATTTTGTACAAGCAAGGATTTGTCAATATGCATCATAGACCTCCTACATGTGTCTCCCAAATTATATGACAAGCCTAGGAGCTACATGTCAAACTGTTCTTAACAACAATGGATGATACAAAGAAGGGTTAGAGTAGAAAAGAAAACAATCTAAGCAACCTCTCATATCACTGTGACAAGCGATAGAAAATAAATCTAGTAGAGGCTAAGCTCTTGAGTAATCTTCAGTATGAATGCTAAAATGAGAGAGTTTGGGAGAAAGATTTTTTTTTTCTCTAGTAGTAGAGGATAAGTTCAATCTTCTAATTTTAGTCTTATGGCCATCCTTGATTTTACAATTTTAAAGACCAATTTACTTGTGTACATGTAAATTTGTTGTGTGAGACATATTACATGTAAATACTATTTTCAAAGTAGAGGTAACTTTGTACACCTCTCTAGGCTTTTATATAAATAGACAATTAACTCTATTCACTCTTCCATAATTCATAAGAGAACCCCAACCTAGCTAGTCTCCTTACTCTAGAGACTTAAGTGTGAATTCCTCTCAAGGAGGTTTAGTGACCAAGAAACCCAGCGTAGGAGAAGTATACCTCCTTTTGTAGTTTAAGTGATTTAGATTCTAATTGCATGCACATAATTAAAAAGCCTAAGCAAGAAGAAAGACAAGTGCGCTTGTGTGTAGTAGCTCAAACTAAGAATGATTAAATTGCTTCGATGCTTGTTTGTTATGGGAAAAATTATAATTATGCATTTAGGCTTGTAATAGAAAAGTAATGGTTTTTTCGCTAAGAAGCACACTCATATTTTGATTAACAAAGAGACTAAGGAGGTTTCATAGTTTGCTTAATTTTTATAGCAAAAGTATAATCTTTTTTAAATAAAAATTGATCATTTCATGTGGTTGAATCCTGTTTGGGGAAAATAATTCCATGAAAACTTAAGAAATCATTATCAAAATACATATTATTGAATTTGACGAGGTTCAAGGTGAAAATATGAAGTTTGAAAGTGCTTAAGGGATTTTTGAGCAAAGAATAGTTGACTAAAACAACTATTGGGCAAATCCCCTTCTTTAGAAGTTATTTGTGGGGACCAAATGCAATAGATCATTGAGCATTAAAGGAGAAGGGAAGGTGATTACCATAGCCCTAATCAATTGCCCCATCTTTGGTAGTAGACTAGAGCACAAATTTTGGATCTACAATCAAAGATAGAGGAGAGTCTAGGGGAGTCTAGTCATTTGTTAAAGTACTTTAATTCACTTGACCCCTTGAAATAAGTGTTCTTATAATATTTTTATGCTTCAATTCTAACTTCAACTATATTTTAGGTTTTTATTCATTTGCATTTTAAGTGAAGATGTTGCAAGCTATTGATAAGTAAGTTCAGGTTCTATTTTGTATGAATTGCTTGTCTTTTAATATAACAATATAAATAAGATAAATCTTTTTATAAACTAATAATATATGTTGTTATTTATGTTAGTTGTTCTTATGGCTGAGATTTGTGACCACTTATATTAGATATGACCTATATTTTTAAGTGTCAATACTACTAATGTAGATAAAAGAGTTGTTGATTAATCTATCCATACTTGGTCATGAGTTTAAAGATTCAAATAGAACATGTTAATAGAGAAGTAATATGAGGTAATTACTCTCTATTTCTACATTGCATTCTATATGAGTTCTTAGTTGCATATTAGTTCTTGATTCTATTTCTATTTTTTATGATAGATAATGAATTATTTTGTGTTGGTTGAAGTTAACATATTGAAAATACATCTTAGATGGGATGAGTTGATTATATATGATTGTTGCATTTTTGCACATTGTGCATGCTTATGATAGCAATTTTTTTTTTTTTGAAGGCATTGTACACCTAAATTACAATACATGTTCTTAAGATGTTTTAGGTGTTGCATATTCTAAGGAGATGGATGACTTTGCAAGCCTTAGCTATGACCTATGAACTAGGGAGGAGTGCAAGGATAGCAGTCATCTTAATTCTAGATGTTAAAAACCTAGTTAATCTCATGATTGCGAGATTTGGTTTACTTTATGAGCTTATTTAGAAGATTAGTTATTTGGTTTATTTAGTGGGTTCAATGTTTTTAAGAATTATTAATACATTTAGCTATATAAACATAAATATTGAGATGATTTTAAATGAATAAAAGGTCGATGGTTAGGAAATTAAGTATAGATAAACACATTTTCTATCTACATACTTGTGCTCAGATTAACCCAAAGTTATGATGGAATCAATAATGGCATAAACAATCCTTGGTTCTTCATTCCACTCTCTAGCCCTCTTACAAAAAAGCAAACTCATATGAAGAAAGTGTAACAATATACAAAAAATAAGTTATGAAGATTGTTTAATTGGGGTTTAAAGCCTTACACACTCTAACCTAATTGATGGTATGTGATGAGTTGATATATTTCAATGGTCTTAAAGATATCTATGGATCGAATGAACATGAATATATATCTTGATTATTTTTTTTTTAATTCTTGATCACACTTATATTTATGTGGCTTGATTTAAACATTTAAAACTATTAAATATATATTTTTTCAATAGTATTTAGGATTTTCAACATGAAAAATTATTTGGTACAAGAAAATATATAAATTGTCTTTATCCAGAAACTCTTTCATTCTTAATCAAAAGACAAGGCACCTCATCAAGTATAATGTATACAACTAACTAGACATGTAAACATGGTTTTAACTATTAAGAGATATGTAATCTAGTAAAAATGATCCTAAGGCTCATATAGTCTAACAACATGAATACTCTTCTCCCAATGACATGAATTTGGTCCGAATTCTCTTCTCCCCAATTTATAATTATAGTTGGCAAAAGATCAAGGGAAATATAAAGACAAAATTAATAAGCAAATTATTGAAACAAAACAATGTTTACCTTATATCTTAAACTTAGGGGACTTAAGCTTTAAAGTATAGACAAAGGAAGATATGCATAGAAGGTAATGCTAAAGAACGAGATTGTTAGATTGGCAGTTGACTAAAGGGTATAACGGTTTGATTGCAAGGTTTAACAAATGACTAAATTGCTAGAGTTCGCCACTAATAGATTGAGGATGTCCACTATAAGCCATGGTCGACCTCTTAGGTCATAGTTGACCACCTTAGTTGTCGTCGATTGGTAGGATTGATGCTTCACTACCAAGTATCATATTTCTTACAGTAGTTTGCTATTGTTATATATTTTTTGTTGTTTAAGTTATTTCATTTACTAGGTTAATGTTTAGGAAGTTTCTTGTAACTCTACATATATGTTTTGATATATATTGAGTTGTGTACACTAAGAAAGAGCCATGTAATTCCTAAAGAGCTTAAGTACAAGAGTGTTGCTCCATATTGTTTGTGAATATCGTATATCATGGTATTATAGTAATGGATTTTTTTGCAGTCTTACCATGATTTTACACCCTAATTTTTTTTTATTTCCCACATTAAATATTGTATAAGACATACTCTCTATATGTTGTTATATTAATATCTCTTTTATGTGTGTAAAACCTAAGAAAATGTAATATAAAAATAGTATAAAATAAAAATAAAAGGTTAGGCAAATAAAATACAAAGGATTTAAAATAAGGGGTAATTTGATCATTTTGCAAGACAAGTATAAAAGGATCATTTAAAAAACATTTAACCTGTTTCACTTTTTACACAATAGCCCCTAAGAGTAGAGGAGAAACCTTAGGAAAGAAAGGCAACTGTCAAGATACCACAACGGATTTCCACATGGTAAGTATATAAATTATCTTTCCCTTTTACTGTGCTCATGCATGTGATGTAATTTATGATTGAGTTCTTTGAAATTGCACTATAGAATGACTTGATGTGAGTAACGATTAGGACAAGATTTTGATTGTTAGAGCAATCCATACAAGTAAGTAGTTTAGTTTGAAGTAATTTAGTATCTTCATGTTGTAAACACCATGAACTAAGACTTAGAAGTGTTGGATTGCATCTAGGATTGGAGTAGATTGAAATTGATGCAATTAGAAAGAGATCTCAAAGGGGATCAGGGGGGTATATGGTCAAGTACATGCCCCATGTACCTACCTATGCTGTATAGAGGAGGAAAAGAGAGTTAGGAGATTTATGATCAGATAGAAGCTCGTATACTTAGGTAGATAAAAGTGTAAGAGTATATAAAGGGTATATAGTTGTGTTCCCTATCCATGATCATATACACGACTAAATATATGGTGGTGTTACTTGAAAACATTCTTAAACCTTTCTTTTCTTATTTCTTATTTTTCATTAACTCTAACCCCCTAGTACAATTCTAGAAACTCTACTAAAGTAAGGGAAGTGATCCAACAACAACTAGATAGCAAAATCAAATAACTTAGATGACTCATTAGGCTAATATTAAGATTCATTGTTCTGTACATTGTTAGGTTCTAGTGTAACTACTAGGCAAGGACAAGTTATATTTGCAACCGCCCTTTCAGGTACGTGTAATCTTTATATGTTACTTGTGCTTATTAAGTTAGTTAAGAAAATGGAATCAAGGGTATATCGGATTTGATTAAGTTATTTATTAATTGTGTTTGGCTCGGCTTAAAGACCTATAGTGGTAGATGCATATGTGCTTATGGATTATACATGCTAAGCAATAGCTCATCCTTTAAGAACCATTTTTTTTTAGTTGTAGCTATGGATGAGTATGCTGCGTATGATGATGATCTAAGCTCTTACATGGATGGTGGGAACAATTTAGAATATTACTATTATTATGATAATTAGGAGAGGAATATTCCTAAAGTCTTGAATCAATGTGAAAGATTGTTATACCTATGGAAGATGATAGTTCTATAAATGATTTAGCATTTATGTTGTTTAAGTTTATTAAATGTTACGGTAATAAGATAATCTTAGTAGTAGTTGTAGATTGTAAAGTGAGACTCGATTAAACTATGTATTGATGATGTCAGTTGGTTTATTTTCATTATGGTTAACAGTTATTATAGGTTTATATGGAATTAGAATATTTAAGAACCTTAACGTTTCTTTACCTTATAAGGACACATGGCAGGTTGTGTCCTGAGTTTTGTGGCGTTACAATGTATCTTTAATTTATAAGTATTAAGCCCTAATTGGCCATCATCGAGGTTAGATAGGGTTCATGCAAGCCCCGTAAAGTGGTAGCCAACTATCTTCAAGCTTAAGGATGGCTAGCAAAAGGCAAAAATGTCTAATAGGTTGCAACCCTCATACATTGATGGGTAACAACACACTTATGCTGGTTATTGACATAATTTAATGAATATATATATAGCTAAAAACCTAATGAGACTTATTCAATCAAATAACCCAATTATGACTTATTGAGTTTCATATTAATTTGTCTTTATTTGCTTTTTATTTCAAGGGATAGTGGGTCACAACCTAATAGAACTTTTTGACTCTTATCAACCATCCCAAGACTTGATTGTAACCGACTACCACCTTAGAGAGGGACAAGCAACCCCTCCCTCACCCTTAACCCTCTTCTCTCTACCCCTTTAAGATTTAAACTAATTCCATTATAATATATATATATATTTTGCTTCTTTCTTTTTTGTATTTTTTAAATACTTTTTATTATATTATTTAATGAAATGCATGTCATGTATTTATTTAAAAAAAATACAAAGTTTGCCAATTATAAAAGTGCTAAGTGTCATGATTTGAGAGTTTTGAGTGAGCATGGAGGGATTAATCTAGGCATAAAGTGTAGTGGGTGACATCAGTAGGATAGTTTTTTCTAAAGTTGGGAATGTGGGGCGGGCCAAAAAATTTAGCCTGTGGGTCGAGGTGGGCACAAGTTGGCCCGCATGGCACACCCAAATTATTAAAAAGAAAAAAGAAACAAAATGGAAAGAAAAAGTACACAAAGTAAGTTGAAAACTAAAATCAGAGAAAAGACACTCAAACTAACTTAAAAATAAGCTAACATAATTCCATATTAGATAGATGAATGACAATGGATATTTAAAATCTTACTTTTACAAAAGAAAAAAAAAAAGAGTTGACATTATCTTAAAATTAAAGAAATTAAATGGTTATAAAAAGAAAAAGAAACACATAAAAAAAAAAAAAAGAGTCGATGAAAATAACTTTATAAATTTGAAATATGAAAAAAAAAAAAAAACCATTATGTGTAAGATGGCGAGTTAGACCACGTTGACCCACAGGGTGGGGTGGACTAGCTTCTTCGGCTCGCTAAATGTATAAGCCATCACAGGCTAGCCCGCTTCAGGATGAGCCTACCTATTTAACCCGCATTCCCACCTCTAGTTTTTTCTAAGGGTTTAGATTCTCTAAAGGCAGATTTGGCTTCCTGTGAGCTAGTTGGCTAAGAGCTAATGCCACTTTCCTAATAATGGTTACGATAAGCTAAAACTAATTGAGGTAGTTGGTCCTCTTAAACACATGATAAATTGTGGCAAAGCCAAGAGGGTACCTTTAAAGTGAAAGATGAGCTTTGAACAGATCCTAAAAGCATAGAAATGAGAAGGTTGACTCGACATCTAGAAATAAAGATAATTATGTAAACTAAGGAATAGTTGAGCACCATAAGAGTACTTTAGGAAGGTAGAACCTCTCATCTCGTGATAAGTGATATCAGAGCCAACGTTCTAGTCATATCGAGCTGCCTAAATGCTACTCAGAGTATCAATTAAGTAAATAGTTCTTGTAGACAAAAGGGTTTGTGTGGGTTAAGCTTAAAGCAGCCATTAGATGGAGGACATCGTTATTAGAAGGCAGCTATATGGTGAGTCAAATGACTCATGTGGAAAAAGCTTAATGGGAGGAGCAACCATTAGAGGGAGGATATCGTTGCAAAAGGGCCAGTTGTGTCAAGAGTCTGTTGTGACAAGATCTACCTTTATGAAGAGTAAGTATGAGCCTCCCTATCGTTTGATGACTCAACAAGAGGAGATTTGGGAGGATAAAGAGAGGGGTGAGGGTGAGAGAAAACCTATGGAAGCACAAAGTCCCGGTGTAGATGATCTTGGGTAGAGTTAACAATGGGTTAAGAAGGGTTAGCAATCTTGAGGAATGGGTAGGGGTAAGACATTGGCCTCATGACCAGGGCATTATGAATTTAGGAGAGGGAGAGTGTCGCAGTTCAAGAGTTAAAAGTGGGTATACAAGGATCAACTTGGGTATAGAGTATAGTAGATGGCATCAGTAGGGTAGTTTATTTTAGGGAGTTAGGTTTTTTTAACGTAAGTTTGACCTCCTATAAACAAATTAGTCAAGAGCTAATACCGCTCTCCTAATGATAGTCACGGTAAGCCAAAACTAGTTGAGGTAGTTAGTCCCCTCAAACACATGATACATTGTGGTAAAGTCAAGAGGGCACTCCTAAAGTGAAAGATGGGTCGAAATAGATCCTAAAAGGATAAGAATGAGAAGGTTAGCTTGACATACAAAAATGAGATAATTATGTAAATCAAGGAATAATCATGTGTTGCACAAGTACTTTAAGAGGGTAGAACTTCTCATCCTGTGTCACTAAGATATTGGTCATTTTTGTTTTTTGACTTTCATACAATTTACTATTCATACTCTAGTGATTATAGCCATTGTTCCTTGTGGGAGACATCCAAACTCTTATCCACTATATTACTTAATATGATCCATTAACTTGAGGAGTTTGGGTATTCAACATGTCTAGTGATTAAAAGCTAGAGGTAAGGTGGCAACTTGGCTAATCCTAGTGTTTGAGCAACGGAATCCTATTTTTACCATGTGCTAAGTGTTGGCAGCACTATAGAGAAATTGGATGTTTAGGTTTGTCATCTATGCATTGAAGAGTAATGTACAATGTTGAGAAACTTTATAAAGGTACTTATTGTGAAAACTATTAGGGGATTCTACTAAGTCTAAGTGCTAATGCTGTGTTAATACTAACAAAGAAAATGGTGGAAGAACGATGATAGTCTAGATGTGCTATCTTACAACTTTGATCTACGAGTTCTAGGAACAATTTGTGATCAAGGACATTTAGATCATGGATGGCATTCAAAGGTTGTAAGTAGTTTAATTGCTAAAGCATGGCTAATATTTGGTGTTTGTAATTACTCTTAAGGGGAGTATATATGCCTTTAGTGTGTTTTCACTACAAGTAAATAGACGCCTTAGGCAAAACAATATTAGATGTGGGTAGATAAGAGTAAAGCAATTGGTTTAAGGAGACTACTAATAGACCTACAAGCCTATGCAAACATTTTCTATATATGTGTAATAAAAAAAAAAAAAAGCTAGACATTACCGTATAGATAGAATCTAGGTAAGACTACACATACTATATGTGTGTGCACAATGCCAAACATGACGCGTATGGTGGGATTGTCTTAAATTTCTTTATCTCTTCATTTATTGGATTATTCTAATTACTTTAGTATACAAGATTCAATATCATAAGGACACTTGGTGATTATTAATAGAGTTTGAGGTCTATAACTTATTTCTATAGGAAGAAGCTATTGATTCTTGGTGGTTCCATGTTGGATACATTCCAACCTGTGGGTATATCCAAGTAACATGGTTTTTATTATTTATTAGCTTAAACAATAGGATAGAAATATTAGTATAATTATAATTTATGTTGTAAGTACTAACTAATAAATAATGCCTAAATATTTTGTCAATTATTATTATTTTTATTTAATAAATGAAACTTAATTTTATTAGTTATAATAAAAAAAGGTTTAATTCTTAAAAACCAAATAATAAATATAGTTTAAAAAAATAAATGGACATATTTGAAAGAGTATGTATCTAACCACTTAATCATGTTTAATAACATTATAAAGTTTGCTATTTAAAATATAAACACAATACATTTTTTTTTCTTACTCAATAAAATTTAATAATTATTTTTTTTCAAATTTAAAAAAAAAAAAAAGAAAAAAGGCGGATGCTTCCGACTTCCGAGTTCCGAGTCCCCTGCTCGCTGCCACCAAATACTTAACAATGTAAGCAACTTACGTAAAGAATGACGAAAAACAATAGATGGCGCAATTTACTCCGAAGCCCGAAGCCCCCCCCCAACCATCTTTCTCTGTCTCACTCTCACTCCCTTACACGCACTCTGAGTAAACAGTTACGTGAATGAATAGGGTACTTCTCTGTTCCTTTACCACTTCTTTACCAATATATTTGAAAGAAAAACAACACAAACAGCCAATAGTTTCCTTCCCTTTTAGGCTTTAACTCTTCTCGAGCCACGCATTCAAAGATATTTTTTTACATAAAGTGGTTAGCCAAAGAGCAGTACTTATGCGACTTTGGGGGTCGTAGTATAGTATGGTAGACATTAGAAAGAGAACGATACCACCCGATTGGACAACACAGGTTGCTTACATTGTACTACTACTCCTACGCCCTTCCATTGTTTATTGAATTCAGCCGTGGTGGTCAGGCTTGGGATCCCCAACCATCCAATTTTTGCAGTATTGGGGGAGGTTCCTGTTCATATATACTACACGTTTCTCTCTCTCTCTCTCTCAATATTATCCAATCAATTTTATCTAAATGGAAAAAAAGCCTAAAACCCCACCTAGACTACCCCTATACTAAGATCACTGTTTCACGATACGAGATGCCCTAGAATATTTGTGCTTCAATCATGCCCATCAAAACCCTTTTTAATTATTTCGTTTTAGCATGGTTATCCTCAACAAAACTACCTTATTTAATAGTGTAATTTAGCATGACATACAAAATATTTCTATTTTTAATTTAAACAATTTAATATCTCAATTTTTATTCTTTAAAAATTTAATATCCATACTTTAAAATAGTGTACAATGTATTATCTTTGTTACACATTAAATTTCTAATAAATAAAATTTTAGGAACTAAATTATCAAAATTCAAAAATAAAAACATTTCATACACTTTTTTTCCCAATAATTTAGCTCTATTTCTGTTAAGTATTATTGTTTGTGCCAATGCTACCCGCAACTTTGGTATAATTTTTTTTGTATTAAAAGTACGAGTGGTATCCATACCTTCAATGTAAAAATAAAAAATAAATAATTTGCATTGAAGGCTTTTTTTAAGCTAAAGATATAGATATCTATGTGCTTTTATAATCTAATTTTAAAATAATTTTTTGATTATAATACTTAGAATATTAAAAAAAAATGTACTATATTTATGATTGTTGCCTAAACTTATCAGCACCATTATGAAGTAGACTTTTTGAAGTTGTCTTAGCTTTTCTTGAGACTAATCTACGTTTCTAGATCAAACTTGTTTTCACTTTGGAAATCTAAAACTGTGAAATACTTTATCTTAACAAGTATTAAATGTCTGTCTTTTCATAACCTTAATAGCATACTCAAGAGCAGATAAGAGAAGACCCAAAAAAATGAAAATAGAATAGCTCTAAACCTACGTCCTAAGCAATGGGTGTCCATCTCATATGTTCCTTTTTTTTTTTTCATTTTCGGAACAAAGGTTAGGTGTTGAAAATCTAACAATTGATGGTGCATCCATACCCTAGTTATGTCAGACAATTAACGAGGTAGATGCCTTCAATATCAAATCTGACGTCAAGTGATCACCATTCACCAATGGCACTATCGTTATTGTCTTCAATATCGAGGTCTATCTGAAATCACATGCTTTATATAAAGCATCTGCTCATGCAGAGTCTTTAAATTCGACACATCACACCATCTCACGAAGAAAACAACTCTCCCATTTTACCTACTTACTTCATAGTACAAAACTAGAGAGTAAGAGAGAGAATAGAGTAATTTGAAACAAATAAACCCATATAAACAAAACATGAACAACAATCATCTTGAAGATCATATGACGATCATCTCTCAATTGTACCCAGGTGTTTACCCACAAATTATACCTCCACAAGGTTAGCAAAAAAAAACAATGCAACATTTACATGGCTTCATTGCATTATTATTTCGTTTCGTTCTTTTTTTTTTTTTTTTGTTTTACTAAGATTATAATGATCACGCATATATTATAATATATATATATATATTCTCGTTATACAGAGCCGTCGAAATCGAGGAAGAGGCGTAAGAAGAACAAAGGAGAAAGTAGTGGGACGGGTGCAAAGAAAAGGAAGTTGAGTGCAGACCAGGTGAATCTTCTTGAGCAAAACTTCGGTAATGAACACAAGCTCGAGTCTGAGAGGAAAGATAGGTTGGCTTCAGAGCTCGGGCTCGATCCACGCCAAGTTGCGGTTTGGTTTCAGAATCGAAGGGCTCGATGGAAGAACAAGAAGCTTGAGGAAGAGTATTCCAAGTTGAAGTCTGTCCATGAAACCACAGTTGTTGAAAAATGCCGCCTTGAAACTGAGGTACATACATACATACATATATATTATATATCATATATTGGTCTTGTCTTTCTAATTTAAATAGTCTGTTTTTAAGATGTAATATTTTACATATGAGCTGGCTGTTAATTAAGTTATATTAACGATTACATTTTTTTTTTTTTTGGGATCTTTTTTCCTATAGATTTTGGAGCATTTGGTATGTGTTTTGAGTGGGAAAGAAAATTTTATCGTTTAGCGGCCGACAATAACATATTAAATCATTCGAATACCCGACTAATTAGATTTTGAAATTTTCCTATTAAACTCAGTAGTTTAAGATAAATCTAAATAAGTTTAGCTGCATGTTTTTAAAAATTTTATTTTCATATGTTATCACTTGTTCGGGATAACTTCATGATCACAATATGGCTGTCCATCAATTATTTGATGTCTAATACTTGAACAATACTATGTTTAAAAACTCATGTACAGTAGTCATAGACTTATATCATCAACTCTTGTAATTAAAAATAAATAAATATATATATATATATTGAAAAGAAAAAAAGAAGAAGAAGATAACTAAATTAATTTACAAGAAGAGGGACAGACAGAAGAAGATGAGCAATGATGGTAATGGCTCTTATCCTGAGAAAAGAACTCACAGCAATATGACCCACCACACACTTGAACGTGCGCAAGCTCTAGGCTCGAAGAAAGCCATGCCACGGCTGTTGGTCATAACACTTTAAATATATCTATATATATATATATACAAGAATGAGAGAACAGCAACTCCAGACTGCCACCTCACTGCACAGCAGAAAGTCCACCAAAATCCACTCCTCAATGGGTCCGTACGTTTTTTTTTTTAAAAAAAAAAAACGTGACTGCCATTGGGTCTCCCCACTCGTCACATGCCTTCTTCTCTTTCTACCCATAAAGGATAAGATCCAGCACCCTTCCTTTCCCACCCTCTCCCACTTGCATTAATTATATTTTTCTTTCAGGACACTCGCATAGAAGATTTCCTCCCCCGACTCATCTTAAATATTGAACTTGAATTTGTTTAAGTAATCTACATCAATACCTCAATTATTGAACTCATATCTCAAAACATATTCACAAAAATTTGGAAGGACACACTTTAACAAGATCTTACCGGTATGATTCCCCTAAAATTGATTGATTAATTTGATTACCGGTCACTAATGTTTATGTGCTAATGCAGGTGCTGAAGCTGAAAGAACAGCTACGTGAGGCAGAGAAGGAGATCCAACAATTGTCAGAGAGAGTTGATAGCGCATTAAGCAACAGCCCAAGTTCTTCAATCTCCATGGATGCTATGGACCCACCTTTTCTCGGAGAATTTGGAGGTGTGGAAGATGTATTTTACATGCCAGAAAGCAGCTACATCCATGGCTTGGAGTGGTTCAATTTCAACAGTCTCTATGTGTAATATAAACTGTAAAAGCATTAATTAATTATATCCTAGGGTCTGTAGATAGTAACCATGATCCATTGTAAATGGTTTTCTTCCCCTAGTGTCGTTAGTGTATTTGACCCGTCAGTTAGCTCAAATGTGTTTAGATTTTATTGGTAGCTATCTTTTTGACTCGATATTAAATAGAGATGGTGTTGGTGTCCCATAATGTTCTCTTGTGCCTTTTGGCCTTTTAACTAAACATATTTTAATATCAATTCTAGTAGCTTGTAATGATCAAAAATAGAAAATAAAAGAATGAAGTATTATAATGACACGATGGTTAGAAGTTCCACTCATTTCAAAAGTCATACGCTATTGGTTATATATTAATCTAAACCTTAAGTTTTCTACTTGATGTTTTGATATAAATGAAGCGGACTGCAGTCCTTTCTTTTATAAGGGAGAGAGTAAAAAAAAAAAAAAAAAGAGCATATGTTGCTCAATTTTACTTTTAAGTTGGATGGCAACGTTTTGATGAACCAGATAAAATGATTCCATAAAATAAGCACATTGCTGGTTCGAAAAGATGCCCGCATATTATTTCTCTCTCTTATTGGTAAGGTAGGTTCATATATAAACTCACTTGTTCCGAGTCTTGACTAGTTGTACAATCCAACACTATCCGTCCCTTCTTGTTGGGATTGTACATCTATCTGTCTCCCAACATGATTGGTCGGTCCTTGGTAACTTAAGATGTCTAGATAACTACATACACAAAAACGACTTCTTTTTCTTAGATGTGACAGGACATTTGGGGCAATTGCGGTTTCCAGGACTGCAGAAAGAAATTGGAAATTTTTCAATCTTAGAAATTAAATTATGAGATTCTAATGATTAAAATTGTATGAAATGTGACAAGTTTTCTTATTTTAGGTCTTTATGAGTGCTGCACTAACGTTTTTCAAATATATATATATATATATATACATGTAATCCGTGAAAGAATTATTGTCCCACCTTCGAATGAAATCAGCCATATAACCCGGCATGTAAAGCTATCAATTTAGCATGGTAAGTCTAAATTTACTGCTCCGTCAAAACCGATTTAAAATTCAAGATAAAACAACCAATGATACTGACTTAAGATGCAAATCACCTTTAGCATTGCACAGCTAACCACTACTTAGAAACTCTAATCAAATTTTCATCACGTTTGATATTATGAATACTTCAAAATGAAAGGAAATGGAATGGAAATAAATAAAATAAAAAAAGAAAATGAATATTTCTCCTTTTGAGTTTAACAATAAAGATCTTATTCAAAAATAGAATAATTGATTCCATAGAATCACGATTTCACCTTTTAAAAGCCATATCCAAACTAGAAATTGGTATAAAGCCTGAAATCATGATCCATTTCAAATTCAGTCTCATGTATTAAACATGCCACAAGAGGATTCTCTCCATTTTTTCTTCCAATTAATTTCCTAATGTTGTCACATGTATCAAAACATACCAATGGTAAAGATTACCCTATCTATCAAAGCATTCCAATGGTAGAGATTGCACTATCTAACTCTAACTTTTGCAAAGTATTTTAATTCTAGATTCTTAAACTATCTTGTAATATTATCATTTTCCTTCACATGTACCATTTACCAATAACAATACTAACCCATTTTTCTCTACTAAATATCACACGTTAAAATTTATTAGACTTGTTTTCAAGTTTGGTTAAATAATGAAGTTTTACGGAAACAAGTGTTCTTCCTTTTTCCTTTTCGAAATTCTAAACTATGCATTAAGCATTGAACCGTTATGTCAAGAGTCTTAAAGATTTTTTCCTTTTTCCTTTTATTTCACCAAACTAATGCTGAAGGAGGGAAGAAAGAGAGAAGTGAAAGGGGCCAAAGGGCCTTGGTTAAGAGAGAGAGAGAGTAAAAACACTATACAGTAGATGGCATGATTTCAAACGTTCGTATATTTAAATACACATGATAGCATCTAAAGGATCTAAAATGGGGAAATTGATAGTGGGGGAAATGAACAAAATCCATTTCCAATAACAAAATGGTCTAAATTTTTTCTATCTATGCCGTGTTCAGACAAATGAAATTATAGGATCTATATTATTGAGCTAAAAGCGACGGTTCAACTCTACACGATAGGTTGGTTGTGAAAGTGATGGAATGGGCAGTGATGATTTCTCTTAAAACCGTATTTGTCTATAAAAACTTAAGCATACATCTCTATTTTGGACACACTTCAACGTAGGTGGGTGTTCCACCGATAATTCATTCTTGACAAAGATGTCATTGAACCCCGTTATAATAAGAAGATGGACTCAAATTGAAGTGCCCACGTCCAGCAAGGGATGAGATATATTTGGAAATTCCAAATGCAAGTCAATCAATTAGGGCACATAATGTGATCTGAGGCATCATAGGATAGGTCAGCAAAGTTATATTATAGAAAGAAACGGAGCAGATAAGTAGTATCACGCCGCCATCAAATTCACTACCTATAGTCAGCCAGTCTGTATAATACAATCTGTTCTTATTCTTTATGCTCCTATCCTACTTTAATTCTGAAATTGATCTTGATGAAGTGTTTTCCCTAATAGTAATAGGATAAATAATTCAATGGAGATGTCACTGTTCATCGAACTTTGAGCTAAAGCCAAAATGTGCACTCGAAATTCCTTATCCCTAAAAATGTACCATTTATATATCCATTACTAACATGGAAATTACGAACAGTAAGTTAAAAAAAAAATTGTTTTCCATTCTTAGTATGAGGAACATTTACCATGGATTAATCCTCCGAGGATATTCTTTCTCCCGGAAATGCTTATGGAAATAAAGCGATCGAGGAATGAGAATGACGTTAGGAACCAATTTATTAACATCACCCCTTAGTGACACCTTTACTTACAAGGTTGACAAGGAGTTAATTTTTAAATAAATTTAGGACGCGTTTGTTTGTTCTGTGAAAAATAAATAAATAAATAACACTTTAATTTTCAACTTTTTTTTTAAATCTTAATATGATTTTTATAAGTATCAAATATCATCTTATCAATCAAGAGTAATGCCGTATAGCAGCAAGCAGCCGGTTGTAACGATTATGATGTAAATCCCGAATACAATAATAATTAAAAATAAATAAATTGTAACCTCCTTAGTGAATTAAAAAAAAAAAAAAAGAAGACAAATCTTTTGGAACTACTTTTTACCAAACACTGCCAGTTAAGCCCACCAAAATTCACAAATATAGAAAGACAGTAGGATGTTTCACAGTATATTTCTACAATGGATCGTCTCTTTGATATGAAAGACCATTGTACGAGCATCGAAGACACCAAAAAGATCATGAGGGCATAATATTATAGATGAGAAAGATGATGAATCGGGTGGTATACAGTCCGAAAAATAGATCGGAAATGTATTTCTAATTCAACTTGTAAGAGCAATCTTCTCATGTAATTCCCCATGCAAAAGGTTTAATGTAACGGGACAAGCAATTCAATATTTTCTATTTAGAATGCTTTTTCCGTCATATTATCATTTCTTTTAAAAAGAAATTTGATTTCCACTTTCAAATGAAAGAGATCATATGCTTGAGTTTTCGCCAACACAATCGACTGCCGCTTCTACGGTTGCCTCCAACCACCATGTAACACCAAAAGCCATTAGTTGTTGCTCTCTTTTGACATTTGATATTAGTTGTTGCTGAGTTCATCGGTCAGTCTCCACGATTGCAAAACAAAATCTAACCTTTGTGTGGTAAAAACCGGCGATTCCTTGGTCTAGAACCGTGAAATCGACCAACTATGAACCAAAACTTAATAAAAAATAAATAAAGGAAGGAAAATCTAGGCTAGAACCAATAATCGACCCACCAACCTAAGATGGTTTCTACTCCTTTTAGTGCACAACCGAAAACCAAAAATTTTTATGAACCGACGATCGCACTTATCCTCATTCTGAATTTTTATATTTGCCGTGTTTTATAGTGCAAGTGTCACGGACTGAGTCCCAAGAGGATGAGTGCATTAGGTTATAAATGGAATAGACTGATAGGGAAATCTAAACAGGCGATCTACTATAGCAGAAAGGCAATATCACATAAGAAGACCGTTTGCCCAAATTAGGATCGATTGAGCTTAACAAGACCAACGCGATCTGACACAGAAACACTAACCACAGCTACTCCTGCTCCTAACGAATGAGAGATATATCCACAGTATGGAAAGTAAAAAACTGTACCGAAATATAAAATATATATATATATAGCATTAATTAATGTAAGAAACTTACCCAGGGCGCTATGGTTGTACCTACACTATGGGTTCTACTCTTCAGTTACATGGTTAGTCCAAAGGCTGATGGTTTCTGGGAGCTTGGTACTCTCTCGTCATGTTACTTATAACTCCTCATGTTTTCTTCCTGTTCGGCTTCTTGCAATTTTGTGACATGTTCCTCTTTGGTGCCAACTAGTACTCGTAAGAACACGGTTGTCATTGACTTCAAATCAAACCTTTCATTCTTTCATTGGTGACTATTTGAGCGCTAAATGCATGGTTCAAATTCAATTGGCCTCATTTTCTACTTTAGAGCCATGTGAGTACTGCTCCAATTGGCTCCATTCCGTACCCCATAGCTTGGCTTATTTTCGTACTTGGAATTCCTCCTATTCATTTCTATTAGTCCTCATGGGCTTCTCATTGCATCCTATTACAGCCCATAAAACATGTGACCCAAATCTTTGGGGAGGTAATTGATAGAAACTATAGACAGGATGTCTTGAAGATTATATCAATTAGTAAATACCCACATGGATGACACCGAGTTTACTCTATTAGATACAATGTAAGGGATTTTGTAACTAAGTAGGTCAACAGTAATCTAACTACTGTTGTATTAAACATCAAAAGACCATGTTCCCAATGTTGAATTTGCTACATTTTGATGGTCATGAACAGTATACAAATTTGAATCCTGTCCTAACTGTAATCTTTACTGTTAGTATTTTCATTTATATGACCATTGAATTTCGGCCAACCACAAAGTACAATTATCTGGTGTCAACAGCCAGATTGATTACTGGTTGCATTTTTTTGGTTGAAATTCTCTGAGGAATTGTTGAGCATACAACCATAAAGATACATAGCACAATAAGTTAGTGTGCAAAAGAATACTGTCAGGCCAAAGGTCATATAACCTAATGGTATATGAAACACTAGCCCTTCAACAGGATGAACCAAGTTTAAATTTCCCTTCCCCAAAAGTTGTAATATAATAGTAAGTTGGCCAAAAACAAAAAGAACAACACAAAAACAAAAAAGGATACCACCAGGACTGGAACCATTGGCTCCATCCACGTTGGCCAAGAGCATAGATTAGTGACCAAGCAGAAGTTACAGGTCGTATGCCAATGTGCACACAAATCACTATTTCACTCTTGGGTTTAACTTTCCCTTACAAAGGCATAGGGTTAACTAAATCCTGATTTAAAAAAAAAAAAAGGATAAAGGCCACATTTTATGACCAAATATTGCTAAAAGTAGTAAGGACCACCCAAGCACACGTTCCCAAGGAATATGTTGATGACATAGGAGTCCATTCTTTACAAATTTTTGCTAGTTAACATGCCTATTTGCTGGGTTGCCCCATTGCAAGATGAGCAGATCAGGCAATTACTGCAGAGTTTTGAATAAAGCAGATTTTAGAGAAACGATAGTTTCTCAGGTTGAAGTTTGCAATTTATATTTCTTCCATTGACATATGACAAAGAGAAAGACAACAGGGAGAATTCAACAATCCTGACAAAGATTTTCATAGAAGCCACCAACTTAATCAAGAACAAAACAGAAACTAGAATATGTGAAATATCTGAAAGAACTTAGTAGTGTGATTTCAATGAAAGCAAGCTATACTCATAATACATACAAGTTCAAGGGCCTTAAATGCAAAATTTTACATGAACATGAGGTCAATTATTGCTTAGTTTACAGAAATAAATCAATGAATTCCATACCTCATCACCGGGAAAGAGAGAAATTGACATTGGTGTAGTTTGGAGGAAGTTTAAGGATCTTCCTCAGATTGTTCATCCCATGTTAACATCCTCTGGCCTTCAATGGTATCATGCCTTTGTGCCCAATCTTCCTCGGAAGCATCTCTTCTTGTCTGATTGTCTGAACAAAAAACAGAAATATAAGCCCTTCAGACAGATGTAAAAGCAATAAATACTAATGAAGGCGGCAAACCCTTATGAATGGAATAAATCATCACCTAATCCCATCATTTTCAACACCATGGTCCTCACTACCTGAATTTCTTCCTGGTGAGCACTAATAAGTTTGACCTGAACAACAAAGGGCATCACAGTAGGTATGCTGCATATTTTAGACTAAAAATCTTCAGCACTAGCCATAAGAGGAAGTACACATGACAAGTAAACTTACCATTTCCACATACAAAAAGTCTAAAGTGCAATCAATTCTTGCTTGATGCCTTAGGAAGAACGGACGGAGGTGGTTTTTGTACAATTGTCTCGCGCCCTGATGAGGTAAAGTCACCTGTCAGCATTGCTAAGCATGCAGCATTCTCAAACTAGCACAAATGCCTGAGTAGCAACTAGAACTACAAAAACAGGCACATGAAGAGAAAAACTGCACTGAGATTCAGAAGGAAAAAGAGCATAGGAAAAAGAGAGTAATTGATGAGATCACACATCAGAACATCATATTTTGAAACCTATGGCTGAGACAAGCAGATTATGGATAAAATTGTTAATGGCAAATTATTGACATTTGATAAACTCTCAAATGCATGGCAAGTGGAAGATGCTTCCACAAAGCACTGAAAATATTTTGGTCTAGTGATGCAAAATACCACTCTGAAGCAAGCTGCAGTCTCAAAAAGAATTAAAATTATTAAGGTGCTCATTAACACCCACAGATTTCCATATGATTGAGAACTCGCCAACACTGACATCATAAAATTGCAGTTTAAAGCCTTGCTAATGGGTATGAATGATTCCTTTACTTTCCATTTATTCCATTTCTGTCTACACTGTATTTATTTTTTTAAAAAAGTCTTGGTTATAATATTTCCAAAAGCTGATACAAGATATTTCACACCACTATGAATTCTCAAGCACATTAATGAGCAGTCATGCTCCACTTTCTGGGTAAAACAACTCTGCATTCCATTCCATAATGAAAGAAGATTAACTTGTTGATAGAAAAGCCCCCTGTACTACAGCCAAATTAAAATAGATGATTGACAACTTTAAATGATTGTGCCACTATGCTGAAGAGAGCAGATTGCTGGTGATGGAATGATAATGATAATGGCTTAGATAAAAATAAGAAAGCTTTTTTAATTGGTACCTAAATATTCTTGCTAAAAAAAAGTGCTGTATATCGTCAACATATCTTATGTTTTGGTTAATTTCTTTGAGGCATATGTTTGTATTGCATGATACATTTATCCATGTGGAAGCCAACTAACATATTGAACTTGTTGGAAACGTAAATCTATTTTCTTAATGGGTCCTAAGAGCATCCACTAAAAGAACTCAAATATAAAAAAATAAAAAAATAAATACAATAAAATAAATAATGAATAAAAATAAATAAATAAACTAGGAAACAGAAGTACCTATTCATTACATAACGCAAGGAATCAACAACTTAACACGAAGTATCTCAAGAAACTCACATCAATGGTGGGAAGCTGAAGCCAGACAAGGAAAGCAAACTTCAAGTGATAATACATAGGAAGCCTGATAAATAATGGAAGATTAGTTGACAGATTAATAAATAAAGATAGATAGCAATTAGCTGCAGTAAAAGTCTACTTTTGGGCACCCCACAATTTTTTCAAACATAATGATTTCTGTGTCATGTCTTGAACACCAAGCAGGCTTCAAGATATGTAATGATAATCTTTCTAAAAAAGCAGGAAAAACTATATACTGTATTCTGTCCATGGACTCATATAAATGACATCAAACGAGAGAAATGAAAGTGGGGGGGAGGGGGAAAAAGTAAAAAATAAAGAAAGTAAACACACATTTTCATTCAGTAACTGATATAATGAACTTCTTTCTCATTGATTAGACATTGAGATAGCATATGGAAGAAAAAATTTGCAATTACACAAATAAAGCTAAAACAATAACATACCAAGATACTAGATTGTCTGAAAAGATTTCAACAATGCTAAAGGATCCATAAGCTGCAAATATTGAAGAACAGCACTATCATGTTAGAAGCACGATTGGAGTTATAGTTATGGCCAACCAAGAAACTCTTTCGTAGAACAAATATTTGGAGAATACTGTGAGGCATAAGTAATACATGCAATGGTACATGGTCCTCTTGGAGAGATGACCCTTTTCTTATTGCCAAAATTGTGGTTTTATCAACTTCTGCATGCTCTGCCCATACAAGAAAGAAAGAGCAATTTCCTCCAGGAAAATAAGACATAATTAGAGTCTAAAAATCAATGATTTCTCAGTTGGGTGTAAACATGAGTATGGTGTCACATTGGGAGGTAGATTTTCTTCTTATTAATGTTAGTCTTGCTTCAGAAAAGAAGCGATAGAGCAGACAGCAGAAAGTTGAGAGTACAAATAGCAAAGAAAGATAAATGTAGGCATGAACTTACCATCTTAAGTTAAAATTACGAATTCTGAATATCCAGTGCATCTCAGGAAAAGGGTCAAGTAAAAACAGTGATGGCCAAACATTTTTTCACTACCTAATTGGTCAAATATTACACCAACAGCAACTATACCGCATTCCACTAGAAGGGACTGGTTAAATGAATCTTTTAACACACTGTGCAATCCAAACTCACTGCACATTGGACTGTTACCCTCACACTCAATAAGTCCAAAGCACTGAAATCATGAAGACAATATCTTGCTTCTGAACAATAAACAATGAAAATTTCCAAGAAAAAAATAGCTAAAGAAATTCCGAATTGGCCTTTCTTGTACAAGTTCTCAACTGCACACCAGCTGAAAATGCAAGTCCAAAGATGAAATCTAAGTTTCTAAAACATATATAAAGGATATTGGAAATGATTCACTTAAGAAAATAATTTTCAAAACTCTCAATTTTTTCTTACTTTAGTTAGATATTCTATCAGAACTTACTTCAGGTAGCTAGTTTCTATATAGCAATCCCAAAATCCAGTTTCTGGTCAACCACATCATCTAAACATTATCAATGATATCTATGTTTGACCATATCTTAGGCTGAAGTCTACCATAGGTCAATGAAATTTCACAAAGTACCAAATCAGCCATTCAACTTCTATCTTGGTCATAGTATCCTTTGTCAGACAATGTAAACATTCCCACCCAGTTTTGGCTAAAGAAGGGAAATAAAGTTCAAAGAGAGGGGAAAAAAACCATAGAAGGAAAAGTTACAAGTGATGGACTAGAACGAAGGTCTTCGAAAAATGTTGTGAGCAACCACACCACTCTACCACATGCAATTTTTTTACAAAACAACGCTATCATATGACTCGACCCATGCACTATGTATGCACATCTTAGCTGTATACCAGACCTAATTTCATGAAATTTTAGGCAATTTCTAAGTTAAAAGACATTTTCTTAATTTTTAATTTTAATATAATTTAGATAACCAAAAGTTTTTCCCGGGATCTTAGTGGGGCAGTTGCCCTACTAACCCCATTGAATCTATCTGAAATGATGATAGTGAGATGGAAATTCAACATAGCATCCAAATCTCTCCGGTTTCCTACTCCACTTAGTGTCTTGTTAGAGTCTTATCCCTATGTTAGGCTGCTAAACTTCCTATCACCAAAAGTCTCTGAATATGTTGTATTTTTTTCATAATCATCAACCTGGGCAAAGTAAACTTGAGACAGGAGCCCTTAAATGTGTGTTTATTGGCTATTCATCAAGCCACAAAGGTTGCAAATGCTATAATCCACCCACAAGAATATCCTACATCACCACCATTGTGTCTTTCCTAGAAAATCAGTACTTCTACATCCATTCTCTCCAAGGGAAGACCCTTAATGGAGAGAACTAACCAGATCTTGATTTTTCTATGCCCAAGCCAAATCTGCTTGTCTTCGTCAATTGACCTTGTGTCTATACAATGTCTACTATGTCTTCATGCCAGTCTTCCTCTCAACCGTGCTTTTATCCCATAACCATGTGTATTCATTCACCAAAAACATCCAAGGATAAAACTATATCTTGTCCCACAAAGTCAGTCTTCCTCTCAACCATGATTTATCCCCCAACCAGGTATTCCTTCACCCACCAAATATATATATATGTATGCATATATGAAGAGGGACAAAAGCTATGCCTCCTACACTTAGAGTGTTTTCATCACGATCTAAAGTTCCTCAATAAAGCCACTCTACCACTGTGATGATGAGTTCTACATAGCTTGATGAGAGGATCAGGAAAGAGACCACACGGGTTGAGTTGTTTCCTGATACATGTGTGTAAGCAATCTGGCTAAGGTGCCTTGGATGAGGAACAAGAAGAATATCAAATGCAAAGAGATGGGAAGAGAACATCTTTGACGTATCCAATATCCAACCATCATGAATTTGGCACTTAAATGTAGAGCTTTTATAAGTCAGATTGACTCTGTAGAGATCCTAAGGAACATTGATGTAGCTTTAAAGGTTCCAAGATGGGAGGCTATTATGGAAGAGATGATAGCCTTGTATCAAAATAGAACTTGAAGATGGTTAATCTAATTAAGGATAAGAGAGTTGTGAGAAGAAAGTGGGTGTTTACCATGAAGTATAGAGCTGATGGTAGTGCAGAGAGATATACAGCAAGATTAGTCGCTCAATTGTATACACAAACATATGGCATAGACTATGAGGAAAAATTTGCTGCTATAGCTAAACTTAACTCAATACGAGTTATTCCCTCCTTGGCAGCTAACTAGACTAGTCACTAAACCAGTTGGATGTGAAAAATGCATTCTTAAAGGATGAGTTGGAAGAGGAAATCTACATAAAAACACCACCAAGATTTACAAACAAAGGAAGAAATGGCAAAGTGTATAAGTGAATGAATCTCCCTATGGGCTAGAACAGTGGCAAAGACTTCGCTTTAAATGACTTTCTGATACTTTAACTCGCCGAGGACACAAAGTGGGGCAAGCAGATCGCACATTGTTTGTGAAAGTGCCTGAGGATGGGAAGAAATCAATTTTAATCACATCCATGTATGACACCATTATTATAGGATAACTTCAGTGAGATTGAAGTATTGAAAGAGAAGATCAAGGCTGAATTTGTGGTGAAAGAACTTGGTGAACTAAGCCATTTCTCAAGATTGCAAGGAGCAAGTATTGCATCTTTATATTTGAAAGAAAAGAACATACTCAATTTCTTAAGAGACTAGAAAACTAGCATGCAAACCAGTTGCCACTCCTTTGGAACAAAATTGGAAGCATAGAGATAAAGAACCTGATCCTACCATAGATAGAGGGCAATACCAGAGGTTAGTGGAAAGAATCATTTACTGATCTCTTAAAAGACAAAGATATTTGAAGGAAACACCTGCAAAATGATTATTGCTTAAGAAAACTGATGATGGGGAGAATTGGAGAATCTAACAAAGTGTTGCGGGTAGAGTTTAATGTAATCCCTTGGGATTCATTTGCTGTTATCGGCTTGTTAGGATAGATTTGAGAAGATATAAATCTCCTAAGATCTTGTTTCATATATTATCTTTGCTTATGTTCCTGTCATGCATATTATCATTATTACTGATGGAATAAAGTAATGAATTCATCTTTCAAATTCCTTCATATTTGATGTAATAACCAACTCATAAAAACTTACACTTAAAGATATAAGCAGCTAAAAACTAATCTTATAGAGATAACAACGAAATAAGAACATAAAGGTGGGTATAGAAGGAACGAGCATAAATAAATTTATAACCTGCCCAATAGAGAAGCCACTTCTGTTGCTCATTCTCGTCCTTTCTCTCAATTGCCTTCAAAGTTGAGTACACGGGCAAAACAATCCCCACAGAACAACTACGTTGACCCAGCGCAAAATGACAGAAAGAGTCAGAATATTGACACATCCAAAGACTGAAGGCACATTAACGAAGAGTTCCATGGATGGGAACTACACATTGAAGGCAATATCAACTCCTGCCTATGGACAGTGTATTTGGGGTTTGTAACCAATATGTACAAGGGGATGCACTGGCAAAGACCATATGTCTATTGTGCTTTGTATGATAATATTTTTAGAGAAAGCTATGGGAGGAAAAAAAAAAGGTATGGAACCATAAATATGTTGAGGAATCTGAGTTCACAAACCATGTGTAAATTATTGGAAAAGAACACTCACCAAGCTGTTCGAACTACAACATTAGATCCAAGCGGACTTAGAAGCAGCCGCAACCCAACCTGTCACATGCACAAAAACAAATTCAAGGCTAAAAAAGCTAGCATAAAGCACAAGAGTCATACAGAAACTATAATGAGAAAAAATGTCATGGCCAAATATATAAGAGTTATGATGCTCAGAATGTGCCAAGGAAAAATACAAGCAAGGAGCATGCAGGAAACACATATCAATCAGATCCTATCAATTACGTGTGAGTCATTATTTTGCCCACCAATGCTTCAATGGTATTATCAGTTATTCCATTGAGGAGAACATCTAGCTTTAAAAATACATCACCCCTACGTGGCTGGCTTAGTGTTTAGGGTTTAGAGTTCTCATGACAAATTGCATGAGGTCTTGGATCAATTCCCACTAAGAACACTTCTCAGAACTACCAACACGATGTGAACCAGATTTACTTTTTCTTAGGATAAAATCATTAAGCATAAACAAGGAAGACAAAATCTATTCCTCATTTCGTAAGAAGCTAGTAGAAATTGCATCTCATTACTATCAGAACCCCATTTCAAGACCACACTCAATGTGACAAAAACAATCTGTAATATAATTCACGAAATTATGAGCATAAAAAGAATAAAAATAAGATCATCTTAGAAGTTTTGAGGGTAAGTTATCCAAGCTTAATACATCATGAATATATTTTAATACTTCACTCACATCTGAGCTGACCCAGTGACACATGAAACCTAAAAGCTTCATGTGTAACAGCTAGATGGGATATACCAATCAAATGAGAATTTAAACTTACAAGTTTACAACCTTATTCGTATGAGCTTAACTGTCCCATATTAACACAATAAGATGACACATTTAAATACTCCATCAAACACATTCACTTTCTGTCTCGTTCATAAGCATTACATAGTGCAAACACATTGTCCAACATACTAAAAGTACTATTTTCACTTTTACAATTATATGTTTTCAACTAAAGAGTGAAAACTGGATCGGGTAAGGTCCAATGGGAATAGTACAAAGTTAAAAAAATTCCCACTCCTTTCTCCAATAGACCTCAACAGTCCATTTCCACCCTACCTACGTTTCTAGTTAAAATGCATCAGCTGCTAAAGTCTATACATCATTCTCACTTGCACATTCTACTGCACTCTGGAGCTCCACTGGGTGTATGAACATACACCAACAATCAATTCCCTCAAATCAACCGAGTAACAATTCAAAACTGTATTGCAGTAATATGTTTTCTTGTACCATGCTCGCTTTTACTCCTATTCGAGAATATGCAGGAAAAAGTACAACCTGTGATCTAATAACATTACATTGATGTCCGTTCATATAATGATATCAGCAAATCAAAGAAAAACCCCACACAAATACAGTGTAAGTGTGCTATTTTCTAATTTCTATTAATCCAAACCCTTGCAAAATCTTTTCCTAGTTAGCAGTCACATCCTGTCATCAGTCCAGGGTCAATCCCATCAGCCCATCACCTCAGTAAACCCATACCACTTAAAAGGAATCAAACGCGGTCCAGAGTTGATTATCAGCGTTAATCAATCAATATTTCTGAAACATTGAAATCAACAGATACCAAGTTTCAACTATTGTAAGACACCATTTATAATGATGGAAAATTTCCCTCCTTCCATACGACAGAAACACGGAATTTCCTCTCCACCTGCAATTAGTTAAATCCATTCGCAAATCACGATTATTCAAAACACTTTTTGCAGTTGATGTTATAGAAAAACAAACAGAACTTTGGGATTTCTGGGCTAATTTCCAATTACAAGACAGATACATGTAAGTAGTCTCTAATTCACACAAGAAGTCGAAGTACTACAGTAGGAAACAGAAACCCCAGAAAATTTTCAAATTCACGAAACAAACAGTGTAAAATCAAAAAAGACCTCGCCACTGACGTTCGATCCAAGAAGCGCCATTTTCTACAGCTTTTTCCGAGGAAAGAGTTTTGTGGTAAGTATTTATAGTTTGTGCTTTCAATAAAGAAAAGAGAAAAGGAAGCGAGAGGGGAGGGGGAAGGAGAGAGACAATGCCTGCAGATTTTTCTGTTTCGCCAAGTGTCACGACCTTCACATTCAAGTACTGTTAACAGGTGTTCGCATAGAGGAAACTAGTAAAAATGCCATTATACTATTCGGTTTCCAAAGTACCGTTTGATTACTAGTACTGGACAGAACAAGGAGTACTGGATTGGACTAAAAATAAAGGACTGGACAAAAAAATTTTTGTACCACGTTTGGTTTGTTCAGTACTGGACAAGGATTTTTGTGCTGTCCAGTGTTTGGATTGCAAAGTACTGGACTGGACAGCGTAAAATTGATAATTTTCCTATTTTAATTATATCATAGTTATTTATATATATTTGATATCATTATAATAAAAAATGATTTGAAGGTTTAATAAATATTATTAAATATTTTAGGAAATATGTTATATTTAATGAAATAATACATTATTTATGATTTTGAATATGTCACTGAAAATATAAAACACTTTTACACTGAACCATCTACATATCCATCAACCACTTTAAACAAGTCATTGAAGGACTTCAAAATTAGAAAATCCATCCAAGATGACATATTTACCTAGATGAGAGTTTTAGCTCAATATGTAAGGTTCGGTAAAAAACTAATTAAACCAAACTAATCATAAATTAAACTAATCTGATTAGAACATATGGTCTTTTAAGGAAAAAAATATACTTTTAGCTAGCATTTAGATTATAATACGATAAAAAATATTAGATATTACAAAATAAAAAAAATAATATAATATAATTTTTTTATATTATATTTGGTATATATTATATTATATAAATATTTTTATAATATTTATTATTTAGATATATTTTTATATTTTTATAAATATATAAATATTTAAAAATCTAAGGATTTAGCTGAATTTTATTTATTTGTGTAATAAAATAAAATTTTATTTTATTAGATTAGTACACGGTTGGAATACACACCCGTGTAGTAAACCGTGTATGAAGAACAAAGAAGCCAGAGGCATACACGGCTATTACAAACGGCCGTGTGGAATATACACGCCTAGAGTTCACTGAGTCAGAGAGATACACGGTTTGGTTACACGCCCGTGTAGTAGGACCGTGTATCTATCGAAGGAAGGATAGTCCAGTGTCGAATTTTTTGTCCCGAATTCTACACGGTACTAATATTTCTGATTTAGTCCAGTACCATATTCCCGTTTAGTCCAGTACTTGCTTCAAGAATGGCAACCAAACGCTGGACAAAAATTTTTGTCCAGTCCAGTACCGGATTCGGATGGCAACCAAACGCTACCAAAAAATGATTTGGTAAAATACTATCTGTTGTTCTTGTGGAATGATTTAATTTTTGCTATCAAAGGATTGAAATTTATTAAGAAATTGCACTTTCAGCATATAATTTAGTAATCACATGTCCTATATCTTATTTTAGTGCATTTTATGTGTCCAAAAAGACATACAATTTTTAATGGAGATCTCAAACTAAATTTATAAGTTCATTCGAAAAAAGTGTCAAAATAAAAATATATTTTTTATTTATAATTTTATTATAGTATTTATTAAATTATTTTTAGTAAAACCATCTTTTACAATATAGTTTTTAAAGAGATGCATTTTTTCCTCTCACTTAATACTTTTTAAAAGGTTAAAAAGGATATCTTCTTATATATTTTAATATTAACTAACAAGCATTCAAAATGCTGCACTTATGATGCATATGGAAATTTAACAACATAATACATAAACTATTAATTAAAAAACATTAATACAGTTGATTATACCATAAAGTAAGGATATGGAGATTGGGGGAAAAAGTTTAATATTTAAGTTGTTAAAAAATATGAACTAGATAAATATTTATCTTTGTTAATACATCATAAGCCAAAAACAATAATCATAGGTTAATTAGTTCATCATAGATCTTGCTATAAATCTACAAAAAAAATATAAGACAAACTGATCTACTAAATTACTATGTGATAGTATAAAAATTCTTACATAATATACATCAGTGATGGAGTTTTTGATAATTGATTATGGTTTTGGTATGGATTACCCAATATTAGTAAAAAGAGAATTCTTGGTATCTTGTATAGTGTAGAGACAAGTGGAAGACTAAATAGATGAGTTATAAATAAGACCTTGTGTACAAGGATGGGTGTAGTGTAGTTTGGTCTAGCTCATTGCTTCAAACCGAATTGAACTACATCTTATAGTTTGATTTTCTTAAGGACTTAAAACTAACTAAATGGTTCGGTTCATAAATTTTTTCAATCCAAAAATATTGCTTCAGCTCGATTCAATTCACGGTTTCAATCATAATATAAATAATTCATTGTGACAATCTTGAATCACTTGACTAGTTGAATGACAAAGTTGATGGTGATAAAAAAAGAAAAATAAAATCAATATTTGTTCACGCTTGTTAGCCAAAACCATACACTATGTTGAAAAAGAAAAAAATTATCTAGCTATAGAAAATACAAAACATTATCATTGCCAATATTTCACTTTCATTAATATAAACACATGAATTTCTACATATTTCAAAGTCATTTCCCCCTTTAGCCATGAATGGAGATGTCATAATCATAAAACTCAATTATAAAATTAGAGGAAATTTTCTAAAATCAAAATTGAGCAGTTATGTATAATGAAAACTATACATTACAATACTCAAATAGCTCATTATTGTCAACACACACCCGAACTATAAGTTGTACAATGTGCATAGTATGAGCAACCCAAACTCATTAAACCAACAAAGCAATGTTGTGTCCAGTGGCTTAGTGTGTACATTCATGGAAGGTAACATGATTGCAATGAGTTCACCATGATTTATGCATTTGTGTAGTGCATGCCCGATTTATCTTAATAGTAATGTATGGACTATCTTGTTGGAATTATTTAGGAAACTTGATGGTTGGAAAGCCGAAAGCTAGAGAGGGATAAGCTGGAGAGGTGGAGAGAGGCGATAGATCAAATACAATCCATTAAGATTTTTAATAGAATTAGGTTGGGTGTACATTCATATTTACTATTTGAGATAATTTTTTCTTTTATTTTATAAAAATGGTTTGGTTTGGTTAAATCATTTAGTTCTAGTAACCAAATTAAGTGCATTATAATATTATACTCAAATCAAACGGCAAATTGAACGAAATTAAAAAAAAAAAAGAATTTTTTGTTCAATTTAAGCTAATCTTGTTCAGTTTAAGGCTACATCGGCTTTTTGCCTACCCTTAGTGTACATGTTTAGTGTACTTTATCCTATCCTCATTCCTTGCATTTAAGATTTCTTACTAAACTAAATTTTTTATTAGGAATTTAATCAATTTTGGAGTTAGTTGTAAGTTAGGGTTTAAATTGATTAAAAAGGGATAGTTTTGATCGTATGATCAATGGTTAAGGGATGGATTAACAGATGACAAACTCTTGTTGAAATTATTAATTTGTAGTTGTTACTAAATCTTGATATAGATTATTAGTTATTTGAATTGATTAATCTAATAATTTCAAATTTTAGGAGATAAAATTTCAATGATAAAGAGTTTAATTGTTGTTAAATGAAAATGTTTGAAGTGTAGTAGGAGTTAGGAGTTTGTATTGACTGAATTAGGAATATGGGGTGAGAAATATAACTGACCAAATTAAAAGAAAGTTTAACCGATTTTGGAAAAGTGAGAATTTAGCCTATTGAATTTTTAAGTAAGTTAATTAAATCTCTAAATAAATCGGTCATGTCAACTAAATTTTCCTTGTGCGTAATCTAGTCAATCAATTTTCATTGTTAGTCAACCTAATTTGTTATTATGGGTTGATTTGGATTTAAAACAATCTATTAAATAGGAAATCTAATGACAGTCTTAAGAGTTTAATCCTTTAGTAGAGCTAAGTGTTAATCATTTGTCTTTGTATCTAATTTTAAGAGTTTGATTTTGATTTCATTTGTTTCTAAGGTTTTAAACAAATTCCAAGTATGTGGTTCATTTCTAAAGTTTAGTTTGCAATCAAATAGAATTGCATTCTCATGCAATTAAGCTATTTTTTGTACAGGCTGCACATCATTACACTCTCTATACTGACTTTAGGAAATCTATGTGTGAGCATTTGTTGCTGGAAGCCCTCTGTCTCCATTGAACTTAAAGAGGTCAAAGAATCTCTTTAAATTGGAAGTCTTAGCGAGTTACAACAAGGTTGGTGTTTATAGTTTCATCCTTATAATAAACTCCTCATCCTCTTGTATCTTGGTGGGAAGCATGTCATCTCGCATTCTTGACTGGTTATGTGTACAGCACATATACCATCACCACTACACATCATAAGTCTGGAATAGGTCAATACGAAGTTCATTTAAATTGTTCTTTATGAGGGATATTCTCATTAGATTCTAGCAATCTTTTGGTAGGAATGGCAAGAGCTAGATTCTAACAGCTTCTAGAATTGTTACGTAGTGTGTGAAGTATCTTGTGTGGGGACGATGAATTACCATGTCAAGCTCTCATGTTGCTGACTCAGGTAGTGTTCCTTTTCTCCTATTATAGATTATTCCACTTCTAACATAGATGTTTGGTATTGATTCTTTTTCATCTCCTTTGTCTTAGTATAGGTAAATGATGTTCACCCACATATCCTGCTAACTTTCACCATTAGCTTTCTTATACTTTAGCACATTAGTTCGTCTCATCCATGTATCAATGCTTGGAGTTGAGACATTATGAGTTTAACTCTTTGAATTGAACAAAACAGATTCTATAACCACCAACATAGTCAACTTTAATCTCTATTCGAAAAAAAAGGCCAAGTCAAGAATAGCTTTGCAATCCAATCTCCACCGCTAGTTAAGCCATTCTAGAACTTCCATATTTCTAAATGAAAGATCTTCCTTGAAAAGCGAATAACAACCTTCCATTGAAGTATCTTGCAATTCCTCCAAATGTTGCTTTTGTAAACTGTATTATAAATGTTATTTATTTTATGTTGTAAGATAGTTACATTTTGTAAACAGATATTTTTGTACTCAATTAGTATTCAATAGGAAATTAGTATAAATACTTTTTGGTCACTATGGTAAATGGTTGGTTACATAATAACAAAAACAATTCTTTCACTTTACTCTCTTTTCTTGACTTTTCCTTCTTGTTCATGGAGATGTAAGCTAGGTTTCAAATAGTATCAGAGTGCCTAAGTTCGACTGTGTCAGTTCATTTTCCACTAGATTAGTAAGTTTCTTCTTGTCTTCTCATCTTATTTGATGTGTTGAATGGTGATTCAATTGAATTAAGGTCAAGGAGATTTGGTGAATTTTAATCCATTGTTCTTGTCAAGATCTAATAATATTTGTATGAATTTAGGAAATGTAGTCTTTGATGGACTAAATTTTCTAGGATGGAGTAAATCTATTAAGCTTAGATTAGGTGTAAATTAAAATTAAGGTTTATGATGGTTCAATAGCTAAACCCAATAATAATTCACTTGATCTCCTAAAATGCATACGTTATGATTGCATGGTGTATTGTTAGATTTTGAACTCGATGAGTTGTGAATTATCTCAGAATTTCTTGTTTGCAAAATCAACTCATGAACTATGGAGTGAGATTGTCGAATAGTATCGACAAGTAAATGGCCCTTTGATTTTTCAAATTTAGCATGAAATCAGTAATATTAGATAGGGTAATATGATTCTCAATAGAAGCTCATGCAATTTCTAATAGGTTGAGTGATGTGTATGAGAGTTTGCATAATCAAATCCCTACTATGAAGCCTTTGCCACCGGTGAATAGAGCTTTCTACCTTATTCAACAAGTATAAATAAATTAGTATGGTGAATGATTCAGATTCTATGGCTTTTAATTCAAATAAAGAAATCACTAAGAATGTATCAGACATATGTAAGAAAGGAATAGGACAGAAGCCACTATGCAAACATTGTCATCAAGAAGGACATACTATTGAGAGTTGTTTCCAAATCATCGGATATCTCGATCGGTATAAAGGGAAGAAGGTTACAAAGCCAAATAGAAAGTTCTCTTTCACTAAAAGTGTTAATAGGCCACAAGTTGTTGTTGCTGTTGATTCTCCTTGATCCATTGGTGATACAGCAAATGTGTCAAGAGATGATTAAATTCATGAAAGGGAAAAATGAGGCTCTAGAGATGGTTTCTGCTAATTCGACTCATTATGCAAGTACTACTTCCACTCATATGTCATGTTTTAATTATTTGAATAGCAGTTTAGGTTCTTGGATAGTAGATATGGGAGCCACTAACCATATGACCTCATTTTCCACCCTATTACATGATAAACAAAATCTCAAATTTTCAATTCCTATTAAACTTCCGTTTAGAATTAGCAAAGAGGTTAAAGTAGTTAGCAATGTATACCTTCAATCAAACCTTGTTCTTTAAAATGTTTTGCTTATACCAGATTGTACTCACAATCTTTTATTTATGAGTAAAGCACTACATGACCAGAATCTTTGTGTAACAATTGATTGTCATACATGGACATTTAAGGACTAGAGAACTAAATAATCGATAGCAACTACAAAGGAATTATTTGGCTTGTATGTAGTTCAATCTAAAGTCATTCAAGACAAATTTTTCTATTTAGAATAGTTTACTTATTCATTCAAACTCTTGTTCTTTCAATTCTTATAATAAATCAAATCCAACACATTTGATACATTCTAGATTAGGTCATTCTTTAGTTTTAAAGTTACAACATTTAAACATTTGTAAAACTTTGAAATTGAAAGATTTCTTTTATGATGTAAGTCATGAAGCAAAAATCCATAAGTTGCCTTTTGATAGAAGTGTTCACAAATCTCCTTTTTCTTTTCATCTAATTCATGTAGATCTATAGGTCCTTATCATGTAACATCTATCACCAGTGCCAATTATTTTCCTACCATTCTTGATTATTACAATTGTTGCACTTAGACTTATATGCTTGCAAATAAGTCCCAAGTTCCCAGTACTCTTTCTACATTCTTCAAGTATGTTAATAATCATTTTAATGTCACTCCAAAGTCAATCCATACTAACAATGTATCGCAATTTATATCTCATACATGTAAGTTCTTGTTTGATAGCCCTGAGATTTTACATCAACCTACCATGCCATGTATACCTTAACAAAATAGTTGGGTTGAGAGGAAACATAGGAATTTATTAGATACCAAACAAGCCTTAAAAATTCATGCCAATTTACCTAAAAAAATTTAAGAGTAAGTGTGTCCTTACAACCACTTATCTTATTAATAAAATGTCTATGTCAATTCTTGGGTGGAAAACTCCTCATGAAGTTCCTCTAGGAACAATTCCAGACTATCTAATTCTTAAAACAATGGGATGTCTTTGCTTCATTGTTAACTATTTTCCTCATAAAGACAAATTAGATCCCAAAGGCATTAGATGTACGTTTATAGGCTATAATCATGGATAAAAGGGATATAAAGTTTTTTATCTTGATCATAAATGGATTTTAATCAGTTGAAATGTGATTTTCCATTAACACATTTTTCCTTACAATTCATGCTCTTCTTTTGAATTTTCTATGTCTAACCATCCTAAACAATTTGTTTCTTTTGACAATTCTGACTTACATGCATCCATTTCTACTCATAATGTGCTTGACATGTCAAAAAATGTCCATTGTCCAAAAGTTCCTGATTCTGTTACAAACTCACTTAATCCTTCTTTACATCATTCTAATAGAGAAAAGAAAGTTCCAAAATGACTTCAAGTTTTTGTGCATACAATATAAAATAATTCTACTATGGTTGTTAATCCATTCACTCATAACACTCATTCTTCATTGTTATATTCTTTGTTATCCATAACCACATTTGACTAATACCCTATTGATTATATGGCTTCTTTAGCAATTGTATTGGTTGTTTTAGAACCACATTGCCATTCTCAGGTAGTTAAACATCCTAAATGGTTGGATGCCATGCAAAATAAACCCGATTCACTTGAATAAAAAAAAATCATATGTGAGAATTAATTAGTTTTCATAGTGATAAAAAGGCAATTGGTTTGAAGTAGGTTTATAAAGTGAATTATAAGTTGATGGTTCTATTGAAGCATATAAAGTAAAGTTAGTGCCTAATGGTTATACACAAGTTGAAGGGGAGAACTATCATGATATGTTTTCTCCCATTGCCAAGTTAGGTACTATTAGAATACTTTTAGCTATTGCTACTGCACGAGGATGGCCTTTACATCAAATTGACATCAATAATGTCTTTCTTCATAGGCATATTGACAAAGAGATTTACATGTTACCACCAGAAGGATATACAAAAGCTAGGTTAGGTGAATTTTGTAAACTAAAGCATTCACTTTATGGGTTGAAACAGAATTTTAGATAGTGGAACATTGAAATTTCTAATTTTCTAGCCGCACAAAGGTTTAAGCAGTCTAAGAGTGATTATTCATTCTTCATCAAAGATGATTTTGTAGGTCTCCTTGTTGCTTTACTATTTGTTGATAATATATCATTGATGGGCACGAATGAAGTAGCAATTTCTGACTTAAAACATGAGTTAGATTCAAAATTTACTATTAAACAGGCTAGATTTTTCCTTAGACTTGAGCTATGTTGAACTACTAAAGGAATTCTTCTTAATCAATACAAGTTTATTTTAGATATATTGTCTAATGTTGGTATGACAAGGGCTTGACCAGGAGCTTTTCCTTTTCCAACAGGGCTTAAGCTAGATCACATTTCTAGTGACAAGCTAGATAACCTATCCTTTTATAGGATGTGTTATAGGAAGATAACTTTATCTCACGGTAACTAGGCCTGATATTTTATTTATGGTTCATCGGCTTAGTCAATTCCTTTC
Source organism: Laguncularia racemosa (assembly GCA_037954665.1). Taxonomy (NCBI): domain Eukaryota; kingdom Viridiplantae; phylum Streptophyta; class Magnoliopsida; order Myrtales; family Combretaceae; genus Laguncularia; species Laguncularia racemosa. The sequence continues at coordinate 786,369 of JBBMOL010000166.1, forward strand.
TTGTCCTTGGGTTCCTTATTTACAAGCCATGTTTCATGTTCTACAATGTTTGAAGAGTACATCACCCTTGGGCTTGTTTTATTCCTCTAATAATTCTCTTAATTTGTTGGGATATTCCAACTCAGATTGGGGTTCTTATCCTATAGATAAGAAATTGGTTTTAGATTATTGTATTATGTTGGGATCTACACTTATTTCTTGGAAAAGTAAGAAACAAAACATAATGGTGACCTCATCAACTAAAGTAAAGTATAGAAGTTTAGCTTTTATTGCGAAAGAGCTCAAATGGTTATCTTTTATATTGCAAGATCTTCATATTGATGTTTAGCTATCTATTATTGTTTGTTGTGACAATAAATCAGCTTAATTAAATGCTACAAATCCTTGTCTTCGTGGGAGAACAAAGCACATTGAAATTGATGCCCACTACACTCACGATCAGGTTTTCTCTGGTTTCTTAAAGATTCTCCATGTTCTCTCAAAGAATTAGCTTGCTCATCTAATGATCAAGCCTATTGGAGAAGTTTCTTTAAAGCACATTTGCTCCAAGTATATTTTTGTATTCAATTAATAGTTAGTAGAACATTAGTATAAATACGTTTTAGTCACTATGGTTAAATATTTTTGTACATAGTTCTTTCACTTTACTCTCTTTTCTCGACTTTTCCTTCCTGTTCATGGAGATGCAAGCTAGGTTTCATAGCTTTACCCTCTAATAAACTAGTATATGTACTCCAACTTTAACTATTCTTCTGACAGTTGGCATCTAACAAATCAATCATGGCATCTTTATAGCATAACAAACCTTGATCTGAAATGAATTTTTAAATTTCCTTCAAGACTAGAAAAGTAGAGCTTTGCATAGAATAATTAAGTTCAAACAAGATTAAGCTAATAACTGGATGCTTGTTAATATGATTTACATGTTTAGCCATAAGTTAAGCTTTCCAAAGGTGCTACAAAGTAACTGTAGCCACTGTTGAGATATATACTTTTTTCTCATGTGATTAATTGTAAATATTTACATAAAACTATGAAAGATAAATAATAGTTTTTCGTTTGGTTTATTATTCCTTTACCTTAAGGTAAATATGCCACTGGTTTTAAATGAGTTTTTAAATTGAAATCTAAACAACTTTAATTAAAAAAGAGGGATTTAACTATAATGAGGAGCACACATTCTAGCTACATTTGTTCTTACTCTAGCTAATATATGATTGGCATAAGGATGGATCTAAAAGGGGTCAAGAGGGAACTCGAAGCTTAAGTTCAAAAAATTATTAATTATTAAAATTTATTAAAAAGGGAAAACTACATATCATGTGTAGAGGTGAGTAGGTACAAGGTGAATAGAGTATGAGGCCCTATTCGAATGCTACCTTATAAGGTACAAGCTCTCAATTTTTGAAAACAAAACTTGCCCTATAGTATCATAAAATCATGTTGTACCCTAGAAAACCTACAGGGTACAAGATACCTAATAGAAACTATAATTTTTTTCCTTTTATATAAATTTTAAGTTATGTAATTTTGAAAAGGTAATCCATATATGAATTATAAATTCTTACAACGCAAAATTTATAGAACTTGTAACAGAATTTATAAAATTAAAATAAGTAATCTTTTTTATCTTAATTATTTTAAGTTTTACAATCTCACTATTTAGTAAATGAAAAAGAACAAGGCAAAAAAATATAAAACCTAAAGTTAGAAAGGAAAATGGGGAAGAATAAGGAAAAGAAGAGGGTCAACATTAAGTTTAACTATTTAGGGTTATTAATTTATGACCTAAACTCTTTTTTTTTTCTTCTTTTTTACTTAAACACTTATTGCCAAAAAATTACAATATTATCATTTATTATCCATTTATTAATATTATTTAATAATATTTTATATGATAAGTATAAAGTACCTTAAAATCTATACTCTATATACCTTAGAGTACAAGATCCAAGGTCGATATAGGGTAAGAAGACTTCGTACTCGTATTACACCCTATGGGAGCAGGTTTTGGAAAATTCGTAACTAGAAGCTACCCTATAACCCTTAACACCCACCCGAAACATACTTGGTCAAGTATGATACAGCTATGTATCCTATAAAATAGGGTTAGTCTCTCACCCTTATTTATATGTATCTTTTAAAAAGTAAAACTTAATAAAATATTATAACTAAATGGTTAGATGACGTGCAAACCAATAAAAGGTCTTTATCTCAAATCCCATATGATCTATTTACTTTTTTTCAAAATTGTATTTATTTTACATTGTTTGAATGTCATTCTTCTTCTTTTTTAACATTTTTCTACAATAATGACTAACATTAAATATCATTTATCAAAAATTATAATGAAATCCTTAAGTATTTTCTAAAAAATCTAAAGTTTCTTTTCTATTAGAATATAAAAAAAAATGTTGAAGTGCACTTGTTAGGGAAAAAAATAATGGCAAGTGCAAGTGTCCAAACCTTTAGCTCTATAATTCAGAGTTCATCAACCATTGGTACGTACATTCATTAGGTATGCATAATGCATTTTTAGGGGAAAATGGTTGGTAAAGTGTATGTACTTTAATAATTTGGCAATTTAGTGGTCAACAAAAAATTTGTTGCAATTCAATGCTAAAAGGTGTAAAAATTACTCATTTTGGTGTCTCAAGTTAACAGATGTAAATTGTAGACGACATGATAAGGCATAGTTAATTTATTTTACATGTGGGCATCTAATGGAAAAAAATGAATTTGATATAAACATCTAAATCGAATTCAAAATTAAACCTCATGCTAGCTTTTGTTAGATAAACTTCTTCTTTCCCTCTTCATATGATAATGCCCTAGCCTTAGAAATTGCGATTTGACATAGGTCATCCTTTTAATGTAATTTAAGTGAAGAAATGGAAGGATGACATTATGAAGAGATAATGGACAATGGATCAAGCCATAGCGAGCAGCTAAGCGAGCAATTTTCATCACCTACAAGATTGTTGGACATGATGAACAAAAAGGCCAATGAATGCAACCCATGGTGTAGGTGTAGGATACAGTGCCTATTGATGACATCATAGACTCGCAATAACACTAGATGATGCTTTTTCATATGTGTACGTTATAGAGAATGCGGATGCGATTTCTTTAGATGGTATGAACTAGTGTATTTGGATCAAGTGAAATGGGTAATTAATAATTTTGTTGAGTCTTGACCAATGAAAGGAAGGAATTGCCATAGTGTACAAATACAATTGCAACAAGAAGTAGATGTAGCATGGTGGAGAAATTTGAAGTGAATTAGTGTCTTTGCTGTGTTGGTGGTTGTGTTTATGTACATTTAAGTGTAATTGTGGGCAGTAGCGGTCTAGGTGTAGTGTTCTATTTTGGTGTAGTGTTATGTTATGTTTATCCTAAGTTGATGACTTGCAAGGGTAATGCAATGTTAGCGAAAGCACTATAAAATGTCATGTTTGCCCAATGTAAAGTTGACCTAAATGGTGGTGAATGGACTGGATGGATTTATTTGTCAAACTAATTGTTGCATTAACAATACTTATGTATGTTCTTCAACTATTGTTGTTATATTGTTACCATTAATTGAAGCCTTAATACAATGTTAAGCTATCAGATTGTCCATTTTGATAATAGTTGCTCATGAGGCAAGTAGCTTGTAAGGAGGAAATAGACATGTAGCAAGCAAATTTGAAGTACAATAGTTTCATTTCATTTTCATAATGGTTGTAAGCTAGGATGTATGCTATGGCTATGATCTTTATACTGTCAAAGCCATGGTGGAATTTTGGTTGAGGCTTCTTGATCACTTTTTGAAGCATCTGGTTGGAAGCTTTGAGCTATTTGTGGACAATAATATCGAAGAATATAATAATAGGATTTTGTAAATGTAAAGCCTAACAAATGTGCTACAAAAAAAAATGCTAACTTCACCTTAATGCCACTTTCAATATGCCTCCCTTAAAAGCATATGTGTCAACATATTTTATTTTTCAAGAATAAAAAATATTAGGACTACTCTAAAGGAAAAAAAAAAATTCAAGTTATTTGACCACTATAATGTTAAAAGGCTTAGGAAGCACATGTCATTGTTCAGCAAAGAGAAAACAATAGGAAAATATCTTAACATCTCTTTGTCTTATAAGTTTTTAAGCATCATCCTTTTGACATGTCAGTTCAAATATTTTGATTCCTTATGTTTTTCCCCCCTTCATTTGGTAATTTCTTTAAACACAAATGTTAGCTTAAGCTTTGAAGTAGGTTCTACTTCACTGCTTTTTTTACTGAAATTTTCTAATCGCGCTTAAGGGGGTGGTTAGACTTAGTTACATGGTTTAAAAGTCCAAACTTGCAAAAACCGTTCATGAGGATATATGTCATGACATTAGGTTCCAGTCCATGAAAGTTCAAACTTGCACAAACCATTCTTGTAAATGAAGGCATTGTAGGTAATGATATCAGGATGACAACCTTGAACTGCTAAATCTACCAAAATCTCCAATGCCTATTTAGTTCCATAATGTTTGCAAATATATGCTTTGTTAAAATGGTGCAAGTAACCGAGAAAGGCAGAGATCCTCTCTTTAACCGATCCTTCTAAAGCCCATCTGATGGTGGCTTTCCAAAATAGAAATCCTTTCTATAACCCATTTGCTTTATACTTCTATCATTTATTTCTACATATTCCCTTGAACTAAACTCACTTGGTTTGATTTCATCAGCTTAATTGATACAAAGATAATTCGAAGTAAAAATAGCCATAGAAGCAGAGGACATAGTGTTACTAAAGTAGTAGCATCTGTAGATACAAATTATTAGAGTATGCGACCTCTAGATGAAAACAAAGCCCTTCTATCAATAAATGATTTACATGATAAAAGTGTCAAAACTTATGATGTGGAAACCACTATTTCAATTTCATTCATAAAGAAAACAGAGTGAAAAGAAAAAAAAAACTGACTTAAGTACATTCCAAACAAAAATAGTTGTGAACATATTGGTCATTCAACATGCAAGAACTCATCCAGTAAACTTAATTAGATGAAGCAAATCTAAACTCCTCATTTGCTGTTATCTACTTAACCAAAAACTTATTTGACCTCATCACAACTACATGGTACAAATAGCCAAACCAAAACACCATTTAACACTTGATAGAAAACAAAGCAAACTTCATGACACATGTTCAATCAATTATCACTACTTCATCATACTTCCTTTCCTTTCCCCTTCCCTTTCCCTGTAATCTTTATGCAGTGTCATCATGAGTTGAGAGCTCTTTTGCTTGATGAATCATACCTCTTTGGATTTAAATGACTTATTGTTGGACTTGAGGGTGTCTTCCTTTTCCTGATTATCATTTGCATCGTCATAGCCATCACTAACATCTCTAGGAGTATTTGTCATGCCTTTGTCACCATTAGTAACATCTTACATTGTGGTTAGTTGCTACTGTTGTCATGTTCCTCACCACGCTTCAAAAGCTTTAAAAAACACAACTACAATTACCTTTCATAGTACAAAGCAATTAGCTAAAACTAAGATTCATAGAAAAGTATATTACCTGCTTAAATTGGTAGGATAAAGAGCCCTTATCCAAATGACACCCTTTGCAGTTATGTCCACTTTGTTTATAGCATGTACATGTCATATGCGTTCCCCCGCATGACAATCTTTCTATGTTTGATTTTTCCCACTCTCCCTTTCTTCTATTCATTTGCAATCTCCCTCTTTTAAAGTGCTTAGGCAACAACTCAAGGTCGATAGCTCCAATTTTCTTCCAGAACTTCTCACCTCTCATTAATGTAATGGTGTAGGTGTAGATCTTTCTAAATGTCTCTTTGCTATAACACTCATCAACATAATCTACTAGATCATGACCTAAATTGGTAATTGCATAAATGGCATGGCTAAATGGGATCCTCGTTAAGTCCCATTCCCTATATATACAGGTTTACTTGTCCCCATCTACCACATACATCTATCCATTGTACTGAATCTCATATTTTGATTGTCCACTAAATAATATCTTATATCACCTTGACTTTTACTTATAATCCTCAAGCTTACATGCAATCCTTAAGCAAATCTTCTTAATCCATTTTGCATATTCCTCTTATTGTTTCTAGATTCTACCCTTCAACATAGAGACGAATGTCCTTTAGCATGGTGACAATGGACTTAAACTGAGCTTCTAAAATTTTACCATTGAATGCCTTACAAAGATTGTTATCAACAATATCATAACAAAATCTGTTCTGAAGAAGGCCTTAGACCAATGCCTTAGATCATTCCTCATTAAATCTTGCCAAGCTAGATTATTAGCACCCTCTAACCTCTTAGAGATAGTATCAAAGTTTGGGATTTCCGTAGCCTTGCCATAAACTAAAGCAACTTCTTGAAGAAGGCACCAGAATGCTTTTTGGCTCAATTTGCATATATATGCCTTACACATATCCTATGCTCCACGTTAGGAAGAAGGTTTTTCATAGTTGATAATAGACCCTACAAAACAAAAGGACATAAACAATTTAAGTTAACAACATATATAATATAATCAACATGCATAATACGTACTCATCTGATCAAGTTACATTCTATTGGTTAATGATGAATGTCTACTCATGGCCATCTTTTACCTCTATGTCAAGATATTTAATCAATGCACGCAAAAACCATGACCATATGTCCTTACAATCGAATTTTACTACTACCTAAGCTATTGAATGCATTTGGTTATTGGCATCTCTCCCTATGGTAGATAGCAACTCCCCTTTGCAAACTCCTTTCAGAAAACATCCATCAAGGCCAATCACTTGCTTGCAACCAATAAAAAACCCTTCTCTTAACCCCTTGAAACATGTATATAATCGATCAAATTTAGGTTTTCCACTATCCTCATCTCTCTCGACCTACATCATAATGTTATAACCAAGATCTCTATGGCATAATTTCTCTAAGTAGTCCCACAACATTGCATATTCCTTCTTGTAAGAGCCCATCAAAACTTCCTACACTTTTTCCTTAGTTATACGACATTGATGGGGCAATGCCCTTATTAAGGGCAAGAATATCTTAGTTAACAAACTACTCTTAACACACTTATTCACAAAGAAAATTCCGCGTGTGTGGTGATTCCTATATGTCTTTAGTCGAAATAATTGAGTTGCCTTGTCAAATGATGCATACATCAGCTACGGAAAATCATCCCTCACACACTTGAGTCTAACCTACTTACGTGTGTTCCTTGTATACACAAACTCTTTTTGTTCATCTATTGTATGTCCTATTACTACATCCTTAAATTCATTCTCACTCTCAAATGCCATTCCAATGACAAACTGCACCTTCTTTGCATTCGGATCAATTACCGTAAAGTTGTTCTTTCTCCTCACAAATTCCTCTTCATCCCCATCTTATCCAATATAAAGTCATCAGCTAGCCTATCTAATCCATAATCATTGTCTGAATCATCCTTAACATCCAACTCATCTAATCTAAATCCCCCTTTAGTTGTCATACTATTTGTCTATACCTTCTTCAGCCACAATCCCCTCTTAAACTCTTTAATACTCGTCCTAACTTCCACTAACTCCTTGTCAAACTCAACCTCACTACAAAACACTTCATCATTTGAACTTCTGCAATCTTCATCTTCTATATCAACTAGCTCTTCACTATCACCCCCTTCATAAGCCACTTTAAAGTTAATATCCACATCTTCATTACCAGGTTTCACAAATCCATAAAAAACGCTAGAAGACCCTCTAACTCTAGAAGATCCACCAACCCCATCACTGTGTTGCACATGCACTTCGATACTTCCATAACTCCATAGCAAGTTTAGCATTTTAGTATCACTAGTTTCATCATTCAACACTCTTAAACCATCAACTAAAGATGTATTAGGAATATGATATCTAAGCAATTCTATATCGTTGCATCCAAGTTTTGTTATGAGCTTTGCTCTCAAGAGTTCTACAAAGAACTCAACAACTTCAACTAGTATAACATCACATTTTCCAAAAACATATGCAACGCCAAGAGAGTCCTTCACAAATCTACCTCCATAATGCTCATCTATAGACCTCTCTATCATTTCTTTGCTATAGAAACAGGAAAAAAAAAATAAGGAGGGCATAAATATGGGGCCACAAACAATACAAAAATTATTTGTACATTGAATGTGTCAAGAAAATGATTTAACAAAATCTTAGTGCGAGACCACTACTATACCGTTCTCTTCTTCAAAACCATAGCATAACCTAGCAATTCCATATAGCATTGGGCCACAAACAATAGAAAAATTATTTTGTACTGACTATGTCATGAAAATGATTGTAAAAAATCTCAAAATGGGATTACTACTACACTATTAGTCTTTTTCAAAACTAAAGAACCTGCAATTCCATATAACCTAACCACATACATCATAAGACTTACTTGTAAAAATTATCATAGCTAACAAATTCAAGCTTACAAAATGTTGACTACAAGAATACTTTTGACATACATAAAACTTTTCAATTTTTTGTTTACATATAACAAGTAATGACCATGTAGACGATGTGGCCCTATAGATCGAAGGTGAAAATACATACCTTTTTTGCTTAATAGCTTCATTTCCTGCCACGGATTATGACAGCTCGTTCTCTTCCCTGAACATAGCCATGCTTCTTTCAATTTTTCTTCCCATTTTGTAAGAACAATGACTACTCATATGAAATATGCTCAAAGGAATTAATGAAGAAGATAAATCAATGCTTAGGCTTTATTGCCTTGTCTCTGTATATGTAACATTAGATGGTTGTCAATCTTAAATGTTGCATTCAGCCAATGCTTATTTGTCCACACTTGGATTAAAGCTTTGTAAGATCTTTGCTTCTTCCACGTTTCAAGTAGTTGTGATTTTTAATTTCACAAGTGAAGGTGAATAAATGTCGAGGAGTGATGTCTCTATGGAGTACGTCCGGTTTTATCAGTTATTTCAGGTTACTTACATTATTTTAGTCCATCCAATCAGACATGCTTGTCCAACTGTAAAAAATGTCCACGCGTAATGCCATGCCACATTTTCACTAATGTCCGTTACTTTGTATCAGCACGGAGACACTGAATCCAACGTATTTCAAATTTCTGATCATTTAATTGTAGATTTTTCGACCAGACATTTTTCTGCCCAAAATTATAAATGCAGTCGCTTGTGTAGCCTTTTTCCCACTTTTTTAGATAGAGGTCTTGATGTCGAGGTGTCGAGTTGCCTCAAGGATACCGGCATAAGGGGGATTTGGGTTTATTACCGATGTTTGTACTAGTTCTAGGCGGGTTTGTCGTTTAAACAAATCCATCTATGGTTTGAAGTAGGCTCTGAGACAATGGAATTATAAACTCAACTCAATGTTTCATTGCAGCTGATCTCCAAAACAATCACATTCGGATTTTCCTTCGCTTACTAAAACGGCTGGAGATGATCTCATGGCTGTGCTTGACCTTGCGAACTCAATCATATAGCATTTCCTCTAAAAGGAGTTGCAGCATGGTACAAGTACCATGGAATTTGTATGTATTAATACCAAGGAGCGATTGAAGCACCTAATTTCAAGTGTTTAGAGCATACCTCTTAAAGGTTTCGAGACCATTCAACTTTTATCTTGCACTTAATCACTCAACCCCACCCCCCCACAAAAAAAAAAATTGAGACAACCTTGTTGACCACAATAAAACCGTTGGGTCTGGATAAAACATTTGAGGCCAAAATAAATTTCCACTATCAATAAAGTCTTTCACTTTACATAAATAACCAACTTGAATTGCAAAAATAGTACAGAGCAATACAACTGATGTATTAGTCTGAGTACTCATAAGATAACTGATTCAAGATATAAATATTTACGCGCCCAATCACCATACACAGGATCTATGCTGCTATTCTTTATCCAGCTATAGCAAACTGCATAAAGAATCCAAAGTGGAGGTGTTACTAAAGCCTTAGAGCAGCGATAAGAAACTTCTAGAATAACCAGCTAAAAAAAAATAGCCCTTAGGCATAGTGTAACATGCTTCACCGCATCATCAAAAGCAGATGACCATGCAAATCATAATCCGGTGATGGGTTTTGGTCAATCATGAGCTTCTTCCTATATCCTTCCCAGTGAATTCCCCACCTCCAAAGGATGCTGCTGCTGTGACATCAAGACCACTTCCCATAGAGGTTATTAAAGCCGACAAACTACCACTTGGATTCCCGCCAGCAGCCATTCCAAGTCCAAGAAAATCAAGTGTTGTCTGTTTTGGACCAAATATAGATGGAGTATCCATCATCAGTTCCTTTAGTCGAGAATTACCATCGCAGGGAAGACTGAGCCCAACTCCAGCAGCAACAGAGGCACTCTCTGACTCCACACTTTTGGGATTCCATGGCAAATTATTCTGCGGTCCAGATGATGTTGAAGACGAAACAATCCCAAGCCCTCGAAGTAGGGATCCATTTGTTGCAGTTGCACCCATTTGAGCAGCTTTTTGTAGTAAGGCAGTGGCAGACATAGCTGGCTGTGTTGGGGGAGCATATTGCCTAAGGTCTTGGCCAGCTGTCCCAAAAAATGATGTTCCATGGTTTGTGGAAAGGCAAAGTGAAATTGGTTCCAGTGAAGATGATGGGCCTAGGTCAGAGGGGCGATCAGGTTGTGCCATGGCACAAATAAGGTCAGTGAATGCAGGAGTTTGTGAAGGCTGTAAGGTTGATGGAGTTGATGATGCAAATAAACTGGCAATAGCACTACTGCTTGTCTTGCCATTGCAGCTAGAGCTAGTGCTGCTACTACAGCTCCCAATCAAGCCTTTTGTCACAGGCGGCTCTTCTAATACTTGAGGCAGATTTTCTGGAAAATCTGGATTATATTAAACATTAAAATTGCATAGATATAAAGTTATGTAAGATACTTATCTAAGAGCAAAAGATAGGTTCACCCCACGACACCACCACCACCCCCTCCCCTTTCTTTTTCTCTAAAGAGTAATAAACTTAGAATAGAAGTATATCGCTAGCAATAATAGTTTCTCTTTACTCTAACCATCTTCTCCATTCCTCCTTTATTGCTTTTAAATCTACCGGGTTAGTTTTTGTCTTTGATGCCCACAAGGAACTATGTCTTAAAAGGTTGGTTTACTCTTATTTCCAAGTTTCAAACATCAGGCTACCAAAGCAATTAATCGGCATAACTAAATGAAATAGACTGAATAAAAACAAATATGACTAACAGACAAATTCGCTAGATTCCAAGACCAAGTTCAATAGGAATACTACATACATTTAATTTTATTTATTTTTCCCACCAACCAATGACTAAGTCAAGCCCTATCGGAGCAACAAGACAACAGGTTTCAAGAACAATGGACAAAAATATTTACCGCCAACACCTTGATCACTCAAAAGTGAAGACGGTAGAACACTGGTGGATTGTACAGGAGGTGGAGCCGCTGTAGTAGGAGAAGGGGAGTTCTGGCCAGCTCTTGGGTCAGTCTCAGAATCAGGCTCTGCCGGAGCAGGAGCAGATCCACAACTTGGAGCCCGAGGGTTCGCTTTAGCACTCTCCTGTGCTAAAACATCACAAAAAGCCCTGTGTGTGATAAAGCTATCCCTCCTATCAAAAACAACATGAAACCAAATCAAAGCCCATAGGCCTAAAATATAGTCATAAAGATTTGTAGCTATATAATACACAGATGGGTTTAATGCAGAAAGAGATTCAAGTTAAAATATATGAAGAACCTGGAAAACAAAGTCCCACAATCACATTTATATTCCCTAGTGCCACAAATCTTAGAATGAGCTTTCCAATCAGACTGAACAGCATATTTCTTGGAACATTTATCGCATTTCCACTTCTTTTCACCATGTTTCCTGCAGAAATGCTTCTTTATTCCTGTCAAATCACCTAAAGCCCTTGAAGGATGATGATGGACACAAGTTGGCTCAGGACACACATAAACCCTCTTCTTTACTTCCTTACTTGATCTTTGTCTAAGTTTCCATGGAAGATTATGCCCTCTTCTATGAAGTTGAAGATTTTGGTCTCTTTGAAACCCTTTATTGCAAATTTCACACACAAAACGGTTTGTTGCCAAAAGGGTCTTTGGAGATAAAGCTATTACCTCTGCATCTGGATCTGCATCACCGAAACACTCAATTAAAAACCCAAAAACATTATAACGAAATTAAAAAAAAAAAAAGAATTCAAGAGTCAAATCATCCAAATAAATCAACCAATCCAAAAATAAATAAATAAAATTCCATCGAATCAGGATTTCATATGATTGATTAAATCCAAATAAGTGGTCACAACTTCAAACCCATGAAATACAATTTCAAAGAAGGAGACCAATAGGGTGGTTTGACTTTGAAGGGAAAAAGGCAATACCGGGCATTCCAGGGAGGTTGCGCTTCTTCTTAGCTGTTGTTGACGGTGGTTGAGGGTGCGGTTGATTACCGGAAGACGATACACTAGCTTCACCTGAAGCCGTAGAAGAATTGTCCAACTCTTCAGGCATAACTAAGCTTCCTTCCTTTGTTTGTTTGTTTGTTTTGTTTTGTTTGTTCTTCCAAAAAAGAGAAACAAGAAAAAGAGAAATGGAACATATACCGGACAAAATAAGAGTAAAACACCACAAAATCACTACCAAGACACGACTAGAACTTTATATTCACGATTTTACATAAAAAAGAGTGCAGAAAGTTGCTATCTTTCTTGGGCTTAAGCCTCAGCTACCAGTCAATTCTAACTTTTATTTTAGTTTCTTTTATATTTTTTCTTTTGAATTGCTCAACTAACAACTTCTCCTAATTTAAAAAAAAATAAAAAACAAATTACGTTAACCCAGAAAAGCTCAATGATTGTACCCAAAGACCTTCGGAATAAAAATCTCATCTTTTCAATACAAACACCATAATTCTGATCACCAACTTAGATTTTCAATCAAGTAAAAGTATTTTATCCCCGATCCATTTCCCAATTTAAAATAATAATAATAAAGCTAAATAGTACCCAAATCTAGCTAAAGAGAGAGAGAGAGAAGGTGGGGTGAAGAAAGGGGGAGGTGTTGTTTAGTTCTCGTCCAAGTTTTGATCTTTATCTTGTTCGGTATCTCAAGCCAAAGAAAGACTTTTAGTGGGGAACTGATTGTTTTCTATTTAATATCCTTCAAGTATATATACATATATATTTGGCTCTTTAAATCGCTAAGTAAAGAAATTTTATCTCTATGATACATTAATTTTTTTTTATAAAATGTAGAAATAATATTGGAAAATATAAAAACTGTAGTTGCTCCACATTAAATCTTTATAATAATAATAATATAATAATAAAGGCAGCAATTTTAATGCACTATGAACACATATGGAAAAAGGCATAAAAGCCTCACTATAAAATAAGTCCCGAGCAAAGATTAACCACTCTCCCTAATAGGTAAAAAAACTTTATGCTTATAAAGAAAATGGAACATGGAATAAAAAGAGTACATAAAAAATAAATATAGGAAATTCCATTTCGTCCATTAACAAATGAATGGGAACATGACAAAAGGAATAGAAAAATGGGGATTAAGTAGTGTTAGTTATGGTTAGTGAAGTGTGAACAAATCAAAGTATTTTAAGGTTATCTGAACCCAAAAAAGAAAAAAAAAAAAAGGTATTTTCAGGTTATGTAATGTGGAGGAGTTAAATAAAAATTTGGGACTTGGAGTATAAGGTCGTACTTCTTCCTAATCCTAACGGAGTGTTTATCGCTTGGCTGTCGGGAGATACTGCACGAGCTGTCTTATTCACTGTTTGTCGTTTACTGTGTCTTTTTGAATTCCCATGTACGCTCCTTTGTAGTTTGCAGTCACGTTGCGGTGGTTTGAGATACTGATGATTCAGATACATATATTTTTATTTTTCCAAAACGATTTTTTTTTTCATTTTTTTTTGTGAGGATTCAAATTCTTTCGTTGAATATTCTTGTTAATATTTATTAAATATTCTTTTTGCATTACTATTCCTTTTTTTTTTTAATTCTCGGTGAACTCTTTTTACACTACTTGGTGATTATCAAGCATAGATCGATACAACTTTTAATATACTTATTTTTAATAATATTTTTTATTAAAATTATGATATATAAAAAAATGAAATATATATATATAACTATATTTTTGTACGTGGCACTCTAGCTAGTATTGCTAAGGTAGATTTATCGTTATAATTATCAACCTGTTTACAATTAAAAGGCCTACTATCATACCGTATGATGGCTATTGCTACGCCTACCGAAATGAACATATTTTTATTATAAATAAGAAAAATAAAAACAAATTATAAATACATGCGCTATTCATCAATCATAAATCGATAGGTAATACAATAGGACTTTGTCCTTAAAAACTTTTGTAAACGTATAAATATACCTCAAATCAATATTAAAGTCTTAAAACCATTTCCGCTTGTTTTAATAACGATTTTATGTGTTTAGTAATATCTTAGGTTTATTGGTAATATGTTTTAAAAGTTTAGAAATTTATCTATACCTAATAAATAATTTAAGAGTTAAAAAATTATCATAACTAACTATATATTAATAAAATTTCTTTAAAAAAAATTAAGAGTAAACTTTTAATTTAACCTTAAACTTTCTTCTTCTTCTTTTAATAAATAGGAAAGCTAACTTTTCCCTCCTCATTTCCTCGTCTTTTTAGAGATGAAAACCTAGTGACTCCACTTATAGTCTTACATCCCTAGCATGTTATGTAATTGAAGAGTCCCAAATAAACGATTGTTTTTTCCTTTAGTATTTTCCAAACTGAGTCAATGAAATCATCATCAAAGAGGAAAAGTGCACATGTAGGCAAAATTCCAACTCAAGAACAATATATAGATTTTAATCCATCTTTCAAATTTCAAAAAAAAATCGATAACTATATATGAAAATGGATTAAATCTTATTTGAAATAATGAATTTAGAGTTTTCATATCAAAAGAAAACTTGAGATTTTCAAAGAAATATAAGTTGATATCCTCAATGGATCATGAATAACATAACAGGATAAATCATATGAAAAACTTCTAAGATTTTAATTAAGGGCATTTATGATTGTATTCAATGGAACAAAGGAGCAAAGTCTAAAGTTTCAATGCAAATGGTATATTAGTTTGTACATTTCAATGTTGAGACAATTGTTGTAAGTAAATTATTTTAAGCAACAAGAGGTAGGATTGGTTATGGGGCAATGCTATAGACAAGATGCATCTTCTATTTACATAGATTATTCCTTTTGAACTTATTATAGTCAAAGCCCATAGATAGGTTTGCCAAGGGTTCAAGTTTACTAAGAAACGTTAAAAAATGGTTGGACTAATTTGGCTAATTTTGTTCTACTTTCACTAAGTCAAATCTTACTAAAACATTCTCAAATTAATGAGTATAATTTTCTAAACCATGCTACTTGTATAAAGAATTAGTTCAAGAAATACATTTAGATCAAACCTATGTCAAATCAAGTCTCTACATAAAAGAGGGAAAAAAATCGAAGTCCTGATTTTATGAAAGGGATTATATTGCTTAATTTACAATGCAAAATAGAAAAAGGAAAAGATGGAAAACAATAAGGTAGACTAGGCAAAAATATACAACACAAAGGCTAGCATATCTTTTTCTATGCACTCATCATCACCTTTGTTGACTTGGAAACTCATATTCTTTTTTTCATATTCAAGGTTCAATGTCTTCATTTATCATTAAGCATGGTTTGGGTCCCTCCCCCAAACATAAAATTAATTTTCTCTTCTTTGTAGATAGCAAGGTAAAGACTCAATTTTTCCAAAAGGCTTTACTTCTAATATGAATAATCAACATGGCATTGATGCGCATACTTTAATCCAAAACGGCATGCTAACTTATCTTTACATTATCAAAGTTGGGGTCCTAACTAACTATTTTATGCTAGGGCAAATGGGATTATCCACTATAGCAAGATTGGGTTTTGGGCTCAAGTTACACCCACTTGCAATGTATATATATATGTGTGTACGTGTGTGTGTGTATGTATGCATATTATGTATAAGCTCAAAATATAAAGGATGCATAAAAATATTGTCGTAGAAACCTTTTTGTTATTATCACTATTTGCAAATAATATTTTTTAAAATGCATCATTATGCTTGTTATTTCATGCAAAAATATAGTTATAAGAAAACTAGCACTACTTTCTACTAATCCATTCACATTTTTTCTATTTTTTTTTTTACTTTAAAAACTTATAAAATTATATGCATAAATATTATAAGTTTTCTAATCCGCTATTATATTAGTAATTTAGCTTTTGATTTATTGGATTTTAGAGAGGGGATATTAAAATGCTTTTAAATCTCAAACCAATGATGAAGGTGATAGTTCGTAATTAATTAAAATTAAAAAAAAACTTCTTTTTTTTCCCAATTACTAAACCATGACTTGAAGAGTTTTTCGTGGTCACCCGATTTGCCATAAGTGCAAAAATGAATTATACTTCTCCAGGTAATTTATGCCACACCTTGCTTGTACCTAGAGTAATTTTAGTTCTTTAATTTAAATGAATTCATTAGAACAAGGAAAAAAAGAAGGAAAAGCTCATTCTTTGTTACAACTATTGAAGTAGCACATTTAATGTTTCTCTTAAGGTTACTATTTTGAAAATTGATGCTAAATTACATAGCATTGACATGTAGCTTTAGGAAAACACATGACCGACTTGACACTCAATACCCTAGATTGGCACAATGTTAGTGCTACATGTGTGGTCGGGCATCCTTTGGGTCAAATCGACCCAATATCAAGTTTGGCTCAATTTATTAAACCCTTGATCCTCAACTTAGCTTGGTTCCCAATTTAAATAAATTAAAATTTCCAATTAATAACTCTTTTTCTTTTTCATAAGATAGTTAAGATATTTTATTTATTTTATAAATTGTTGTTCATAACTACATCATTCTCCATGCAAACGATAATCAGTTCCTAAAATGAAAAACTTTACTAATCTCTTACATCGATTGGGTATGTTTAAACCCGAGAAAGGGCTAAGTTGAATCGTTAACCTGGCCCAAACCGGCTTAGCCAGTTCACAAACCATGAATCAACTCATGACAATTGATTTAAATCGGCTAAAGACCCACCAATTAAGCGGGTTAAGGTTGGGTAGGCCTTGCCAACCCATCGAACTAGTAGGTCCTCATCAACTAAGTTGTTACCTAGTCGACTTGCCAATAACCAAAAAAAAAAAAAAACCCAAAAGCAAAAGTCAACTTTGGTATATTGTAAGAGGAAAAGCAAAAGAAATTTCTAGGTGAACAACTTCTACAACCATGCAAGAGCAAAAGCAAAAGAAAAAGAGGACAAGGAAGACCAATTGATGAGGAAATTTGTCAAGGAATGCAACACAAAGCAAACAATGTGAAATTATTTGCCCAACAAAAGGGTAAGTCAAACTGCATGTGTTGTATGAAGTAGGCTTGCAAACTTTAATACATAGATGCATGAAAGCACATGTATATTTTGAATTTGAATGTTGTTAGGCAAGAAAATTTTTTGAACATTTGTGAGGAAGTTTTATATATATTGTTTGTACATTCATTCAATTCTTCACATTACAAAAAAAAGAAAAAAAAAAATCATTCTCTTCTCTACACACATCGTTTCTATGCTCTCATCTACTTAATTTTCCATTCAATTCCTTTTTGTGCTTCATATTTTTTAATTTGTTTAATTTGCAAGTACTTCTATTATTTATTTATTTTTCTAATAACCACATAATTAAATTATAGTTTTTCCATATCAGTATTCATTTTTTTATTAAGTGAAAAAATAGCAAACTTTTTCCATGGTTCATCTTCAAGTAAGGAGGGAGAGTTCTGGAAAAGGTAACAAGGTTAAATTTGTTTGATGTGAACCCAAGCAATTTTTTTACGTGAAAGATTATAATCTCCACGACTTCACCAACGAGTATTTAGAGGATTTGATAATATCTCCCCCGAGATTTGAGCACATGACCCCTGATGGACAAAGTACACTGTTGCCACGAGAGGGTAACAAAGACAAAAAGAAAGAAGATGTCTAGGAAGTGTCAAAGGAAAAAGTACCAGGTCACATATGTGGTAAAGCTAACTCCAACGATAAATTACTTATGTCACTTAGATCTAACAATTTTATTAAACATTTTCATAAAATTACAAGGAAAGATGGGGGTACCGGTGCGCATCGCAATTATTGTTAGTTGAGTTATGAATGGAAGAAGAGGGAGGGCTATGGGACATTGAATAGGCACATGCGATCAAAGCATCTAATAAAGCTTGGCATAGATAAGTCGCAATAAAAAAATCCTAACTTGGTGGTTCACAGTCTTTAGGCCTATTTCATTATTTTGCTAAGAAGTATAAAATTGCCCTGACATAATATTTAACCAAATGTCACATATCATGGACCCATGCATTTTTTGTTCATCATTTGAAATACAAACGGTAAGCTCTGAATCCAAGCTCACAAAGGTTTGAACAAAAAACTATGCAACAAACCACTGTGAAACTCTATCATATTGGTAAGCATGAATTAGCTGTTATATTTAATTCTCTTGATACACAAGTTTCTATTTATGCGGACATATAAACTGATCCATGACATGACGATTTTTATATGAGAATTATGTGTCATTGGATAGATAATACATAACAAATATAAAAAAGACTAATATCTCTTAAGATTTTTAACATACGTCATATGGCGCAAAATTTTTTTTGGATAATAAGTATTATTTTAGGTAAATACTCATTGAAAAAAAAAAGATATTTTCGATTAATTTTGACAATGCAGCTACAAACATTGCATCCATTGATGAACTTAAAGCATTATGCCAACTCACGTTAGGTAAGACCTTTTTTTTACATACGATGTATTTGTCATATTTTAAATTTTTGTGTTAAAAACATTTTTTATTATTTAGATATTAAGATGTCTCTCATAAGACAAGTGTTTACTTTTTTTAATTGACCATTCATCTGTAAATAAAGTATAGAAGAAATTTTGCATTGATCATGGAATGTGACCTAAAAAATTTAGAAAATATGTTAAGCATAGGTGGAATTCGACTTCTACAAAATTCAATCCCCTATAAAGATGAGTTGAGTTCTTTCATTATGATAAATATCCCAAACATTCCATTGCACTCTAATGATTAAGATGTATACATTAACATGCTAAATATGTTTAGAGTTTTCCACGAGTATTCTATAACATTTTTTTAAGTGTATTGGGTTAGTATTCACTTTTTAACTAATGAATACCATAAACATATTATCAATGTTGCTTAAAGCTCGAAATGACCCCTTTTTACAAGTAACTATTAATGAAATGGATACAAAATGATTGGTATATTATAGGCAAATTCCTATAATTTATCTTGTTACTTCTATTTTATATATGCATTATAAAAAAGACATGCTTTTAGAATATCTTAATTTGTATTATTAAATTGTTGACACATTCTTTGATACATAAGACACCTATGCCGTTACTGCGACATAAGAACTACGATGGGTGATTCAAGTAACAAAATCGTTATTTTCTAACTTTTTTATTACGTATGGTGATCAAGTTCCAGCTACTCCCTCATCATCTCCCAACTCACATGGTGCCACGTGTAGTCATACCCTCTCTATGTAACGAATGATGGCACAAAGGTTGAAGTGGCATTGCGCCGATTTAGGTGAGTACATGGAACTTGACCACTACTTCAACACTAAATTTGAATTTTGTGATAGTAGTATTATAGACTTCAATATCTTAGATTGGTGGAAGAGGCATAAGAAAACTTATCGATTCTCTCTCAAATGGCTCACTAAGTTCTTGTTGCTCTTACATTAGCAATAGTTGTTGAACAAGCGTTCAACATTGCAGGCCTTATCCTAGCACAACAGTGATCAAGCCTATCACTCGTTAATGTTAATGCATTGGCTTGTGTAGAGGATTAGTCTAAAGTAAGAAATAAAACACAAGAGTCTTACAAGACAATTAGTAAAGAAAATGAATACTTCAGTGACTTGAACACGAGAAGAAGCTCCATTGGCTCAACTTTAGATCTCACGCAAGATACAATAAGTTGACTAATATTTATTTTCATTGTACAATTGTAGTGTAAGTAAAATTAATTTGTAAAGATAGTAGTACTATCTTATTTATTTTTTTACAGTAGGTTAGAGATAATTTATAAAGGGAGTAGTATTCCCTTATTTATTTTTGTTAATTACTTATAATTGGGTCTAAGAATCGTGTACAAAAGGTAAATCCAAATATTCCCTTCTTTTTTTGTAATATTTTTAATTAATCGATAGAATTTGGAGCTAGCATCCCTTCCGACACCCCCCTCCCTCCTTGTGTGTATGCGGTTTGCTACAAATTAATAAAGCAAATACTTTTTTTTTTGTACATGATAAAATTGAACAATAATTAATTGTTACTATTTTCACAATTAGAAATTATTCAAAAAATAATAGATTAACATTTCATGTGAAAAAAAAATTAAAGGAAATAAAGTAAAAAAAAAGGGGAAAAAATTACAAATGAATAAGAAAAAAAAAAGCATGAAGGGGGATAAGGGTCAATTCATGAGCCTAAACCAACTCGTGAACCATTGGTTCAATGCTCTCTGACTAGTGAACTAGCAAGTCAAGGCCAGGTTAGGGCTAAGTTAGGCCCTTTCTTGAGTTTAAGTATGCTTACCTGAAATCATTAAATTTTTTGCTTTGAATACTAATGCACTAATAATATCAATTTTCTTAAGAGCAATTTTAATTTGAATTTGAATTTTTAATTGGGTTTTCTATGCATGGTTTCACACTATTATTTGTTTACAATTTGATTGATTAATGTGGTTGTTGCTGTGCTTGTTTTATTTGAGTTTTGTAATTAAGGTTTGGAGTTTTCTTAGTATTGGGGCATTGAAATGATAAAAGGGAATTATTCAAATGCACATTACGCTTAAACCATCTTAAGCTATGTAATTCAACAAGATCAATTTTGTCAAGATATCACCAATCCCATGCTCATCTTCCTAATGTTTTTTAGTTAAATTAAACCGTGTAATTTTCTTAACATGGCTTTTGTTAGGAATAAAGATATCTTATTGCTACCTTACCAATTTTTAACATGATGTAATTATTGATATGTCTTTACCATCCTTTGTATTAGATAGTTATTCAAATAATAGCTACACATTACATAATCCAATTTGTCTAGACTTCAGCAAAACCACTTGTCTTAAGAATCTCTCTCAAAAAGTCCTAAATGGAAGATTTCATGTACAATAAGAACATTTCCATGGATCATTTTTTCTAAAATACAAGCACTTTAATTTTTAGTTATAAATTCATTTGGAAAGATTATGAGTCTATTTACTAAAATTTTAGAAATCATTTTATACAATATATATATATATATATATATAAAGTGCAGTGAACCAACAATGGAAACAGAATGGAGTGAGCATTAAGCAATAAATAAAATAAATTATAAACTGCAAGGCAGAAGCATTAGTTATTAAATACCTAAAGTACGTGGCGTTGTCTTTTTAATCGCATGAAATACCAGCCAGGGTATTTCCTTTGGACCAGTAGCCCGCAACAATTAGTATTCCAGCCGATATACTTTAAGCATTAATCATACATTAATATTTAAAGCAGTAAATAAATTGCAACTCTCTAAAGGCGGTAAAACCAGCCGAGGAGAGAAATATAAACCGTCAATAAATAAATAAATTGCAAAAGAACTTAACACCACAGGCGGCAGAGCCAAACTTAACACCACAAGCGGCAGAGCCAAGGCTAGTAGGTTGTTGTTCTTTTAAAAGATAAGTAAATAAATAAATATTTACTTCATTAACATTAAATCCTTAAAAAGGAACATTAGTTACAGACAGAAACAAACAAAACATTAAAGAAGAAAGAGGATAAGGAAAAGAGAGAAGTGGAAGACTAGAAAGGATGGAAGAAGATTAGTCGAAGGTTAGAGACGAAGAGGAGAAGGGATATACCTAAGTATGTCTGCGTACTTAGGGCCTATGGTTCATCAACCATAGTAGACGACTCGGTTAGTGTTTGGGAAAAGGAGAGAGAAGGAAAGTGTGGAAGAAGTGACCGAAGGTTGGTGCCGGAGGTAGAGGAGAAGTTAGATGGAGAAGAAGGAAGGACTTTAGTGTTTAAGGTTTGAGAGTGTTTTGTTCTTGCGGAAATTGTTCGATGCCTCAAATGAAGTAACGTCTCCATTTTTAAAGAACACATTTTTACTGTTTCTACAGTAAAAGTTCTTTATACTGTAGTGCACAGTATTTTGTCGAGAATATTACTGTTTCAACAGTAATTCCCAGAGATTTTTCAGTGGAAAAGTTTCACCTGTCATTCAAACCGTAAATGACGGCTTGACCATTCTGGCTTTTGGGGATGACCCCATGGGTAATTGTTCCGTATATGACGGAAGACAACATTATCCGTAAAAATTATGGTCATAAATACAAAAAATTATACAGTATCTAATACTGTATTTCATTCTACGTATTTTGTTACAAGCGTAACAAAACACTTACATTAATGCCTATGGACTTTCTAAATTGATGTCGTAGCAGTCATCCTCATTGCTTTGTAATCCGGCTGATGTAGAGGCGGAAGAAGTCTCTTCATTAGTCCACATTTCATCTTCGGATTTCTTCAATTGTGCTAGAGCAGTTTCCAGAACCTTTTTCATTTCTTCTGAATTCTGCGTCTTCACCATGTTGGACATTAGGAAACCCCTATCATGGAGGAAAGGGGTCGAGTACCACCTTGGGCCAGGAACTTCTGCTTTGTTAGTCATTTGTCAATTGCTGACTCAGTTACCCTGTCACAGAGCTTGAATCTGTCCCACCACTTAACCTTGAACGTCTTGGTGAGCATTGGAGTTTGGGTTCTTCGGTCTTGCTTGTAACCGAAGCTCCATGCCATTACCCATGATATTCCTACATGCATGTAGTATAACATGGTCTTGTCGAACATATATTCATGTTCGTTTGGTTCATAATTTTTTAAGAACAAAATGTATCCGTTCTTAGCATTTTCATGGACAATATTTTCAATTGCCCCATATTCATCCCACCAGTGTGCAAACCAACAGGGTAAATTTTTGGAAGAACATTTATAAAAAAAGATCAACCATGTATGTGATCTTTTCTGATTCATTCTTAAAAAGGCATTGAACCAAGTTGCTTATAATCAAAATAATTATAAGTAGCTAGATGAGGTTCCATTGGACCCAGCTGATTAAAGCTGAGCTTTTGCTTGCTAGTCGGCTTGCCAAGCCAATCACACAGGTTTACGACCTTGTGGATTCTAGCGGTTGCGTAAGAAATTACTCCATTGTTTTGAAAATGTTTGATTGACACAGAACCTGTATCAACCAGAATTTTCTCGTAAAAATCCATATTTTTCAATGGATCATACGGTACATAAAAAACATTTTTAGGAAATATTTTCTTGGCAAAATCAAAAGGATCATTTTCATGCATACCTTTTTCTACTGAAAAGATATACTTGGAAATATCCTTATGATACCATTTTTGAAAATTCTTTTGAGAGACTAATGCCTTCGAAGAAGACGCCACCTCAGTTACATGAACATTGGTAGATGATTTTTTAATCATCTTTTTCTGGTTTTTTATGGGAGACCTGGAACCCAAAGCATTGGTGATTGCCTTAATTAATTCAGGCGTTATCACCACATCAATGTTTAAACCCTCAGTGTTTAAACTCACATTACCCTCAATGGGAGGTCTGGTCATTAGTCTTGATGAGGCAGTAGATTCCTCATCTCGTTCCTTGATTGCCAATGGCACATTGGGTTTTGGAGTCGTAGCAGCAAGCCACGACCAGACATTTGTGAGTCCCTTACGGGGGACTTCCTTTTCCTTTCCCTTTCCCTTGGGAGGCATCTCCCTGCAGGAATTCACGAGTCAGGAAATCAAGAAGAGAATTGGATGTTCCTTTGATATGTTTAATATCGAAATCAAAACAGGATAAAATAGCTTGCCATCTGGCAAAACTCTGTTTTGAAGCCAAATTATGAACATCTTTCTCTAAAACATTTTTTGCTGCAGAGCAGTCAATTCTTAAAAGAAATTTTTTATTTAACAAATCTCCTTGAAATTTAGAAATTGTTAAAACAATTGCCAAAATTTCTTTTTTAATTGTGGAATAATTTACTTGGCATTGATTCCAGTGTTTGGATACAAACTGGACAACATTTTCATTTCCATTAGGGGATTTCTGTTTTAGGATTCCACCAAATCCTATGTCAGATGCATCAGTCTCTACTATTTTTGGTAGGGATGGATCTGTCAGGTGAATGCAAGGGATTTCCTTTATCCTTTGCTTGATTTGTCTGACAACTTCTGTGTGTTCATCAGACCATTCTGGTGGATTCTTCTTAAGCCTGTTATGTAAAGGCTTACATAAAACATTGAGATTCCTAAAGAAATCTGCTACTTAATTTAAGTTACCTAAGAATCGCTGGAGTTGTGTTTTATCCAAAATCCTATCAGGGAACTTAGAAGCAAATTCTATGGATCTCTTAATTGGTTGGATTGTGCCATTATGAATATCGAAACCTAAGAACCTAATCCGAGTTTGGAATAAGGATATCTTAGATGGTGATACTACGAGGCCATTATGTCCGACTTTCCTTATGAAAGTTCTGACATGCTTGAGATGTTGTTCTATACTTGGAGAACATATTAGAACATCATCTATGTAAATTATTACGAAATCTAAATTAGTAAAGATTTCGTTCATTATTCTCTGAAATTCAGAAAGTGCATTTTTAAGACCGAAAGGCATAACGTTCCATTCATATTGTCCAAAAGGGACAGTGAACGCGGTTTTATACCTATCAGATTCATTAATTTGGATTTGCCAAAATCCAGACTTCATGTCAAACTTGGAGAATACTTTTGCATTATGTATTCTACCAAGCAGGTATTTTTTTGTTAGGTATTGGATACCTAATCCATTTAAGGACATTGTTAAGAGGTTTATAATTTATTACCAATTTTGGTACACCTCTTTCTATTTCGGCATTTTTGTTAACGTAAAAAGCAGAGCAGCTCCAAGGTGATTTGGATTTGTGGATAAGCTTTTTAGCTAACAGGTCATTGATTTCTTTTTTACAGTGTTCTAGGACACTGCTGTTCATTTGTGAAGGCCTAGCCTTCGTGGGAATGTTTTTCTCATCGAAGTTACCTTCATAAGGTAATCCGACTGAGTGGGATTTCCTATCCTAGAAAGCATTAGGAAGAGTGGAGCAGATGGTATTTCTGATTTCACTTTCTAATTTAGAAACCTGTGTCCTTACAGGATTCTTTTTGATTTGGTCTTCAATTCTGTGAAGTTCCAAATCGTCATTTAAGAAGGATAGATGATCCTCCTTGGCTTTAATTAAACAGTTTAACTCAGAAACTGAGTTCTATTTAAGCATATCAATCATTTTAGTTTTTGGTTTTGAAACAAAGTTAAAACAGATGGATTGTCCATAATAATCTGTTTCAATTCCGTCATTGGTAACCTTAAAAGGTTGAATTAAGTTGATAAAAGGAGTTCCTAAGATAACACTCTGCTTCAAATTCTTAACTAAGATGAAGCTAGTATTATAGGAGACATTATCCTTTACAACTTCTGCATTGGGTAATTTGAAACTAATGTTTAGTTTGTTACCGGAAGCAAAGCTTAGAGATTGGGTTGTTTTTTCAAAATATTTTGTTGGAATTAACCCTTCTCTAATGCAATTTAAATCTGCGCCAGTATCAAACAGGGCAGTAGTTTCTAAGATAAACTCTTCGTTTATCTTAATGGTAATTGGAATTACCCATTTTCTAGTGGTAACTTCCACTAGTTGCATTAAGTATTCTGGATTAACTTCTTTTCTAGATACTTCATTGGAATCAGAAGACCTTCCATATTCAGCTTCTTCATCTGAATACTTTATTCTGGACATTTTGAATTCTAAGAATTGTCACTGCAGTTCCTTCTGCATAGCTTTTAATTCTTGAATTTCTTTCTTTTGGGAATTAATTTCCCCTTGAAGATCACCAAGTGTTATTGGCTTAGTTTTCTTCGGTTTGCCTCTGTTAAGGACTTCATTGAGGTTATAGGTCAGATTGTTAGAAATTGAGGAAGTAGGTTTGGCTCCTTCCAACCATCTCAATTTCTATGAATCAGACATTGAATCTAACTTAAGAAGAAATTCTTCTTCTTCCTTAGGTAGGACATTGATTGAATTTTCCTCTAAGGATGATTCAAGATCATTGCATTGGAGTCCTTCTTCTCCTGACGAAGAAGGTTCAGAAGAAGAATATCCTTCGAATATCTCGAGGATTTCTTCGAGCTTTTTATCATCAAGATCAAGGGAATTCAATTTTTTCTTGATCTTGCATTTGTCAGCTGTGTGTCCAAATTTGTTACCCAGATAACATCTTACTCTCGTAAAAGGTTTTCTAATTTTTTAGATTTTCTCCTTTTAGGGTCTTCATTGTTTTCTTTAGATTGTTTGTAGGATTTTTTAGAAAATTTCTTCTCTTTTCATCTTTTGATTTAGAAGATTTTTTCTTTGTTTTCCTTTTACAATCTATGCATTTTGAATTATCAAAGACAAAGGATAGATCATACTGTTGACAGAATTCTCCAAGGCTTTGCCTTTTCAATTGTTTTTCTTTCTTTAACTGCTTTTGCAGTCGAATTGTATTACACATTTGAGTTCCTATCTTATATACATAAGAAGTTAACTCACCATAAGAAAGATTGTTGTAAGGAATTTCCCCATTAAATTCCTCACGAATTTTGGATCTAACTTGTTCACCTATTAAGGTTGGTAAACCAGTTAGAAATTTTTCTTTCCAGAAGGATTGATTGCAGTCATCTCGCATCAATACCCTCTGAAGGAATATGTCTTTATACTGGCGGAATTCGCCTAAAGACTTACATTTCATATTGGATAAGAGATCTAAATTCTTATCACGTATGTGAGAAGGATCTCTTATGAAATGTTGACTAATACAAAACATTAATGTATTAACAACATCTTGAATTGGTTCATTTCGTTCATTAAGTATTTTAACTCCAAATTCATTTTTCTTTTCTGAAGTTAAAATGTTCATTCGCTGTTCTTCAGTGAGATAATTATCCTACCATCCTTTTAATTGTCCGGTGAACCCAGAAATTAAAAGTACAGCAATTTGAAAATCAGATATGCTTTGAATACTTCTATTAGTATTCGCGAACATAATCATCTGATTTAGAACATTCAAAATCATTTGTTCTGAGGCTCCATCTATGTTCCATTCATAGGTGGTTCCTGTAGAATATTTGTTCTGATAATTACTTGGTTTTTCCTCTAACAGAATATCAGGAGGAGTTGCTCGCTGATAATACAGTTTTTGAGGCTCTTGCCAAGTAATTTTGTTAACTTCTAAACCATTAGAATTATCGAGACTTAAGTCATATGATAAATCATCTAGGTTAGAATCATTGGTTTCACTTAAAACATTAATTTTTTCGGATGGAGTATCTTCAATAATTAAATTCCTAAACTTAAGAGTATCTAATTTTTCTTTCCAGAAGGATTGATTGCAGTCATCTCGCATCAATACCCTCTGAAGGAATATGTCTTTATACTGGCGGAATTCGCCTAAAGACTTACATTTCATATTGGATAAGAGATCTAAATTCTTATCACGTATGTGAGAAGGATCTCCTATGAAATGTTGACTAATACAAAACATTAATGTATTAACAACATCTTGAATTGGTTCATTTCGTTCATTAAGTATTTTAACTCCAAATTCATTTTTCTTTTCTGAAGTTAAAATGTTCATTCGCTGTTCTTCAGTGAGATAATTATCCCACCATCCTTTTAATTGTCCGGTGAACCCATAAATTAAAAGTACAACAATTTGAAAATCAGATATGCTTTGAATACTTCTGTTAGTATTCGCGAACATAATCATCTGATTTAGAACATTCAAAATCATTTGTTCTGAGGCTCCATCTATGTTCCATTCATAGGTGGTTCCTGTAGAATATTTGTTCTGATAATTACTTGGTTTTTCCTCTAACAGAATATCAGGAGGAGTTGCTCGCTGATAATACAGTTTTTGAGGCTCTTGCCAAGTAATTTTTTAACTTCTAAACCATTAGAATTATCGAGACTTAAGTCATATGATAAATCATCTAGGTTAGAATCATTGGTTTCACTTAAAACATTAATTTTTTCGGATGGAGTATCTTCAATAATTAAATTCCTAAACTTAAGAGTATCTAATTTTAAAGATTCCACTGATTCCATTTTCATTTTCCCTTTTAATGATTTCTTCCTATCCTGGATAGCTTGAAGGAATTCATTACTGGGATTAATCATTTCGAAAGGTTTGAAAAGTGGTTTCTTTTCAACCTTGATGTTTTCATTATATTGATCTGTGGTTTACTAATTGAATCTTCAATTCTATCAAGCTGTTGACCTATTGTATGAAGATTTTTATTAGTAAAATTGTTTTGATCAATAATCTTTTTAATACCAGTTCCCTTAGATTCATCTGCAATTTTAAAGGGAGATAGTTTAATTTCCGTTTCCTTGTGAGGATACCGGATATTGCTAAGTGGTGGATAAGTAGACTCAACTACATTGCCATCACTTAGTCTCCATTGGACGGTTTTATTAACCTCATTTATAAATTTTGGTTTCAAATAATATTCTTCTAACAATCGAAGAATAAAATCTGAGAACCAATTTCATTCATGAAATTATAATAATCATTTTTAATTTGTACCTTAAACTTATTAAAAGTTTTAAAATACCATTGTCTCTTCTCCTTGTTTTTAGAAGAATTAAAATCATTATTTAAGAATAACCTATCTGGTTCGAAAGGTTTTTCTATGACAATAAGCTCAGAATCTCCTAATTCTGATGTAGTGGGTTCTTCCCATTCTGGAGAATGATATATTGGTTGAGTTAATCCCGAAGGCTTATTAACTAAACCAGAAATTGTAGGATTAGTCTTTCTAGGACTTTCCTGGACATTTTTAGTTTCATCAATCTTGGACAGATCAACTGACCTTCTTGATGATCCTAAGGATATTGAGCTTCTAGGAGTTTCGAAGGATCTCCTAGCGAATTGAAGTGTAACTTTGCCATCAGGATGTTGAACAACATTAGATGGTTCAGCTACTTGATAAGATTTCTGGGGAACAAGATTTTCTATTTCCCAGTGATCAGGTAGGCTAACCTGATCCCATTTGATTATCCTAGGGATAGTCACATTAGATCTGTTAAGATCTGTTTGAATCAGAAGCGTTTGACCTCTTTTGTCAATTTTGTACGCTTTTGATCCGAAAGTTGTTTTCATTAGTTTAAAATAGATTCGATAGATGACTGCCATAGGCAGAGCACCTTGAACCATCTTATAATTGTGGGTTTTAATTTGAAGGGTTAGGGATTTCATTATGGTTTGATCCCTAAGACCTAGAGTAATATTTGGATGACATTCAAACTGGACTGGACCAGTACTAAGACTGGTTTCAATCGATGCATGGATCGATCGTTCATATTCCAGTTCTCTTGCATCCCTAAGGACCATTAAGACAGAGGTATCTAATCCTAGTTTTGTAAGAGGTTTAACTCCTACTTAGATTAGACCTATGTGCATGTAATTCCATTCTTTTCCATAATTTTGAATGGAACTACGGTTTAACATTTCAATTGTTGTCAATCCATCAGAGATAGGTATGTCTCTCTCTTCTGTAGATATGACATAATCATTTTTGCCAAAAATTTTCTATTTGGCCATTTGGTAGATCTCATCATAAGATCTCTTTGAAATCTTCCAATTATCTATTGCTTCATTAAAATCTTTTATTCTAATTTCATCTCTATTGTTTATATTTCCTAGATCCTCAAGTTCCTCATTTGGAATTGAGCTAGAAGACGACATAGTTCTGCTAAATAAGTTCATTTTAGGATGGAATACCTACTTTAAATCATCATTAGTACATCCCGTAGGGGAAAATACGGCATGAGAGCATGGTATTCGGCCGCTCAGGGTTTCAACTTCGAAACAATGCGCTACCCGTCTTACGCTCTATCTGCAGGTTTTACGCGTCTTACACGTCGGTACTGGATACTCCCCCTTTGCCTATCTCCACGGTGATCCTGTATTGTTCCAGATAGTACGAATGATGAATCATCCTCCTACGGATGGATGTTACCAGAAGCTAAGTCTAAGGCTTACGACTGCCTAGCCTAACTAACTAGTCAATAGCTAAGGTAAGAGATGAGTAAATTAGAATAAAATTAAATTAATTTTATTCTAATTTATATATATATATTATTATATATAAATAAGGCTAATTGGTCTATATTGTAGAAAATTTTAGGTGCTAGGGATTTTAGGAATGAAAATAAAGTTATTTTAATTAATTATTATAAAAAGGCTAATTGGTTTATATTGCATGAAATTTTAGGGGATTGGGATTTTAGGAATGAAAACTAAGTCATTTTTACTAATGAATGAAGGAATATACCTGTAGAAAAGAATTTTAGCATTGCTTCCATGCATGAAGAACCCATAGTTTCCTAACATGACTAGTAAAATACACCTTGGAAGCAATTAAAATTTGGTGCTTTAAGTCCTCCCATTTGAAAAACGGTTTCCTTAACTTCTTCCACTATTACAATGCCACAAAGGACCCTTTTTACACCTCTAGGTTGCAATATAAACAATCACCACAATTCCTTCTTCCATCTGATTGGAACAATTGATAGAAATAGTCTTTGAATTCTTCTACTATTTGTTATTTTTATTCTAGCTAATAACCCCATCTATTCATCCGCTTCACCACCTCATTATGTTTAATCTACTCATAGTTGTATGGCTAAAAATGAGGTATTCCTATCATCATACTTTAGCTAGTTAACCATTGAATTTTTGTGCCAAAACCTCTCTTCCCTTTCTTGTAATAGATTTAAAAGGTTGAAAACTTCTTCATCAACTCTATTATGCCTGTCTAGAAATAGCTCATGGATATGAGCTAATTTTCACATTGTCATATTAATTTTTGCTTTATTCTTTGGAAAACATTTTTTTGCTCCAAACTATGAGGCTACTTCTATAGTCTCCCAAGTTCCTTATAATCTTTTTAAATTCAACCAACTCCAATTCACTTCTTCCCTTTGTTATCTTTATGATAGAACTTCAAGGTTACAACAACATGGCTATACCTTAAAATCGATTGATGTATAACCTATAAGTAGGGAAATTTTTCTATCCATTTTGATGAACCCAATCCCCTATCTACTCTCTCTCTTATAAGCATTTGTTTAAAGTGATTATTTAAACAAGTGAATTTAGGTGAAACATAAGTCATTGAGATTTGTATAAAAAATCATAAACCTAAACCTTCAATCAATTTGAATTCATTCCTTCTTTAATTAGAAATCTCATGCTCATCAGCAATTGCATTAAAATCACCTATATATAGTTAGGGCTTACAAATTTTAATAACCTTCAATCATAAAATGTTCTAGAATCTAACTTTATGATGGAAATTAGTATGATAGCAGATTTGCACCACTTTACCTAAGAAACCTTCATCTTAATAAGATAGAGTAGTATAAAAAAAATGGAAAATTTCTTTTAAATTTTGGATATTCAATTCCACTAAAGAGTAAAACCACGCAAAAACCCTCTTCTTTTCACTATAAAAATGACCCCTACACCTCTATTTATTTTTGAATCTTTCAATTTTATTTCTTTATTTTTGTCTTCATTAAGAAGACAATTGTTGGATTATATTTATTTATGAGGTCATTTAGATTACAAACTACTTTAAGTGACCTAAACTAGGGTTGGGAAAAAAATTGCATGCAAATCAAGCTGGACCAAATTGAACCAAATGATAAATTAGGTTTGAAAAAAAATAACAAATCGCACTAAACTGAATTGTGAGAAGTCAAAAAAAGAAAAAGCAATGAAAGTTTAGAAAATGTATAAACAAGAAAAAGGATTTCATGCTACTTATTAATAATCTTCTCTCATATACTTTCAATTAAGTAATTTGCTAATATAATTTTCCATGACTTATTGATTTGTATATAAAAAAAAGTGAATAGTAGGTGTAATGATGATTTGAATTGTGTATCGAATCAAATCAAATTATTTTTTTCTGGCTCAAATTTTTTTTGAACCAAACTATATGGTTAGGTTTGATTTAGAAGGGGAATGGGGAGTTGTAATATAGGGTTCAATTTAGTTGTGGTGGCAAATTGTACTTGACCAAACCGTGCCAACCCTAACCCTAAACCTTAATAGTTATAGTTAGTGAAACTTATGGTCTCTATGTGGTTGCTCCAAGCTAGCTACCACTATCTAATTTTTCAACACTCCATCTAAACAACTTCACTCATCTCTTTTACCATAATTTCATAAACACATACTATAATGGCTTTGCTTAATTGTATCTTTTCTCTCTCTCTAAAACAACCTCAATAGCCATAACCACTTCCTTTAAGTAAGAATATATTTTTAACTTTTTTTTTAAAAAAAAAAAATCCATACTCTCCTCCTTCTCTTCTCTTTTGATTTTTAACTCTTTCATGGAACTTTATAATTCAATATGAGAAGGAATTAAGGCTAAAGAAGTTGATGTTGATTTAGGAGACAAACGTGATTTAGGTTTATTATGGTTAGGTTGTTGATATGGGTGGGCTAGTTAGGTTAAGGTTCAACAACTAGAATATTGGCTTAGTAATGAGTGTCGCTGGATGTGTTTGGGTCTAGATTTATTTCCAAAAGTGTGTTTGATTCTTGTTTAGACAAAGCAAGAAATAGAGCAAATATATTGTATTAAAAATCAATAGATTTATTATTCTCTTGAGCTTAGGAGCAGAGAGTAGTGTTTAGAGATGAGTGAGTAAGACCTATGGTTTTGGTTGGTGAAAGGTTAAAGTTACCATCTACTAGGGTTAAGCTTAGGTGTTTTTGGACTAGAGGGTTTTGGCTTTTGATTTCTTGGTCAAAATTGGTTGAATGTTGGCTGGATTAGATGGGTCGTTGTTCTAGTTAGGAAATGTTCTCCTCTTCTTTGATTCTAAGGATTTTCCTCCACTCCCAATCTTATAAGCCAATATTTAATTGCAGCAACTCTCATGTTTGGGTTAAAATGCTCATAATGATTTACTTTAAAATCACATATTTAGCTAAAATGACCCATAATCTCTTACATTTAAAGCAATAAATCATTGAGTCTCTCATATTCTATACATACAATATATCTTTCACCATTTAGTGTAGAAATCCATATTTGTGACTTTAAAGATTTCAACAATCTACTCTCACGGGCCTTAAGAAATCCTTTACAAACACTTGTTAGTGAAATCAAGGCACCACCTTTATCAATTTACCCACTTTATTTTAGATCTATTTTGCATTTTTTGATTAGATGTCATCCCATGGATTTGATCCAAAAGAATACAAAGTTAAGGGGCACCTTATTAAGGTCTCGATGAGATTGCCATGCTTCTAATGTTACAATATCGCTCATAACTGCTAATAGTCCCTCTTTCACTAAGTTTAGGGCCATTCTTATATTATTTAAACTCATTAAGAACAACTTTATACCCATAGAAGAGATTTTTAATTTAAAAAACTCTCTCTAGGATTTTTCCATAACTTTAATTAGTAACTGATTTATTGATAACTTTACAAATGATAATTTTTGTTACTAATGAATTTTTACTATTTTCATTTGATTGTGTGTTAGTTTCTAGATCTAATTCCTCTAAATGGATATCCTCAACATCTTAAGAGAAAGCATGCAAATCCTCCACTTAAATAGTAGATACGAACTCTGAGCACAAATAATGAGTTAGAACAAAGAGGTTGATATGAATCTAAAAACATAGAAAATAGTTGATGCGTGAGTGAGTTAGGAAAAAGGAAATGACATGGATCAATATGAAGAAGATGCTAGAAGCACTGATTCAATTATATGGGATGAAAAACAATTTATTCACATCAATTCACTCTCCTTTCTTTTTTCCTTTTTTTTTTTTAGCTTTTGTTTTGGTTTGTTTTTTAACCGCTTATCAATGGGATGATGAGGAAAGAGAGGAAAGATGGACAAAAATGTGTTAAAAATTAGGAAAAAAAAGTATGAATCTTAGTGAAATGATCCTCAATATATTGATGAAAGCACATTTAATGTGAAGAAATAGGAAGAAAAAGCATGTATAATAAAATAAAACTTTGGCAATTCTAAAATAAGAGCCATATGGTGCAACCATCCCCAAAATGAGAGAAAAACACTGTCTAAAAGCTAACGAGATATCAGTCACATAACTAGGTCCTTATTAGATGGATTATGGTTCTAAGTTTTAGAGTAAAATCATTAAATGGATTATAGTACTAAGTTTTAGAGCACAATCATTATAATTTATGATTCCCCACAAAATCATGCTTTCATCCTATCTAAATTCATGTTTTATCTTAAGCGAAATCCTAATTGCTTCACAAAAATATAAACTGTGAACAAAAAGATTCGGTCATCCATTTTAAATGATCGAGGACTTAAGAAAAAGTTATAAGTTTAAAGATTTAAACGGGAAAATAGAGAAAGTCAAAGGATTTTTTTTGTATTAATCCAGTAAATTGCAAAACAAAAGTGATTTATTTAATAAACTGAATAGTATTAAAATGGTTTTAGAAGAAAGCTGCAAAAAAGAATAGGAAAATTAAAAAAAAAAATGATGTTGATGATGAGGATGCCGAGACAATAATACATTGAAGTAGTTTCGTGCATTATAGTCAAACACGTGCTTCTAGAAACTTGATTGGATGAATTAAAAGCAAATGGATAGGCGCAATTGTGATTTGTGTTAAAATTTGGTTGAATTTTTGGGCACATATATCAGTACTCTTAGAAATTATATTTCGTTCGCATTCAGTCGTCATGAAAAATATAAGGCCAGAACACAAAGACTTAGACTCTTGTGGTTGGTTTTTTTAAATGTTTGAGGACTTTAAAGAGAAAAATTGAAAGTTTAAAGAATTAAATTGAAAAAAAAAGAGAAAAAGTAAAATTGGAAAATATTGTATGAAAATGGATTTTTTTAATTAATTAATTTAAAATTTTGTTATACATAATTAATAATTAAAATTAAAAAAATATCATGATGATCTCATATAATATTTTAAAATTTTAATTGTTTTAATTATTGATTTATAAATAATAAAAAATTAAGGAAAAAAAAATTTAGAGATAGACTTGCATAAACCCAACAAGGTTAACAACACGGTTCACTTGCTGTTTCAAAAGCAAATCGGAAATAGGTCGCGTCAGCCTGCCTACACATTGAAATTTGAAAAGCCCCTTTCAAGTTATCGAATTTACATATCGAACCTCTTCCCCAAGTTGGGAAATATACTCTCAAAACCTCCCTTTCCAGCCCTAGAATCGATAATCACTGCCTCAAGCCACGTACTTGAAGCTTTCACTTGTTCCACCTCGGTTTTAACTCAACTTAACCCCCCAAAAAAAGAAAAACCCTTTACTCACCGAACGAGTTCAGAATGACGGATTACGAGGAAAACGGAGCAGATTTCGAGAGAAACTATCGTGGTGATAATAGTCATGGCGGTGCGGATGACCACAGCGACTCTAAGTCGCCGGTAATTTCTTGGATATGCATGAATTAAGCGCCTTTATATCGTTGTTTGATCTCTCTCCATCTTTGATCTATCTCTGTCCTTGCTACTGCTGTTACGTTCAATTCTATGAAGTAAATGATTAATACAAACTTATATCGCATATCTTATTTGTTTGGCTTGTTATTGAAGGAAAACTGCTCCGCATTTGTTTAGGAAGCTTTAATTTCACTGAAAACGTTTCCCAATCTTTGTAACTATTGAAAACTAGTTCAAGCCAGCGCTAAGTGCCTATTTTGGTCTAAGTTATATGTTTATATTAATGCAAGTAATAGATTTACTGGATTATCAAGAATGACCATGTTCATAAATTAATTTAAAAACGCTGTGAATATTATCGATTAGTTATATGAATATATTAGGCATTACAGTTAAAATTCTTGATGGAAAGATAGAGGAACCGTACATTGTTTAGTGGAAACTAGTATTAGGTTTGTTATGATTGCACTCTTATAACAAACAAATATATTCTTCTTTCTTTAGCTTATCCAAACAAATAAAAAATATATATATATTCTTCTTTATGTAGAGGCATGTATGACCTATTGCCTTTTTGTATTTATATGAAATAATATACTAGGTAGGAAGAGTTATAATTTATCATATGGAAATGCAACATTATGTACAAGATTTATTTTATTTTGTGTTCAGACATATAAAGGTTGCAATTCCTTTTGTAACTATCGTCATTTGTGCAAAGGATATGCCTCTTGAATATATAGATTAAAGAGAATCATTATGAATAGCCAAAAGGTATTGATGATGAAATAGTGCAAGTGATAAAAATGGAAAATTTACAAATGGCCCGAAGGAATTACTAATGTATAAGTGGTAGAAATGTCCAAAATTATATATATGTATATATATATGTATAAAGTTGTTAGTAAGGGAATTGGTGGTTACGTACGTTTTTAGGTGGTGACCCTATGAGAAAGGGTTGGAAGTTAGTATTGGGTGGTGGTGGTAGTATTGGTGGAAATAATGAGGAGGGGATTTGGAAAGGGGAAAGTTTACGTTAGAAAACTACTATAATTCTTGATTTTTTTTAATGAATAAATAAATGCTTTAGGCTTATACAATATGATTATTTATAATTGTCTTAATATCTCTCTATTCTATTTAATTTTTGCTAACTAATTCCTAACTCCTTATAAAATCTAACTAATTCCTAATAGTTGTAACAGATTTCTCTCCTCCATGTTCAAGTAAAGGAAAAAAAAACCAAAACAATATCTATGTAACACGATTTAGCAAGATCAAAAGCAAAATAAAACTAAGCCTAACAGAATTCTTGGGTTTGTTCTCCCTGTCAATGGTCTCATTGGTGCTGTACATTTTCTTGTCCATGCATATATGTGCTCCTATTGCTTCCTATCTAATCCGTTCTTGTCTAATCTCAAAATTGCTTTACCAATGAGAAATACATTCGTGATTGGCATGTTACTTAACTGCGAGTTCCCCAAGTATGAAAGGAGTCCATCCAAATCTTTATTGTCTTCTATGAATTCAACAATTCCACGATAGGCATCATTGACAATTTCTATTTGTTTGACATACAAGTTGGCATTAGGACTGTATCACACAACAATTTTTGAAATGTTTTTTTTTTTGATCATTTTGCACATCATAATTCTTGTTCCTGTGTTATCTTGAAATGGTTGATCACCATTAATCTTGGAATGTGTTCGTCTATATGCATTGCAACATCCTCATTCTTCTCTATTATAGTCATCATAGTCAAGTAATGTGATAAGATTGCTTGAAAATGTAGCCATATTTGTTTTCATATCATTCAGATGTGTTGTAATAATTTTGAGATCATCCTTACATGCCCCGATTTGTGTAATTATTTCTGGTTGTAGCATGTCGTTGGTTGCTTGAATTTTTCTTTATGTAAGTGAGCACCACTGTTAGGAAGGGAATTGGTAGTTATACCTGTTTTACCCAATGATGCTCCGTGAAAGGGTTGGAGGTTGGTATTGCGTTGTAGTGGTGGTTATGATGGAGAGTGAGGAGGGGATATGGAAAGGGAAAGCTTATGAGAGAAGACTCATTTTAATTCTTGATTTTCTTATTGAATGAATGAAGCCCTTAGGCTTATACAATAAGACTCTCATAATATTTCTATCTAATTTTTACTAACTAATTCCTAACTATTTATCATATCCAACTAATTTCTTAACTAATTCCTAGAAGTTGTAAAAAAATTCTTTTTGGATGTTGTTTCTTTCTCTCTCTGTGTTTGTCCCCCTGTATCCTACCTAAATCTGTTTTGTATTTGATTGAATTGGACATTTGGCATATCTATCTTACTCGTATCTTTTCAATTTTAGTTTGGGATTTGATGTTTGGATTTGTGTGTGTGTGTGTGTGTGGGTATGCTCTCATAATTATGCTGAAAGTAATAATTGAAGAATGAGAGTTTGGAACTGAAAATTCACAAATTTGCAGGGCAAGGGATTTAAGAAATATAGTTTATTTATTGGGGGAAAAGAAAACTTTATTTAGTTTTTTTGTAAAA
The DNA here is from genome assembly GCA_037954665.1 of Laguncularia racemosa. Classification (NCBI taxonomy): domain Eukaryota; kingdom Viridiplantae; phylum Streptophyta; class Magnoliopsida; order Myrtales; family Combretaceae; genus Laguncularia; species Laguncularia racemosa. The sequence continues at coordinate 824,713 of JBBMOL010000166.1, forward strand.
CTAAACAAAATGAAAGTTAAATAAGTAAATTTTTATAAAAACTTGTGCCCTATCTCGTAGGTATGCTCTTATCTCTATTCTTGGAGCTAAATTGCTTGGATTTGAACACATAAGGGAATTGTATATACAAGATTCTGATTTTCATGCTGTGTATTATGCTTGTGAAAAGGATGCATTTGATAGATTCTATAGGCACGATGGATTCCTTTTTAGGGAGAACAAGCTGTGCATTCCTAAGTGTTCAATGCGAGAGTTGCTTGTGCTTGAGTTGCATGGTGGAGGTCTTATGGGTCATTTTGGTATTACTAAGACATTAGATGTGCTGAAAGAAATGAAATTTCGGCAAGGAATATAAAGGATAAAGGATAATAACCTGATTGAGAATCAAATTGGCTCTGATACAAAAAATGATGCGAAATCTAACAAATTGAGTTGTGAGACCCAACAACAAACAATCAATATCTTGAATCGCCCAAACTTCCAATTTTGGATTAAAAAAAAATTACTGACCCGTTGTCTATGGAGACAAGAACCAGTAATATATATATATAATAAGGTCCACCTTCGAGTTGGAAACGTTTCTTTTCTCACATGCAGCCATACCCAATCTCCAGGTTCAAAAGTTACTTTCTTTCTGCTTATGTTAGCTTAGGTAGCATTCTTCTCATTCCACTTCATGATGTGATGTCTTGCTTCTTCATGAATCTTTTTCACCATCTCAGCCTTCTTTTTACCATGTAGACTGGTAATCTCATCCACAGGCAAAGGAATCAAATCCAATGGGGTCAAAGGATTGAAACCATATACAATCTCAAAAGGTGAGAAACCAGTAGAAGAATGCACAACTTGATTGTACGCAAACTCAATGAATGGAATGCATTCTTCTCAAGATTTCAAATTCCTCTTTATCACAACACGCAAAAGAGTAGATAATATCCTATTCACGACTTCGGTTTGTCCATCGGTTTGTGGGTGATATGTAGTAGAAAATAACAATTTTGATCCCATTTTCCCTCACAAAACACGCCAGAAATGACTAAGGAATTTGACATCTCTATCACTTACTATGCTTTTAGGCACTCAAAAAATGATCTTCACAAAGCCTTGCATAGCTTGCTTAATCTGTTTTGCTCGCGCCCTTGTGATTGGCCCTTTGAGTATTTGTAGTTCCTCAATTCCACTTCGATTGCTTTTGTCCTCTTCAGAACCCGGACCTTGAGATGGTCCTCCATCAACTTGTCTAGTATTTAATTCTGTAATAAAGGTATGTTTGTACTTTCATCTTTTTAGTGGTTGTTTTTGGACACACACACTTTGTAGATGGTTCCAAAGTGATATCTAAAGAACGGACCAAAAAGGCCTATAATATAGGATTTTTATTAGTATATTGTGAACAAGTGACTTAAGAGCATTTGTTAAGGTGTTAAAACAAGAAACTTTTCAACTTGAAATGTAAATAGAGTTTCTTCTTTGGGCCTTAACAAGTGTCTTGGAATACAGTAGGTAATATCTGACAAAATTAAAATATCAGGTTATGACAAATGTTAAGGTAATATGGAAAGCATCTTCCACTAAGCAGGGTAAATCTACTCTTGGCTTGTAGATGTTTGAAATTTATAGTTGTATGATTTTTATTTTGATATTGAATCATGAATTGAAAGACGGTTAATTTTCAATTTGTATATTGTGTTTGTAAAGTTAAGATTTTTAGGGAAAGGAAGGCAGATTAAAGCAATAGACTTTAATGTTTACATATGACGCTTTGATTGCAGAAGTTTTAGACTGGAACTGAGGAATTGATGTGTGAGACATTCTGTAATTTTTTCCATATGTATAAAGGCCAAGTATAAGTTTTGCATTTTGTCGTAATGGAGCTCCATTTTATGTTTAAGTTTGGTTTCATTTTTCAAATTAATAATTCAATTAAGCTTTACGAATAATGAATTTATTTTATAATCGTGTTATTTGTGTAGTATACTAGTTGCAAAATTGGTCAGTATCTGTTCTATTGCCATATTGTGTCAGGCTTGTTGTCCAAATTTCAAGGAAATGTTTGGAGGAAAAATTGTATCACATGGACTTCTATGTCTCAACTACCTATATGCCGTTTTTTTTTTATGTTGCTAATTTTATTGCCAAGAGCACAGTAATGACCCTTTCAGCCATACACACTGGACTGGTTTTTGGGGTTGTATTTTTCTTCTCGCTTTCTCTCTCTCCTTCCTTCTGGTTAGTTAAGGGGAACGTAGTTACCCAAAAAGAAAAAAAGGAGAATGACTGGAATTGGACCACATGGGCCACCTTCTAAGATTGGTGCCCTAATTAAATATAGTTTGTTCTGTGTAGGTTGCTCCAAGAAGAGTCCTAAGTGAGATTTTGGCTTCAAGTTTTTGTTTGTTCAATTTGCTTTGATAAAGTGATGGATTGTACTTTATTTGAGCAATTCAGTATGGACCATTATTAGGGTGCTCGGTGACTCAATTTATCTATGGGAAAACTTAATCAAATAGTTTGTTGGTTAAGAATCGAAGTGAACTTACTGACATGGAATAACAATGTGGTGGAAATGACATAAGAGTAGAGGTGTTGTGGATGCTTATGGTATCTGATTTGTATAGATAATTTCATTTAAAAGTGTGTACCTATCAAAAGGGGGAAGGGAGGTTGGCTGGGGTACATTTAGAAGTATATTGCTACCAAAATCCTCTGCATTAGATAAGCTTATGATTTATTTTTCTATTATCGCTTGTTGCTGATATAGTTGAAGCATTAGCAGCATGATTCTTTTGATTATGAGAGGGTGAACTCAAAAAGTGGGGCAAGGGAGAGGGACAAAGGGCGTGATAAGGAGAGGGATAGGGACAAGGGTCGGGAGCGTGACCGTGAACGTGATCGTGATCGTGACAAAGAAAAAGATGGAGAGAGAAGTCGTGACAGGGATAGGAATAGGGATAGGGAGAAGAGTCGAGATAGGGACAGGGACAAGGATAGAGACCGAGATTGGGAGAAGGATCGTGACCGCCACCATAGAGGTCGCCATAGAGAGCGGAGTGAGAGAAGGGAACGAGGAAGAGACAGGGAAGATGATGATTATTACCGAAGTCGTGATTATGATAGGTACGATGCTTATGAATGTTTTTGTTTCTCTTCCTTATTGAGGGAAAAATAAACCAACATTTTTTCAGTTTACTGTTGTTGAACTCATGTGATTCATTATTCTGGAGTTGAAGTTTGCCTACACAAGCTGATGAAGACCTTTTATATACCGCTTCTATTCTGATATATTGCCTTTTTGGTTCCTGATAATTTTAGGGTGTTAATGCCTTTATTGACATTGATCTCAGATACAGAGACTATGACAGGGATAGAGAGGACAGACACAGGCATCGATCCCGGTCTCGTTCTCGCTCCAAGGGTAGGTCTGAGCACAGATCAAGGTCCCGATCTCGATCTCGCTCGAAGAGGTACAGTACAATATATAAGATGACAGCAGTGTTGAACCTATTAGCAAAATATTGTTTTGATGCTCCAAAATATCCTTGAATTTGTTTGGTTTTTGTAATTAAGCAATGGTGTTTAGTGGATGTTACGATTAAATTATAATGCTATGCTGTAGATAATTACTTGTATATTGTTTGAGACATATGCCAAGTGACATGTGGATTTTAAAGTTACATGACAAGTTGCTTATAGTTTTACTGTAAATGCTTTCTGTTGGATAAGTGCTTGTACATTGTTGAAGACATATGCCAAAGTGATGGCATGACATGACAATTCCAAAGTAACGTGTTCACTTATTTAAAAACTGTGAACTCTATAGCATAATGATGAATTTGATTGACTTTTCTATTCTCTTGCCTCGTGTCAGAGAAGGCCTATAAATCTTCTTAAGCAAAGTTAGTGTTGCTGTATCTGATATTTTACGCAAAAAAAAGTTAGTGTTGCTGTTATCTCTTCCAAAAAGTAAAAGCAGTTGTTGTGTCACAACCATCATTTGCTGCAGTATTTTTAGGCTGCATTTTAAGTCTTGATTTCATCGTCTGTTTATGGATTTTTTTGGTTATACTAACTTATAGTTTATCTTCCTAGTATTTTCATTATGTTGACATTTTTGTGTTGGTGAAGCATGTCTTTTCTTACTTTTGGATTGGCCTTCTTTGCAATTGGGATAATGCTGTTATATTGTTTTTAAACTGCTTGATTTATTTTTTACTTTCAAAAGAGTATATACGGGATGTAGTTGCTCTCTGATGACTCCTCTGTGGATGATTATACTGCTAACGGTTTTATTTTCATGTTGACTTTCATTGAATAATTCAGCAAAAGAATCAGTGGGTTTGACATGGCACCTCCTGCTTCTGCAATGATAGCTACAGGTGTTGCTGCAGTGGCTCCTACTGGTAATTGTTTTGTGACCACTACTTGGAATTTTCCTATATCTATAACTGCTTTTCTTTGTTTGATATAGTGTGGAAAGTTCCTAGCAATTTTCATGGTACCTTTGGGTAAGCTATTTATTACATTTATACATTTATCCTGCACATAGATCATAGATGGCCTCTGCTGGGTTGCACTGCTTTTTACTTGTTTTCTTGGTAAAATATCTGGAACTGAGAGGTTTTTTGGTTTTTGTTGTGTTTGGTGTTTGTTTGTTTGTTTCTATGTCTTGTCTTATGAGTTAGAAGGCAATGTTGGGCTACTTGCCCCACTGTGCTGACAAATAGGCGTGAGCCGACCTCTCTAGCTTTAATGTACAAGGAGGAAACGATTCACTGGTATGATGGGTCTTTGTTCGTCTTCAACATGCAACTATTGTCTGTTTTGGTAGCTCTACTGATATTTCTTTTAGCTTATATGATGCAATTTTTTCTTGTATTTGGATAATTGTATAATAGCACTTAAATAAGAGATTAAGAAAAGTTAATTCAAGGTTTTGTGTTAAGACAGAGAAACAATAGTGGCAGATCAACGATGTTTCTACTATATATTTTTATTGAGATCATTCTATATTTAATTTTAGGTCAAATCCCCGGGGCAACACCAGCCATTCCAGGAATGTTTCCAAGCATGTTCCCTTTGGCAGCAACTGGTCAGGTATGCCCTGTCTCTGTCTCAACAAGGTTTAAGTTGGCTATCTGATGTTTACTTTTCTGAGATTACTGTTTGCAGCAGTTTGGTGCATTACCTGTCATGCCAGTCCAAGCGATGACTCAGCAGGTTTGGCCAAAATCTCTCTCTATACTTGTGAATATAAAATTTTGTCCTTCCATGGCTTAACATCAAAGTACTTTTAATGACATGTTCGTGGCCACAGGCAACTAGACATGCTAGGCGAGTATATGTGGGAGGGCTTTCTCCGACAGCAAATGAGCAGGTTTTCATTCCATTTTCTCCATTCCTTTGCCCCCTTCTCAATTGGGTTATCTTGCACAGCTGCACTTATAGGAATTAACAAATTCAAAGAATTTATAATATTCTTATTTTGATTAAATGTTTCTTAGTTATACTTTTTATCTTGCCATCTATTACAATTTCTGGAAGTATGTAAAGTCATTTATTTTCCTTTTTAGTTGATTTTCATTTTCATAAGGTTCACATTGGATGTGCTCAAGTTGTGCAGGAACATCTAGTTACCTGTCTGAAATGATTTAGTATCTTTGCTCTATGTTTTATTCTGGCCTTGCATAGGTGCTTTCTATTTTTTTCCTCTCCATTAATTATAGGGCCTGGTGTTTCTGTTTTGTTGTATGTGATGATGCCACATCTTCTAGTGAGATACTTTATCTGTTCATCTGTTCATTTAAACAGTCAACTTGAATATGTAAGATGTTCTCTTTGAAGTTGATTGCAGTATCCATTATGGAATATAATGATTGACTGTATCTCATCCATCGTTCTTCTCTGCATTGCAGTCAGTGGCTATGTTTTTTAGCCAAGTTATGTCTGCCATAGGAGGAAATGCTGCTGGTCCAGGTATGCTGACTTCTTATAATTTCCATCTAACTCTTGATGTAAAGCTGCTAAGCTATAGAGTTTCTCTGCCAGGTGATGCTGTTGTGAATGTTTACATAAACCATGAAAAAAAGTTTGCTTTTGTGGAAATGAGATCTGTTGAGGAGGCAAGTAATGCAATGGCCTTAGATGGTGTTATTTTTGAGGTAATAATATCTTTTTCCGTAAATTTGGTGAGTTTGGCAGTGGACTCATATGCAGCTGAATCATAAAGCTGCGCAGATTATACCTTTATCAAAGAAAATATAAGATTGACCACACATATGAATATTAAAAGAAAGAGAAACGGCCAGATATTTACTGTTCTCCCTTTTGTGCTTGCACCTCCATGCAGGGAGCACCTGTGAAGGTTAGGAGGCCTAGTGATTATAATCCTTCTCTTGCTGCTACTCTTGGTCCAAGTCAACCTAATCCCAACCTTAACCTTGCTGCGGTTGGATTAACACCTGGTTCTGCTGGTGGCCTTGAGGGCCCAGATCGCATATTTGTGGGTGGATTGCCTTATTACTTTACGGAAGCACAGGTCAGAGAACTGCTGGAGTCCTTTGGGCCTCTTCGGGGCTTTGATCTTGTGAAGGACAGAGAGACCGGAAATTCAAAGGGCTATGCTTTTTGTGTTTACCAAGATCTTTCAGTTACAGACATAGCTTGTGCAGCTCTTAATGGAATAAAAATGGGAGACAAGACCCTTACTGTCAGGAGAGCAAACCAAGGGGCTAACCAGCCTAAACCAGAGCAAGAAAGTGTTCTATTGCATGCACAGCAGCAGATTGCGTTGCAAGTAAGAATTCATTTTAATTTTTTAGTCATGAAGCTTCAATTTATGTTTGTTGAGCAACTTCTGCTTCTCTTCTTCCTCATTGGATGTCAGTAGAAGGCATGGATGAGCTAAATTAGAGGTTTTTATTTATTTTTATTTTTTTTATTAATAAATAATTTGTACAGAAACTTATGTACCAGCCTGGTGTACTGGCAACCAAGGTAGTTTGTCTCACCCAAGTTGTTTCTATGGATGAGCTCCGGGATGATGAAGGGTATGAAGATATTTTGGAAGATATGAGACAGGAAGGAGGGAAATTTGGTATGAGCTTTACATCTCATTAAATTTAGTTATCTTACTTTGCTTTCTTTAGGTGGTTAAATACTTGTGCATCTATTAATTTGTTTCTCTTTTCTATGTCATGTATTTGTATTTTACAGCCTTTTGTTGTTCCACGTTCTTAAAGAATGGAGACCAACATTGGGAAAGAAGTTTCATAACCTCATATCCTTTCTTAAAATTATGTAACAACCTTTTATGTCCATGTTTTCTCAATTGTGTGTGATTTGCAGGTAATCTGGTTAATGTTGTTATACCTCGTCCTGGACCCAATGGTGAACCTAATCCTGGGGTTGGGAAGGTAAGAACTATTTAAATTTCGATATGTTGAGATAATTTTCTCTATTGTTACAATTTTTGTCTCCTCCATTCTGAGCAGTTAATGTAAAGTTCATGATGCATTGCATTAATTGTCTTTGTAAGTGAAAACTTTGTAAAAGATTCCTGGTGTAGAAACAGCTTTATTGTGTACTAAAATGCATTCATCCTTGAAATAGCGTTTAGGAAATTAATACATTTATTTACTGAAAAAGTTAAGACATTTCATTTTCCCCCCCTGATCTTCTGTTAGCTGGGCAGTTCTGTTCCCGTATGTTTCTCTCAGTTTCATCTCTACTATCAAGGAACGTTCACCTAAACTTTCTTTTTCCATGCTGTATCATTTCAGGTCTTCTTGGAGTATTCAGATGTTGAAGGTTCAGCTAAGGCTCGGGCAGGCTTGAATGGAAGGAAATTTGATGGCAATGTTGTTACAGCTGTTTTTTACCCAGAAAATAAGTTTGCCCAAGGAGATTACGATGAATAGTTTGTTTGAAGTTGCTTTACTTCGTTGATGAATAAGTTTATTAGTTATAGCCCTACGCCAGACAAAAATATTATTGCCAATAATGGCTTCTTTCACAGGTAATCAGTTGTAAGTTGTAAGCTAGGACAGAGTTAAATTGAGTCTTACTTACTCTTTATAATGGGATTTAGTTTGAGTCTCATTTTGTTCTCTTTTTTTTTTTTTTTTTATTATGAAATTTTTTTTTATTAGGACATGGGCTTGCTTAACTTCTTAGGTTCATCCCTCTGTCCCTCCAATGCATTTTGTATTGCAAAACGAGGACAATGCATTGTGGTTATATCTTGTTTTCGTTCCTGTGGTTGTTTTTACGTAGCGATCTGAGGGTGTATCCTGCTGTCACTTCTGGCTTGTGCATCAGGTTATTTTGCTTATGTTTTATGCTAGTATTATACATTTTTAAGCTAATGGTCATGGATATGATCATTTGATACGGATGTGAAAGGGCTGGAAGCCGAAGGAGCAGAGCCATAGGAAAAGAACCGTATCAAACACAATTTTGTGACAGTTAGGTTCTACCCTTGTAGATCGATGTGGGCCTATTGTTATCCGCCTTGGAGTTGGAGGCTTTTAGGTTATCGGTCAAGTTTGGGTTTTCTTTTGGGATCCTGACGAGGTGTAACGAGCTGAGAAGAGGAATTGGAAAATTGTATTACAGGTCGAAGGAATGAGACCCTTTTACAAGGATCTTTCCTATATGAAAAACCTTGTCGGTTGGGAGGTTCGGACTTTCTGTAGAGGTACCTTATGGACCTTCTGTACAGATTTGTGGCTTTGATTTAATCAAATAATTCGAGCTTATATCCATTCTTCATTCACTTGAGGCTTTACGGTTCCCTCTCGAGTTTAGGTTGGACCATGGATGCATATGATCGAGTCGAACTGAACAATCTTAAGCTTGATCTAGCTAAGCAATTTCAAGTCGTAGCTAGGTTTTGTTTATGATTTGGTTCAAAATGTTATTCAATGAATTTTTGTTTTTTCGGGCCGGTAGAAAAAGGAAATTATATTAACATACACTAAGACAGTCTAGTAGCTTTACCTAATATACATATTCCATGACCACATATTCAAGAACTTAACTTTAGGATCCTTAATTTTACAACACCTCATATCATTTACAAAACTTTCCGGAGGTGGCGTAAAATACTCAAAACACCGTTGCCTGTAGACTATAGATGCTAGTTTGTCTGCAACTTTGTTCAATTACCTTTTGATCTTAATATGTTAGAACTTGGACATTCTTTCTCTACAAGCATGCTTTGCATGCAAAACATTAAGGTATTGGAAAGGAATATTTGCATAACCTTGTACCAAACAAATTGTAGCTTTTGAGTCCACAGTAACTTCAACATTTGTTAAATTCATTTTTATGTAATAAGAAAGTTCCCAACAACTGCTTCACTTGATGATTGTACTGCTCCATTAGTATTTAGTTTAACCCATTTTTCTAGTAGAGGTGACTAGGATAATGTTTGTATTTGTGTTTCATAAACTTCATAAATTCTTTGTTCCATAGAAAAAAAAATCAGTATCAATACTAAATAAAATTTTATTTCTGTCATGTCATGTTAGCCATAGTCGAAAAACAAAATTCAAAGCTCTAGGTGGAGTTTGAGAGTAAAATTCAGCTTTTGATATTGCACTATTTCTCCTAAACCAGTAAATTAAGGATTTATGATCTTTGAATACATCCCCTTGAAAGACTTCACCCAAGTTTGTGATTCTAGTAACTCTCGGACATATTTTGAAAATGTGCCATAAGTCCTCATTTGAATGTTAGCACTGAGGACACTTTGCATTCTCATTTATTTTGCTCCTAGCATTCTCTTTTATTTTGCTCCTTCTAAGGTTATTTGTTATTGGTAGACTATTATACATAATTCTCCATAAAAATAATTTAATTTTTGGGGAGAAGTAAGATTTCCAAATCCACTTCCAGTCTACTTTCTTATCTTCTAGATGTGGTAGTAACATGTAGTAAATATCCCTACTATTCATATTGATTCTACGGTTTGGAAGCCCTCCTACACCATCTTCTATGTCTTCTCTTAAAACTATGGGACCAACTCATTCTTTCAAATAATCTAAGATAGGAAAGCCTATTTTATCCTCATTCAAACCATCCTTAGATATCTAGCAATCATGGATTGTTAAATTTAGAGCTTCAACATGCAGGACCTTGGATTTTGTTCCTTATTGTATCAATGTCTCCCCATTTACCATACTAGAAGTTGTTCTTTCTTTTGTTTCCTAGTATAGTCATCTTTAATCCAATTCCATCCTTCAATGAGTTGTTTAAAGAAACCTGACCAATATCCATTTGATTTTCCATCTAGTCCCTTTAATATAGCATTCTTGTATTTTGATGTAATTAAACCACCCCAAAAAGTTTTCCTATTTAAAAATTCCTAAACCCTTTTTATACTGAAAATCTTTTTTTTTTAGTTTAAGGTTTGATAGTCCTAGTCCTCCATAATCTTTTGCTGTAGAGATCTTATTCCAATTAATCTAATGTACCTTTCTCTTTGCATCACAACTTCTTCACATAAAACTTCTTGTAATATAATCTAATTGAATTAATGTCCTTTTGGGATTTTGTTTGCTTGCATATAATAAGTGGGTAAAGCATTCAAAGTGGTCTTTGCTAAAACTTCCAACCATTCAATTTATTCTCCATCTTGTCTACTAAGAAGTGGCCTTACCGGTATTTAGAGGGAACACTAAATACTTTCCAAACTTTTTAATTTCTCTAATTCCCATCCTATCAACTATCTCTATCCTTTTTTTCCTTTAGTTATATTCTTTTAGAAAAAAATTTCAGATTTAGTTTTATTAATACATAAACCATATATCTTCTCAAATTCGCTCAATATTTGTTCAATCTTCTTTGTTGATTTCTTTGAAGCTTTTGCTAAAAGGATGATATTATCATCAAAGAAAATATAAGATAATTTAAACATTGTTCCTCTTAACTTAATGGGCTTCCATTCTTTCAATTCAACCTCTTGTCCAATCATTTTATTAAGAAATTCCAGGGTTAAAATAAATAAATAAGGTGATATTGGATCCCCTTGATGGATCCTTCGAGTTGGAATAAACTTTTTCTTGATTTCCTCATTGACAATTATTATGGTGGAGCTAGATGAGATACATGAATCAATTAACTCTACCCACCATTTTGGTAGATTCAGACTTTCAAGTGCCCAATGAACAAAACTCCATTTTAAGCAATCATAAGCCTTGTGAATATTAAGCTTAACTATCATCTAGCTATTTTTTCCTTTCTTCCTATGACAACTATCTAAGATTTCATTCATCAAAATTATATTATCACTGGCCTTTTGTCCAGGAAAACTAAATCGAGAAGGATGAATTAAGTCATTAAGGTAGGGTCTCAATCTATGTACCAAGATCTTTGTAACTTGTCGTACATAAACCTATAGGTTGAAATTGAGATAGTTGATTTGCACCTTTCAATTTTGGGATTAAAACCAAAAGGGTGTTATTCACAAATTTAGGTATCTCTATCTTCCTAAATACCTTCATTACAAAATCATCTACTAATGGTCCAATAATATTCCATGCCTCCTTCATAACAAAATCATCTACTGATGGTCCAATAATATTCCATGCCTCTCTATAAAATCTTGTGTGTAAGACATCCTTTCCAGGTGATTTCCATGGTCCTATAGACATCATGGCTTTGTAAACTTCTTTCAAGGTTACTTGGTCACTCAATTCCTCATTTTGCCGATCTTTTAAACCATGGAAAAATTGGGAGTGAATATGATTAATATTATATGAGCACACCATCGAGGATGTAAAATTGTAAATAATGATTCGAAATGCTTTTGAATCATATTCTCTAATTGTATTCTATCTGTGATCTAATTTCCCACTTCATTCTATAGACCTAAGATACAATTTTTTGATCTTCTTGCCATTGTTATTGCATGATAATATCTAGTGTTCCTTTCCCCATCGGTTATCCATTTACCCTTGATTTACACTTCTAGAGCATCTCTTCCTATTTTAGCAATCCTAATAGTTCATGTTTTAATTCTTTTTCTAATTTAGTTAAATACTTTATAGGTGCTTCACACATCACTTGCTCAATTCCTTTTAATCTAACAATTAATCTCTTTTTCTTTCCGTTGATAACTCTAAATATCTCTTTATTCCACTGTCTTGCTTTATCTTGGAATATAATTGATTTCCTTAGGAAGTCATTGTAATTTTCTTTCCATGTTTTAGCAACAAATGTCATGAATTGAGGATGGCTTAGCCACATTTCTAGGAATCTAAATGGTCCAATAGGTCTGACGCTCTCTTGGACACATGAAAAACTTAGGTTTCTAGGTATAGGTTTTTCCATCCTACATTACCCTAACCTCTATTAATACGAGTTTGTATTAATTAAGAAATAAACTGTTGATTAGACCATATGAACCCAAGCCCCCTAAATCCCAAATCCATTAATCCACAATCATCCATGCAAGACTTATACAAGGGTACCCTATACTGATTAGGGCCAACTCTTCCCCATTTTTTAGAAGCCTCAATAATCTCATTGAAATCCCCAATAAGGCACCATGGATTATCATTTACTATACTAGACATATTCCTAATATTCTCCCATAATAGCACACACTTATGTAATTGTGAGGAAGCATAAATGGCAGAAAAATAAAAGATAACCAAAGATGGTCTAACTTTGTTAGTTGTGTGGATTTCTTGTTCAGATTTGTTGAGTGCGTCTATATCTAGGACATTCGAGTTAAACATTATGAGAATTCCTCAACTTTGTCCTAAGCTTCATTACATATAAATCCATCAAACAACATATTATAATAGAATTCATATGTTGCTTCGAGATTCATATGAGTTTTAACCAACACTAAAATATTAGGATTGTGCTCTTGAATGACATCCTTGATTTCCTGGTGCCTAATCTTCGAATTCGCTCTACCTACATTCTATGAAAATATCACTAGTAGTTTGAGTGATAGTGGCACTCGATCATCTTCTAATAGGTTAGTCATGATTTTGTACCAAATGATATTCTGAGTGGAATTCCTTATTATACTAACATGGAGAACTATTGAGCAAGGTGTAGATTCACTCATGAGCATTCTCATTGTCTCCTCTTGATCTTATAAAAACATCATTTGTTCTCTTCATTATTCCATTTCAAACGCTACTAGAATAGGTTGTGATAACGCTCTCAGGTTGTTTCTCCTTAAAATTGCACGAGTCACTTGTTTGAGAGTCTCTTCCCATCTGTTGAGAATGGTATCTAGATGGTATACCTCATCCATCATTCCCACTAGGAAGGAGAATAAAAATTTCCTAAGAGTCTACATTCTTACTCTAGTTCGGGAGATCATTATGGTGCCGGTTTTGCTTGTCTTGACCACTTGGATCTAAGGCACTTTGTTGTGGCGCATTGACAAGTCCTCTATTGGTCGAATGGCTTCCACTTGGAATAACACTCTCTTGTTCTATTTCTCTTAGTTAAGTACACTATCTTGAAGAGTGAATTGATCCATGGTACCTTAAAACTTAGTTATAGAAATTTGATCATGAAGTTGAAATAAACTTTTGGCTCCATTATTTTTCCTTTGTCTATATATATATAGCAATAACACTACTCTTCCTTGGTAGTAGTAGACTCTCTCGTGGTTCTTCAATGGTAGTAAATATAGGGATGAATTGCTCTTTGTCAACCTTGTCCTTCATGATTTGCTTTAGATTTTCCTTACCTATCTTAACTGTTGTGAGGTTTGTTTTAGTCAACTCCTTTTTTTCAAGCTTGCTCTCCTCCACTAAGGGATGTGACCTCTCATTACTTATTTTCGGCTTACCCATTGGCTTTTCTTATTGTGAAAAGACACCTACTTTATTACTTCCTACTTTGTCAATTCTCTATCAAGTATTAAACTTCACACATCTTTTGTTGAGATTGACATATCTCAACTTCTTTTGGACTAGTACCCAGTCTCTATACCAATTTGTTTGCTTCTCATTGATTTTTGTTTCCTCTTGATCGTGTGTGCTTTATAAGCTCTATTTCCCTTGATTGCTACTCTCCATTTGGGTAATAATAGGTCCTTTTTACTGAGATTCACCATTGATTGCCTATCTTTTTGGACAATTTTGCATAAAATGTCCAATGCAACCACAACTATAACGTAAAATCTTTAAACCTTCATATTGTATTTTATATGTCGAGTCTAATTTTTTAATTTATATTCCTAATCCGATTTACATTAGATCCTATGCTCACTTAATATAAATCCTCGACTTGAATTAGAAATTTTATTATTTGCTTAGAGTCGCCACCTAATTGAAGTTGAGAAAAATTATTGAATTAGAACTAATTGAGCGGATTAATTCTAATTTGGATAACTAGTCGACGAAATCTCCTCTTTTTATTTTTATAAATGAAAAAGAAGAAAGAAAACAAAGATTCTTGACTTAGGAGGCTAACCTATTAAAACCCTAAAGTTATCACCTTATCCTTTTGAAACTTGAACCGTATTCTGATATTTTTTCTTTGTTATTATTTTATTTCATTATTATTATTTATTATTATTATTGTTATTATTATTTTTTTATTTTTTATTTTATTTTGGATACATATTAAAAAAAAGGGATATTAAAACAACTCATACTAATTTGGAAAATATTTTTTTTTTTTAGAGTTGCCCCATAAGGGTGTTTACGTACCTGCTATTCAGAATCGAACAAGCCGTAGTTCACTTTTTATAAAAAGTTTTAGTGGGTTTATTAATTTTAATTATGAAAATACCTTGGGTTTAAATTCATTATCATTTTCAAAATTTTGAAAAAAATCTAAGCCTAAGCTTTATTGTTTTATTTTCTAAAAGAAATTTTGATTTAAGAAAAACCAAATTTGGATTTATTTTGAAAAGATGATTTTTTAAAGTGATAAAACAATTAATTATTAATTCATGTGATTATCCCAACTAATAATTTAATTTTGAAATATTTATTTATTTTTTCTCATTATTTATTATTTATTATTTTTATATTAAACTAAACATATCTATTCAAAGAAAAACTAATTAAAACCCTAATATTATTACTTTATTATTTCTATTTTCAAGATTAGAAATTTCTAATGAAATAAGTATCTAAACAAAATAAATAAATAAATACGGATAAATAATAAATAAATAAAGAATAAGAAAATAAAATAATTTTTTTTTTGGAAAAACTGACTTACCTGGGTATGGGTTGTGGATTGCGGGTCGAGTCGAATTCAGGTCAAATCGGGCGGCGGTTGGAGGGTTTTCGATAGCGGCGTTCTGGTAGTTTTTGTGGGTGTTTGAATGTGGCTTCCGAGCTTTTAGGGGGGGTGGAGAATCTAACCGTGGTGGTGGATTTCTTCAGAAACGTCTCTTGGTGGTGGTTCTTGGCTTAGTCGACGATCGCAGTGTGGGTGGAACTCTTGTGAGCTTCGAAACCTCTGATTTTTCACTCTTTTCTCACTTTTGATCCATGATCTAGCTTCCTCAAGTCGTGCTCTATTTATAGGTACCAGAAATCGAGCTGGATAAGCTCGGATTTCCTCCAATTGAGACGAATCAAATCTTCGGTTAAAAACCCATCTTCGATTTGCTTAGATTCGTGTAAATATTTGATTTTGTTGCTATTTGATTCTAATTGGATGATGTTTATCTCATTTTGGTTAAAGACTTAGTGGATTTGTGCAAAAAATCGCATTGAAACGGCCGAGTTTCTTTTTTTTTTGTGGCTGGCGATTGTTTCGGACAGAGGTTAAAGACGATCACGCACCCGACACATGCGCTTCCTCCGTCCAATCAGGTGCTGACACGTGTCTTGGAAAATGAATTTTTTTTTTTTGTAAAACGCGGATTGCTTCACCCGCATTTCGCCTGGACTAGCTGAGCTAGCCCACTTCTCAGTTTTTTTTTTTATTTAACACAAATTGCATATATACGATGCAATTTTTATATTATTTTGAAATTCTAAAAATTTGTAAAAATTATTTAACTCCTTTTATTATTATTTCTACCATTATTTTTCAAAATTGGGATATTTTTTCTATTTATTTTATTTTTCTTTTATTTTTCCTAAAATTGAAAAAAAATAAAAAAATTACAAAATGAAAAAAAAATGTAAATTGAACATTATTAATGATTAGGGGCAAAAATGGGGTGTTTACAATATAATCTTAGTTATCAATCTTAATCATATAAACTAATGGTTGATTGAAATTTCTTGAATGCATAACCTTGCAAACCTGCCTCTTTTCATGTTAAAAGTATATATGTCATGTCTCAACACTGGGCCAATTGAATCACCAATTTTCCTAAGCGCATGAGGATTATAGTATTTTAATAGTAGTTCATAAATCCTCAACCATACAGCCACTGAATTAAAGGAAGCTTGAGATGCTTTGAAATTTGGGTCCCATTTCATTCTAGCTAGGAAGTAACCATTTATAAACCACATACCTTTTTTTAATAACTCTTCTAAAATCTTCTTTTGTTTGAAAAGAAATTGTGTAAAAACCAAATCCCAAACTAATCATTGGGAAATTGGAGCAAAAAGACTAGATTTGCTTAAGTTTTTGGGATAGCAATTTATATCCAAGAGATGGCCCATAGATTTTAATAATAATGAACCATTTCCAAGGACTATGTAGGATCTATTTTTCTTTTTCTAAAAAAGAGATTTTTTCGTGTACCTAATGTTTGTTTCACAATCTGTGTTTAATCCATCTCATTGTTGTCTCGATTGCTGTCTTCTTCATCTATTTCATCCCACATTTCAAGCTTGAAAACCAATTCATATACATTTGGGTCATTCAAAGATACAGAATCCTTGTATGACAATTTCTTATTCATGTTTTCGATCGTTCGGTTGATTTTCTAATCAAGGTTTGTTCCTTCCAAATTGCTTCCTTCCATAGGGGAAGAATTGTTTGATGAAGCTCGAATTCCGGCATTTTTCACTTCCCAATGTAATAAAGATAGATCTAGATATACATCTATGCCGATTTTGTGCCTCTTCTTCTTCTTCTAAATAGTAGGAAGAGTCGCGAGGTTGGGGTTAGGAAACGAGTTGTAACTCACCGACATGGTTTTTGCCATGGGGCAATTGTTTATTCAATGAGTTTAACTAAAAAAAAATTCCTTCTCTTTCAGTTGAAGTTTATAGGAGCTGAAATTTGATCTGTGGTGTATATGTTTTGTATCAAATGTCTTTAGTATATATATTTTGTGTTTGCTATACTTTGATCCATAAGAATTATCTAACTACTATAATAATCACAAGAGATTATTTTAGTTCCCCCAAAAAAAAAAGTTGAAGTTTTGATAGGATTAAATAGCATTTGATTAACAAAACTGGATAACAAAAAAAGAATTGAACAACACAATTATCTTGTACTACGGTTGGAGTACATAATACAAGATAGAAATTTTGAAGTGATATGAAGTAATTTTTGATGTTAATGTAAAAACTCACAAAAAGAGTTTCAGCATAAATATAGTAGTAAAAGAAATGATGATATCATAAGGTCGTTATTTAGGTTTTAAGAATATGCTTATTTTGTTATGTGAAATAAATTTTTTTACTATCACACATATAGTACAATTTTTTTGAGTTTTATCTAGTACTTTTAAATTCTTTTATGCAATGATAGGGTTCAATATGTAAACCAAATAAAGAACTAGGGATTTTATTCAATCGAGTATTATAAAAGTATGGCAATCAAAAGAAACTATGGGAATGTTGCAACCAAAGTTTTGATGATGGTGGTTTGATAGTAATGCAGTGGTAAGTGGCCATATAGTGATAGTAATTGTGGTGGTGGTATAATGAAGATAGTGGTATTGGTATGGGGTTGTAGTGATAGTGCTACTACTAGTGATGGTAGAGTAGTAGTGCTGATAGTGTGATAGGAGAGGTGATGCGGTGGTGATTATATATGGGTGGTGGGATGGTGGTAGTAACTATGATGGTATTTCTATCCTAGCAAGATAATATTGGTACTTTTATTTTATTCTCAATTTAATAATGCAATATATATTATAAATAATGCAAGTTAATCCCAACAATAAAGATTTAAATAGAATATATATTATTTGACTATTCAAGGAAATAGTTATTCTCAAATGTTAGGTTTTTATTCTCTACCTTTCCCATTCCTCATCGTAAATTTGGCCTTAATGATACTTGATTATCAAAGGAAGGTCATTCCACATGCTAGATCATACAAATAAAATGAAGTTTGGGAACATTATTTAGGGAGTACATTTGCTTCCAAGAAAACATAGTCAAGCTTTTTTCATATCCTTACAATTTAAGTCTAGTGACAATAAGTGAGTAGTACTTTAGTGGTAAATGGTATTGGAAAGGAAAGGTGGTTGCAAGTCAACTTGATGATGATTAGCAACTCATTAATATCTTTAGCCTTAAGCTATGTGCTCAACATCCACCATCACTAAGCTATTACTAAAAATCACTACTAGGTGCAATTACTCTTGGTTTGTACAATAATAGTTGACATTAGACTTGGTCTGATAGTTGAACTAATGGATCTAGACCTGGAATTGATCTATATGGTTGGTTTTGAAATTGCAAAGGAATCCAGCGGTTTAACAAGTTCCTAGAGGTTCAACCACTGGATCTGTCTAAGCTGTTGAGTTTGACTAGTAAAAAAAAGGAAAACTAAAAAAAAAAAACAATATTAAATTTTTTAACTAATTCTATGTGAAATAGAAAAAAATAATTTTTATTCATAACATTTAATGTATTGTTGTTAGGGGTGAGGGGGTAGGGTATGAGGCCTTACCCATACTCTACTGTATAAGGTATAGGTTCCTAATTTTGGGAACCAGAACCTACTTCGTAGTATCCTACAACCACCTTGTACCCTATAAAGCCTATAAATTTTATCTATCTTTTTATAACTTTGAAGTATATATATATTATATATTTATGTATTATAAATTTTTAATATGTAAAATATATAAAAGTTGTAATAAAATATGTGAAATTAAAAAAAAGAGTAAATTTTTGACCTTAATTACTTCAAGTTTTACTATCTTATTACTTAACAAATGAAAATGAATAAAGTAAAAGAATAGAAAATCTAAAGTTAGAGAGAAAAATGGGGAAGGTTAAGGAAAAGAAAGATGAGTGATATTTGGTTTAACTATTTAGAATTATTAACTTGTGGACTTAAACTCTTTTTTTTTTCACTAAAATAATTATTGTTAAAAAATTATAATATTATCATTTACTATTTATTTATTAATATTACTTAATAACATTTTATAGGGTAAATACAAAGTACTTTGTAACCTATACTTTGTATACTTTGGAGTACAAATTCTAGGGTGTGTAAAGAGTAGGAAGGCCTCGTACTCCTAGCATACTTTGTGAAAGTAGGTTTTGAAAAGTGTATACTTAGAATCTACCTTGTAACCTTTAATATCCACTTGAAATCTACTTGATTGAGTAGGGTACGAGTGGGTGCCCTATATAATAAGGTTAACCACTCACCTTTAGTTGTCATTATTAACAACACAAAAAATAAATACACCAAAAGAGCATGTGTGGCTGGATATTTATAGAATTTATTAAGTGAAAGTTTTCATTCCTTACCAATGTGGAACTAAAATTAACTTTTATCTTTTTATTTTTTTTAAACTTTTTTTTTATATTATTAAGATGATAACTCTATTTGGGTGTGGTTCTATATAAATAAATATAAATATTTTTCAAGATTTTACAAAATGGACTAAAAAATATTAAGAGTTTTAAGCTCGTAGCATTTTTTAATTTTTAGTTTTTTAAATTATATAATTTTTAATTTGAAAAAATTACAAGTAAGAGAATCAACTTTTGGGGTCAAGTTCAAGTAGAGGATTGAACTTTCAAGTGGTTAAAATAGATGATCAATGTTATGTTAAGTAGTTCAAATATGTGATCTCATTATTGTACCGTTATGGACAGTAATAGATTTATTAGTAGATACCACTTAGCATATTTACAAGATGTGATCGATCCTTTATTTAAACTAATTGGTATAACGTTGATCATTTATTTTAACTACTTAACAGTTTAATACTTTATTTTAATCACTTAGTCTGATATTGATCATCTATTTTAATTACTTGAAAATTTGATCATTTATTTGAACTTAACCCAAATGTTGATCCCTTCCTTTGTAATTTTTCCTTTTTAATTAAAAAAAATTTAAGGCCGATTCATGAGTTCGAAACTGGCCTTATGAACCGATAAGTCCTTAGACCTGACCCTAAGAATTGACAAGTCCTTGGACTCGGCCTAAAATCAATTCCCACAAGTTTGAGGCTAGTTCCCCATTTTAGGGACCTAGAACCGCTAGGTCCATCTAATAGGTCTTATACCATAATAAACATTAAAAAAAAAGTTTATAAAACATTGGGCTATACCTTTTCAAAATCAACTTTCTCCTAAACAATTTGTTGTGATAATGTATTAGATATATTAGTAAATAGTTATGATTAGTAGTTAATTTGTAAATAAGTGGTTATAGAATATAGTATAAATATCCTATTATAGAAACTAAAGGTATTCATTCCATATGAATTAAATTAAAAAAAAAATCTCTCTTTTAGAAGATTTTCTTATCTCAAATAGACCATTAACATTTCTTTTACCAAATTCTTAATTTTGTAAAATACCAAACTACAATAACTAATAATTAAATATAAATAGAGATATAATATGATTACTATTTATTAAGTAAAGGTAAAATATCAATTCTTCTTCTTCTTCTTTTATTTATTATTTATTTTTATTTTTTTGTTGGACATGAGGCAAAGTATCAACATTGTAGGATAAAATAGTTTATGTGCTTCTTTTATGGCTAGCTCTAATAGTATTGATCCTAATTCCCTCTTTTCACTTAGCTTAAGACTTGTTTACTTAAAAATAATGAAAGAGAATGGAATAATTATTTTTAAAATACTTTTTTTTTTTTACCTTATCCACGTATAAATTGATATGAGAATATTTATTCTAGGTAACTTTCTTATACCCCTTCTGTAAAGCTTGAGAGAAATAAATTAAAGATAAAATAATAAAAAGAGTCGGGGCAAATAAAAGTAATAAGACTTTAAGATAAGGGACAATTTGTTCATTTCATGAGATGGGTATAAAAGGGTCAAATGCTGGTCAATCTAACCCCTTGTCATTTTTTTTTTTTTTGCGTTATAGTATCCTTAGAGTAAGACAAACCCTAAGAGAAGAAGGTGACTACTACACCTTGCGATCCAACAAAGTACATATGGTAAGTGAACTAATCAATAACTCTTGATCACCATTTATATGTGTGTGATATGAATTAGTGTTAAATTCATTGGATTTCATTGCAAAATGATCGACGCGAGAAAAGGTTCAGGATAGGACTTTGGTTGTTGGAACAATCTAAGCTAGTAAGTTGTTTAATTAAACTAAATTAGTGTTCTGATGTTAGAAACAATGCATAATTAGGCTTAGTAGTGATGGATTTCATCTAGGGCTTGAAAGAATTGGAATTTGATGAATTGGGAAAAGGATTCATGATGGAATAGTGGAGTACAAGGTTAGGTATATGCTCGTATACCTGCTTGTGTTGTGTAGAATAGAAAAAAAATGAGTTGGGAAGTTCACAACCAAGTATACACCTATGTACCTATTCATGTAATTGTACACGACCATAGTATATGCCTGTATACTTGGGTGTGTCGAATTATAAAAGTGTACAGAAAGATACACGGTTACAGTACATGGCCATGTACTTGGGCATGTCGAATTATGAGAGTATATAGAAATGTACACGACTATAGTACATGACCATGTACCTTACTGTGCTCATTTATACAGCAAAGTACACCATTGTGTATCTTGAGAAACCTCTTTATTCGATTTCTTTTCTTGTTATTTGAATTTCGTTAACCCTAAACACTTAGTACAATCTTAGAACTTCTATTTGAGTAAGAGAAGTGACCCTATAACAACTAAGTGATCAAAATTGGGTGACCTAGATGATACCTAGACTAGTATTAAGATTGACTTCTCTATATTTTGACAGATTTCAGTGTAACTGCTAGAAGAGGACCAATTGTGTTTAAGACCACCCATTCAAGTATGTGTAATCTTGTTTGTTATTTATGCTTATGTGAGGATAGTTAAGGAATTGAAGTTACTGGTATATTAGATTAGATTAAGTAGCTTGTTGGTTATGCTTAGCTTGACTTAGGGACCTGTAGTGGTAAATCCCTAGGGGGCATCTGTTAATTAGTAAGTGACAATGTCTCTTGTGGAGTTGCATACTAAGATGATTTGGTAGATTTAGAGACTCATGGGTATTAAGGCTCGTAGTGGCAGTTCTTAATACCATATTATGTATTATACTTACATATGGTATGGTAGGGTCACGAGTACCCCTTTGTTGTTTGTGGACTTAAATGATAGAATAACATGTTGTTTAATTGTTTTGTTGTTGCATTGATGTATTTGACTTAAGTTATGCTTGATTATGCGCATATATTTGTGGGTTATACGTATTGAGCATTAGCTCACCCTTGGAGATCATTTCTTTTTTAGCTATAGGTATCGATGACTACACTTTATATGATAAGATTTGGGGACGCATGAACAAGATGGAAACAATGTAGAGTATTTTTACTATTATGATGATTAGGTGAAGATTGTTATGTGAAGTTTTAGAGCATTGCTGGAAATTTGTTTATTTTAGAGGATTATAATGTTGAGAATAAATTAGGATTTAGAGTATTTTACATTGATGTATCAAGATCTCTTTGAAGAAGTGTGCATATTGTGAATGGGACTCAATTGAGCCATTTATTTATAATATCAAAATTTTATCTTGATTGTAGTTAACATGCATTGTAGATTTTATGATATAGAGTGGTTAAAAGCCTTAACATGTTTTTATCCTATAAGGACACATGGTGGGTTGAGGTGTCTTGGGTTGTGGGGTGTCACAGTTTAAGTGGTATTAGAGCTTAGGTTTGATGATCTTTAGAAACTAGGCGATGATAAAAAAGTATAGGTTTTGATCAGTAGAAAATAAGTTGTGATCTTTAGATGAATTAGGTATTAAATCTATAAGATGGTGAGATTTGAGGAGAGTGGGTGAAATTATGGGTTGATTGTTTTTTTTTTTTTTTTCAGTAATTTATTTTACATTAATTATTGTCTTTATTTGCAGTTTTTTTTAAATGTGTATTATACATACATATATATATAACTCCTATGTTTATTTGGTTGTCTCATCTCCTCTCAAACAGAAATATATATATATATATATATATATATATATAACTCCTATTTTTATTTGGTTGTCTCATCTCCTCTCAAATAGAATGCCTCTAAGAAGAATTATTGGGCTAGGATCATTAAGAGGTGCTAGGTATGACAACTCAAATGGAGGGAATCTCTATGGTCAACAACCACAAGGGGGACAAGGTTAAGTTGTAGACCAGGAGACCTAACTCTTGGAAACCGTGAATAACCTAGTCGGGTTGTTAGCACAATAGCGGTAAATGTAGAATGTCCAATAAAATAGAACAATTGGGGAGTCAATAAGCTTAGATAGGTTTGTTCAGGTGGTAAAGGAGTTTAACCATAGAGTTGATGATCCGATAGAAGTAGAGAACTGGGTGTAAGAGATGAAGAAGACCTTTGCTGCATTCCAAGTTATAAAAGACAAGAAAGTAGACTGTGTTGTATTTATGCTGAAAGGGATTATAGCAAGTTGGTGGGAATCAATTCTTAGGCTAGTAGGAGGATGCGTGGACCAATGGGGATTTAAGAGCTATTTTACCAGAAGTATTTCCCTAGAAGCAGTTGTGATAGGATGGAAGCTGCATATTATAACTGTGAATAAGGTAATAGTGATGCGTGAAACCCTAGGTATATTAAACCTAGAACCCCGACGATGTTAGTTGGTTTCAATTACCCTGAGGATTGTCTTGAATAAACGACGTGTAACTAGATCCCAATCAAACTCGTTGACTATAACCTAAGTTATCAATAGGCATTCCTAGTAATTCGGTTAAGAATTCTATGGAAAAGTTCTTTTGCAAAAGAACTTTTTGTTTTACTCATGAAAAATGTTTTTTTCATATATCAAAGATAAGATGTTCTTCATGGCCGACCCTTTCATGGCTTATATAGAGTCATACAAGAATATGGAAAACTTAAGTTGCCTAATCTATTTGTTTCCTTATCCTCATGTAACTAATAGGCAACTAAATAATATAAATTACAAACCAAAACAAATACTAAAAAATATAACAACAAACTCGCAAATTCCCTTTCCTATTTCGGTTCAATATATAATATTTCTTATTCTAGAACTTCAAGTCCTTGCTTTTCTTCTATGGAAACATGAATTACATTAATAGGTGTTGGTTCTCCTTTCATGTAATTTGATTCCTTAGCTTGTAGGTCCATAACCGGTCCTTATAGAGCATCATTCATCCTCTTTGCTCTAGCTCGAGTCATTGGTCCTCCAATTCCTTGCAATGGATCTTAAGTCCTTGGTTTTGTCTTCTTAAGTGCTAGATGATCCTCATCATTCCCTCTTTCATTGAAAAGATTCGTTCTCGAATCATCTGCATTATAAAAAGTAAGTTAAAAAACATTACAATTGCGCTTACATTACTATGGTGACTTAACAAATCAATCTTATAGGTGTTGTCATTGATGCACTCCAAGACTTGGACAGGTCCCTCTCCTCTAGGATGTAATTTAGGCTTTTGTTGTGGTGTAAATCTTTCTTTTCTCAAATGCGCCCAAACCTTTTCTCCTAGATGAAACACGGTTTTGATACGTCCCTTTGGTATTGGCCACTCTCGGATCATGTCCAATTTCTTCTCATCTACGGCTATGCCATCTGTACCTGTCACAAAGTCAAAAGAAAACACCATACTAGATAACAAAATGTTAATGTTAGTATAAGTAAAATAAACATCCTTGTACATAAGTACAAGTAATTGTTTCCTCACCAACATTGCACTCTTAACCTCACTTTTTTCGGTAATTTTCTCTCCCTTCAATGTTTCAGACTTTCTTCCCTCATAGCTCACCAGTGTTTGTCTCTCACTCTTTTCTTTTTTTCTTTTCTCCCTTCTCTCGCACACTCTTGTGTTTTGCTCTAACTTCTTTGGCAATTTTCACTTGATCCTCGCAAGCTTCCCATAGTTTTTGTGGAGTTAGAACCACCTTCCTTTTGTTTAGAATAAAAGAATATTAGTTCTTGTACCCATCGTACATAACCTTTCTGTCAAATTACCATGGTCGCCTTAACAATATGTGGCTTGCCTACATAGGTACCACATCACACATAACCTCGTCTTTGTAGCTCTTTATCGAGTAGGCTATAAGTACCTGCTTGGTCACCTTAACCTCCCTACAATCACTCAACCATTGCAATCGATATGGTTTAGGATGCTTCACTGCTTTCAATTGCATCTTTTGTACTAGCAAAGTGCTGGAAACATTAATGCAGCTGCCACTATCGATTATCAAGCTACATAATCTACCCTGCACATGACACCGTGTATGAAAAATATGTTCACGCTGGATCCCCTCACCATCCTCTTGGGGTTGTACACTAAGTACTCTCCTCGTGACATACAACTCGCCACTTACGAGTCCCTCTAAGTCAACATCATCATACTCCTGTGATAGTGACTCCTCCTCCTCCTCAGAGTTCACACTCTCTATAACCCTACTATCACTAATAATCATAGCCCTCTGATTTGGACATTGGGATGTAATGTGCCCAAATCCCTGATACCTAAAACACTTAATATCTCTTGTCCTGGAAGGGGGTTTAGTGTCAGTCTCTCCTTTAGGTGTAGCAATTGGATTCTTAGCCTTCACGTCCTCCTTAGGCTTTGAATCAATGGAGTTTTTCTTCCACGTGGACTTCCATGGAGCTTTGGAAGTTGAGCCAGTCCTCTGCTCACTCTTGTATTTTAACCGCCGCTTTACTTTAATAGCTCTATGCAACAACTCTTCCATATCTAAGTAATGGTGAAGATCTACTACATCAGCTATCTTCCTATTCAACCCGTTGATGAATCTAGCCATAGTAGCCTCATCATCCTCCTCAATTCTCGCTCTAATCATGGCCATCTTCAACTCTTTGTAATAATCTTCTACACTGTTATTCCCTTGATTTAACCCTTGGACTTTTCTAAGTAAGTCCTTATGATAGCGACTAGGAATAAAATACTTCTGCATGATAATTTTCATCTCCTCCTAAGTGCTAATAGGTCGCTCTCCATACCTACGCCTATTACGCACCAACTGATCCCACCATACATTGGCGTAATTTGAAAACTCTACTGCAATTAATTTTATCTTTTTCTCCTCAGTGTAGTTATGATATTCAAACACATGATCCATTTTTCTCTCTCACTCTAAATACAGTTTTGGATCATTCTTTCCCTGAAAGGTTGGGATTTTCAATTTAATACTTCCTAAATTACTATCACACCTCTTGATGGGAAAATTTTCGACACCTTCGACACTTTCAGAATTCAATTTGGATGATGATCCAAATCACTCATATTTTAATTTATGTCTTTTATTCTAATAAATATTTGAGAAATAATCTTACAGGTACAATAATAATTCTCCATGGGATGCCAATATGTCCTACAGCAGTTGATGGACACAGAACATTTTCAGAGTGACAATCAAAGACCCACTGAGATTGTTTTCCATTCCTAGGCATCGGTTCATGAAGACTTATGATATTTTGTACTTTGTAAATGTTTTATGGACTATTTTTTATTGTATTTGGTTTTGGGACACTTTCATTTCCTTGTAATTTTCATTTAGGACTAGCCACCTTAAAAGTGGCAAACTTGTAATTTTGACTACTTTCTAACCCTAGGAGTAGCAAGTATAAATACTTGCTTAGAAGAGGGTTTGAGGGGGCCATATTTTGCAGAAATAACCTAGCACTTTCATGTGTGGAATTAGGGTTCATCCTTAGTTCAAACCTCTTATCAATTTCAACCCAAGAATTGGAATTGTGGCGAGTGCGACAAAGGAGAATTGTGAGTCATATCGATTCATCTTTGTTGTATGTTCATTTCTTCTCTAGTGAGTCATATCTAGGGTAGATTTGAATCTTTCTTGGACTTATTGGTGATTGTAATTCGTGGATAATCATCTTGTAAGGTTGATTGTTCATTGAGATTGAATTGCTCTTTAGTGATTGGCGTGAATTGGCATTGTTGGAAGGGTTTGAGTTCACAGTTTTTGTGCTTGTCTTTTTCATCCATTTCACGTGTAATTCTCTTGTTCTTATTGCTGATTAGTGAAATTGACCATTAGTGGGAGTTAATTGAATCTTTGAACCATTGGATTTCATTAAAGTTCCATTAGGGTCACGCAATTTCCTAGTTCATTGAACCGGTTTGTGTGATTGACTTGAGAATTGTTTTTCTTGAGTCATTTGATTGTGCTTGAAAGTGGTTTTGAGCACATCACCTCTAGATACTTTCCCTATCACTTACGTGTTGGTAATATCCAAAATCAGATTCCTCACCTTCATCTATCCTAACGCCTCCCCTATTTTGTCTACCTACTCCTGCCTGACAGTGGTACTGCTAGACAGTTTCCTACTCCTTTCCATCCTATTTATCCTTTTATGGATCTACTCTAGTTCACCTATTAGGATCCTTTTCATCTCCCCTATCAATTCCTCAAACATCACTCGACTTTCTCCTCCATTAGTGTTCTGTCCCGACATAATTCTAGAATTTGTAGCAAGTTACGATCACAATTACAAGAAATATATAAGTATGTCCTCACACTCACTCGTGTATTATTCACAAATGATATGCTCACAATTTCACTTGTGTATAGCTCTCACAAAATATGATCTCACAACCCATTTTTTGTAATTCTTTTGCTAGGAACTCAAATTGGAACTCCTAAACTCAAATTACTAAGTTAACACTAATGATTACTACTCGGCCTAAGTTAAATGAATGAAAGAATACTAACTACACAATCTAATCGATATGGAAAAATTTCACCACTGAATAGATATGTAATCAAAGATTACTTCTACACAAAAGGAAATAAATCACTATGGAATCGATTTTTCAAGGGATGTGTACAATTCGGATTCCAAACATAGACAATTAAGGATATGTTATGGTAGGAATTGGAAACAATTGATATGGAAAGTAAATTGAATCAATAAGCTATCTTGTAATTTCAGCAGTTGCAATTCTTTCACGGCCGAATTCTTTTTTTTTTTTGAATGTCGGTTCTTGATTCTTTTTTTTTTTTTTTTGCAACGAAAATTGATTTTTTTTTTATAGAAGAATTATGAATTGAACACAATTGATTGTTCAATTGAGAACCTTAGATGCTATCGGCCTTAATGGATTGTGAATACCGAACAAGAATGAATTTTTTTTATACGACTTCTATCTATAAATATGGAAAAGACAACAGAAGAGTATAGAAAAGAACAACATAATTTTTTTTATACGAATTTCTAACTATGAATATGAAAAAAACAACAGATAAGTATGGAAAAGAATAACAGACGAATATGGAAAAGAACAACAGACGAGTCCAACAGACGAATATGGAAAAGACAATAGACGAGTATGGAAAAAAACAACAGACGAATATGGAAAAGAACAATAGACAAATTAAAGAAAATGATATAATTTACTTGATTTAACTTTGATACCAAATGATGTGTGAAACCTTAGGTATATTAAACCTAGAACCCCAATGATGCTAGTTGGTTTCAATTACCCTAATGATCATCTTGAATAAGAGATGTGTAACTAGACTCCAATTAAACCCGTTGACTATAACTTAAGTTATCAATAGGTATTCCTAGCAATTCGATTAAGAATTCTATGGAAAAGTTCTTTTGCAAAAGAACAAAAAGTGGCTTTTGTTTTACTCATGAAAAATGTGTTTTTCATATATCAAAGATAAGATGTTCTTCATGGCCAGCACTTGCACGGCTTATATAGAGTCATACAAGAATATGGAAAACCTAAGTTGCCTAATCTATTTGTTTCCTTATTCTCATGTAACCAGTAGGCAACTAAATAATATAAATTACAAACCAAAATAAATACTAAAAAATATAACAACAAACCCACAAATTCCCTTTCCTATTTCCATTCAATATATAATATTTCTTATTCTAGAACTTCAAATCCTTGCTTTTCTTCCATGGAAACATGAATTACATTAATAGGTGTTGGTTCTCCTTTCATGTAATTTGATTCCTTAGCTTGTAGGTCCATAATTGTAGAGCATCATTCATCCTCTTTGCTCAAGCTCGGGTCATTGGTCCTCTAATTCCTTGAAATAGATCTTAAGTCCTTAGTTCTGTCTTCTTAAGTGCTAGATGATCCTTATCAAATAGGTTACTAAAGGAATATGAGGCAGAACTGAATCACCTAATTAAGTTTTTACTAAGGTAGTTCATGTTGATGATGGATCTAAGGCAAGGAGATTCATGAGGGGATTGGAGCCAAATCTCTAACATGAACTTGGATCCTTTCAACTGATCACTTATGTAAAAGTGGTAAACAAGGCTAAATTTATGGAGTAGAGTAGGAGAAGGATAGGGGAGCAATTGACTCATAAGTCAGAGGTGACCTTGGGTAAAAGGCTAGTTTTCAGTGTGGTGATGGAGAACAAAGGCAAGAAGCCTAAAATATTTCAAAATAGACCCTTAGTTATTGCAACTCCTTTTCTACAAATTCGACTAATGCCTTTAGCACTTCCTCCAGTAGTCCCTATAGTTAGGTATACTAGATGTTATAGGTCCAATGAATTGAGGGACTACAGATGGCTAGAGGATGCATGCTTCTCTTGTGGGAAGATAGGTCATATAAGTAAGAATTGCACCAAAAGATCCATCCTGTTGGTATTCTACCATGTGTGTAAACAGATAGGACATAAGATAGTCAATTATACTCAAGGTTAAGCAGGGAATTAGATAACCCTAACTCAGCAGGCAACAAGACCTCTAACACGGGCATAGGCTAGTAGACATCAAGTAGGAGGCCCTAAACAACGAGTTCTTTCCAAAATATTTGCATTTCAATAGTAGCAACATCAAGTCCTTCTAGATATAGACAGTATTGCAGGTATGTTTCAAGTACACACCTGCAATGCCTATGTCTTATTTAATGCTAGTGCCACTCATTCTTGTGTGTCTGAATCTTTTGTACATGAGTGTGGATTGACTTTTGAATGCTTGGATGATCATTTTAATGTTTGTACTCTCTTTGGAGTTAGAAGGATTTTACATAGAATTTGCATAAACATAAGAGTAAAGATATAGGGTAGGGTAATGCCAATAGATCTATTGGTGATAGAGATGATGGAGTTTGATATAATCTAAGGGGTCAATTGGTTGCCAAAGTACTACGCCACCATTGATTTCAATAATATGGTGGTACACTTTAACATACTTAGGGGAGATTCCTTCAAGTTTAAGTTGGAAGTACAAAGATCAATAGGACTACCTACTTATGAATTGTGGGGAATGAGTATGTTGGTTACTATGATAGCTAAGGAATATGAAATAATGAGATTGGAGATGGTGTCAGTAGTGAAGGACTTTCCCGATGTCTTTTTAGAAGACCTCCCTAGTTTACCCCTAACTTGGGAAATTGAGTTCAGCATTTATTTGGTACCGGGTATTGCACTAATATCGAAACCAGTATATAGGGTGGTGCTGGTTGAGTTAGAGGAGTTAAAGAAATAGTTATGAATCCTATAGGATAAAGGGTTCATAAGACCTAATACATCTCACTAGGGTGTGTTGATCCTTTTTGTCAAAAAGAAGGATGGAAGCATGAGATTGTGCATAGATTACAGAGAATTTAATTGTGTCACTATCAAGAATAAGTATCTTCTTCCTAGGATAGATGATCTATTTGACTAGTTATAGAGAGCTCAAGTATTCTCTAAGATCGACTTAAGGTCAAGATACCACCAGTTGAGAATTAAGAATGAAGGCATCCCAAAGTTAGCTTTTAGGATGAGGTATGGTTACTATGAGTATGTGGTGATGCCCTTCAGTTTAACGAATGCTCCAGCAACCTTTATGGATTTAATAAATCGAGTATTCGGGGATTTCTTGGACACGTTCGTGATTTTTTTTTATATATGATATCTTGATATATTCAAAGAGTAGGGAGGAACTTGAAGATCATTTAAAGTTGGGTGTTGGGTAGATTGCAAGTAGAGAGATTGTATGCTAAATTCAAGAAATATGAATTCTAGTTAGAGCAAGTGGTTTTCTTAGGTCATATGGTTAACAAAGATGGAATCTCAGTTTCTTAGAAAAGGTGAGAATTGTAATAGACTGGCCCTGATTGAAGGCAGTAATAGACATAAGGGGCTTCCTAAGTTTAGCAGGTTACTATAGACGGCTTGTAGGGGGATTCTCTAAGATAGTAACTCATCTCACCAGATTAACATAAAAGAAGGTAAATTTTGATTGGAATGATAAGTGTGAAGCTAGTTTGCAAAAAATTAAGGAGAAGCTTATATCGGCTTCGATTTAAGCATTACCTAAGAGAGGGGAATTACCTGACTCATGACTTAGAACTAGTAGTAGTGGTGTTAATGCTCTAGCTATGGAGACATTACTTGTATAGGGAGAAATGCAAGATTGTTGTTGACCATAGGAGTTTGAAGTATATCTTTAGATAAAAAGAACTAAACATAAGGCAGTGGAAATGGTTAGAGCTGATTAAAGACTACGATCTTGAAATTCAATACCATCTAGGAAAGGCAAATATGGTAGTATATGCTCTTAGTAGAAAGAAGCAAGGCAATATTGCTACCTTGATTACGTCTTAACGGAACCTATTGGAGGACATGCGTAGGTTAGATTTAGAGATAATAAACTAAGATTTGGGAGTAAGATTGGCAAGTTTGCATATCCAACTCACTTTAATAAAGAAAATTAAAGCTGCCTAGTCTGAGGATATATATATATATATACAGAATACCAAGGTTAAATTGGAATAGGTAAGGTTAATTCGAAGGGTATTCTAAGATATGGAATGCCATTGTGTGTGTCGGGAAATATAGAGTGAAAGAGATCACGAAAGAGGCACATTACTCTAGATATATCATCTATCCTAGAAGTACCAAGATGTACAAGGACTTAAATGGTCATTACTAATGGAGGAACATGAAGTAAGAAATAGTTGAGTATGTCTCCCAATACTTAACATGTCAGTAGATAAAAATAGAACATCAAAGGTCAACAAGTGAGTTAAAATCCTTGCCTTTGCTAAAATGGAAGTGAGAGCACATCACTATGGATTTTGTAACAACTCTCGCTAGAACTAAGGAAAAGCATGATGCTGTATGGGTGATAGTGGATAGATTAACCAAATTTGCTCATTTCCTACCCATTAATATTAGTTATAAGTTGAGTAAGTTGACACTGATATATATAAAGAGATTATGAGATCACATGGAATTCTAGTAAGTATCATGTCTGATAGGGATACTCGGTTTGTTAGAAAGTTTTGGAGGAGTTTACACAATGCACTAGAGACTTAACTAAATTTCAGTACTACCTTTCATTCCTAAATAGATGGGTAGTATGAAAGAATTATACAAATTCTTGAAGACATGTTAAGGGCTTATGTCTTGGATCTTGGTAGGAATGGGGATGAGCACCTACGCTTAGTAGAATTTGCTTACAATAACAGCTATAGGGCAACTATATAGATGGTCCTTTATGAAGCCTTGTATGGGAGAAAGTGTAGATCCCCACTATACTGGGATGAAGTAGGAAAAAGATAGTATTAGGACCTGAATTAGTATAAAAGACTATTGATAAGGTGAAACTGATCAAATAAAGAATGTAAGCAGCCTAAAGTCGCCGAAAGAGCTATGCTGATAAAAGGCGATGCCTTTTGGAATTTCAAGTGGGAGAATAGGTGTTATTGAAGATATCACCTACAAAAGATTTAATCAGGTTTGGACTGAGGGGAAAGTTGAATCTCAGATATGTCGGGCCCTTCGAGATTGTTAAGAAGACTGGTAGCATAGCATATCGATTGGCCTTATCACACAGTCTCACTAGAGTACATGACATTTCCATGTGTGCATGTTGGGGAAGTTTGTGCACAATTCGAATAAAGTAACGACTTTAGAGCTATTGGAAGTACATCTAAACTTTACCATAGTAGAATAGCCTATCAGAATTGTAAACACTAAGTAGTAGGTGTTAAGAAGACAAATCATTCCTTACATGAAAGTACAATGGACTAACCAGATTGTAAGAGAGGCTACTTGGGAGCTAGAAGAAGAAATGCAGGCAAAATATCCAGACCTTTTCTAAACTCAGGTAACTTTTGAGGACAAAAGTTTTTATAAGGGGGAGAGAATGTAAAACCCGAGAAAAATAAATTAAAGATAAAATAATAAAAATGGTTGAGATGAAAAAAGAAAAAGTAATAAAGATTTAAGATAAGGGACAATTTGATCATTTCATGAGATCGGTATAAAAAGAGTCAAACATTGGTTAATCTGACCCCTTTTTATTTTTTACACTACAATATCCCTAGAATAAGACAAAACTTAGGAGAAGAAGGCCATTGTTACACCTTGCGATTCAACAAAGTATATACGGTAAGTGAACCTATCAATAACTCTTGGTCACCATTTACATGTGTGTGCTATGAATTAGTCTTAAATTCATTGGATTTCACTACAAAACTATCGGTGCAAGAAAAGGTTTAGGATGGGACTTCAATTGTTGGAACAATCTAAGCTGGTAAGTTGTTCAATTAAACTAAATTAGTGTTTTGATGCTAGAAACAATGCATAACTAGGCTTAGTAGTGATGGATTTCATTTAAGGTTTGAAGGAATTGAAATTTGTTGAATTGGGAAGAGGATTTACAATGGAACAATGGGGGTACACAGTTAAGTACACGCTCATGTACTTGCTCGTGTTGTGTACAGAAGAAAAAGAATGAGTTGGGAAGTTTATGGCCAAGTATACACTCGTGTACTTGCCTATGTGACTGTACATGGCCATAATATATGCCTTAAGTGCACAGAAAGGTACACGACTACAGTATATGCCCATGTACTTGGGTGTACTGAGTTATAAAAGTGTACAGAAAGGCACACAGCTATAGTAAATGACCATGTACCCTACCATGCTCATGTATACGACCAAATGCATGGCCATGTTCCTTGAGAAACCTCTTTATTTAATTTCTTTTCTTGTTATTTGAATTTTCTTAACTTTAAACACTTAATACAACCCCCGAAAATTCTATTAGAGTAATAGAAGTGATTTTATGACAGCTAAATGATCAACATTAAGTAACCTAGATGATACCTAGATATTGACTTCTCTACATTTTGATAGATTTCAGTGTAATAACTAGATGAGGACTAGTCGTGTTTAAGACTGCCCTTTCAAGTATGTGTAATCTTGTTTATTATTTATGTTTATGTGAGGATAGTTAAGGAATTGAAGTAGTCGATATATTGGATTGGATTAAATGGCTTGTTGGTTGTGCTTAGCTCTACTTGGGGGCTTACAGTGGCAGATCCTTATGGGACACCCATTTATTAGTATGTGACGATGTCCCCTGTAGAGTTGCATACTGAGATGAATCAATAGGTTTAGGAACTCATGGTTTTAGGGTTTATAGTGATAGTTTTCAATACCGTACTATGTATTATACTTATATATGGTGTGGCGGGGTCTTGAGTACCCCTTTATTGTCTGTAGACCTAAATGATACAATAACCTATTGTTAGACTATTGTAAGATGAGGATCTAGAGACACATGAACAAGATGGAAATGATGTAGAGTATTTTGACTATTGTGATGATTAAGTGAAGATTGTCATTTGAAGTTTTAGAGTACTGCTGGAAGTTTGTTTATTTTAGAGGACTATAGTACTGAGAATATATTAAGATTTAGAGTAGTTTACATTGATGTATCAAGATCTCTTTGAAGAAGTGTGTAAATTGTGAAAGGGACTCAACTAAGCCATTTATTTATATTGTCAAATGTTTATCTTGATTGTGGTTAATAGGTATTGTAGGTTTTATGGTACAGAGTGGTTAAGAGCCTTAACATGTTTTTATCCTATAAGGACACGTGGTGAGTTATAGCAACTCGGGTTCCAAGGCATTACACCTTACATAGAGAATAATTATTACCTTTTATAGGGTGGCATTTTTTTTTTTTATTTCTTTTCCACCATTGATACTTGTAACAACCAAACCTACATTAACACATACTCATCTTTGGATAGTATGTGGCTAAGAGGTGTGTACTAGTATCCACTTAACATCATTGTTATACTAAATTAGCAAAAGAAACTTAATTTTGCTAACAACTACTAGTTATACAAAGTCAACATAAATAATTAAAGATCCATGATCCTCATTGGTGCCTCATAATCCTATATTCAAACTTCTCCATAATATTTTGCATAGTTAACATTAACCTTATGTCTAGCATATAGTCATATCCTAAGCCAATGCCATAAATCATCATCGCCACTTGTCCTTGTAAAAACATAGATTCAAAAGGAATAAATCGAAATAAAGTATGTAATCACCACAATCACACACGGATGACACATCAAGCACATATGCATGCCTATGTAAAATATAATGCACACCTTATCTTTATTTAAATGTCACAATACAACATAGTCTTAACATCCCATGACCTAGTGTATCTTATGAACATGTAACAAACTATATAATAATATACATAAATGATGTGGGTATTTCCCAACATCCTAGGTTGTAAGAACAATAAGTCCAATCAACTTAAGGTGAGTGTAAGTGGCCATTAGACATTCTAATCCACATATAATCATCTGTAGAGGTATCTCGTAACACTAATCAACCTAACTACAGTTTTGTTCCAATTGCTAACCTATTATGCCACATTCTCCTTATTTAGCAACTTGCCACATAAGTAGTGCCTGTATTATTAGATCATTTTGATGTGCAGCTCCATTTTAGGACACTGTTACACACTAATCATCAAGTGCCATGCTGAATCATTGGCACTCCTAGATCCTTAACTCTACAAGCTAATAGTCAGAATAATTATTAAGTTTATTAATTTTCTATCCTAACACATATAGACAACAAGTAAGGTAATCACGTACCTAAAATGAGATTTCTAATCAAATACTGATTTCCCTTAATATTGGTTCATGCTATGAAGTCATTAAAAAATAAATAGTTTACATTCTACACAAGTTTTTCCTATAATTGTTTTTATAATATCTAGCTACTTTTACCTTTACTTGTTACCCAACATTATCTAGCCCCCCTTTATGGAAAACCTTCAACTCATGCTCATTGTGTGACTTGAAAAGGTTTATACTTGCTTTAATAAAGTAATTAACATGAAAAAGTTCTTTGTACTTAATAACACAGTATAATTAGGTAGTAAGATCAAAATGAGTAAACTATAGTTGGATCAATAAATATGTGTAAATAGAGTTTGATTATGTAATTTAAGTGTAATTAGGCAAAAAAGGTAATTGAAGTTGTTAAAATGCTTTCGACAAGCAAAATATATGGAAAGAAGTAAGAATATGCATACTATTATAAAGAGTTAGATCTTTGCTAAAAGGTCTAAAGCTTTTTGCTACAGAGAGGGATGTTTCGAGCCTTTTTAATATACAAAACAAGGAAAAGGTTTGAATACTCAAAACTCTTTCAAAAGAGTCTATACCATTTTAAAAAATTACCTGTTATGTGAACTTTCTGTGGCTTTAAACTTTATAGATGCTCTTAACTCTTTACAAAGAGTCTAGCATTTCCTTATTGGTCTACAGTTCTGCAAACTTCACACATAACTTCTAAATTTTCTTTTCATTCAACATAAACACTTCTTCATTAATACTAGAATAACTTGACATCATCAACATCCTCCCAAAACTATTTCAAGATTCTTTTGTTTCACTAAGTTCTTAAATTTATCATGAAATCTTGATGTTGCCATGATAAAGACTTCTTTGAACTTTGAAAATAAGATTATAACTTTACACTATTGCTCTTCCACTCGAGTTAGCAAAATATGTCCTTAAGATTAGTGTGTTTTCCAATCATGAAGATACCTAAAACCAACACAAAGCAATAATATTGTACTTAGTGGGCAGGAATAAGACCTTGTATTGCCAACTCTCATCTTTTCACTTGTAACAATGGTGAAAGTTTCTATTTTTATGAAGCTTTTCCCCCTAGAATCAAATTAGAAACAATGGAAACAAAAAAGAAAGAAGAAATCTTGAGACAATACACTTACCTTATGATTTCTTCTCTACATGACTGCTAGTATGAAAGGGATGAGAAGAAAGTTTTCCTTAAGAAGGAAAACTGTTGTTTAGAAAATAGAAGGGAGAAAAGGTTAGTTTAGGTTTTAAAACTTGCGGGATTGAAATTTATGAAAAATGCCGCTTGTTATTGTTAACATTAGTAAACAAATGGAATAACTTGATGTGAATGTATAAAGTTTGGAAATTTTGGGATATTTCAAACTTAAGTAAAAAAGAAAAAGAAAAAAAGAAGAATTAAGAAGAAGAAGATGACAAAAAATACATGTAAGATTATTGAAACTTAGCAACATTACTTCTTATTAAAGGCATTTGAGGTACATAGTGAGGATCAATTGCCTAAACCCTTGAGAGCTCAAGGGAAATTCAATATAGACTAGATTAGAGGTGATGAGATCCATGATGAGAGCCAAGCCGAAAGAAGAAATGTGGATCCTCTTGAAGTGCCGCTTGGACCGATCACAAGAAATCAAGTGAAACGATTCAAGGAAGCACTTAACGGGTTGATAAAGGTTGTCCATGAAGCCGGAAAGGATTGGAGCAATCATGAAGTTGGAACGGATTGGAACAACCATGGGAAGACCCTTGCTTTTATACAAGTCACACCGGACACGGGTTGAAGAGGGCGTGTATGTTCAAGGCACGGCCGTGTAGGAATTCCAAGATTGCACAGAATCATACACGGCTAGATACACGGCTAAAAGGCACGGCCTTGTATGGACACAAGCAAATCCACAGAAAGATACACGACCAGAAGTACACGGTCGTGTATGTGACCGGAATGTGCACAGAAAAGTATACGGTCGTGTACACGGCCGTGTATCCCCTGCCGGCCAACTTGTTCTGTTTTCGCGTTTTTACGCAACTTATCTAAGCTACGTTGTTTTGGACTTGTTTTTCACGAATTGTAACCCTAGTATAAAAGCTTCTAGGGTTTATAACAACATAGAATTTACATCTTTGAACATTAAACACTTTTGAGAGGCACCTCTCTTGGTTCTTCAAGAACTAACTAGAACTTATCGGATTAATTTCCGTGGTGTTCATCCCGACTTATCAATCGGTCTTTCATCCCCGATTGTGGCGTCTTCACATTATACCAAGGTTCTTATCTCGCTTATAGACAACGGGTCGCGGTTTCCACTTTAGGTGTTTGGGCGTCTTAGGCAACGAATTCCGAACGTATTGGTATTAGGTTTCATCACGGGTTGGCGTGGTTCGTATCAGTTTGGTATCAGAGCTTAGGTTTGTCAAAACATCAAGTTCGGTTGAGGAAGGTAATATCAAAAACCCTAACTCCAATCGTTCATATCAATTATCGTATTCAATTTCGTAGTATTGATTGTCTCTTGATAGTGTAATATCGACTAGGCGATTGTTAAAAAAAAAAAGAGAGTAAAAATCACGACAAAAAAAAAAGAGAAGAGAAAAGAAAAGAAAAGAAAAATGTGATCAAGAGCAACAACCAAGACAAAAAAAAAAAAAAATTCGGATAGAAAAATAGAGGAAAATTTACGAACCCTAGAGTTGTTTTGAATTCTATGGAAGGAAATTGGTGTAGTTCGGGTTAGTTCCAAGAGAATTGAGAAGAGGAAATTGGCGAGTTGATATCATCATTATTTGTGAGAATACACGAGTAACTGTGTGATATCATCATTTGAGCGAAAACACGTAAGGGAGTGTATCGTGAGGTTTAATTATATATATATATTTGTGTTAGTACTAATCTTTTCTGTAGGGACTATGTCGAGACAACATTCTCCTGAAGGTGAGAGGGGAAGGTTTGATGCTAGGTTAGTAATTGAGGCGTTGAAGGGAGAAATGAAGAGGATGTTTCAAGAGGGAATGGAACAAATTCATGAGACGGTAGAGCAAAGACTAGAGCAATCCACAAACGTATTCCAAGGGCGTAAGAGGGAGAGTCGTTCTAGGAGAGTACCGATGTGTGGAGATGAAATGTCGGATGATGACTTTGATGAGCCTTCTATTGGGAGTTATAGAGGTTATAGTGGTCGGAATAGAGGAACTAAGGATTGGGAAGATAGAGGAGATATGAATAGAGAAGATGATCAATTAAGTAGCATAAAGATGAAGATTACTCCTTTCCAAGGGAAGAATGATCCCGAGGCATACTTAGAGTGGGAGAAGAAGGTAGAGATGGTATTTGATTGTCACAACTATAGTGGGAGAAAGAAAGTAAAACTTGCTGCCATTGAGTTTTCGGATTATGCTATAGTGTGGTGGGATCAATTAATGTTGAATAGAAGGAGGAGTGGCGAGCCACCTATTGAGTCTTGGGAAGAGATGAAAAGAGTGATGAAGAAGCGGTTTGTGCCTACGTATTACTATTGTGAATTGCACAACAAGTTGCAAACTCTGAGGCAGGGAAGCCGAAGTGTAGATGAGTATTTCAAGGAGATGGAAGTCACTATGATTAGGGCGAATGTAGAGGAGGATAGAGAGGCTACAATGGCTAGGTTTCTTGTTGGGTTGAATAGAGAAATCCAAAATGTAGTTGAATTGCAGCATTATGTAGAATTGGAGGATATGGTTCACATGGTTATAAAGGTTGAGAACCAGCATAAGAGGAAAGGTAGTAGTAATGCACGGTTTCCACAGGGTAATGGTTCATCCATTTGGAAGACCAACCAATGGAAGAAAGAAGAAAAGGCTTTACCCACCAAACCAAAAGGGGAGCTGAGGCAAGCGAGTTCTACTCCTGGTAACCAAGGTAACCCTGAATCTTCTACGTCTAGAAATCGTGACATTAGATGCTTTAAATGCCAAGGTAGAGGCCATATTGCTAGTCAATGTCTAAATAGGCGTGTGATGATTTTGCGTGATGATGGAGAGTATGAGACTGAGGGGGATAGTGAAGAAGATGATATGCCTCCATTAGAGGATGCTAGTGATGATGAGGAGCCTGCAATGGGAAGGCTAGAGGCAGTAGTGAAGCGAGCGTTGAATGTGCAGGTGAAGGAAGAAGAAGAGGTGCAAAGAGAGAATATATTTCATACTAGATGTTATCTAAGAGATCACATTTGTAGTTTGATCATTGATGGAGGGAGTTGCACCAATGTAGTGAGTAATTTTATTGTTGAGAGGCTGGGGCTCAAAACTGTTAGACACCTAGTCCATATAAATTGCAGTGGTTGAATGATAGTGGAGAGACTAAGGTGAGTAAGCAAGCATTGATTGGTTTTCGCATTGGTAGGTATGAGGATGAGGTGTTATGTGATGTAGTGCCAATGCAAGCATGTTATGTGTTCTTGGGGTGGCCGTGGCAATTTGATAGGAAGGTTGTTCATGATGGCTTTTCTAACAAGTATACACTTGTTCACCAAGGGAAAAGCTTTAATCTTAAACCGTTAACACCCAAACAAGTGTATGAGGACCGGTTGCAGCTACAACAGTCTTTTGCAAAACATAAGGTCAGTGAAAAGCAGAGTGAGAGTGAGAGAGTAAAAGACAATGAGAAGAAAAAGAAATATAAGAGTCAAGATCAAAAGGAAAAGGAGAGGAAGGCTGGAAAGAGTGTGAGAGGCCAAGTTGAAGGGAAATCAACTTTGGTGGTGAGTGAAAAGGAGAGGGCAGCCTTGCAAAAGGAGAGTTGTGTGGCAAGAGCGAGTGTAGTGAGGAGAGCGTTAGTGATGAAGCAACCTATGTTGTTGCTGGTTTTTAAGGAAACATGTTTGACTACTAACGACTTATCTAACTCTTTGCCTAGTGTGGTTGTGTCTCTTGTGCAGGACTTTGAAGATGTCTTTCCTGAGGAGATTTCAAAGGGATTACCACCTATTCGTGGTATTGAGCACCAGATTGACCTTGTACCCGAAGCATCGATTCCAAACAAGCCAGCTTATAGGAGCAATTCGGAGGAGACAAAGGAACTCCAGAGGCAGGTCAATGAATTAATGGAGAAGGGGTACGTGAGAGAAAGCATGAGTCTATGTGCAGTGTCTGTGATTTTGGTGCCTAAGAAGGATGGGACATGGAGAATGTGTGTTGACTGCCGCGCCATCAACAACATCACGGTAAAGTATCGTCATCCGATTCCTCGTTTAGAAGACTTCTTAGATGGGTTATATGAGTCTAGTGTCATTCCTCATGAGCCTTGGATAGACACTTCCATAGATTTTGTGTTAGGATTATCTAGGCCTAGGCATGGTCGAGATTATATTTTTGTAGTTATGGATAGGATTCTTAAAATGGTTCATTTCATTCCTTGTCATAAAACTGATGATGCTATACACATTGTTGATTTGTTCTTTAGAAAGGTAGTGTGTTCGCATGGTATACCTAGAAGCATTGTTAGTGATCGAGATGAGAAAATTTTGAGTCATTTTTGGAGAGTATTTTGGGAAAAGTTGGGAACTAAACGGATGTTTTCAACTATCTGTCACCTACAAATTGATGGGCAAATTGATGTGGTTATCAGGACTTTAATTCAATTATTAGGGGCAATCATAGAGAAGAACATTAGGACTTGGAAGGATTGTCTACCATTTGTGGAGTTTGCATATAACAGGGCTTTATATAGCACTACTCATTGTTCACCATTTGAGATTGTGTATGGTTTTAACCCATTGGTTCCTATTTATTTATTACTATTGCCACTTAACAAGTCTGTGAGTTTTGATGCTGATTCTAAGGCAGATTTCGTGAGAAAGCTACATGCACAGGTAAAGATTAGGATTGTAAAACAAAATGCCAGGGTCGCTTCAAGGGTGAACAAGGATAGGAGACCCAAGATTTTTCAGCCTGGAGATTGGGTTTGGGTGCATTTTCTCAAGGAGAGTTTTCCATTGCAGAGGAGATCCAAGTTGAACCCTAGGGGAGACGGTCCATTTCCGATGATTGAGAAAATCAATGATAATGCCTACAAGAAAAATTTACCAGGTGAGTATCCAGTAAGTGTCACATTTTATGTTATTGATCTGAGTCCATTTGATGCAGGCAATGAATTGAGGACAAATCCTTTTCAAGAGGAGGGGAATGATGAGATCCATGATGAGAGCCAAGCCGGAAGAAGAAATGTGGATCCTCTTGAAGTGCCGCTTGGACCGATCACAAGAAATCAAGCGAAACGATTCAAGGAAGCACTTAATGGGTTGATAAAGGTTGTCCATGAAGCTGGAAAGGATTAGAGCAATCATGAAGTTGGAACGGATTGGAACAACCATGGGAATATACAAGTCACACCGAACACGGGTTGAAGAGAGCGTGTATGTTCAAGGCACGGCCGTGTAGGAATTCCAAGATTGCACAGAATCATATACGGCTGGATACATGGCTAAAAGGCACGGCCGTGTATGGACACAAGCAAATCCACAGAAAGATACACGACCAGAAGTACACGGTCGTGTATGTGACTGGAATGTGCACAGAAAAGTACACGGCCAAAGTATACGGTCGTGTACACGGCCGTGTATCCCCTGCCAGCCAGCTTGTTCCGTTTTCGCGTTTTTACGCAACTTATCTAAGCTACGTCGTTTTGGACTTGTTTTTCACGAATTGTAACCCTAGTATAAAAGCTTCTAAGGTTTAGAACAACATAGAATTTACATCTTTGAACATTAAACACTTTTGAGAGGCACCTCTCTTGGTTCTTCAAGAACTAACTAGAACTTATCGGATTAATTTCCGTGGCGTTCATCTTGACTTATCAATTGGTCTTTCATCCCCGATTATGGCGTCTTCACATTATACCAAGGTTCTTGTTCGCTTATAGACAACGGGTCGCGGTTTCCACTTTAGGTGTTTGGGCGTCTTAGGCAACGAATTCCGAAAGTATTGGTATTGGGTTTCGTCATGGGTTGGCGTGGTTTGTATCAAGAGGTCTAATTCCTACTAAATGCAAGCATAATGAGGAATTAGAATTAAATAAAATTTGATTCATATGTTCTTGATTAGACTATTAATAAGAAATTTGAGGGAATTTGTCTATGTGAGAGTTAACTACAATAAAAGAGAGAGAGAGATGTATCATTGTGTTCTCCATGTAAGATTGTTTGCTTAAAAGAGTATATGTTAAGATTTGTGCTATATTTATCTCACATAATCAATGAAAGAATTTGAGCTGTTTGGATTGAGGGTTATGTGTATGATTCATGTCATCTACATTCTTTCAATATCAACCATTAATTTGATATTACTTGCATCTTTTCAATATGTAAATAAACTTTAGAATAAAGTAAAAGTTTTAGACACACAAACATATACACCACTTTTAAATGTAGTGCTAATAAGGAATGTTTTTGCCCTCTTCATGGTATAATAAAAAACCACAATAAAAGAGAGAGAGTTAACTATAGTAAAAGAGAGAGATATCATTATGTTCTCCATGTAAGACTGTTTGCTTAAAAGAGTATATGTTAAGATTTGTGCTATATTTATCTCACATAATCAATGAAAGAATTTGAGCTATTTGGATTGAGGGTTGTGTATTTGATCCATGCCATCTAAATTCTTTAAATATTAACCATCAATTTGATACTGTTTGCATCTTTTCAATATGTAACTAAACTTTGGAATAAAGTAAAAGTTGTAGACACACATACATATACACCACTTTTATAAATGTAGTGCTAGTAAGGAATGTGTTTGCTCTCTTCATGTTATAATAAAAAAATTCTTCAATTATTAATTTAAATTATTAACACATATTGTCATATTGAGTACCTTAGTTTTTAGGCAACTTTAATAATACATAATTGAGGTTTTGACTATTAGCATTAGTACCTCTTTGCTAGTAAAATCGCAAGAGGTAGTAATGCTAATAGTCAAATTTTCAATTGGATAGTGAATGGCACACACAATAAGTTTATATAGTTAAAAAATCAAAGTAAAATTGACATATTGGATATGATGTTATTATCATTATATATTTTATACCTTTGTCATGTGAAATATCGGTTAGTTGATGACTAATAATGGTATTATAAAATGCTTGTGACATTATAAACAATGAAGGAGAGAAATATTGATAATTTGATAATAATATACCATACAACACACAACATACAATCTTCC
Organism: Laguncularia racemosa; assembly: GCA_037954665.1. Lineage (NCBI taxonomy): Eukaryota > Viridiplantae > Streptophyta > Magnoliopsida > Myrtales > Combretaceae > Laguncularia > Laguncularia racemosa. The sequence continues at coordinate 869,135 of JBBMOL010000166.1, forward strand.
TTTTCAATAATATTATAGGATTACTAGAACATGACTTATATTTTCACACTTTTACAATTTACTTGTTTGTGTTCTGTCTTTTTATAAAGCATGACCTGTGTTATTTTTTATTAAACAATTTTTAGTATTTGATTTGAAATGGCATGTGACATTTACCTACCCTTGTGATAGAACCACAAATCATGAATACCTCCTCAAAAAATTTAAATCAAACAAAACAATGAACTTGGAAGTCTTTTGGTTTAAGGTTTGAGAGCATATTGTTTTGTCTAATTGAACTTGGTTCTAAACATTCATCCTCTATCCTCTATTATATAATTTTCTTCATTGCCTCTTTTTTTATTTTTTTTTTCACTTGCCTCTAATTAAAAATCTGCTTAATTATTTAATAGTCTCCCTCAAGCATTGCATATGCTATCAAACTCAACTTCCTATATCAATGTAAAAATTAATGATTGAGCAAATGCATTAAAAACTGAAGAATCTAAAAAACTAAACAAAACCATATCACTACTCTTGTCCTCACTTTGGATCTAACCAACTCTTCATAGATGTATACTCTTTGGTATGAAGAGGATTGTACTCCATCTTGAATCGTAATAATGTCACTTGAATACTTTAGACTACACCATATAACTGATTTTATAACAATCTATAGCAAAGTTGTGTTCACTGATACCAAAGTATGATGTTCTATATCAAGAATACATAAAAACCTTAGATTTAAGGATGAAGCACACTCTAAAATGTAAGAAAGGAATTGATGATGCTTTAATATGGTATTTTCTAAAGAAAAGAGATATGTTTAGTGATCTATTACCTCAGTGTTTTCCCTTTTGTAGTTTTCCTAATCCTAGTCTTAAGGTTAGTGAGAATAACTTAAGGTCATGACTCATGATGATCTTGTTCTCATGCTTCTTCTAAGCACCCATGTGTCGTAGATAGTTTTGAGATAGACATAAGTGAATTCTCATAGAGGATTAGTTACCTCTAAACTTAATTTCTTAAGTTAGCTTCAAGGAGCTTTGTTGCTATTGTGTTGAGAATTTTTAGGTGGTTGAATCACTTGCAAAATAGAAAAAAATAGGCTGTGGGGGGTACTAGAAGTTGCTTTGGTGTAACCATTCCCATGCTAAAGTTAGCACAAGGGTTATAGAGTGATGAAACATGAAAAGAGTGTATCAGAATTAAGAGAATTGGGATCTTTTACCTAAAGGTCTCAACCCCTATTTATAGGGGTTAAAACTAGTTTTGATTTGATATGTGCATTCATGTTTGAGATTCTTTTTGGATTTTGTGAAGAGCATATCTTTGATTGCATCATTTACTTATTTGTTTAAAACATTTCTTCCTTATCCAGTTTTAGGTTGTGCATGGCCGATTTAAGCTTAAGATCAGAACATATTGATTAGACTTTGATGCTTCTACTATGTGGTGATTTACAGGAGGTTGACTTGAGTACAAAGAGCTCAGATAAGGGTCCAAACAAGTTGGATTGGACCTTAGGAGTCTTTGTTCAAATAAACTTTATCAATAGTTGCAAAGATCAACAAAAATTTAATCAATAAACAACGAATATGTCTTCTATTTATTGAACTACTAAATACAAATTAGTATTTTGGTGCTAATGTACATTCACCACTAGGTTCATAAAATACCTAGTTTAGGTTACTATAAACCTTAGTGCCCAAAATCAAACCAGTCACTTCCTCTCAATTTCTTGATGTTTATAGATAATCGGTAACCATTTTATGACCTACACAAATAGATTTTATCTAACGATTTAGTTTCTTGTCAAGATGCTTCTCTTTGTTTTCTTAACTCATTATGAGCAATTGAGGTAGGTGGCACATGTTTCTAACCCCAAAGTGCCTTGTGTCATCCATCATGCTTACATCTAAAATCTAAAGCACCACTACTATGGTTGAGTTTGACTAGATTTTAGGTCATGTATTACACAGAATTAATAAGCAAGAAACATCTAAGTCAATAAACACATCGAGATAAGCAACCAATTAGGTAATTGTTACTTAGTTGATGAGTGTAACTAACAATATTTCACTATCTACATATGCAACCAAGTTAGTGGGGGTTAGAGAGCTCTTCAATGGAAGCAATTACTTTAAGAACTATATTATTATAGTTAAGGGAGGGGGATTGAAACCTAATCCATTATGTTGAAAGATCAATGTTTATGAGACTGCAAAAGCTTTTAAAGTTAGTAATTTAGGTGGGTTGAAATGAATGTAGACAAAAATTCTAAACCGCCTCAAATGAAAATGATTGCTTTAACCTTACTTTAAAAATATATTTTGGGTTACCTCTATGGTATGTTGCTAGATGAGTAAATTATTAAAATTAAAAATAGATTACACTTCCACTTATTGTATATATAGAAAAAAAATGGTAGTCAATTACACATTTATAGAAAATTTTTTGAAGTAGTTTCATTTGCTTGGTTAACTAAAGTCATTTTCATTAAGAAAAAAAATTTAAATAAATCATAAATCATTAACATTGATTTGCTAAGTTATTCAAATAATACTGGGCTAGACTGAATCACATGTTATAGGAATCATATTACCTTATTGGTGGTATAAAAGTGCCTTTTTTTTTATGATTTCAGCTTCAAATATATAATAAAGTATTCATCAAGTTAAAATCTTGTGTGAATCAATCAAAATAAATCAATTAAACAACTCTGTAACATGACTCCGATTGAGTTTGAGGATCAATTTCATGATTTTCCCACTAAAGTTTGGATTCGCGAAATTGTTAACAAGCGCTTTACCAACACTTTTTTTTTTTTTTTTCCAATCACATACTTTTACCATGCCAACTCTCTTGCAATTGACCTTCAAGAGAAGTTTTCGCAACAATAGTTATTTCTGGATGCAAATTGCCTAAAATTTACTTTGCAAATTGCAATTCGCAAATTAACTCCTTTTAGCAAAATATTCCAATATATATATATTAAAAAAAATCTCTATTCTTTTCCCTTTTTAAGTTAAAAAAAAAAATTATAAAACCCTCTTAAACCCTCCCTCCTCCCTCTACCCTCGCGCTCTCTCTCTCTCTGTGAACATTTCCCCTATCAATCGCATTAGAACCCCAATGATCATGTCGTTTTCCCGTCATTTCCGCCGTTTTTGTACAGCTACCACTTCCACCACCACTAGCACCACCACCTCCTCCCCACTTTCCATATCCCAAGCGAAATCCAAACTCCGATCGGAGTTCGACCCGGACAAAGCGGTGGAACTCTATTCCTCCGTCTCCAAACAGAACTCATCTCGTGCCTCCTCTCGCTTCGTCCAAGGAACCACAGTTCGCCGCCTCGCTAGGTCTCGTCGCTTTGCTGACATTGAAAACTTGCTCGAATCACACAAATCCGATCCCAAGATCACCGAGGAACCCTACCTTGCAACCTTAATTAGATCCTACGGTCTCGCAGGTTCGTTAGCTTTCGACATTGGAATTTCACATCACTTGATTTAGTTTTGCATGCCAATTTTCGGTAAAATGACCGTGTAGTGCGTGGTCCTACTGGACCTCAAATGCAGATTCCGTTTCCCCATGAACGGGTCAGGTCAGGGATCATGTGTACATAGGTTGGTGGTGTTTCGTGGGCTGCAAATGTTTTCCATATCTTACTAATGTACTATTCTCAATGTATTTTGTTCATTTTTTTGAGCCATTTTTTGCTGGGTTGCTAAATTAATGCAAAATTCCAATTCAAATGCTTGTATTGTGACCTTGCATGTCAAGTAGTCCTCACGTCCCTACTGCCCTTGAATGTGTATCAGAATTCCATTGGAAATCATAAGTGACCATAGTTAATATGCTAGCTTCCAATCCAAATTATTTACGAGACATACTAGTTGTACATTTGATATTTGTTTCATTCAATTGAGGAGCCAGAATGTTTTCCATTACCAAAATACGAAACTCCTTTCCACTAATCAGGTCTTTTCTTTCCTTGTTGACAGTCTGGTTATATGAATAAATGGGAATTGAAATTAAACTTGCGGCAAAAACTAATGCTTAAGTCTTGGCACTGGAAAACGTTCAAGGACATTTACTCAAGTAATGATTTTTGCATGTGAACTCGCTGAACTGCTTACAGAAAGCCTACATCGTCTTATGAGTTAATTTGAAATATTGTTAAAAATATTGACCAATGCATAGGGTCACGCTGATATGAGACTGGCTATTTCCTAGAGGGAGAACTAGGAACCCGTGAAAATGATATTTTCTCAGAGCAATTGTTTAATTTGGATGTTTTAATGAAATGGCCTTACTAGATTAGACCTGCACCTGCACGTACACACGTTTTTTTTGGGGGTAAAATCATCCACACATTTATATGCGCTTCAGGTTGAGTATTTTAATATGAATGTATCTATGTGATATGGGTATAACCTATAACTTATGTTGCAATAAAGGCAAATATGGAAACAAGTCTTGTATTTTTGGTGTATTAACCTATTTTGATTGACTGATTCTACATACCAACTGGAAGCTTAATTCATTGTCAATTCTCATGCAAGCTGTTCAATAAAGTTCCATTGCTACTTTAGGTACTTTTTAAATATGGTATAGAAGACTAATTCAGTCCTATGGGATTACAGGTATGTTTGATCACGCAATGAGAACTTTTGAGCAAATGGATGAATTGGGTACTCCAAGAACTGTTGTTTCATTTAATGCATTGCTATCAGCTTGTGTTTCATGCAAACAGTTTGATAAGGCGCCTATTTTATTCAATGATATAATTAGTAAATATGGGGTAGAGTTAAAACCTGATGAAGTGTCATATGGGAATGTTATAAAGTCATATTGTGAAGCTGGCTTGCCTGACAAGGGGATGGAGGTTTTGAGGGAAATGGATGAGAAGGGCATGGCTGTCAGTGTGGTTGCATACACAATGGTATTGGATTGTTTGTACAAGATGGGGCGGAGAAAGGAGGCGGATAAATTATGGGATGATATGTTGAAAAATGGGTGTGAATTGGATACAACAACATATAATGTACGAATCATGCATGCTACAAATTTGGAGCCAGATAATGTTAGGAAATTAATTGAGGAGATGAAGAACAGGGAGTTGAAGCCTGACACCGTAACTTATAATCACTTGATGACTAGCTATCTTAGGCTTGGGATGATGGATGAAGCAGGCAAGGTGTATGAGGATTTGGAGAAGAATGGGTGTAAACCCAATTCGGCAACTTTTAGAACTTTTATACACTATTTGTGTAGAAGTGGATGTTATGAGAAGGGGTATAAGATTTTTAAGGAGAGTGCGAAGATGCATAAACTGCCTGATTTTGGGACATTGAAGCATCTTTTGGAAGGGTTGGTTGAGAAGAAAAAGACAAAGGAAGCAAGGGGATTGGCTAGAACGGTAAAGAAGAAGTTTCCTCCTCACCTTTTGAATGCTTGGGAGAAAATAGAGAGAGATCTTGGCCTAGCTTCCAAAGTCAATGATGTCAATGAGCCTCCAACCCTCAAGGATGTTGGGGAGGCTGCAGATGAGTCAGTGACGAGTTCATAATGATACCTTTTAATTTACTGTAGCGTGCTTTCTAAGCTCATGAGAAGAAATTTTGGCAGGTTCAGCTCTCCTTGGGGTTTGATATGAAGGGATGGTTTTAAAGCCCTGCTAATCTTGGTTGCCCGAGTTAAAAAAAAATAATTGTCTTTGCTGTGCAGCTCTTTTTGCTTGATGAAAAGCTGTGGGTCAAATGCATTGAGCCTTAAATAACAAGGAGGCATCAGATATTTTTTTCCCCATTTATATGAGCTTATAGGTTAGTTAAAGAGGAAACAGAGTTTATAGTACAGGGAGAGTAGAGATCCTTTTAGTAATGAAAGCATCTAGTATCTAACTTAACAAGTTCTTTGATAGGAGGAGGAAACAAATCATAAAGTTCTGATGTCTTCATGCTGTTCCCTTGTAAACTTACCATATAATTTGTGTGCAAGAGTTGGTTTCACGGAAGACATGTCTAATTTTTGTAACTAGACTAGGTGATAAGATTGCAGTTGACTTCATTAGAGGCATTAACAGAATTAGCAGAAGGTGCATCTAATTCAATGATTGCTTTTCTGATGTCATGTTTTTTACTAGTTGGATTCGTAGTAAGAGGCCCCAAAATTCTGCTGCTAGGGCGCCTATTGAGCGAACTTTTTTGGAGAATCACGTTATTTATTTGCCATTTGCATCGCCAAGAACCCCCCCTACAGAGCCATTGGTTTTTGAGCTTTAGGAGTCCTTGTGGTGGTCAGATAATTATACGAATGTTGTAGATCGGCCTAAAATAACCAAAAAAAAAAAAAAGATAAAAAAGAAAAATTCGTACAATGTTGTAGTATGGCCTCAATATTATTGTTATATTTGACTAGCTATCTTGCTGAAGTTGCGTTGGAGCCCTGCAGAGGTTCACCAATCACGGAAGTTCCGGATAGAATAATATTGGCCTGCTTCACTTTTCATTGATTGTGTACGCTCTACAGCAATCCATGGACAACCTTTTGCTTTCATGGGAGGCGAAATGGGGTTTTAGTTCACGATGATGACTTTTAGATGTAGAATTGGTTTGGAAACAGCAGCTGTAGCATCTTTTATAAGGTTGATTTTTCAAAGAACTCTTGAGGAAGGGCAAAAGCAATCTTATTCTTATTTTATTTTAGTAGAAATCATCTATTGGTTGATCTGCATGATATATCTTTTGATATTTTATTTATTCCACTTGTAAATCATGCAGTTGATTACATCTATTGAAAGACTAGTAGATTTAAAATTAACTAGAACCAGCACTTGTTGACAACCCCGTAGCTTTGAGTATTGATAAGTATTCTAAAGGTCGCCTTGCTTTACAATATTTACAATTGCAAACACTTAACTGTTGTTGTTGCCCTAGCTGTTGTTGAACAATAACTGTTGCTGCTGCTGCTGTTGCTTTATTTATTTATTTATTTTTGTTTGCAGCTTCTTTTATGAAGTTGACTGTAAGGTCACCGCTAATGAATCTTTCAAGGTTTATTTATGTCTTCAAGTATCAAGAGGGCCTGCATATTCATTTTTAACATAAACACGTTAAAAAAAACGTCTATTGAAGCAATGTTTGTGTTCCTTTTCATGCATCGGTGACATTCGAATGAGCACAACGGCAACAAATTGAGCATCTTATTCAATTATAACATCCTGGGCTCCCTTGTCGATTTACTTCTTGCAAATCAAAGATGCCTCCGCAAAGTCTGCCTCAGTAGCACTAATGTACCCCTAATTTTTTGGCTAAGCCAACCGCCATATCCGTTAGATTTACTCACGACCCCCTCCTGCTCCTTCGTGGAGTAGTGCGATAGAGTGCTTTTCATTTCAAACCACTCGCTAGGGGCATCCACTTGAACTATTTGCGTCCTTTTTAGAGTTCTCAGCCCCTGGCGTGAGGCTCAATATTCAGATGTTAATAATATTACGTTCTCGTTTTCAGGAAAAAAAGATCCACTATATGAGCTGAAAACTAATTTGTTTGTGTCACACCAGATAGGCCAGACGGTAAGGGCAAATGGGCAGCTCCATGGTGTTTCGGAATTAGCTACTTGTACCTTGGATTGCCAGTTTTTATCCATCTACCTCCAAACTTCTTTGTGAACAAATCAACCAATGTGTATAGTATCATTAGTGGGTTCCGAATAGTTTTCACTATTGAGCAATTGAGCGCATGAATCAATCTTCGCTTCCCATCCACATCTCGAGTAGCTAGTACTTGTAGGTATGTCTCCACTCATTAAGAGTTCACAAACTGATGGAATCAAATGTCTTGCCAACCCTTAAGCTAGAGTTTGAGTCCTAAAATTGTATTGGACTTGTTTGAAAAAGACTAGCGTTTATGAGCTGCTATTTATCACATTTTTGTCTTGAGGGATGCTTATTTGTTCATGTGGGGGGTCGAGAGAGTTTAGTGGTGCATTTGAGAAAGGATGAGACACTTTCTTTGTACGAGACGATGAATAGGATATGGCATTTAAACGTACCTAACGTGAATTGGGTTTTTCAGCCTTTTTGGAATTTCAACGACTGCCACTTAAGATTTATTGAGCAAAGTCCCACTCAAGGAAAACACACCATATTTAATTGATTTTATTATTTTCCTAATTATTAATGTTGACGTGGTGATAACACATCAATATTTATACTGCATTAGCATCCACGTAGGTAAAAGTAATAGTGTAAGTATTGTATTTTAAAAAAAGTGAAATATCGGTGTAATTTATATAATTCACGAAAGTGATCAATGTAATTTATCTTAACGTAAAATAAAATAGTGAAAGTCTTCAAATCTTCAAGATTGGTGCCATTCCATAAAATTTCATGCAAATCTTTATCAAACCTAAGAAATTATGGAATAAAATAATTCATCTGGACTAGGGAATTTGATCCCTATCATTACTCTTAGGCTCAAGAAGGCACCCTTAGATCTTGATCATTATATCTTCTAGGATCAAAAACTAATATGCAAATGAGTGACATAGAAAGAGTTAAGTACAATAGAGTATAATACCCACTAATTCCACACAATCCCAACAATGGATCATAGTAAATCAATCTAAATGGTGGGAGATGAAAATGTAAGTACTTATAATCACTAATAGCTTTAGCTTTGGGAGTCATCGATAATTGAGCCACAACAAGCTTATGGGTTTCCATTTGCAATCTACTTTCATCTTCTACTTCACTCTCGACTTTCTTCAAATCTCCTTTTTTTTTTTTTTTTTTATCAACAACTTCTATCTTAGTCAAACTCCTTTTTAGAAGGATTCTTTTACATTTTATCAATTCTAATATCATTTGAATTCATAGTTATTAGTTTGACCCTTTTGTAATCCTTCATAAGAGAATAAACATCATGATCATCATATGCCACTATTCTATCACACGCCTTAGGATTTTCAAGCAATCTATGAGATAAAGTAGTAAGTACTACATTGCATACAATTTCATATGGTTATTTGCCTAAGAATGAAACTAGCAACCTTACCACTGATTCTTCACTATCCTTCTATTGAATATAATATGGATGTAGATGAGTTGTAGCCAGTAACTTTAGCTTGTCCACTATAGCCCTAGCTGCAATATTAGTGCAACTACCATGGTCAATCATGATAACACAAATTGCATTGTTAACATAATATTTGGTATAAAATAAATTCTCTATTTGCTCATCTCCAATAAAAAGATTAGTTGCTACATTGACCCTTAACACTTAGGCCTTGACAAACTCCAATTATCAAGCTTCACATTCTTTCACTACTATTACCTGTCAAATTTCCTACTAACTCATAACCTATTTCAAAAATTCAAAATAATACATATATTTTTCTTTCTAAATCTTTTCTCTTCTTTTTTTTTTCCTTAAAAAAAATAAAATTCAACAAACTATAAAACCACAACCACAGATCCTCGCCTTGCCATGTTAGCCCTAGTATTTACCAACGCTCGCCATCTTCTTCTACCTCAAACAGACACCACACAGCCACATACTAGCATTGGTTACACACTTCTACACTTTCACACATCGACACGCTTTTACTCTTCACAGATTGAACACCTTAGCAACTCACACCTGCACGTTCACTTCACTCGCCAATTGACACTTAGCACTGCCAACGGCGCGCATTGCCTTCCACTCGCTGCGCATTCTCATGACCACACACGACCGCTACTCCTATCTCCCACACGAACAAACCCTTAACCTTGTTTACTGCATCATGCGATAATTGCCTTCACCATTGCAAACTTTTTGTGCTTGTTCAACATCACAATGCTCACTCCGTTACACACATTGCCCAGGTCACGGCCCATACGTATTAGCAGACACACCCAAGTCGCTGACGCAACATACTCGCAGCAACCACAGTCGATTGCCCCTATCAACTCTAGTTGAGCGCCTATCGAGCGCCCCACTTGATACCAGTAATACCTAGAAATAAAAAAGGGAAAGATATAATTATAAAACCAATGGCAATTAAGATGATCTAGTTTTAGGATTGAGCCGCTTTAGACCTTTTTTTAAGAAAAGAATATAAAAGACACCCCATTCATTATTTTCTCTTTTTCATTTACTTCATCTCTCACAAGAAAAACCACTCTCTTTCTCTCTCTCATAGATCCCTCTCTCCAATCCATACAACTTGACATGAATCTATAAGGTAAGCATGAGACAACTCTTTTTCATCCTTAGATTTTCATGGTTCTCATTAGACTTAACTCATTGAGATTGTAGGCTTGGAAATTATACGAGATTTTTAGTGGTTTTGGTGCAATAGTTACTTTTTGGACAATCTAAGTGAGTAAGTAGCAAAATAGGTGTACGACTCTTAATATTTTGGCATTTAGAGATTTTTGGATGATAGATATAAATCTTGAGGAAATTAGAGTTTTCTCATGAACAAGGGGGGGGAGTACATGAGCAGAACATGGTAGTGTTTATACTCATGCACCCCCAGTACATGCCCAATATAAGAAGAACATGGATGTGTAGCTTAAGTTAAGTAAGTGCATTTTGATAAGAGATATACAAGGTCAGATACACACCCATGTTTTCAACCATGTACCTCTACGATGCCCTTTTTCACACTAAAAAACACGCCTCCTTTTGTTTACATAGAGATACATAAGGAGAAACACATTATGTACCTCGTATCCTTGCTAAAAACAATGTTTTCTTTTGTTTTCCAACATTTTCTTGAGCACTGAAGTGGCTACTAATAGTTAGTTTAGCGTTAGCAGGGTTTCTAAACATTTGTTAATACAATATTTATTTAGGTGCTAGTGTTGACACATGTTGAAGTCAATAGGGTTTGCTTGTCCAGGTATGTTTTTACTGTGTTTGTTATTTGTGATTATTTATTTAGTAATTTAAATGAACTTAATTGAATATTGGATTTAAATGTACGTGCTGCTTTTGTTTAGCTCAACCTAAGGGCCCATTATAGTAGATCCCTAGGGGATATTCTAATGATTGGTATATGATGTTGTCCCTAGCAGAGTCCTATATCGAGATGATTTGGTTAGATTTTAGGGGTATTAAGGCTTGTAGTGGCAATTTTTTATACCATTTAGATCGTTAAGGTTGCAAGTGATAGTTCCTAATCTAGCGTCTATATATTATATATGGTGTGACAGGGTCGTGAGTATCCCTGTGATGGTTGCCAACTAAAGTAAAGAGAATAAATAAATTGATTGTGATATTACTATTGCATTCTTCTATGTGTGTATGGTGTGATTTAGATGACACGTACATATGTTTGTGGTATTCACATATTAGGTTTAGGCTTAACCCTTCTTCTTTTTTAGTTGTAGGACTTTGGGAGTGGGTTCAATGCTAGTGTATCAAGACATATAAATAAACTAGGTTGTTATAGTTTACTTTTGATTAGATTAGATTAGATTTCAAAATTTTTAGAAAATTTTGGAGTTATGTATATTATCAAATAAATAAAAGATATTTCATTGTGATGTTTGAAAAACTAACGAGTTATTTTATATTGTAGATATATGAAAATATTTATGATTTTAGACAGGTTAAGAGTCTTAGTATGTCATTATTTAGAAATGACACATGACAAATCATAACTTCTTAAGTTTTTGGGTGTTACAGTTTAAGTGGTATCAAAGCTTAGGTTTATAATCAATAGAATGTATACATAGAATGTATATCTACTTAGGTTTATGATAAATAGAGTATAGGTTTATAATCTATAAAACTTAAGTATAAGATTTACTCGAGTTTATGTTTACAATTAGGAAGCTTAGGTTGAGGATCATTAAGACTTAGGCTTATAATCTATAAGAGTAATGTTTATAATCGATAGAGCCAAGGTTATAAATCTTTAGAAAACATAGGAGCTCAATTTGTTGGCTGGTGAGATGAAAAGAGTAGGTATAAATAAGGGCCCAATGTAATTATGAAATAATTAGTATGTTATTTTGTTTTTATATATGATGTTTCCTTTTGAGCTCAATTTTTTACTTTTTACTTTTTACTTATATACTATCTTCTATTACTCTCTATTTTATCCTATAATTTACCTTTTACTTTATATGTTTATTTCACTCTCTTTCCTTGTAGAATACATAACGAATATATATATATATAAGGAATAAACTAATAGAAGATATTAACCTATATCCTATATATTATACATATCAATTCTTATCTTATATAGGATTCATATATATAAGGTAATCTAATTGTTATTAAATAAATCCCATAGCTATAAGTTACAGGTGATCACAATCAAATATGATTGACTAAGAAAGAGTTGACTTGCAAAATTACGACTTATGAAATTAAAAAATGACAAAGAAAAAAAAGAGAGTAAATAAATAAGAAATGAATAATATAAGTAATTATATCAAATAACAAACACAACTATGAAAATTTTGTAATGGATATGCATCCAAAAATCATCTTAAAAACATTACAAAATGAGAAATTAGTAAAGAACAATTAAAACATAAGATAATAATTAATGGTTTTAGTGACCTTATTAAAAAAAAATGGTGTTGATCACCTCCCATAAAGATGGCAACACTTCATGATAAAATAAAGGTAATATATAATAATAATAATAACAATACCAATAACAATATTAATAGTTATTGTAAGTTTAACCGTAAAAGTGAAATAGCTGTCTTATTACACCTTATAGTGAGATGAATTATCAATAATGAAAAAAATAATTAGAGTAGCTAATAGTCATAATCACTTTAACTAACCACAAAGAGATAACAAAATAATATCCATAGAGAGAGAGAGAGATAAAAAAAAAAATTAAAACTATAAATGTAAGAGTGGTAGACCTTGACATGTCCAAGTTGTCCATGACATCTAATATATCTGTAAATTTATTAAAACATTAAAAAAGAATCATAATTGTAATTGACACGGATGACACAACATGACACAAAATGGACAAGGAGAGAAAACATATGAATAAAGTAGTGTATGGGACCTTAAAATAATGAAAAGTAAATATAGTAAGCTATAATAGCAAGAAACCTAAACTATTGGTGTAGCAACTAAATGTACATGACATGCATAATTATATCTATAGAATAATTTCTATGACCCTTTTTGTGTTTGTAGAAATACAAAGGGTAGTGGAAGCTCATGGATAAATCTTGTGTAAAACTATCCTAAGAGAAATGTGAAGTGATATTGAAGGTGGAAAATCATACTTATTTAACTGAAAGTTAATAAATCTAGAGCCTATGGATATATATAAATAAAATGAGTTTAGTCATTAAGCATGTTGATCTAGAGAGAAATTCGAGAATAGCTTTGGAAAATTTGAGGATCATAATTTAAGTTTTGAAATTTGAATAGTAAAAGACTAGGAGACACAAAAAATTTTAGATAGAGGATTGTAGAATAAATGAATGAAAAAAAAGTTAGATAAGAGTTAAAATGGAAATAGGGTAATGAAATCTATTTTGGAGAAATATTAGTTATAAACTAGTGGTATTAAGAAGATGATCTAAATAAGTTTGAGTTCTCTAAGCTTAGTGGACCAACGGATTAATTGGCTTAAATATTCATATGAAATTGGAATAACTATTGGTAAAATGATGGAAAATGTAGAGTTAAGATATAATTAGAGTAGCACAATAGAAGACGAGACAAAAGAGAAACCTTAAGTAATTGAAGATTTATGGAAAATAATGGAAGACTTAGTGGGCAGCAAGAAGGCATGTATTTGAGAAATTTAGAATGAATTAGGAATGAATTAATAATGGGATAGGCAATAGAATACAAAAAGGAAAATTTTAAGGAGGAGTAATAAGTTATATTAAGGCTTAATGGAGCAACCGTACGATGAGAGGGAGGATATACAAGAGTTATGGGAAGACATGAAGAGCAAACATTTAAGGTTGTTTTAGGAATCGAGTAACTTTTGAGGATGGAAGTTTCTTTTAAGATGAGAGAGAATGTAATACTCAGAAATAAAAGAGGGAAAAATATATAAGATAGGGGTGTTTTAGAACTTTTCCAAGAAAAATGTATAATCTCGCAAACATACCCTATTCGTCATTTTCTTTTTCTTTTTTCTTTTTCATTCCCTCAATCTCTCACAAGAAAAACCTCTCTCTCTCTCTCTCTCTCTCTATCTGATAAATCCCTCTTTTCTACTCACACAACTTAACATGAATTTACAAGGTAAGCGTGAGACGACTCTTTTTCATTCTTAGATTTTCATGGTTCTCCTTAGACTTAACTCATTCGAGGATTTGTAGGTTTGTAAACGACACAATTTTCAGGGGTTTTGGTGAAATAGCTACTTTTTAGATAATCTAAGTAGGTAATTAGTAAAATAGGTGTATGAATCTTGATGTTTTGACATTTGAAGATTCGTAGATGATAAATATAGATCTTGAGGAAATTGGAGTTTTTCTCAAGAACAAGGGAAGGAAGGGAGTACATGGGCATAATACAGCAGTGCTCATACCTTTGCACTCCTAGTACATGCCAAATCTAAGAAGAACACAAACGTATACCTTAAGTTGAGTGAGTACATTTTGATAAGAGAGATATATAGTCAGAAACACACTTGTGTACCTTTACATACCCTTTTTTTCGCTAAAAAACATGCTTCCTTTTGTTCACATAGAGATATATGAGGAGAAACATACTTGTGGTCCTACTTGTATACCTTATATCCCTACCAAAAATTTTTTTTCTTTTGTTTTCCAACATTTTCTTAAGCACTCAAGTGGTTACTAATAGTTAGATTAGTATTAATAGAGTTTCTAAATAGTTGTTAATACTTTATTTAGGTGCTAGTTGTGACACAAATTGAAATCAATAGGGTTTGCTCTTCTAGGTATGTGTTTATCGTGTTTACTATTTGTGGTTGTTAATTTTGTAATCTAAATGAGCCTAATTGAATATTGGATTTAAAATATGTACTACTTGTGTTTAGCTTAGCCTAAGGGCTCGCTATGGCAAAATACTTAAGGGATACCCTAATGATTGGTATATGATGTTATCCCTAGTGGAGTCCTATATCGAAATGATTTGGGGTAGATTTTAAGGGTATTGGGCCCCACAGTGGAAGTTCTTGATACCATTTGGAAATTTAGGGTAGAGAGTGGCAATTCCCAACCTAGGGTTTATAATATCGTGTGGTGGGGTCATGAGTACCCCTGTGATGGTTGTTGGCTAAAATAAAGATAATAAATGGTTTGGTTATAATATTATTGTTGCATTCCACTGTGCGTATGCTGTGATTTAAATGACACACGTATATACTTGTGGTATTTATGTATTGGACTTAGGGTCACCACTTTTACTTTTTTAGTTATAGGAATTTGGAAGTGAGTTTAACGCTAGTGCATCAAAACATACAAATAAAATAGGTTGTTATAGTTTACATTTGATTAAATTAGATTAGATTTTAAATTTTTTAGAAACCTTTAGTATTATGTATATTATCAAATAAATAGAAGATATTTCATTGTAATATCTAAGAAACTAATGAGTTATTTTATATTGTGGTGATATGAAAATATTTGTGATTTTGGATAGGTTAATAGCCTTACTGTGTCATTATTTAGAAATAACACGTGGCGAGTTGTGACAGCTTAAGTTCTTGGGCATTACATGACCTAAGCACCCTATAGATCTCTATTGAGCATCCTGTAAACCCCAAAAAAATTCTAATTCAAGAATTAGTATGAAGGAAAAATATCAAGAAATACATCCAAAAACAAATATGAAAGCCTAATTGTGAAATTGAATTCACTTAACGATACATGAACTAACTAGCATATCCAAAACCCAAGGGATTAAAAACCTAAGCAAACCTAGACAATAAAACATCACCTTAGGAAAACTAAACTTGAATTTGGATTTTCAAAAAGCCCAAATTCAATTCCCAAAATCTCATTACCATTTGTCGACATTAGGAATTCCATTGAAACTAAGAAAAACCAACTTCGGGCTTGGAAAAACCCGAGATTCAATCCGAATAAACGAAACTTAAATGACAATAAACCAACCTATAATTATTGTAAGAATACCAAAAAATTTAATCATATCCAATTCAATTGAACAATCAAATTGGGTAAAACAAAAATTGGAATACATAACCTTAAATTATCCTTGTAAGTGGCATTGGGAAGAGGAGAAAAATGGCAACATTTAGACCATCAAATGACCTAATCTTAAGCCCGAATTAAATCTGGAAATCCCTCCACATATGCCCTAATTAGAGCCCATTTAATCACAAGAAAACAAGAGGAATTGATCCACCAAAAATGGCTCCCAAATTTGCCTAGCATTCACGTAAACCAACTAGTGCAACTAGAAAACTAAGATTTATTAATCAAAAGAAAGGGTAATTAGAGAATAATTAGGGAGAAAAAAGGAGGGACAAATCAGAGGGTAATTCCCCTAGTTTTCAAACCATAGCACACAAGACTTAATCAATTATTCAATGGACAAAAACTTGCACCTAAACATCAAACCATAGTATAATAAAACAACCTCCTCAAACAAGCTACTTATGTCTAATTTTTTCCCCTTATTACCACGTGAAACCCTCTCATTTTAGAAGAAATCCCTCTAGAAAAATACTCTCAAAAACTCTCCAAAGATTCCCCAAAACCTCTCAAAAAATGGGATCTAACAACCACTCTAAACCGTAACCCTTTCTCCTACACATAACCTTGTTTCAACAAAGAAAAGCACCCATCAAGGCTAATTTTTTATATTTTATAAATCCATTAAGTGTTCATCTGAGGGACAAAAACCCACAAATCAAAATTAAAAGCTACTCCAAGAGAAAGTAAGAAGGTGATCATTGGAGCTTCCTCAATTAGCACTCAAGAGTAGGATCCATGTTCCACTAGGTAATCTTTTTATTTTTTTTCTCCATTTTCATACATATCAGATTAGAAAAGGATTACATTGCTTTGATTTTTCAACATTACATGTATATTTAGAGTATATTTAGCTTAGAAAATGAGTTGGAAATGCAAACAATAGTAGGATGCTAAACAATGTGAAAAATCAACATGTTAAGAGTTGTTCATGTTTGATCTTTGAGGGGTTTTATGTAAATCAAAATTATGGAAATTGATCCCCTTGTGGATGCCAAGATTAGGAGCTTAAATCAATGCTTTTCTAATGTATTTAAGGATTTCCAAATTATAGTAGAGCTTAGACAATGATCAAGACCCTTTAGTAGTGGGGAAAAGTGGAAGAATTGCAAGATTGGTTCTTGAGCACCAAACCAATGTCTGATATGATTTTTAGAATTTCTAGATCCTAAATATGAGGAAATAATCTTAGGAAAATTTTTGAAATCAAAGCTTTGAAGGAAAATATGAAAATAACATGAAAAAGCAGGAGAAAATGTAAATTGAGGACCTGGACCATGCGCACCTGACCTGATCTAACCTTAGTGAAATATTCTGAAGTTTAAACCACCAAAATGACTTCATAAATGGAAAGAAAATTCAAAACCTTTTAAAACGACTATAAATAAGCAAACAACAGACTTAAAATGAAAAAGTTATGAAGAAAACATTAAAACCTTTAAAACCAAGAAAATCACCAAAACTAGCAAAACTAGTATAGGTGATTTTGACCTTGACTCGTAGAGATATTTTGTCCTATCAGGTGATACATCATTTGAGGACAACCTGCCGCCTAATTACTATGACTGAGGACAACATGGCCGAGTGAGTAAAAATCCAATGATTACTGTTCCTTGTTTATGTTTGTAGTTAGTGCACTTGCATGTGTATAATATTGAATATATGAATTAAAATTATACGTAGGGATAAACTGGGGTACTGTATATGCTTGAATGCTATGATTGAGTGGCAGTTTATCTTAATTATACCTGACTAATTGATAATTGCTTTCCCTTGCATTTAGACTGTAGAAATTGTGAGTGTCTATAATTAATTGTTGTGGACGTCAAATAACTTAACTTAAGATTACTTGGCCATGAATAAAATGAATCATGTATCACAGAGTCCTACATGTAAGAAGGTCGTTAGCATCACACAGTGGTATGAAAAAGGCCTTATGGAGGCCGCACTCCATGGGCACACTTTGTCTTGACCTTTCGGAACTATGTAGAACTCGAGAAATGTCGCCCTCTGATTGAGACCTATAATTTCTTAGTTCGGGGATTCATCACTTAGGGGTGATTGAGCTTGAGAGCCTTTCATGATCAATATCCCATGATGGGCTTAGTACATACGTATGTATTTTCAAGTCTGTTGATGTATATTACAAAATATATATATATATATATATATATATATATTACCTTATGAATTATCTCAAAAGACAGCCCGAGGTCACTAGAGTTTAGAGCCGATGAGTAGTTCATGATTTCCCAACCTTCGGCAACAAAGGGCATTAAATCCATGTTGTATGCAATGTCCAATAAACCGTATAAATTGTTGCATTTATGTGGTTGCTCATGCATGGCATATGCCTGATTAAATAACATGCTTGATTATTGCTTGTTGGTTCAATAAGAGAATATAACTCACTAAGCTTTATAACTTACACCCCCTCAGGTTCCCCTTGTTGCAGGCATAGATTTGGCTAGAACCTAACAGATAAATGCCAAAGGTTAGTATGAGAAGTAAGGGAACAAGGAAGGATCTGAGTAGAGAGGTCACTTTTGTATTCTATCTAAGTTCATATTTTAACTTTTTAAGTACTTAGCCTGGAATAAAATTTATGAAGATATGAAATCTTCAAAAATATGATATATATACCTGTGGACTTTATAATATGTTGCTACTCTGAATTATTATATTTCTTGAAAAAATGTTAAACCTTAATTGGGAAATTGGATGTGAGTATGCCTTATATGTTGTAAGGCAAACTCTTGGATAATAGAGGGGTTATTCCAAGGTTTCCATGTAGTGTATGGCGAAAATTGTACGTCATAAGGGCCCACGAGGTGTGACACATCCACAGCATTGCACTAGGGCATTGACTTGCATGCTTTAAATTATAGCACTGCCACTCCATATCAATACCCAAACATGTGCCCTTACAAATTTTCTTGAGTGCAAAATAAAAGAACAAGTTGAGTGCTTCCTTAAATCTTTAATAACTAACTTACTAACAAAACAATCTAATCCCACACTCTTGCATAATTTCAATGATTGACCCTGTGGAGTCTAATTTTTGAATTCCCATTCCTAATCCGATCTAAACTAAACCCTATGCTCATCTAATCTAGATCCTCGACTTGGGTTAGGAATTTCGTTTGATTTTTGGAGTCGCCACCCAACTGTTGTTGGGAAAAAGTGAATTAAGACTAAAGGAGCGGATTAATCTTAATTTGGACTACTAGTCGTCGTTATTTCCTCTTCTCGTTTTTGTGAGAAGAAAAAAAGGGAAAACCAGAGTTTCTAAGTCCGGAGGCTAACCTATTAAAACCTGTATGGTTACCACCTAATCTCCTAAAATTGTTCATCTTTAGAAATGTGTTTCATTGTGTTTCTGTTAATTTTTGTTATGTCTTTGAATTTATTTCAGAAAAAGGATTTTTCATTTATTTTATGGGTTGACCCGAATGGGTGCCTACGTACCTGCTACTCAGGATCAAACAAGGCGTAGTTCGCTTTTCTGAAAATCTTTAGTGCATTGGTGAATTTTAATTTTGAAATTTCTTTCGATTTATGTTCTTACCATTTTTAGGATTTTTCCTAAAAAACCTCTAAGCCTAAGCTTGATTTCATTTTGAAAGTGATTTTTGTAAGGAAAACATCAATTTTGATTTATTTGATGAAAATGATTTCTCTAAGTGCTAAAACTTATTTATTTATCTTTTTATGATTTTTTATGACTTTTTATGATTTTTGTTATTTTTGTGATTTCTGAGATTTTTTTGGGATTTTTGTGGTTTTTGGGAATTTTTTTGTTGATTTTCGTGATTTTTGGGAGTTTTTGTGATGTTTGTGATTTTTTTGGGAATTTTGTTAATTTTCGTGATTTTTGGGAATTTTTGTGATTTTTGCGATTTTTTTGGGAATTTTGTTCATTGTCTATCCTATTTGACATCTAAAATTTTATGATTTATTTTCCTAATTTATTATTATTATTATTATTATTATTTTTATTTATCTATTTATTATTATTTTTTTATTTTTTTTCTACATTATTAAATTCTAGAAAAATCTAATTTCTACATTTTCCTATTTATTAAAAATAACACATAAATAAATAAATAAATAACTAAATAACTAAATAACAAATAATAAATTACTTAATTAATTCGAAATAAATAAATAAAATAAAAAAATCCGGAAAATCCGACTTACCTGGATCCGGGTCGGTGCGCGGGTCGGGTCGAATCGGGTCGGGTTGGATCGGTCGGACACGGCGGTGGGGTTGGCTCGTTCACGGCGTTCCGGCGGTCCTTTGTGGCGGGTGAAGTGTCGAATCCTAGCTTCTTGAGGGTGCTGAATCCGATGGTGGTGGCGCTTTACTCTTAGAACGTCTCCTTGCGGTGACTCAACTCCGATCGGCGGTCGCAACTTTGGGTTTCCTCCGATCTACACTCTTTTCTCTCTCTCTCACGATTCTGATCTGTGTTCTTGCTTCCTCATCTCCTCCTCTATTTATAGGCGCTTGAAAATGAGCTGGATAAGCTCGGATTTCCTCCGATTGAAGCTGATCGGATTTTCGGTTGAAAAACCAACTCCGATTCGTGCCCATCCAACGATTTGTTGCGATTTGATTTTAATTAGATAATGTTTATCTTATCTTTGTTGAAGATCTGTTGGATTTGTGCAAAAAAATCGAATCAAAACGGCCGAAATACGAATTTTTTCCTCGCCGGTGATCTTGGGCTCGAGGTAGGAGACGATCACGCGCCGGCGCGTGCGTTTCTTCCAGCCAATCAGATGCTGCCACGTGTCCTGGATAAGTCGAAAAATTGCAAAACGCGGAAATTGCTTCCCCCGCGATTCGAACGTCTGACCGAGCACCCCCCCCCCCCCAGCCATGGTCCGGACCAGCTGGGCTAGCCCACTTTCGCGATTTTATTTATTTCGCAAATTGCATATATGCAATGCGATTTTTCTATTTTTTTGTATTTTTTGAAATTTCAAAAATTTTTTAAAATTGTTTATTATTCATTATTACTATTTTCGAAATCATTTTTTTCAAAATTGAAGTGTTTTCCTATTTATTTTTATTTTTTGAACATTTTTATTATTTTATGCTAAATTAGGAAAAATGGGAAAAATTAGGAAAAATTGAAAATTGATTATTATTGAAAATTATTGACTCCTAGGGCAAAAATGAGGTGTTTACAGCTGCCCCTCTTTGTGGTAAAGTTTGAAAAACTTAACTACAAAGACAAACAAAAGACGCCATTTTTGACCTCTTGAATTAGGTTTTAGTAGGAAAATGCCCCAAGAGCTGATAATCCTACGGTTGAAGATGTTCCTAACAATTCAAGGTAATGTTCCCTCTCCAAAAAGTGCTTTATGGGCTAACTAATTGGCGACGGGACACATGTCAAGCCTCGAGTAGGAATGTATAAGAAATGATGATAGGAAGCGTCTTATCAGACTTGCAACCTTGGAAAGAAATTTACTTAGGAAGCGCCCTTATGAGCTGGCTACCTGTCAACAGAAGCGTCTTGTTAGACTAGCAACTGTTTGGGAAGGATGTTTCCGAAAAGTGCCCCAAGAGCTGACTAATCGGGAGAATCTAGGAAAGTGCCCATATTGGGCTGACTAACCTTAAATAGATTTTAGGAAAGTGCTCATCTTGGGCTGACTAACCTGTGGTAGTGTCTCAAAAGGTGCCCTTATGAGCCGACCCTAAGAACGGATTTTTAGGAAAGTGCCCATATTGGGCTAACTAACCTTTGATAAAATTCTTAGGAAAGTGCCCATCTTGGGCCGACTAACCTTAGATAGAACTATCTCAAAAGGTGCCCTTATGAGCTGACCCTGAGAACGGATTTTTAGGAAAGTGCTCATATTGGGCTGACTAACCCTTGGATTGATTTTTAGGAAAGTGCCCCAAGAGCTGACTAACCTTAAATAGATTTTAGGAAAGTGCCCATCTTGGGCTGACTAACCTGTGGTAGTGTCTTAAAAGGTGCCCTTATGAGCTGACCCTGAGAACGGATTTTTAGGAAAGTGCCCATATTGGGCTAACTAACCTTTGATAAAATTCTTAGGAAAGTGCCCATCTTGGGCTGACTAACCTTAGATAGAACTATCTCAAAAGGTGCCCTTATGAGCTGACCCTGAGAACGGATTTTTAGGAAAGTGCCCATATTGGGCTGACTAACCCTTGGATTGATTTTTAGGAAAGTGCCCCAGGAGCTGACTAACCTAAAATAGAACTGTCTCAAAAGGTGCCCTTATGAGCTGACCCTGAGAACAGGTTTTTTTTTTTTTTTTTTTTTTTTTTTTTTTTCCGGAAAGTGCCCATATTGGGCTGACTAACCCTTGGATTGATTTTTAGGAAAGTGCCCCAAGAGCTGACTAACCTAAGATAGAATTGTCTCAAACGGTGCCCTTATGAGCTGACCTTGAGAACAGATTTTTAGGGAAAGTGCCCATATTGGGCTGACTAACCCTATTAAAGGAAATGTCTAGACACGTGCTTCATTATAAGTTGACTCATCTGGTACTTTTGAACATGCTTCTTACTAGGCTAGATGATGTGATGCCTTTCATGATATGATGATAGTTACCTATTTTAATATGCTTGCCAGTTTATCTCGGATAGCAACCAAACAACTGAACCTTCGTGTTGGTTTGCTCCTGCTTCTTTTCTTCTTATCTTGACACTGGATTGAAAATCTTGATGTGCCTCTTTTCTTTATGCACAAAGCTCTTTCGACGGTAATGTTATCCTAATAATGCGCTCAGTTTTAATGCTTAGGAGTAGACAAAATTATATCACAAATTACATTAAGATTCATTATCATTTTAGTGTTTATCTTTCATTGACAAGGTCGTAGGTAATGTGTTTAGGTGTATTTATTGTGATGAGAATTGATTGGGATTGTTGACCATTCAGGGATATTAGCTTTGCTTGTAGAAAAGTAAAAACTCGACTCAACCAACTTTGTATCGAATATTAGCTTTCATAAACATTGGCAAAATTTCAATTCCCTTACCTAAGGATAATACATCTTTACAGCATCTGTGTTGACGGGGTCTCTCAATTCTGGACCATCCATCTGAGTTAATATTAGGGCACCACCTGACAGAACCTTTTTCACCACATACGGGCCTTCATAATTTGGAGTGAACTTTCCTCTGGAGTCTTGGGCGTTCGGGAGAACTTTTCTTAGCACTAGATCGCCCTCTTTGAAGTACCGCGGTCTCATCTTCTTGTTGAATGCTCGGGCTATCCTCTGTTGGTAACACTGACCATGACATAGAGCGGTAAGTCTTCTTTCATCAATCAAATTCAGCTGATCAAGCCTTTTCTTTACCCAATCCGATTCTGTTAATTGAGTTTCTGACAAGATTCTGAATGATGGTATCTCAACTTCCACTGGTAGCACTGCTTCTGTACCATATACCAATGAGTAAGGGGTAGCTCCCGTAGATGTTCTTATTGAAGTCCTATAAGCCATGAGAGCAAATGGTAACATTTCGTGCCAATCTTTGTAAGTTGTTGTCATTTTCTCGATGATCTTCTTGATATTTTTGTTAGCTGCTTCTACTGCCCCGTTCATTTGAGGTCGGTAGGGGGTTGAATTTCTGTGGTTTATGTGGAATTGTTGACATAAACCTGTCATCGATTTATTGTTGAGATTGGTACCATTGTCGGTGATGATCGACTCAGGAACTCCATATCGGGCTATTATGTCCCTTTTTAAGAAGCGGACTATTACCCCTTTCGTGACATTGGTATATGATGACGCTTCTACCCATTTGGTGAAGTAATCAATCGCTACCAGTATAAATCTGTGGCCATTGGATGCCGTTGGAGTGATTGGGCCGATTATGTTGATTCCCCACATGGAGAAAGGCCACGACGCCGATAACAAATGTAGCTCGTTGGGTGGAGCATTGATCCGGTTTGTGTATACTTGGCATAGATAGTAGTGCTTAACATACTTTATGCAATCCGACTCCATGGTTAACCAGTAATACCCTAACCTCATGATTTTTCGGGCCAACATGTAGCCGTTCATATGAGGTCCACATACCCCTTCATGTATTTCCTTCATGAGTTCGCATGCTTCATTTTTGTCCACACATCTCAACAGGGTGGTATCATATGATCTCTTGTAGAGTATAGACCCACTTAATAAGAAATGACTTGCCAACCTTCTGAGCGTTCTTTGGTCATTCTTGCTAGCCATTTCAGGGTATTTACCTTCTTGGAGGAAGGTCTTGATGTCGTGATACCAGGGCTTATCATCTTGTATCTTTTCAATTGTCAAACAATAAGTGGGCCGACTTTCGATGTCTATTTTCATCGGTTGTACTTCGGCTCCTCCTGTTATTTGAATCACAGATGCTAGTGTGGCTAAGGCATCTGCGAACTGATTCTGAATTCTCGGGATGTACGTGAAGGTGATTGCCTTAAACTCCTCAATCAGCTCTGTCAAGTGTTGATAATACGGTACCAGTTTGGGATCTTTAGTTTTGTATTCCCCTCTTGTTTGTAGTATGATGAGCGACGAGTCTCCGTACACCTCTAATTCGCGGATTCCCATTTGGCAGGCCATCTTGAGGCCAAGAATACATGCTTCATATTCCGCGATATTATTGGTATAGGAAAATGTAAGTCTTTGTCGCTGCCGGGAATTGAGTGCCGTCTGGGGATATCAATACTGCCCTAACCCCACAACCGAATACGTTGGCAGCCCCGTCAAAAAACAGTTTCCACCCACCATTCTGCTATCTCCCAGAGTTTTCTATCGGCATATCTTCTACTGTTAATATGTTCTCGTCCGGAAATTGGACTTGTATTTCTTGGGTATCTGTCTCGACAGGGTGTTCGGCCAACTGATCGGCTAAGGCTTGTCCCTTTATCGAGTTTTGATTTACATACATGATGTCAAACTCGGATAGAAGCATCTGCCATTTAGAGATTCTACCCATCAATGCTGGCTTCTCTGCCAAGTATTTCAAGGGATCATGTCTTGTCAACAGCTCAACATGATAGTAAAGGGTGTATTGCCTTAGTCGATGCATGACCCAAATTAACGCACAACACGTCTTCTCCACCTCTGAGTACCTTTGTTCCCCATCTGTGAACTTCTTGCTCAAATAATATATGGGACGTTCTCTTCCCTCTTCATCTTTCTGCCCCAACACACATCCCATGGATTTGGGGAGTATGGTGAGGTATAAGAATAAGGGTGTTCCTTGTTTCGGGACTATCAAGACCAGGGGTTTTATAAGATAGTCTTTGATTGTCCTGAACGCTTCTTCACATTCGTCGTCCCATTCTATTGCGGCGTTCTTCTTCAACAGACGGAGTAGCGGCCGGCATTTGTCGGTGAGTTGTGAGATAAACCGAGCTATATAATTTAATCTCCCCAGCAAGCTTCTTACTTCTTTAACGGAACGTGGGGAAGGTAACTCTAATATGGACTTTACCTTGTCAGGGTCAATCTTAATGCCCTCTTGGCTGATGACGAACCCTAACAATTTCCCCGTTATAACCTCGAAAGTACATTTTTCCGGGTTTAACTTAAGCTGGAACTTCCTCAGTCGTTTGAACAATTTCCTCAGGATATCTACATGGCTTTCTCCTTCTTTGGATTTGGCTATCATGTCGTCGACATATACTTCAACCTCTCGATGCATCATGGCGTGAAGTATGGCGACCATGGCTCTCTGATACGTTGCCCCGGCGTTTTTCAGACCGAAGGGCATGACTTTGTAACAGAAAGTTCCCCATGTTGTGATGAAGGTTGTCTTGGTCTTGTCTTCATCGGCCATTTTTATTTGATTGTATCCTGAGAAACCGTCCATGAATGAGAAGAGATGGTTTCTCGCGGTGTTATCCACTAGAACATCAATATGAGGTAAGGGGAAGTTATCCTTTGGCGTGGCTTGGTTTAAGTCCCGAAAGTCCACGCATACGCGCACTTTTCCGTTCTTTTTTATAACGGGGACTACATTTGCCACCCATTCTGGGTAGTCGGATACTTCGATGAACCCTACTTCCAGTAGTTTCTTGACTTCTTCTTTGATTTTTAGCAAGATGTCGGGCCTAAATCTTCTTAGTTTTTGTTTTTTAGGTTTGACATCTTCCCTTGTGGGAAGCCTGTGAACTACTATCGACTGGTCTAGCCTTGGCATGTCGCCATATGACCAGACAAACACATCTGCATATTCGATTAATAGCTCGGTTATCTCACGTTTTTGCTCGGCACTCAAACTGGTCCCGATTTTGAGGTTCTTAGGGTTTTCCATGCTGCCTAGATTTACTGTCTCCACAGGCTCGTCGATCGAGATTCCGCTTTGTTCATGTTTTAGCCAATTTTCTTGTATTATTTCGTGGTCTAAGATATCGTCTTCAACAACTGACCCAGCAGCGTTGGAAATGATATCAGCGTTTTTACGTTCTACTTGCGCGAAATATCCCTGATGTTCGATGGTGGGAGATCTGAGTGACATAAAAAATGAAATCATATATAAAAAGAAACAAACTGTAATGGAATTCGATAAATAGTCTCAATAAAATTTGTTCAATGATTTTTTTCTACTCTTGAGCTAACCTAGCGCTATTGATAGGACAACAAAACCAGTTGTTCAGAGCGGGATGTTGGTTGGACATGCGGGAGATTGATTCCCCTTTGTTGTTGTCCTCTTTGTTTATTCGAAGCTCTTGAATGGTATTTTCCCTTCGGAAAGATTGTTGGAGAGGTGGGATGCACATCTGGGTGTCAATCAGCTTCCCCTTTATTCTGCCTTTAACACTCCTCACTTGTGCTTCTTCCGCGGCCGTAGGAACATACCCCAGTCCGAAGGTCCCGTGCTGCCCCTCTTTAAACTGATGGCCCTCCTTGCTGGTCATCACATTCACTTCGTTGAAAATCTACAACCCCAAGTCTTCTGAACCTTCATCCCCGATGTAAGGTATGGCAGTCTCCTTGTATATGGCGTAATCCTGCTCACCCAGCACTGTAACTATCTGCCCATTTGTGATGAATTTGACCTTTTGGTGGAGACTAGAGGGAATGGCACCAGCAGCATGTATCCAGGGTCGTCGCAGGAGCAGGTTAAAAGACCTTGGGATGTCGAGGACCTGGAAGGAGATGTAGAATACTTGTGGACCGATTTCCATTGGTAGGTTCACTTCCCCCACAATGTCCCTCTTTGACCCGTCGAAGGCTCTGACCACTGTGGAGCTAGGTTTTATATTGCTTGGATCGACCCCCAATAAGTCGATTGTTGCCAATGGGCAGACATTGAGGGATGACCGTTGTCGATAAGCACTCGGGAGACGATGGTGTCATTGCACCGGACCACTATGAATAGTGGCTTGGTATGTTGGTCTCCCTCTTCTCCTAGCTCCTCTGGAGAGAAAGATATTTGATCCATAGTAAAGATAGAGTTTGCCACGTGACCCATCTTGTCTATAGCAATACCCTCCGGTACTTGAATCTGTTTTAGCACTTTAAAGAGTGCTTCCCTGTGGGGCTCAGATGTGGTAAGAAGGCCCATGAGAGATATCTGCGCCGGAACTTTATTCAACTGTTCCATGATCTTGTACTCGCTGGCCTTTACCATCTTTGTAAATGCAGCAAGACCCTCTTCCACTTCCTCTATTTTCTCCGCATTGGGTTCTTCGGTCGGGCTCTTATACTTTGGATCGTATAATCTCCTAGAGCGGGTGATACCTCCCACTATAGGAGGTCGCTCTTGTTTGAGGGCCCGATAATCGAATGGTGCAGCCTTGTAATTCTCTGCCGGTATCGGGACATTGAATACATATCTTTTTCTTGGGATTTGTACCTCAGTTGATTGTCCCTCATAGCACTGTATAACCCTGGGCTTCTGATGAGAGTTGATCATGTTGACAGTCTTCCCTTCTTCCTTTACCGGGTTGTCTTCCTTCTCAAATTCTGGTCCCCATCCACTAGGTGGCCTTTGCTCAGTTGGGGTATAAGAATAGTTTACCAAATACTGAAATCTCCCATGTGATTCTCCCAAAGTGCCAACCGTTGGGTCTCCGGCTAACCATCTTCTCTTAATGTGTGCTTTTGGAGTTTCTTCTGGAGCTTGGTGGGATTGCTTCTTCTGTTGCTCAGTTGAATTCTTTTTGGGGGCTTCTTTGGGAGCCGACTCCTCTGATGTGATCATGTTGATGGTAGGCCTGTGATTGGGCAATGGGTTGGTGTTGACATTGGGTGCTGGGGTGTTCACAAAATCCAATTGTATGATCCCTGCGTCAATCAAGTCTTGGATTTTGTGCCGGAGCCTCCAGCACCTATCTGTGGAGTGCCCCTCTTGACCCATGTGATAGTCACACTTGAGGTTGGAGTCGAAGTTTTTGGGCCTGTATCGGTCGTTGGGGAGTTCGAAACTAATCAAGTTGTCTGCCCTCAACCAGGCGAAGACCTGACTGAGCGGTATGGGGATTGGAGTGAACTGCCTTGGGGGCCTGGCGACCTGTGTATGACCCGTCGTAGGTTGCTGGGCTGGGGTATTCGTGGTTTGGAAAGTTACCCGAGTCCCAGGTTTTTTTGCCTTACTAGAATGCACTGTACTGACTGTGGGTTCTTTAACCCTATTTCCTCCTAAGGGCCTTGGTGTGACCCTAGGAGGTTCCATTGATTGGAGCCTGCCAGTGGTGATGGCATTCTCGATCCTGCAACCTGCAACCACTACTTCTGCAAAACTGGAAGAAGTCTGACCTACCAAATGTGAAAAGTAAGTTTTGTCCAAGGTATTGACAAATATGGATGTCAGTTCCTTTTCAGACATCGGAGTGGCTACCCTGGCGGCTTGGGCCCTCCAGCGCTGAGCATATTCCTTGAACGGCTCAGTAAGTTTTTTTCGGAGACTTCCCAGATCGATCACAGATGGGGCAACTTCGATGTTAAACTTGTATTGATCATAAAAGGCCCGGGCTAGCTTTTCCCAGGTGTTGACAATGTTGAAATCGAGGTGAGCATACTAGACCAATGCGGGGCCTGTGAGGCTGTCCTGGAAGGTCTGGAGCATGAGTTGGTCGTATTGAGCATACTTGCTCATTTTCCGGGCATATAGCCTGGTATGCATCTTGGGGCAGCCGGTCCCATCATACTTTTCAAAGTTTGGGGTCTTGAACTTGTCAGGGTATGCCTCTTCCCTGTATGCTGGCAGGTTAGTGATTCCGGCATGTTCAAAACCATCAGGGCCTTCAATAGTTTTCATCTTGTCATTGAGCTGCTGGCTCCATTTCCTTTTGTCTCTCTTCCATTTCCTTTTTCAGATCATCAGAGGTCGGCCCCTGGCTGACCTTCGGCTCATACTCGAAGGCTGGGTTAAGGTGGGAATTGATTTCTTCGTATTCCGGAGGCTGTCCCTCCACTGCTTTTCCCTTCCTGACCCCTGAATACTCTTCTTGAGCCGGCTGGGTGTTGCGCAGGAGGCCGATGCTTTCAGTCAAGAGGTGAACCTAGGCAGCCAACTGTTGGACCGTTTGCTCTAGGGATATGATCCTAGAGTCTGAGGCAGCTTCAGCGTTGGTGTTGTGGCGGTTGTCACTGCTGTTGGCCATTTTTGCTCTTGAGCGCGTAAGGACTGGGCTTCTGGGTGGGTTCGGTTGCTTGGAAGCTATTTTGATACCTGGCACGCATTTTTTTCTTTTTTAGTATGATGGATGCAAGAATGATATGCATGTGTCACGCGGATGTTAAAAGATAAAAGGGTTGACGACTGATTGACAATGTATCATTAAAACTTTACTTTTATTAATAATTCTGGAGTTCAATAAAAATGAAAGATTACAAATAATGCTCTATTTCCTAGCTCTTTTGGTCTTCTGTAGTGGAGGCTCAGGCTTCCCACTGATGATGGCTTCTAGTTCCTTGACCCTGGCTTGGCACTTCTCTAATTGCGCTTCCAGGGCCTTGTTTCTTTGGTCCGATTCCTTGAAGCGTCCCTTCCAGATGTTTTTCTTATAGTCTGCAGCTTCGAAATATATTTCCATCCGGGCCTTGACTTGCTCCAGGTAGATCTCTGTCTCTGGATCGATCTTATCTGGTCTTGGCTGGGTGACGTCTGGAACCCGGTATGCTCTTTCCCCTGTCTGGTATAGCTGACGGATTACAAACTCTCTGGTGGCTCGGTGTTTTCCCACTTCGCCATCTAGCTCGCCGAGGTCCACATTCGGGCTTTTGATTCTGGCCTCCCAAAGTGCTTTGACCTCTGCCAGCTTAGCAAATTTCTCGGCTACTAACAGGTTCGGATCCTGGTACTCAAAGGTGACTGCTTCGAGTGAAGGCCGATAAACTATGTCTTGGATGGTGCCGAATTGGCGGACTACGGAGTTGGGGTGATATCCGAGACATCCGTTGATCCCGATTAATGGCACTGCTTGGAAATTATTGCAGGTTAAGATGATTTTATTGCAGCAACTCCACCTGGCTGTCCATAGAATATCTTCGGCGCTAAGGCTTCTAAGCAGATCTACCCAACTGTGGCTGGTAATGTCGTCGGGTAACTTCACCTTTTCTATACAAGAACCCACCAGATCCACCTGTTGGGCTAAGGTTTTCCTGACCATGTTCAGCCCGAAGCACTTGAGGTGGCTTACGAACCATATTAGCAGAAGGTTGATGCTGGAGCGGAGGATCCCATGGCCCTTCTTCTTAAGGAAATTCAAATTCCGGATCTGTTCAGCCAGTAGAGCCGGGATGTAAGATCTTCCCTCCAGGAATTGGGTTACCAGCTCTGCAACCCGGTAGTGAATATAGAAGGTCCCGGTGGGGAACAGTATGGTGGCGAAGGCTGTCAAGATGAAAGCGTTCACCCTTCTCTGTCTGTAAGTCTTAGGGTCTCCACACAGGATGCTCTTTTCTGTCCCCATTGTCTTCTCGGGCAATAAACCAGGCTTCTAAGTCATCCATTCGTATGCAATACCCATTACAGTCTGCCAGGGCTTTGTTGACCGCTGTTTTGCGGATGCCTAGCAGTCTACTGAAGGTGCCGGCTGGCCCGGCCTCGAGGTCTGGCGTGTAAATCTGATCAGTCAGTGCTGGAGCCTGTAGCAACTGGGTGTACTCCTCCAGGGTAGGGGTGATCTCATGCGGTCCGATGAAGAAAGCTGCGGGCTCGATCTCCCATAACTGGAGCATGGCCCGGACCATAGGTAAATTCGCCTCTGACTTAGTCAGTGAGAGGATGGGGTCGATCTTCTGCTGGATGAAGGCCTGCTCCTCTGGGTTGTACAAGGTAAACCAGTGGTCCAGTACCAATTTTGGGTCCAAAGGTCTGTACACCCGAATCTCTTTGCAGAGGAGGCGGTTGACTGCACTGCTAGCCATCTATTACAATAGGAAACAGCCTAGTTACAAACAGAACTATGAAAGTGTTACAGGGAAATAGTCCTGAATTCCAAGGACAAAATAACAAACCATTACATTGTCATCCAATTGTCAACCTCTCGTACGATGTTATGTATGCAAGTAGGTTGGTTCTAACTGGTTCCCAAGCTCTATGGCCTCCCGCATTCTCGAAGAAATGGATCTCAGGCCATATCGAAGCATAGGGTGGGGTAGCCTAATCGATCCCGAACGGTGAATCAACTCACTTCGCCCGAAACCTACATAATGGCTCCCCGTCTTAGGTTTCTAGGATGGTCCGGGTTCGACCGCATCTACTCACACAAACACATGTATGTATGCAAAACATCCACAGTAAAGAGACTAAATCCTGCAAAGTTAGTAACAAAGTAATGATTGAAACACATTTTTCTTAAAGAGAACAGCTTGGAGAGATTCAGGTGGCTAGCCTGCTGGTATTGTCCCCAGTGGAGTCGCCATCCTGTCGAGTCTAATTTTTGAATTCTCATTCCTAATCCGATCTAAACTATACCCTATGCTCATCTAATCTAGATCCTCGACTTGGGTTAGGAATTTCGTTTGATTTTTGGAGTCGCCACCCAACTGTTGTTGGGAAAAAGTGAATTAAGACTAAAGGAGCGGATTAGTCTTAATTTGGACTACTAGTCGTCGTTATTTCCTCTTCTCGTTTTTGTGAGAAGAAAAAAGGGAAAACCAGAGTTTCTAAGTCCGGAGGCTAACCTATTAAAACCTGTACGGTTACCACCTAATCTCCTAAAATTGTTCATCTTTAGAAATGTGTTTCATTGTGTTTCTGTTAATTTTTGTTATGTCTTTGAATTTATTTCAGAAAAAGGATTTTTCATTTATTTTATGGGTTGACCCGAATGGGTGCCTACGTACCTGCTACTCAGGATCAAACAAGTCGTAGTTCGCTTTTCTGAAAATCTTTAGTGCATTGGTAAATTTTAATTTTGAAATTTCTTTCG
Source organism: Laguncularia racemosa (assembly GCA_037954665.1). Taxonomy (NCBI): domain Eukaryota; kingdom Viridiplantae; phylum Streptophyta; class Magnoliopsida; order Myrtales; family Combretaceae; genus Laguncularia; species Laguncularia racemosa. The sequence goes on from JBBMOL010000166.1 coordinate 901,675, forward strand.
ATTTATGTTCTTACCATTTTTAGGATTTTTCCTAAAAAAACCTCTAAGCCTAAGCTTGATTTCATTTTGAAAGTGATTTTTGTAAGGAAAACATCAATTTTGATTTATTTGATGAAAATGATTTCTCTAAGTGCTAAAACTTATTTATTTATCTTTTTATGATTTTTTATGACTTTTTATGATTTTTGTTATTTTTGTGATTTCTGAGATTTTTTGGGATTTTTGTGGTTTTTGGGAATTTTTTTGTTGATTTTCGTGATTTTTGGGAGTTTTTGTGATGTTTGTGATTTTTTTGGGAATTTTGTTAATTTTCGTGATTTTTGGGAATTTTTGTGATTTTTGCGATTTTTTTGGAATTTTGTTCATTGTCTATCCTATTTGACATCTAAAATTTTATGATTTATTTTCCTAATTTTTTTTTATTATTATTATTTTTATTTTTATTTATCTATTTATTATTATTTTTTTATTTTTTTCTACATTATTAAATTCTAGAAAAATCTAATTTCTACATTTTCCTATTTATTAAAAATAACACATAAATAAATAAATAAATAACTAAATAACTAAATAATAAATAATAAATTACTTAATTAATTCGAAATAAATAAATAAAATAAAAAAATCCGGAAAATCCGACTTACCTGGATCCGGGTCGGTGCGCGGTTCGGGTCGAATCGGGTCGGGTTGGATCGGTCGGACACGGCGGTGGGGTTGGCTCGTTCACGGCGTTCCGACGGTCCTTTGTGGCGGGTGAAGTGTCGAATCCTAGCTTCTTGAGGGTGCTGAATCCGATGGTGGTGGCGGTTTACTCCTAGAACGTCTCCTTGCGGTGGCTCAACTCCGATCGGCGGTCGCAACTTTGGGTTTCCTCCGATCTACACTCTTTTCTCTCTCTCTCATGATTCTGATCTGTGTTCTTGCTTCCTCATCTCCTCCTCTATTTATAGGCGCTTGAAAATGAGCTGGATAAGCTTGGATTTCCTCCGATTGAAGCTGATCGGATTTTCGGTTGAAAAACCAACTCCGATTCGTGCCCATCCAACGATTTGTTGCGATTTGATTTTAATTAGATAATGTTTATCTTATCTTTGTTGAAGATCTGTTGGATTTGTGCAAAAAAATCGAATCAAAAAGGCCGAAATACGAATTTTTTCCTCGCCGGCGATCTCGGGCTCGAGGTAGGAGACGATCACGCGCCCGGCGCTTGCGTTTCTTCCAGCCAATCAGATGCTGCCACGTGTCCTAGATAAGTCGAAAAATTGCAAAACGCGGAAACTGCTTCCCCCGCGATTCGAACGTCTGACCGAGCCCCACCCCCCTCGCGCACTTAGCCATGGTCCGGACCAGCTGGGCTTGCCCACTTTCGCGATTTTATTTATTTCGCAAATTGCATATATGCAATGCGATTTTTCTATTTTTTTGTATTTTTTGAAATTGCAAAAATTTGTAAAAATTGTTTATTATTCATTATTACTATTTCCGAAATCATTTTTTTCAAAATTGAAGTGTTTTCCTATTTATTTTTATTTTTTGAACATTTTTATTATTTTATGCTAAATTAGGAAAAATTGGGAAAAATTAGGAAAATTTGAAAATTGATTATTATTGAAAATTATTGACTCCTAGGGCAAAAATGGGGTGTTTACAGACCCAATAATTTTTATATAATTTTTTATTACCAACCCTTTATTCCTTAAAACCTAAGCTTAAATTTGATGATTAAATCTTATATTCCTATGCTAAAACCTTTGCCTTTGATACTAAGATAATACAGATAAGTCCGTATTCAAGTTATGCTACAGAGTTCCTCTTAAAATTATGAAATTTGATTTTTCTTTTTTGTAAGTTTTATGAGTTTTAGGGTTTTTAGATTTGAATAATAAAAGGAAAGAATATGAACAAATCAATCTTATAGATATAATGCACCAAAAGATTAATCCAAACTGTGTTGAATTATAGGTTGATATGATAACACAAATTATAAATAAACAAGAATTGATTCAATTAATTGATATGATAGCATAATTAATTGAATTCAACAACGTTATCACCACAATTTGTTAGAATTAATAAGATAGAAAAAGGCTGTAGAGGAAGACTCATTAGGGTTCTCATCAACTGATTAACTAAACAACTATTTATGACAAAAAGAATATAAGATAAACCTTGACAACCCTAAGGACATAAGCATCATAAAAAGATAAGTAGAAATCTCCTAATAACTAATTACTTGTAAAGATAAAATCATCATAAAAAGGAAATAAGACAACTTAAAATCCCAAAAGCTTAAAATAGACTCCAATATCTAATACTGAAAATAATAACATAAGATAAAATAGCACAAGTCTGAAGAAATTCTATGCAAAACTTCATCAGGCCTTAAGAAATTGTGGAACAAAATAATTCATCTGAACTTGGAAATTTGATCCTTATCAATAACTCATGTAACAATTTTCTACCGTAAACCAAATGTTAAGCATATTATAATAGACTAAGGGATGATAACTCTCAAAATATACATAGGCCCATATTCCCCTTAGTACAACCTAGCAATTGAACTTAACCCCATAGTTTGAGTTATTAACTTTAGATATGATGCCCTACATATCCATGCATCTACTTAACCTATACTAAATCCTTATTTCTTGACTGACAAGTTGTCATGCCATCCCTAAGCTAGGGATAAGGCTAACTTATAAATGAACATTCAACTAAACTCCACAAAAATTACAAAGGAAGCATATGCATCCATCTTTCCATATTACTTCATGATCCATAATACACTTTTTCATTTATACACTTGGTTTACATCTCATATAACATAATATGATGATCTTTTGTCAAATCCTCTTCAAACCTTGATATCAAACCCATAATCAATTGCACTTTGAGCTTAACCTAGCTTTAAGTTCCTAGCTCACTCTATCTTTGATACGTGAGGTTATATTAGCTAACCCCTTGGCTCATATTCAAGCTAAGTGAGTAAAACAAAAATTGAGCAAAAGAAAGACAACATGTAACATCACCATGGAATAAGGAAAACAATTTAGATATTATATGAACATGATATATTGTATGCAATGCAAATGCTGCACTTGTGCTTAATTGCTAAGTTCCTAATGAGATTGGCACCAACAATGCCTAAACTTCAAATCTATATTAGGCTTCTTTTCAACACTTATTCCAAGAACTTCCCAATCATCAAGGTATCCTCAATTAATTAATAATTAGTTATAGGTTTTAATTCAATTAATCTTTATAATTTACCAGTTAGATAATAGGATGTAAGTTAGTATTAGTACTCATAATCCCTATAGGATGATATCCATATTTAATTCATTACATTATAAAATTTTATTAGTATACTTGCTTCACATCAATTAACATGTACGCCTATGTGGTAGATAGTAAAAGTACTAGTGGGAGCTTATGACTCAATAAAAGTGCATCAATTTTCTTCAAACATGCTAGATCTAATTATACATTAGATTTCTCAATTATAATGTATAAGATCAAATAATTAGAATAATACTCTAGAAATATTAATATAAACAAAATTAAGAGCATATGTTTAAATCAAGAAATCTAAGAATTCATTTAATAGCAATAAATCCAATTACATAACAATCTTAAGATCCACAATTCTAGATACTAAGAAAATTAAGCTCTAATCATGTTGAAAACATAAATCCTCAATGGTAAAAGCATGCATCATTAAAGAGATCAAAGAAAAACCCTAATTCTTGAAGTATAGAAAAATAATCTTTTGGTCTCTTAAAAAAACCCTAGAAAAAATAAAAAATGTTTTCTTCAAGTTCTAAGGTTGAATCCCTCTAGTCTTTTATATATTAAGTATTAATTTTTTTTTTCAGCCAATACACTATCTAACATGATTGTGCTTTAGGTCATGTCGAAATTGTCGATCAAAACTTTGGAAAAGTGGATGCTGTTGTTGACATGGCCTAGACATGGTCATGTCTAAAGGTTATGTCTAAGTCGTTCTTAGAAATAATTATTTCCAAGAGATACACTACCAATAAATATGGTCATATCTAGCTCTTGTGTAACTCTCGGCTTTCAAGCTTCAATTTCAACACGATCTAGACATGGTTATGTCTATTGTTCGTGTGTTTCTTCAAAAATTCATAACTTCTTTTATTTAGCTCCAAATTAAGTAAAATTAGATTTCTTTTCTTCCTTTTAATTCAATTATCCATCAAGGCCCTAAAATCAAAATATTACATGGTTAAAATTTAAATTCTTCAAAACCATGCCAAAATAAGGAAAAAAATACTTTAAATCTCACTATATATATATAATTAAGCACTTATCAAACTTCTCTACACTTAAACATTTGCTTGTCCTCAAGCAAATTAATAAAATCAAATAGTAGGATAAGAAATACTTCATCAATTTATTATTCAAGAAACCATTTAAAAGAGATCTTCTTTAACTTTATAATAACTTAAGAGACAAACTCTTAATTAACTTGCAATTCTAAAAAAATAATAATAATAATAACGACAACTCTTATACATATCACTTAACCAACTGTCTTAAACATATGAAAGATTTAATACTTGGATTATCATCTCTTTAATTAAGAAAAAGTCATAAACACTTTACTAACTTTATTAAAATGCACACACACCCCTCTTAAATTTTCTAAACACCATAATCCAAGATAAATACATCCAATTATCCTTGAATCATTCCTCTAGTATATTTTTTGCTTGAAAGAGTTTTTTTTTTTTTAATTTAATTTAAAAGTAGTTTCATCAGTTAGTAAGTCTCCAACCAAACGATCTTAGGCTATTAAGTTTTAAGATATCCCTTCGAACTATCCACTTCTTTTATTTAATAGAGCTTATTTACTTACGTTTAGTCTTTACATGGATTTTTTTCTTGATCGTTTTAGCAAGCTTTTAGCCAATAATCCCGAGCTCGTCACTTAAGTTAATAGGTATTATTTCACACAAAGGAGGCATCCGATGGGCTTAATTACTTAAGTTAACGAAGCTCACAGCTAAACTTCAATTCAATTAATTTATCCTCTTTATTTATTTTATCTTTAACTATATTAGCTTTTCAAGAAATTTTCAAATGATAAGTATCAACTATTTACTTATTAAGGATTATAATACTCTAAAAATATATAAGGGGAAAAAGAAATCCATGACTAATTCTTAATTAGTAATGTTATTCAAATTTCTAAATCTTAAAGTTCAAAGCTAAATAATAAATAACTATACTCTACAAAGATTTTATTATTCAATTTAAGTGAAGTATCAATAAAGCACTTATTGATTAAGCATTAAATACTATCTAATGAGTTATCATATACAAATTGGAAGTTAACTGAATGATTTTCAAGTAAATAAAAAAATTTGATTTCTTAAATAACCACAAATTTTATAACCCTCTTCCCTACACTTAGGATTGTACATTGTTCTCAATGTATGAATAGAAAGAAAAACTAGCAAAATAAGAATTAAAGAAAACAAAAATTTGAGGAAGGTAATACGGAAAAGAACTAGTACTCCCCTAAATATGGCATATGTTCCATTCCAAAATAAGTTAGCACATAAAATGGTTGATTTTGAATGCTCTAATCATGTAAAAGCTATGAAAATGCAAAAAGGAACTAAAAACTAAAATAGTAGTTAAAAGAAAGAAAGAAAAAATATAGTTTGGTTTAGCAAGACACATTAGTCTCATTAGTTACATCAAAGAAAATAAAGGTAAAAGAAATTAGTCATTGTAATCATGATCATAATCCTCTTCATCTTCTTCCTCATCCTCTTCTTCTTCAACGTTCTCCTCCTCTCTTTCGTTAACATCCATCATTTCCACCTCCTCACTTTCTCCATCTCCCTCTTCTTCATCTTCCACTTCTTCTTCACTTTCATCACCATATATTCCAAGGATCTGCTCACTTGAATCTATATTAGCTAAAAAGTTAATATTAAATTGTGTAGCTGCATTGTGAGGATCCAATCGATTTTGTCTTTGAAAAACTCTTAAAAGGTCTGTATGATAACGATGTTGTAGATCCAAGACTAGACTAAACTTCTTAATCATTTTATCCACTTTATGTTCAACTTTCTCTAAGGGAGATCTTGAACCTCTATTGGCATTAGCTAATCGATTAGCCTTACTCCTTATTGCTCCTCTATCTTAAGAAGCAAATGCATATGTCTTAAGAAGTTCAATTTATTAAGAATTACTTCCTTGATAGAGGTCATAGGAGGTAGGTTGTATAAAGTTCTCGTTGTGATTGCTAGGATAGTGATATAAGGGCTATAACAGATGTTTCCTACCTTAGAATCTATGACTTGGCAATGTATAAAAAATGATAAAAGAATGATCAGATTCACTAGGTATCTCTCGATTACACTATAAAGATAGAGAACATCATGGGTGGATACCACTCTTGTACTCTTGCCATTTCACTAATTGTATAAGGTAGTAGCCAGTGAATTACTCGATAGATAAGGTTGCGGAGGTTAGAAGCCTTAGAAGCCTTGGGATTATAGGTGTCTTAATCGCTTATATTTCTCCAATATGACTAGTAGGGCAACCCTCTAGGTAGTTAGTATGGCAAAGCTACAAATTCTTTATAATTTACGCAATCATCATCATAAACCTAGATACATGCCCAACTTGGCTATAGAGATTCGATAAGGCTGGCCTCTGATTATGAAGCTTATACAATTCATGATCCCCCAAGACATCCTTTTGTGGTCTAATTTATAAGTTGTTAGGAACTTTAAGATCGACTCCCAATAGACCAAAGCCCTCAACGAAAATAATATCTCTCGGGCTCCGACTTCTATTAGGCTTCTTATCTCATCCTCCATTTGGAGCCTTTGGATAACATCCCAATCAAGGTAGAGTGTTCAGCTGAAGGTCTTTTTCTTTGACATTTTGTATCTATCCAAATTAGATGTTTATGTGAACTCAAGCATGGGATGGTCTGGTGATGGTGGTAAGGCCATTAGAACAATTGAAATGGAAGTTCTAGCTAAGGAAGTACACACTCTTAGCTCACCTTTGCATTGAACTGGTTATTTAGCTCAACTCTGTTTAGGTGCCATTTGTTTAAGCGGAGAAGAAAAATACTTTAACACGTATAATTGCACTTCTAATTTAGAATATATAAACTTACTATTAGGCAAATAAGGACATAGATTTATGAATATAATCCATCTGCCTAGTGCTAACATTATTAAATGATTCAATCTAAGTTGATTTTAAATTTTATTAGCATTATCATCCTAATTATAAGATAAAAACACTATATCTTCCTAAATGTGACTACATACCATTCATTAACATTGTATAAAGGGAAAGTATGTAAAAAAAATATAATTCTCAAATAATTGGAAACACAAAATGAACACAACTTGCATTAAGATAGATACGGTCATGCTCGTCTTGTGTCTAATCATGAAACTCAAAACATGTGATTTCTCAGTTCTAACTTGTCGATACAATGCTATTAAGGCTTCCTACTAAATTTTTACCAATAAAGAATGACCTAGACTAGCCAATATCTTTAGAAATTGCAAATGGCAAACAAACCTTAAAACCTAGTCCAATGCCAATTTGAATCATCTAAGAAAAAGGAAAAACAACAAAATCTGAGTATCAAGATCATGAAACGTACCATGCGTAAGCAAGAATTTGATAAAGAATCTAGAGAAATCAAAGTGCAAAGTGTGTACTATAGTGTTCATGTCTAAGGAGAGAAGTGTGTAATAGAAAGGTAATGGCCGTGTATATGTCTAACCCTTTTATATAAAGGGTAACACATTAGGTTGACACGAGTATGTTAAGCTCATGCCTGTGTTAAAAAATTAAATAACTAAGTTAAGGTCAACATGACTAAGACATGACTATATCTAAAGACAGTGTATCTTTCGTAAATAATTTAAATAGAGCATCCTCGATGTAACATTAGATGTGACCGTGTCTCAATTTCATATTACTTTCATAAATAATTAACATTCTTCAAATGTTCTGACATGATCGTATCTATGGGTCGTGTTTCTCTCAGAAAAATTAATTTCGAAATCCCATTAGACATGACTTAAACGTAACTATGTTAAAAAGTCGTGTAACTTTTGGAAAAAATTATTTTTGAAAAATAGTCTTGACACAACTATAACATGCTCATGTTTGATGCTCATGTTACATCTGGAGAACATCCTGGTATTCGACACATTCTTGACACGATCATATTTGGTGGTTATGTCAAACTTCAAAAAAAAAAAAATTGGCTTGCTTTTTTTTTTTTTTTTTAGTAACTAGGTGTAAAAATGAAAATAAATCTAATTAAATTAAACTAAACTAAGGAAAGCTAATTGGAAAACTAAACTTAGGTTGCCTCCCAAGAAGCACTTTTGTTTAACGTCGTTGGCTTAATGCACTTCTCTTATTTAAAAACTCAGAATAGGATTGAGGTGAAATTTCTCTCTGTTAGGGAGGAGTACAGATATTGTCTTACAAGGATTACGAGTACTAGTACTAACTTATACCATATTATCTAACTGGTAAATTGTAAAGATTAATTGAATTAAAACCTATAACTAATTATTAACTAACAAACTAAAGATTAAATTAAAAGAAAGAAAAGCAAAACATATTATAATTGACTTCAAAATGGTAAAACAAATATTTAGACTTTGTTTCCCTTAGGATTTATTATGTGACACAACAAAATTCATTCAAATCCTTCTTAATTTTATTGACCAGTAGAATTCCTAAATTAGTTTAATAACTTTCTCAAGCTTATTAACCCTAATCTTGAAAATACCTATTTGAATCTCTTCATAATAGCATATTTTAAAGATTGCATTAAGAACAATGAATTCCCTAAAATAAATTAATCAATTTCGTTAGAATTATGTAACTTATCTTTGAGATTACATCAATTCTCTTTAAATATGTTAGATCTAATTACACATCAGATTTCTCAATCATAATGTATAATATCAAATAATTAGAATAATACTCTAGAAATATTAATCTAAACAAAATTAAGAATACATGTTTGAATCAATAAATCTAAGAATTTATTAAATATCAATAAATCTAGTTACATAATAATTCTAAGATCCACAAGTCTAGTAACTAAGAAAATTAAGCTCTAATCATGTTGAAAATAGAAATCCTCAATGATGTAAAAGCATGCATCATCAAAGAGATCAAAGAAAAACCCTAGACACAGTCATGTATAGAGATCGTGTTTAAGTTGTACTTAGAAATAATTATTTTCGAGAGACACATGACCAATAAACATGGTCATGTCTAGCCCCCGTGTAACTTTCCCCTTTTAAGCTTCAATTTCAAGATGATTGGACATGGTCATGCCTACTACCCGTATTTATTTTTAAGAATTCATAACTTCTTCTATTTAGCTTCAAATTGAGTAAAATTGGATTCTTTTTCTTCCTTTTTAATTCAATTGTCCATTAAAGCCCTAAAATCAAAACATTACTCGATTAAAATTTAATTCTTCAAAAACTTGCCAAAATAAGGGAAAAATACTTTAAATCTCACTTAATATAATATATATATATATATATATATGTCCAGGGCATTCATTAAGGTTGATGACCTTATGAATCCTGAAGGTTAAGTAACTGATTACTCCATTGTTTTGGAAATGTTTAAATGAAACTGATTTGGTTTCACTTAAAATTCTTTCATAAAATTCAATAGTCTTTAAACTATCATAAGGAACATAATTAAAGTTTTCAGAAAATATTTTTCTAGCATAATTATAAGGATCATTTTCAAACATTATTTTTTCTACTGAAAAGACATATTTGAAAATTCCCTTTACATAAAACATAGATTTTGTCAAAACATTTTGAGGGATTATTTCCTTCCTTGAGGAAGATGCCACCTTAGTAATTTCTACATTCTGGTGTGGTTTCTTTCGAACCACTATTTCATTTTAGTCTTGTTTTAATGGAATAGGGACATTTAAGGCAGAAGAGATTGCCTTAATCAATTTAGGGGTTATTATGATATTAGTGTTTTGCTCACTGGGGGTTTCCTCACAGTGTTTGCCTTCATTTAGGTTTTCATTAGTTTTAGATGAACCGGAAGATGGTTCATCCTTAATTACTAGCGGAACATTGGTTTTAGGGGTTGTTGTAGCAAGCTAATACCGGACATTTGTGAGACCCTTTTTTGGGGGGATCTCCTGCCCTTTTCCCTTATCCTTTTTGGGAGGCATCTCCCTACAGGAATTCACGGGTAAGGAAGTCAAGAAGTGAATTAGAAGAACCATTGATATGTTCTATTTTGAAATCCAAAACAGATAAAATTGCTTACCATCTAGCAAAAATATGTTTTGAAGCCAAATTTTGAACATCTTTTTTTAAAACATTTTTTGCTGCTTTGCAGTCAATTCTTAAAAGAAATTTTTGATTTAAGAAATCTCCTTGAAATTTGGAAATTGTCAAAACTATAGCTAAAATTTATTTTTTAATTGTGGAATATTTTATTTGACACTCGTTCCAATGTTTGGATATGAATTGGACTATACATTCTTTACCATTTAAATTTTGTTTAAGGATTCCACTAAAACCTATGTTAGATGCATTTGTTTCTACTATTTTTGGTAGAGATAGATCTGGAATGTGAATATAGGGAATTTCCTTAATTTTCTCCTTGATTTGTCGAACTACATTTGTGTATAGTTCAGACCATTTAGGAGGATTCTTCTTTAACCTTTGATACAAAGGTTTACATAGAATATTAAGGTCCTGGAAGAAATCTGCTATATAATTTAAACTCCCTAAAAAGCTTTGTAACTGATTTTTATCAAGGATTTCATCCAGGAATTTTGAAGCAAATTCAATTGACCTTTTAATTGAGGTAATTGTGCCATTGTGCCATTATGAATATCAAACCCTAAAAACCTTATTCTAGTATGGAAAAGGGGCAATTTTAGAGGAACCATTCTGTTTTACCTTATTAATGAAAGCTCTAATATGCTTAAAATGTTGATCTAAATTAGGGGAAAAGATCAACACATCATCAATGTAGGTTATTATGAAATGGGAACAATCATTAAAAAATTCATTCATTATCATATGGAATTCAAAGGGTGCATTTTTTAGTCCAAAAGGCATAACATTCCACTCATATTGTCTAAATGGGACAGTAAAGGCAGTTTTATACCTATCACATTTTTTTATCTGGATTTGCCAAAATCCAGATTTTATATCAAACTTAGATAATACTTTAGCATTATGTATTCTACTAAGTAAATCTTTCTTATTAGGTATAGGATACCTAATTCATTTTAATACATTGTTCAAAGGCTTATAATTTATAACTAACCTAAGTGTGCCTCTTTCTATTTCTGCATTTTTATTAACGTAGAAGGCTGAACAACTTTAAGTTGACTTGGATTTACTAATTAACTTTTTAGCTAATAAATCCTTAATCTCATTTTGGCAATGCCTTAAGACATTACTATTCATTTACAAAGGTCTAGCTTTCATTGGGATGTTTTTCTCATCAAAATTACCTTCATAAGGTAATTCTACCAAATGAGATTTTCTATCCCAAAAAGCATTAGGTAAGTTAGAACAAATTGAATTTTTAATTTCATTTTCAAACTTAGAGATTTTTTCAATTATTCGTTTCTTAGTGATTTGATCTTCAATTCTATAAAGAGTCAGTTCATCACAGAAGAATAATAACTGGTTTTCTTTAAATTTAATCAAACAGTTCAATTCTGAAATTGAAATTTGTTTGAGTTCATTAATCATTTTAATTCTAGGCTTAGAGACAAAATTAAAACAGTTTTCTTTCCTGAAATAATTTGTCTTAATGCCTTCACTGTCTACCCTAAAGGGTTGAATGAGATTAAAAAAAGGGGTTCTTAATATGACATTTTGCTTTAAGTTCTTAACTAGAATAAAAGCAGTCTTAAAAGAAACATTATCTTTTATTAATTTTGCATTAGACAATTTGAAATTTATACTTAATTTGTTACCAGAGTCAAAACTAAGAGATTGGGTTGTTTTTTCAAAATATTTTGTTGGAATTAACCATTCTCTTATGCAATTTAAACCTGCTCCTGTATCAAATAAAGTAATAGTTTCTAAGATAAACTCATTGTTAATACTAATTGTTACATTAATTATCCATTTTCTTGTAGTTACTTCTACTAGTTGCATTAAATAATCTGCATTAATTGAATTTCTTTCAAAAAAATTCAGAAAATTCTCTTTCAGAATCAACTGAATTATTTATCATTTTCTATTTAATATCTAAAAATTCATTATATATATATAATTAAGCAACTATCATTAATCACTACATAGGCACATAAGTTGTTACCACATGAATATACATTTTATTTACCCTTACAGGCACATGCATGAATTGCCATGCAAGCAAAATCCCCATAACTATGCCATAATTGTCCTTAAACCTTAGCTCTCAGGCCATCTACTACTTCCACTCTAAGGCCAATTCCTTATTCTTAAATGAATGCATATGCAATGAGAGATATCATGCCATGACATGTATGTAGTACATATCTTGATGTCATATAACAAACATGTAATTCAAATCATTCTCAATTCTTGTACCCACTCCACACATTAGGGATGTTCCATAGTCAATTGTTAGTACGCTTTGCTCACTACTATAGTTCATGATGGGAATTTTTTCGACGACCTAGATGGATATAGAACTTGATTTGGATGATGATCTAAATCACTCATATTTACTCTTATTTCTCTTTATCTAATAAATATTTGAATGATAATCTTCCAGGTACAATGATAGTTCTTCACGGGGTGCTGAATGACTCTCATTCTTGATCACCTAAGGACATCATCAAATTCTCATTTAATGGCCCACTGTAATCAACATCGCCTCGATGCATTAGATCTTTGAGGATTCTTATTATTTTGTATTTGTAATTATTTCTTTGGACTATTTATGTGCAAGCTTTTTTGTGTTTTTAAGACCGGCCACCCTAAAGTGGCATAGTTGTAATTTTGTGGACTATTTAACTCTAAAGGGAGCAAGTATAAATACTTGCTTAAGTAGGGTTTTGAGGGAGATTAGAAAATTTTTAGAACATACACTTCACATGTGAGGTTAGGGTTATCCTAAATCTAAATTGCTCTTATCAATTTTAATTCAAAAAATTGAAATTATGGCGAGTGGCTTCAAAGTGAATTGTGAGTAATATCAATTCTCTTTGTTGTAATTTTCCTTTTCATCACTAGTGAGTTATATCTAGGGTTGATTAGGATTGTTCTTGGTCAGATTTTGATTTCATTTGTAATCACTTTGTCATGTTATAAGATTGATTGGTTTTGACATTAGTTCCAACCATCAATTTTGCCACATTTTGAACCATGAATTGGCCTTGTTGGGAAGGAGGATCACGGTCTTGTTTTGATTGTTGATGTTTGGAAATCTCTTGGAATTTTAAGTTGATTCAGTGATTCAATTGAGTATTTCATCATTGTGATTTTTATTATCTTGAAATATAGCATTTGGATCATCTTGCAACAATTAGGAGTAACGCAAAATTTGTTCCAATTTTAAACCGGTTTTGATTTTGTGTTTTGGAGTTGTTCAATTGGTTCAATTTCATGTGCTTAATCTTGGTTTTAAGCACATCATCTTTTAGTATAAGAGCTTGAGGTTGTGAGAAGGGGTTAGTTGCAATTGGAATTTGGAAATTAGGGGATTGTTGAGTAGCACCTTGATTCGAAAATTGTTGACGTGAAACTTGAATTTTTTTTTTTTTTGTGTTGTTGAATTGTTATCTTGTTGATTAGTGGTTGTACACTTGGAAATTTGAACACTCTTGGCTTCCTTAATATTTGGCTGTGAATGTGTAGTATATGGGAAGTAAATCATGAAGGAGTAAGAGTTGTATTCAATTGGTGAAGTGGATTTGCGTTGTGTACATTTTCGGAAATGGGAGGAGTAGCACTTGTGATTTCAGATTTGAAATTTCAGAATTGAAGTGTGAATTAAGAAGCCAATTTGAAATTTCAAAACACACATTAAGTCATTGTTTAATTGTGTGTCATTTGAATTTAAATTTGAATTAGCTCCTTACCATTTATAGAATCTTGCACTTATTGAACTCCTTTTTGAATTTGAAAGTAAGTTGCCTTATTTTGCATTGAAGTTGCGGTTTTGGTTGTAGTTTATGGAAGTGGGAAGAGTACCGTGGCTTAAGGAGGATTGTATGTAGTTTTGTATTTTTTTTTTTTGTAAACTTAGTGAAGGGTGTGTACATTTGGTGTTGGTTGTTGTATGCATTGTCAAGCTACTTGTTGTTGGTGGTGTGAAACATTATGAATCGTAACCATAAAGGGAATTTGTGTGGTGGTAAATGGTGTGTTGTGTATGTGTTTCCTTGCTGCCAATTGTGTATTTAAGTGGAGAGAAGCCAAGGTAAGAAAAAGGAAAGTGAGTAGTAGAATTTGAAATTCAAACAAGTCATTAAAGTGCGAAAGTAATTAAACTAATTATTTAAACACTTGTAGCTGAATTTAATTCTATCTACTTGAAAGTAGTTGTATGTACTTCATTTATTGAGCTTTACTTAGAGTACTAAATTATTTCCTTATGCCTTAAAGCTTTTGCAACGTGGGTTATTGTATTATTGTGGTTCTTAAATGTGTGGGTTGGCGTTGTTGAAGGAGTGTACTGTAATTTGTGGGATTACTTCATCAAATCACAAACATGTCCAACAACAGTGTGAATGGGGGAGTTGGCAATGAGGCCAATAGCCAAGTTGGTGGAGTTCAGGGTCATAACACTATAGGTAGGAGGACTTTAGAAGAACAGCTCCAAGATCTTACTACCATTGTTGCTACTTTGGCAACCAAGATTGACAGGATGACATTACCACAACCACTAGTGGTAAACCCTCAGGTACCACCTTGGGTAGCTCCATAGAACCTCCAGAGAGAAGGAATAGTAAGAGCAAGAAATCTAGGTAGAAGGATGAAGGGAGATCATCACCCCTACAAAGAAGAGAGGGACGACAACTTTGAGGCTAATCCTTATCCAAATAGGGATTTCAAATTTCAGGCCACCTTGGGGATTGTAATATGTGAAGCTGCAGATGCCTTCTTTTGATGGTAGGGGTTCAACTGATGATTATTTGGACTGGGAGGACAAAGTTGAGGGTCTCTTTGATTGTTATGAGACCGATGATAACACTCGAGTCCGACTGGCTACTGTTGAGTTTACAAGGTATGCTGCCTTATGTTGAAAAAATCTTATTATCAGCAGGCGCAGGGATGGGGAGGCTAAGATACAGACATGGAGGGATATGAAGAGGGTTATAAGGAAAAGACTTATTTATGAGCATTACAAGCAGAAACTGTTCATGCGTCTTCAAACATTGAGGTAGGGAGGCAAGACAGTTGATGATTATATGCAGGAGTTTGAAACTCTCAAGATTAGATGTGGGTCAATTGAGCCTCCAAAGAAAACCCTAGCACGCTTTGTCTTTGGGCTAAAATATGAGATAGCATGTGTTGTCGAACTGTAGAGATACAGTACACTTGATGAGGCTATTCAGTTAGCCTTGAAAGTGGAGAGGTAGAGGCGATCCAATTTATTCAGGGTTCCGAGTAGTAGGCTCAGTACTACTACCAAGCCTGTGGGAGCTGATGGTCGATCAGGAGGACCAAAGGTGGTAGGTGATACAGTGAGAATAGTGGGCAGAGCTACCCCCGGCACAGATAGGGAAAACATATCCTCTAGGAAGGGTAAAGAGGTAATAGCACCAAATGTGAGGCAGATTGTTCCAGGATCTACTAGTGGGAAAGTACGCCAAATCAAATGCTTTAAATGCATGGGATTTGAGCATATGGCAGCACAATGTCCTAATAAGAGGGTTATGACTGTTATGGAGGGTGCTAGAGAGGATGTTGAGGATGAGAAAGAACAGGCTGAGCCTACAGATCTGTCTACAGCACTATAGGAATACTATGATGATCGATCTACAAAAACACATGAGGAGGATACAGGTGAACAGTATTTACCCATTAATGTATTGCACAGGACTCCAACTTTATCTCCTGATGCTAGGGACAAGCAAAGGGAGAACATATTCCACACTTCTTGTAGGATCAAAGGTAACCTTTATGTACTCATCATAGATAGTGGTAGTTTCACGAATGTTATATTTGCTGCACTGGTAGACAAATTACAATTATCCACTAGTCCACATCCTAGCCCTTATAACTTGCATTGGTTAGATAATCGGGGCAGTATGCATGTTATAATAAGGGCAAATGTGCTTGTGAGTGTTGGCCAGAAGTATCACGATGAGATTTTGTGTGATGTGATTCCCATGTGTGCATTCCACTTACTATTGGTTAGGCCCTAGATGTTTGATTGGAAGGTGTTACATGATGGTTTCAGAAACACTTACATGTTTAGTATGGGAGGGTCTTAAATAGTACTCTTACTAATGTCTCCATTTGAGGTGCACAAATTTCAAGAGCAGATCAAGACTACTTCAGTTTCATCTAATAATCGGGAGAATAAGCCAACAAAGATGTCCAGGTTCAGTCCTAGAAATGACCTTCTAGATTTGAGGGCAAATCTTTTAGAAACCCGAGGAGATGATAGGAATTTTTCCGGTGACTTAGATGGATACAGAACTTGATTTGGATGATGATCCAAATCACTCATATTTACTCTTATTTCTCTTTATCTAATAAATATTTGAGTGATAATTTTACAGGTACAATGATAGTTCTTTACGGGATGCTAAATGACTTTCATTCTTGATCACCTAGGGACAACATCAGATTCTCATCCAATGGCCACTATGACCAACATCGTCTCGATGTATTGGCTCTTTGAGGATTTTTATTATTTTATATTTGTAATTATTTCTTTAGACTATTTATGTGTAAGCTTTTGGGACACTTTTATTTGATTGTAATTGTGTTTTTAGGACTAGTCACCCTAAAGTGACATAGTTGTAATTTTATGGACTATTTAACCATAAAGGGAGCAAGTATAAATACTTGCTTAAGTAGGGTTTTGAGGGAGCTTAGAAAATTTTCAGAACATACACTTCACGTGTGAGGGTTAGGGTTATCCTAAATCTAAATTGCTCTTATCAATTTCAATTCAAAAAATTGAAATTGTGGCGAGTGGTTTCAAAGTGAATTGTGAGTAATATCAATTCTCTTTGTTGTAATTTTCCTTTTCATCACTAATGAGTTATATCTAGGGTTGATTAGGATTGTTCTTGGTCAGATTTTGATTTCATTTGTAATCACTTTGTCATGTTATAAGATTGATTGGTTTTGACATTAGTTCCAACTATCAATTTTGCCACATTTTGAACCATGAATTGGCCTTGTTGGGAAGGAGGATCACGGTCTTGTTTTGATTGTTGATGTTTGGAAATCTCTTGGAATTTTAAGTTGATTCAGTGATTCAATTGAGGATTTCATCATTGTGATTTTTATTATCTTGAAATATAACATTTGGATCATCTTGCAACAATTAGGAGTAACGCAAAATTTGTTCCAATTTTGAATCGGTTTTGATCTTGTATTTTGGAGTTGTTTAATTGGTTTAATTGCATGTGCTTAATCTTGGTTCTAGACACATCAGTTCGATTAGCACTGTAGCAATACAATAATGATCAACGCTTCATTATTTGATCCATCCTCATTTTAGCATTATTCAAGAATCCTTTCATAAGGAGTCTATAAAGATGTAGACAATAGATGAGTGGCCATACATTATTGCAACTAGACCACTATGTATCACAAGACAATCATATGTATAACATAATAATTCTTGTCTATTGTTACCATTCTTTATACTATTAACTTCTACTATCCATATTAGATCCATTGCTAATCTAGTTTTAATAAAACTTTACATCGTTATGATTGTGATTCCAAAAACTTTTTTTGAATATTATGGGACTTGGTCGGTTCACTAAAATTAAGAGATTATCCTTTTTATAACATCAATTCAATCATAAGTAATCTAACTAGATTTAATTGAGAATCAACTATCCACCATCATTTCCCTTATAAATGGTATTGACCAATACATATTTTCAATTAAAGTATTAAGTAAAAACCATAGAAATATCGCAATTATCCTAAAATTTATCACAATTAACCAATTAAGCTACTATGTAACTAAATATTTATGTAATAATTAGCATAATAATCCAAATATTTCCATGAAAATTACTATATTCCCTAAAGTTATATACTTTAATGGAAAGTTATGAATGAAGAAGCTTTCACAATTGTTCAGAGTTTACCATGCTCTTTTTTTTTTTTTTCATTTTTTAGAGTAGTAGGACCGATATGAGAAGAGGGTGGCCACAACTTTTTGCCCTTAAATAACACAGTGATGTAAAAAATTATGATGACCTCAAAAGTCCACTATTATTAAAGCATTAATGTTAAAAGTACGCTTATACCTAATGTATTCATAATTTGGAATTCATTTCCCTGTACTCCTATGAAGATAGTAACAATTAAATATCCTTATTCTGGTGTGATGGTTATTTTGCCAATGATCTCGTGTACGGGGTGCTCTAGGTTGTAATAAATGCTATATATATATAAATCACGAGATAAATGTAATGGATCATGAGGAGCAGATGACAATGATCAAACCTCTATGTCCTTCACATGCTGGAATAGCCGGGCTAAACGACATTCAACTATTCTTTAATCCTCCAAAAAACTATCTTAATATAGAAGAGTGACCACAAAACAAATGAAATAACCGCAGCTTCATGCGATGAACATCTTTGATCTAAAATCCTGTCCATTGACGGTAAATTTAAGTGCGAGTTTAATCCTGTCAATTGCCATCACCAATGGTGACTTCTTCATGGCCACCATATTCGGAGTGATTGCTAAATTGTCTAGATCCAATTTAAGGCGATTGAGTTGCTCCCAAGTTCACTACCTTCTTGTTGCTTAAATATGGAGAGAATGTCGTAACAATGCGAGACATCGGTTTGGTTGGATACATTAACGAGAAAAGTGGCCAACACCATTTACAGTCATGACAAACAATAGTAGTCATGTTAAGAGACTATCCATCTCATGAGTTACTACTAGGACAAAATGAGAAATTTTGGCGAGTAGGACCATTATGAAGATAATAAGAATCTAAGTTACCATGAGAATCATAAGGAGTGCTATTTCTACCTTCCAAACAACAGGACTATTTGTTATAAGATTGTTAAACTTAAGATTTTACCTAAAATTATTAAAGGGTGTATAAAGGTTTCAATTGAGAAAATTAATATTAGATATTTGGTAAATTATTAAATACAATTAATTGGGATCTTAACAGAGAGTCCTAGAGATATGGTAAATTATTGGAACAACTGACTGAGGTCTTAATGGAGAGAATAATGCTGAGGAGAGACTTTCTTTATTCCCTAGATTAGCTTCCAAGAGAATATGTAGACATAATCTATGTTGTCCTCATGGATCATATTTCTGAAACCCTAGATCCAAGCATAGTGTTCAGCGAAGCGCATACTGATACTAATCTATTAAGACCTAGTAGTGTTGTTGGGGAACTCGAGATCCCAGTGAGTTTATCTGTGCAAGAGTCTAGAGGATGTCATATTGATGGCGTCTAATTCCAATGGGAGTGTGGTAACTTAGCAAGCAAATGAACGGTGTTTGTACGAGTAGTTTGCGGGAAGGTCGGCATTCAACATGCGCTTGGCTATTCATGTGTTTGGGCCACTGTACATGTGCGCAGGGAGCATTAATGAATGATGTAATTTTTCTGGCCGGCTACGTCGGTCATGCTAGTAATCAAACGCTTGTAATTCCCGTGTAGTTCATTTAACAAAATCATTTACGACCCATTTACTTCGTTAAATGGAATAAACCTGGAATGGAATAATTATTATTAAGGAATAACTATTACAACAAATTGGTATGATACTGTTTACTTGGATATAACAAAATTAGGATTATATTGTTTACTTGAGAAAATAAGAGAAGGAATAAGAATGAAATCAGTTGACGTTGGCTGCGAAGGAGACACTACCGTTGAACTTCGGCGATGCTATGTCCACAACTACCTTACGATGGCCGGTGACTTCCACTCTAACCAGAAAAATCACTACCACCAGTAATTGACAGCTCCACAACAGAAGAGATGCAACTCCACAACCGGCAACGATGACGAAGGCCAACGACAATGGAGATTAGCAACGACGGGCGTAGATCTACGGTTGAAATTGGCAACGACGGGGGCAAATCCATGATTAAAGGGTTGAACAGAAGCAACTACGATGGAGCCGGCAATGACCATAGTGAGGGACGATTGAGACCGACGACGACGGGTGAAACGAGGAACAATGCATGAGGCCAACGACAGATCCACGATGGCAAGGGACGAGCGAGGCTACACGACGACAACGACGACGGTAGATGCACGGGGATGAGGACAACGGCAGATGTACGACTGAGGCTACATGAGGACCGATGTTAGATCCATGACGGCGAGGGATGAGCAAGGCTGCACAAGGATGACGACAATGGCAAATGCACAAGGACGAGGACGTTTCTGTCGGCAATAGGCCGATCGATGCTCAAACCGACGATCGACGGCCGACAGCGATAGGAGGAAAAGGGTTGAAGTCGCCAAATGTTTGTCATAGCTGTAATATGTTTAGCACCGAATTGCTATTACGGGGAATGTGAGAAAAAATGGCGATTCGGAATTTTGTGAAATTGCGATTCCGTGAAATAAACAATATAACAACTATTTCACACGTAATAGACTCATAATAGAATAACTATTATGCTCAAATAAACGTGTCGTTAAACTAACTCCTTTAAAGGTTTTAGAACAAGTTTCAAATCAAAATTTGAAAAATTTTTGCTCATATCTTGTGATAAGTTCTATTTTCTTTCTTTTTTTCCCCTATTATTTACTTAACTGCACTAAAAAAAATAGTATTTTCTTTCTATTTCCCTATTATTTTTTCTACCTTTTTTTTTTAGTTCAAGAAATTCCAAATATGTAGTTACAAACTTAAAATGCTTTTACAAACGAAATAAAGAAAAGTTATGATTTTCAAAGTGCAGTTGCAAACTTTTAAGAAAGGATAAACTGTTACATGGTTTGATAGTAGCGGCTGTTAAATCACAACTTTTGCAATTATACGGACTTGTAAATGCTTTTGCGAAACTTTGAAGTTAAATTACAAACTCTTGTTTGTTTTTGTTTTACCCATTTTCGAACTTTTCAGTTCTTTTCCTTTCTTTTTTTTTTTTTGACGAAAATACAATAGAAAAACAAAATAATAATTTTTCAATAGCCGGCTAATAATCACCCATTGAACATGCGAAAAGGAAAAAAATATTATAATTTTTTTTAAAAATCCTTAAAATATATCAATTATAAAAATATTTTAAAAAATATATCACTTGAAAATAATACTTCAAATACAGATTTTAAATTGATTTAAAATTAGCACTTATTTGTTTGTATTGAAATAAGTACTTCAAGTATCCATTTTACCTCGTGTATCACAAATTAATGTGATAAATAAATAAATTTGCTTCATACGTTTTTTAAAAGAAGGAAAATAGCGTATAATGAAACAAATACATTGAGTGCTTACTAATTGTTTGCACACCTCGAGTAACATGAGTAAATAAAACAAATAAATAAATTTGCTTTACACATTTTTTAAAAGAAAGAAAATCAAAATGTAACGAAACAAACAAATAAATGAATATCAACTAAAACTATTATAAGTTTATCTTGAAAGTAAGAAAATCAATGTTGCAACCGTGTTCCCAAATGATAGAATAACAGCCAAATTTTGGGATTTGTGAAATTAGCATTTAAATATCAATTTTAAGCGGTCTATTTTTAAAAATAGTTTTATAAGTATATTTTAAGAATTAAAAAAAATAAATAATATTTTTTTTCCTTTCCCATTGAGCATTAGCGTCCGAGAAATCACTCCTCGGTTCCATTATTACTGCACTTCGCTCGAGAGTCGAGAGAAAACAAGCATGCGGAGCGGTGGGTGGCTGCGGACGTAGACACGATGAGGACCATGAAAGATGTCAATAGACCTGAACTCATCGTCGTAAAAGTGACTGTCGTTTTAGCCTTATGGGAAGGAGTGAATATAACAGCGACAGTGCAAAGAGGGGCAAGGAATCTCTGATGCCGTGTGGAGCGTTTCGCATCTACTCACTGAAACCCAACTATTTACGGTAAGTATGCCTAAATCTTTTGGGCTACGTGCATGTTTGGTGCTTTCGCGTGTCATTCAAGAAACGGCATGGAGAGGTACAGGAGGGAGATAAATCTTACTGAAATCTTGCTTTTACTGCTGCGGAACCTGGTGATGTGATTCGACAAATGTTGCCAAAAAGTACAAGGTATGTACCGCAATCTTATGTTGTTAATAGAGCCATACGTTACTATAGTTTGCAACCTAATCTAAATATTTTGAGGCTGATTGCCATGCCCGAGACAATCAGTGTGCTACCGCTTTGTTGCATACTGCTGCTCGTGGTAAGAATGTGCAAAACTATCTAGTCTTCTAAATACATAACTACTATGAGTTCATAAACTACATCTTATACTAAAGCATTCTCAAAAGTTAGAGATGTCAATGCCCTCCACCACTAATCCAAGTGCTAGTAGCTGCCTCTCCAACTAAGGGTGTAAGTGAGTTAAGATTGCTCGTAAACTACTTGAGTTTAGCTTAATAAAAACTTGAGTACGATTTGACATTCGTTGAATCGAACTTAATCTCAAACTATTCAAATAGTTTATTAAATTGAACTCGAGTTTTATAATGTTTGGCTTGATTAGCTTACAAACCTAATCAAGCTCATATCAAATTTTAAGCTAGTCGAATTTTGAGTCAGGTTTGAATATTATTTTTTTTTTAGAAAATTACATACAAAAGAATCAATGTTTGAATTCAAGTCATATAGAGAATCAAACTTTTAAGTAGTTCAAATAGATGATCAATATTATATTAAAATGTTCAACTAGATGAGTTAAAAGTTCAATCCTTTATTCGAACTATTTAATATAATGTTAATCTTCTATTTGAAATACTTGAAATTTCTATTCTTTATTTAAACTTAACTCTAAATGTTGATCCTCTTATATGTTAATTTCCTATTATTTTTATTTAAAAATAATAATTTCCATATATATCGAGTTTAAATGAGCTTAATCGAATTGAATTTGAACTTGTTGAGTGCTGATAAATGATTAATAGAATACATTTGTAAACAAGATTCTAGATGAATTCAGTGAAATTATAAGAATTTTAAAGAAATATGCTACCTAATTAAATAATATTTTAATTTCAGGTTTAATATATTCTTTAATCAACAAAGCAAGAAAATGAGTCAAGTTCCATGTGATTTAAAGTTAAAATGAAGAAATTTGATGCATTTGAAGAATCAACACAATCAAGTAACATGGTCATGTTGAACTTGAAGGAAAACCAGAAGGATACATGAATGAATAACACGACCATGTTAGCAATCATGTAACTTTCAAAGCAATAGAAGCCAAACATAACTATATAACACGACCATGTTGATTTAAGTTCAACAAGACTGGGTAACATGATCGTGTTGGAGGTCGTGTTAGCCATATCTCCCCAGATCTGGATGCAGTTGAAAGATTTAAGTTGAACACGGTCTTAACATGACCGTGTTGAAGGGTCATGTTGAGTTTGACGGTAGAGTAATATAAATACCAAATCTAAACCCTAAGAAAGAGAGGAGGAGAAAAAGGAGTTCTGAAGAGAAATAGAGAGTTTTTAAGTAACAAAGAGAAGAATTACTTGAAGAAGTAGGAATATCGGAGATCAATTATACAATTCGGAAGTACAAGATAAATTTCTACAAGGGTTTTTCTTTCCATTATGATTTATTTCAATTTTATTGTCAAATTTTATATCTTAATGATAGCTTAAATTCTTCTAGTATCTAGATTTATGGAATCCTAGAATTATTATATAGTTTTATTTTAGTAGTTATTCAATAAATTCTTTATTATCTTAATTCAATTATACATGTTCTTCATTGCAGGAATTTAATATTTCTAGAGTATCAATTCTTGATTGTTGATATTATATAAATAGATTGAGAAATCATTTATATAATTAGATCTAGTATAATTGAAAAAAGTTGCATGCAACCCTAGAAATAGGATAACATAAATCTTCTGAATTAGGGTCAAACCTAATAATAGAATTCATAGAGCGAATATAATACAATTTTAGGGGTTTTAATTAGAGAGAGATCTCAATTAATCAACCTAAGATTAGAAGTTAATAATCTTGAGAAAGATATTAATTTGATTAAGGAATTTCTACAGTTAAGAAAATAAAGAATGAAATTAGAATTAACTTTAATAAATTATATATGATTTTAGGGAGAAACTAAATCTAGATTCGTATCCTTATAACATTAATTCAAAATCTTTATTATACCCACTTTCTTTTCACTATTTTAATAATCATAAATTTTCATAGTTAATTAATTCCTTTTAATTTAACGATTAGATAATAGAGTCTTAGTTAATATTAGTAGTTGTAGTCTTTGTGGGACGACATTCATAATTAATTCACTATATTATATTAATCGATAGGTGCACTTGCCTATGATATCAAGTTTTTGGCGCTGTTGTCGAGGGCTACAATATTAAGAATGCTTAATACTTTATTAACCTAATCGTTTTATTTTATTTTATTTTTTTCCTTTCATCTTAGTTACTACGGTTCTTGGAAACTGATCTAAAAAAGTATTCTTTTGTAGTTTATGACTAGGAGTAATTCAACAGACCTTTTGGAAATAAACCCTGAAATAGAGAGAACTGTCAAGAGCTTGAGGAAGAATGTAAAACAAACATTGGACAAGCTAAATTTAAGACCCCCCCTTGAAATTCAAGACGGAAGAAGACTACAAATCGGTGGAAATGGCAAATAAGGGGAACCAGAATGCGGTTAGGACTATGTTTAACTACGCAAGACTTAAACTCATTAGGACTGATTCGAGTATTGCTAGGTCGGCAGTTGCTATGAATAATTTTGAGATCAAACCAAACATTATTTAGATGGTGCAACAATTCATCCAATTTGATGGCTTGTAGGATGAGGACCCCAATGCTCATATTTCCAGTTTTCTAGAAATATGTGACACCTTTAAAATTAATGGGGTTAGAGATGATGCCATATGCCTGAGATTGTTTCCATTCTCCTTAAAAGGTAGGGTGAAACAATGGTTAAATTCCCTCCTATGAGGATCAATCACTACATGGGATGAAATGGTTAAGAAATTTTTAGAAAAGTATTTCCCACCTGCCAAAACCGCAAAGCTTAGGAATGATATCTTTGCTTATGCTTAGATTGAATCTAAGACATTATATGATGCATAGGAGTGCTTTAAAGATTTGTTGCGACGATGTCCATGTCATGATCTACCGCTTTGGATGTAAATCCAAACGTTCTATAGCGGTCTCAATTTATTGACAAGGCAAATGATTGATGCTACAGCTAGTGACACATTGAATACTAAAACACTTGAGTAAGCCCAAACCTTAATTGAGGAAATGGCTATGAATAATTACCAATGGGAGAATATTAGGGTAAGGCATAAAGTTGCAAGGATATATGATTTAGATGCAGTCACAGCATTATCAACTAAAGTTGACACATTGACCTAAAAAATAGACGAGCTTTCAGTTGCACCACAACAATCTCATATGACGCAGGGTAATGTTGTTGCTAGAGGGTTTATGGATCAAGACCAATTAGAACAAGTTAGTTACATGGGAAACCCCTCTAGGCCCTAGAATAATCCCTATAGTAATACTTATAACCTTGGGTGGAGAAACCATTCAAACTTCTCGTGGAGTAAGCAAGGCCAAAATAAACAATAAACCACACTTAATCCACCCCCATCTGGATTCTAGCAACTCCCACTTCAAGAGAAAAAACCAAGTCTGGAAGAGGTTCTAACCAAATCATTCGGACATTGGACACTCAATTCTAGAGCATAGAGATGTCTCTTAGAAATCAAGAAGCCTTTATCTATAACCTTGAAAACCAAGTAGGTCAGCTTACAAAACTAATGTTAGAACAGAAACTGGGAACATTGCTTGGAAATACTAAACGAACCCCAGAGAACATGTTCAGGTAGTAACCTTTATGAATGGAAAGGAGTTGCAGGTTGGCAATTGCACAAAAAAAGATCAGGTGAGGACAGGGACCACCTAAGGAAGTTAAGGAGTTTAAACTACCCATACCCTATCCCACTCGCCTAAAGAAGGATCGCACAGATGAGCATTTTGGTAAGTTCTTAGAACTCTTTAAACAATTGCATATTAACTTACCATTTGTTGAGGCTTTATCATAGATGCCTAAATATGCTAAATTTCTAAAATATCTGTTGTCTAACAAACGAAAGTTAGAGGATTTATCCATAGTGGCACTTAGTGAAGAATGCTTAATGATCTTGTAGAATAAATTGCCTAAAAGCTGAAAGATCTAGGGAGCTTTACTATTCCCTACCTTATCAGAACTTTTTCTATAGAGAAAGCCTTAGCAAACTTGGGAGCTAGCATAAACTTGATGCCGTATAAACTCTTTAAAAGATTAGGATTAGGAGAGCCTAAACCAACATGTATGAGCTTACAATTAGCTAATAGGTCAGTAAAATACCCTAATGGTATTATTGAGGATGTGTTAGTTAAGGTTAGGACCTTTATTTTTCCTATTGATTTTGTCATTTTAGATATGGATGAGGATATAGAGGTCCCTCTGATCCTAGGTCGACCCTTCTTAGCTACTGCTAGAGCCATCATTGATGTCAGTGACGGCAAACTCATTATAAGAGTCGGTGATGAAGAGCTGGTATTCAAGGTTCCAAAGGTGTTAAAGAAACTGTTTAATCAAGATGATACATGCTATTTTCTTGATAATAATGATCTCTTTGTTCCTAGTTGTATGCAGGAATTACTTTACGAAGATCCCGTGGAGCTATGTATAGTCTAAGGTAAGGTGAGTCTGAATGAAAACCCTGTACACATAGAAACCTTAATTTAATTGGAAGCTAATGAGTTCATGCAAAGGCAAAAGGACTTTGACGAAATTGATAGGGGAAAGTGAGTAAGATTGAAAACCTCCATTGAAGAACCACTAATGCTAGAGCTTAAGCAATTACCTGATTATCTACAATATGCTTTTCTAGAAAAGGACTCTAAATTACCGGTGATTATTTCTTCTAATTTAGAGAATAGTCAGAAAGAAAAGCTTTTGCATGTTCTTAGGGCACATAA
This sequence comes from Laguncularia racemosa, assembly GCA_037954665.1. Taxonomy (NCBI): domain Eukaryota; kingdom Viridiplantae; phylum Streptophyta; class Magnoliopsida; order Myrtales; family Combretaceae; genus Laguncularia; species Laguncularia racemosa. The sequence goes on from JBBMOL010000166.1 coordinate 929,062, forward strand.
GAGATCTATCGCATGGAAGATATCGGATATTCAAGGCATCAATCCTTCTTTTTTCACTCATAAGATCTTATTGGAAGACAACTTCGAATCGGTCGTTTAACCCCAAAGAAGGTTAAACCTGAATATGAAGGAAGTTGTCAAGGCTAAGGTAAGTAAACTTATGGATGTAAGTTTGATATACCCTATTTCTAATAGCTCTTAGGTAAGTCCTGTGCAGGTTGTTCCTAAGAAAGGTAGTCTAACGGTGGTCTCAAATGAGAAGAAAGAGCTCATCCTAACAAGGACAGTTACAGGATGGAGAGTGTGCATTGATTATCAAAGGCTAAACAATGCTACATGGAAAGATCATTTTCCCCTACCATTTATCGATCAAATGCTTGAAAGATTAGCCAGGCATATGCATTACTGCTTTCTAGATGGTTTGTCTGGATACTTCCAAATTCCAATTGCTCTAGAAGATCAGGAGAAGACCACCTTCACATGCCCTTATGGTACCTTTGCGTACCGATAGATGCCTTTTGGCCTCTGTAACGCGCCGGAAACCTTCTAGCGGTGTATGGTAGCCATTTTTGAAGACTTGATCAAAGAAATAATGGAGGTCTTCATGGATAACTTCTCAGTTTTTGGAGAATCGTTTGAGCAATGCCTTTACAACTTGGATAGGGTCCTGACAAGATGTGAAGAGACCAATTTAGCCCTTAATTAGGAGAAGTGCCACTTCATGGTGCAAGAGAGAATTGTTTTAGGGCATAAAGTTTCTGCTAGGGGTATTGAACTGGACATTGCTAAGATAGAAACAATTTCCAACTTACCACCCCCGACCTCAGTAAAGGCCATTCGAAGCTTCTTAAGACATGCGGGGTTTTATAGGAGATTCATTAAAGATTTCTCTAAGATAGCTAGGCCTTTGATGAGATTATTGGGAAATGATGTCCCATTTATGTTCTTACAAGAGTACTCTGATGCATTCAATGCTTTTAAGTATAAATTAACTAATGCCCCGATTATGGTCTCCCCCAATTGGAATCTCCCCTTCGAGTTAATGTGCGATGCTAGTGACTTTGTAGTTGGAGCCATGCTTGGCCAAAGAAAAGATAAACATTTCCAAACCATTTCATACGCTAGCAAAACCCTTACGGATGCACAAAAAAATTATATAACTACTGAAAAAGAGTTGTTAGTTGTCGTCTTTGCATTTAATAAATTTCGTTCCTATTTAATTCTATCTAAAGTTATTGTTTACACTGACCATTATGCTTTACGATATCTATCGAGTAAATCAGATGCTAAACCACGACTCATCCAATGGATCCTATTACTCCAAGAATTCAATATCGAGATCAGAGATAAAAAAAAAGGTGTTGAGAATATTGCAGCGGATCACCTATGTAGACTCGACAATCCAACCTTGGAGAAACTAGATGAAAAAGAGATTAACAATGCATTTCCCGAGGAACGCTTATATGCTGCCACTCAGGTAAGCGAACCTGACTCTCCATGCTTTGCTAATATAGCCAATTATTTGGTTACTCACACTCTCCCTAAAGATTTTTCGAGTCAGCAAAAGAAGAAATTCTTTGTTGAGTTGAAATATTATTTTTAGGAGGACTCCTACCTTTTCAGAATTTGCGTAGATCAAATTATAAGGAGATGTGTGTCTCACGAGGAAGGTTGGCAAATACTCAACCATTGTCACATTGGACCAATGGGAGGTCATCATTGTCCCAATATAACTGCTCAAAAAGTCTTAGAAGCAAGATTCTTCTAGCCTACTCTGTTCAAGGACACCCATAAGTATGTAAAATCATGTGACAAATGTAAACGAACAAGTAATATTTCCTAACGTGATGCAGTGCCCCAAAATTACATTATTATTTGTGAAGTATTTGATGTCTGGGGTATTGATTTTATGGGTCATTTCCCAAACTCAGTAGGAAATAGATATATTTTAGTAGCCATAGACTATGTGTCAAAATGGGTAGAGGCTCAAGCATTGCCACGAATGACACCAAGGTAGTTACCAAATTCCTCAAAAAACTATTTTCTTGATTTGATGCCCCTAAAGCAATTATCAGTGATAAGGGCACACATTTTTGCAATACAAAATTTGAGAAAATACTTAAATAGGATGGTGTGGACCATAGGATAGCTACCCCCTATCATCCCCAAACCAGTGGTCAAGTAAAAGTTGCCAATAACGATTTAAAGAGAATTTTGGAAAAAACAGTAGAGTACCATATGAAGGATTGGACAAACAAACTCGATGACGCCCTATAGGCCTATAGGATAGCATATAAGATGCCATTAGGCACTACCCCTTATAGACTTGTATATGGGAAAGCATGCCATTCGCCTATTGTGATTAAGCACAAAGCCTTTTAGGCGATTAAGCATGTTAACTTTAACCTCGAGTCTGTAGGAACCAAATGAAAGTTTCAATTAGATGAACTTAAGGAATGGAGAGCAGCCGCATATGAAAATTCACGACTATATAAAGAATGGATCAAGCGCTTTCATGATCAGAGAATTGGTCAAAGGAGGCCATTTCAGATAGGAGACCATGTTTTACTATATAATTCTCACCTGAGATTATTCCCGAGCAAGTTAAAATCTCGCTAGTTTAGTTCGTTCTTGGTTGAAGAAGTCTCCTCATACGGGACCATTGAAGTAACACATCTAGAGAAAGGAACATTTAAAGTCAATGGTTAATGACCGTTTAACACGGTTGTGTTTAGGCCATGTTGCATTTATACCTTGCACTGAGAATTACACAACCATTTAACATGGCCGTGTTGATGCTGTGTTGTAGTAGATGTAGATGTTTTAATCGAACACGACCCAAACATGACCGTATTACATGGCCGTGTAACTCTCGGTGGAATAAATGAGCATCTATATGGAGCACCGAGAGATACATGACCATTTAACACAGTCGTGTTGATCCCACAAAACCTATCGAAAGTTACATGACAGTTTAACACAGTGGTGTTTAAGCCATGTTGCATTTATACCTTGCACCAAGAGTTACACGACCGTTTAATACAGTCATGTTCAAACCGTGTAGACCTCATTTGTTCCACCGAGAGTTACACGACTGTGTAATATGGTCATGTTTGGGTCGTGTTCAATTAAAACATCTGCATCTACTACAATACGGCATCAACACGGCCGTGTTTCATGGCTGTGTTCACAATTATATAAATAAGTTACATAGTCATTCCTCTGTCTCCTTTGTCTCTTCCCTTTTTCCCTCCCTCCTATGATAATTACTTAACACATTCCTCCCATCCACATGCACATCCATGTTGATTGTTTCAGCAATTTTTTTCCCTCATCCTAGGTATGTGCTACTTCCTTCTTCCATAAATTGTTTTATTCTAGATATTTTTCCACATCTAGCATAGGAAACATGAACTAGGGTTTCTCAATTTTCGTTTCCTTTTTGCAATTGGGCTGTCATCCTCACATGATTATTAGAAATTGGACTAAAATGTGATGAACACAATAAGAACATGGTCGTGTATTTTGAAAAAAAAATTATGAATTTCAAATGCTGTAATTTCTACACAGTCATGCTAAGGCCATGCTCAACCATTTCTACACGGTCATGTTGGGTCTTGCATAATCCCTATTTCTTATCTTTCCATAGATATCCATATTGATGTTTTGTATGTACACACTTCATGATTCTCCACATTACATGTGTCCATAAATTGATCATCCTCATCTCAAGACATCATGCTACCAAAACAAGCTTGTCACAAGCAACCTATTACCCGCAAGACAAGTGGATAAACTTCTACATCGTCCTCTCGCCCACCCGCGATGTGCAACCACTCGCACTTCTACCACCTACTCAATCCCAAACACAAGTTATGCTGACTTTTGCCCAACAAGCACATCGAAATAAGTATAGTCAGTTGAAAGATACAGATTTTAGCCGAAGCTTAAATTTAGAGTCGCGCGTGTTGGAAAGGTGGGATGTAATGATGAGGTTAGAAGCTTAATTAGTGTTAGTGGCTAGGAAAGGTTCTTCTCCCTTTGTGCTCCTATCTATAGGGAACTTACTTTAGAGTTTCTCTCTACATTTAGAGTGCAGAATGATCATATATCTTAGGGTGCTCAGAATAGTATGCATTTTTTGGTAGGCAAAAAGTTTTATGAGATCACCATAGCCTAGCTAGCTTGTTATGTGGGACTCTATGATGAGTGGTCTATCGAGATTGATGATTTCATGCAGCTTCCTGTTAAATTTCCTCATGGAGTCACTCCCACTGCATTTTGGAAATCTATTAGTCAGGACATGAGATATGACCCAAAACAGGCAAAAGCATCAAAACTCCTAAATCCCACGTATCGAGTAATACATTGGTTGCTTTCGCACACTATCAGTGGGCGAGTGAAAAGTACAGGGGTTATCTCCACTAGTGACATCCTTTGTCTTTACAGTATGATTGAAAGTTTTCCCACTAATCTAGGTGTGCTATTAACTTTCTTCATCCGACACCAAGATTATGATACATTAGTAGGTACTATTAGCTATGGGCCCTATATTACACTTTTAGTTCAAGGCATGGGTTTGTTTCAAGAGCTCCCTCAGATGCTCCAAGTTTGGGACATTGAACCTATTAGACTTGAGACCTTTAAACAGATGAAATTGTTTCATGACACCCTTGAAGAATAGCTTGATGAGCAACCTTACACACCAAGGGATAGCACTCAGTTGGATAAGATTGAAGAAAAATTGGATCAACTATTAACTCTCAAAGAAGGATGTGAATGCGACTGGAAAAAAGTATATAGGAGAGTTCATAAATTAGAACAATTTGCTGAAAACATTTCGCCTAAATATAACATTCCCTTTCCCTCATGACATAGGACTCCAGCTAATGAAAATATGGATGTTGATGATGATGAGGAAGATGAAGAGGAAGATGATGAAGAGGAGGATGATGATGATGATTGACATGATGATGATAGTTAGAATAATTTTTTTTTTCTATGTACTTTTAATGAAACTCTAATGGCTTGTTTTTTTTTTTAAATTTTATGATTCTAGATTGTCTTCCATATATTTTCTTTCTATTCTCCACTTACGTAATTCCTCTTATGCTCACAACAGCGACAGTGTACAATTCCAAATATTCTACAAAGGATTTTCATGCAATGACGCTTGAAGACAATTTCAGGGGAGTACGATTTTCTTTTCTTATAATTTTTTTTCTTTCTTTTCTTTTGTTGTTTTATTGTACTTTATCTTGCATAAGATTTAATTTGTACATTAGGGGCAATGTACAACTTTAAGTATGGGGGAGTAATATTTAGATTAACTCGTAATCTAGAATAATAACTATTTTGAAAAAATAAAAATAAAATAAAAAAAAAAAAAATGTTTTCATCAATATTATACTTTATTAGATTTGAAAAGAAAAATCTATATAAAATAGAGTTATCTTTCATTTAAACCTTGATTTTAAACTTAGAATTAGAATAATATCACTAATTAGGAATTTATCATCTATATTTTAAAATTTTACTTAGATATATACTCATTCCTTATAAATGTTTTTTAGCACTATAACTTTTAGTAAATAATCAAAAACTTATTTGTTGATAATTTCTTGAAAAATCAATAAAATTAGAGGATACATAAATGAATTAAATTAAATTAAAGTTTAGCAGTAGGCCCGGTTGACTCTAGTCAGTAAGCCTGTGAGATGCCTCTTTAAGAGGGATAACATCTGTTCACTTGAGTAATAAACTCAGGATCATCGGTCTAAAACTCGTTAAAAAGGTCAAGAGAAAATTCTAAGAAAGCTAAACACAATAAAATTAAAGTAGTGGATGGTTCGAAGAGGTATCTTAAAACCTAGTAGCCTAAAGTCATCTGGCTTGGGATGTACTGACCAATGAAACTACTAAAAAAAAATAAAATAAATAAAGAAGATGATCAAGAGATGAGTAATTATGAATACGTTTACTTTAAATTATAGTGCTTGATAAGATCAAAGAGGAGAGTGTATATATCTTTGCTAAGTGGTTAAGATGTCAATGATTTTTCTTTAATTAGTTGATGTTGTATTTGATTTAAAGTTTATAAATCTTTGTTTAAATGATATGAGCAAACTCTAACTTATATGTATTAACTCTTGAACTCTAATATTTAATTAAATACATATACATAAAAAAGGTACTAGTATATTATTTTCTTTACAAGTTAATTTAAAACAATAATGACAAGATGAAGATCTTCCTTGGGCGGTCCTTAGCTTAAATAAACATTTCTTGTTTGAAATTATAAATTGATTAATTTGCTTGAGAATAAGCAAATGTTTAAGTATGGGGAAATTTGATAAATGATTAATAGAATATATTTGTAAACAAGATTCTAGATGAATTCAGTGAAATTATAAGAATTTTAAAGAAATATGCTACCTAATTAAATAATATTTTAATTTTAGGTTTAATATATTCTTTAATCAACAAAGCAAGAAAATGAGTCAAGTTCCATGTGATTTAAAGTTAGAATGAAGAAATTTAATGCATTTGAAGAATCAACACAATCAAGTAACATGGTCATGTTGAACTTGAAGGAAGACTAGAAGGATACGTGAATGAATAACACGACCATGTTAGCAGTCGTGTAACTTTCAAAGCAATAGAAGCCAAACATAACCATATAACACGACCATGTTGATTTAAGTTCAACAAAACTGGGTAACATGATCATGTTGGAGGTCATGTTGGCCATATCTCCCTAGATCTGGACGCAGTTGAAAGATTTAAATTGAACATGACCTTAACATAACCGTGTTGAAGGGTCGTGTTGATTTCAACGGTAGAGTAAAATAAATACTAGATTTAAACCCTAAAAAAGAGAGGAGGAGAAAAAGGAGTTTTGAAGAGAAATAGAGAGTTTTTAAGTAACGAAGAGAAGAATTCCTTGAAGAAGCAGGAATATTGAAGGTCAAATTATACAATTAGGAAGTACAAGACAGATTTCTACAAGGGTTTTTCTTTCCATTATGATTTATTTTAATTTTATTGTCAGATTTTATATCATAATGATAACTTAAATTCTTCTAGTATCTAGATTTGTGAAACCCTAGAATTATTATATAGTTTTATTTCAGTAATTATTCAATAAATTCTTTATTATCTTAATTCAATTATGCATGTTCTTCATTGCAGGAATTTAATATTTCTAGAGTATTAATTCTTTATTATTGATATTATATAAATAGATTGAGAAATCATTTATATAATTAGATCTAGTATAATTAAAAAGGGTTGTATGCAACCCTAGAGATAGGATGTTACGTTGTTTATATTACGTTGTTTATTTTCATTGTTTATCGACTTATCTTTATATTATGTTGTTTATTTTCGTTCTACTTTTAATTTTGTTTGATTTTTTTTATGATGTACTTTTGTTGGTAGCAAAATTCACACAAGTTTCATATATTAATTTCATTTTTTATATAAATAGATAGTTAAATTTTAGTTAATATGTATGCTTTAATCAATTTATCAAAAAGTTTATTTTTTAACATATTACAAAGTCAATTGAGTATTCATAAACATTTCGTAAAGAAGTTTAAAATGCTCTTCTTATTGAGTATTGAAAATATAACAAGTGCACGTGCTAACAAAATCCTTTTGATTGTATAAGATACAGTATAATTACAATAACAAGTGGATATTTTTCTATGAATGATTCTAATATTAATTATAATATTGAGTATTAAAGGTTTTGTGGGTGCATTTGTTAACAAAATCCTTTTTTAGTATATAAGATACAATATAATTATAATAATAAGTGGATATATTTCTATGAGCAATTCTAATATTGATTTGAATAAGGTAAATTCCATAACCCCCCCTCCCCCCTAAATAAATAAATAAATAAAAGAAAAGAGGTTGCTTATTTTTATATCTATCTATGGATCCAAAAGATGTATTGAGGCTACAACTAAAAGTCTTCATCCTTAAAAAACATGTCCAAAACATGGGTTAGTTACTATGTATAAAAAGGAAATAATGCCACACACAGAGGCATATGCCTTAACACAGGCACACCTAAACATAAATACTATATCCACAAATTTAAAGCACCAACTATAATAAGGGTAATTTATCTTATTTATGTAAGAGGCAACAACCACAAGAAAACTTGGGAACCTTGGCTAAAATGAGAGTCTAAGAGTCCATAAACAAAAACTAATCCTCTTATATTGGAATCGCCACTAGATTTAGCTATCAATAGTTCAATCCTTATTCTTCATCCACATTAATGCTTATATCACTCATGTGTACCTATAGAGGTTTCTTTGCTTCTTGATTACAATCCTATAGAAATACATGTCTGTCAACAAAAAAGTAAAGGAGAAACTTAGATACCGTCATATCTTACCTTATGCTTTATGAGAAGAATGACTAATGGTAATCTTTTATCCATAAGATCAATCACCCTATTAAGAATGTATGTGATTTCTAATTTTACTTATTAATTGCTTGATGAGTTTGACCTATGTTTATTAAAGGTTATCAAAGCATGTTTCTAACTCACTTCAAAGAAATGAGATGTTCAAGCTTAGCAAATTTGAAGATTTAAGCTAATGGAGTTGTAGAAAAACTTTAATCGAGGGAGCTTCCATCAATAGGGAGAGGCCTCGACCATGTGCAACTACTGTCTAGATAGCAATCCTATACCATTTGAAGGTAGGTCAAAATAGGCACTATACAAGAGCTACCACTTAATTGATGATAGAGTACCATATGAACGGTATTGTAACATTTTGACCATATAATGCATGTCACTATCATCTAGATAGTAAAGCAACTATCATCTGGACACTAGCTTAGCATTTGGCTAATAAGGAAGCAGCATTTGAATGATACACTTAGCATAGAATGCCATGTGCTACTTCTTGACTGGTAACAACATTACTATGCAAGCATGCAAAAATTAGCCTGTTTTCATGTAGCTTTACTTTTGTGTTTTATGTAATTTTTCTAGGACAAAAATTCCATCAGCACAAAAAAACACTATATTTGTGGCTTATTTATCATTTATAATTAGATTATTGCAACTCTTAATTATGTTTTTATCAATCATTTGATTGCGATGAATAAGGAACTAGTGAATTTTGTGTGTAATATCAAATCTAGCTACTTCCAAAGGCTTATTTTCTTACTTAGTGAGTAACATCCATGTGAGAAGGGAGGTCATATGCAAGAAACAAAAATATTAAATACCAAAAATAGTAACACCTATTTAAATATTGATTGTGATTAAGATTGGTTTCAACTTGACTACATCATATCTTTTTGGAATAAGAGCTTAAGGTAAAAATTGGAAGCATATGAGCATTTCATGTAGGTATGTGGCTTGAATGTAAAAGTAGTGATTTTGTTGTTAGAGCATTGTGTGTATGTATTTGTATTGAAGAAGATTGTTGTTGATTGCTTAAAGGTTGGAAGCTTGCATTTTCATGAATGAAGGTAATCAAGTATACCAAGTGTTCAATGAAATCCCTAAGAGAGTAGAGTAATGTAGTTTTACTTGGAGTGACATGGAGATGTTTAGGAAAAGTTTGTACATAGAGGAATAAGTAGAAATTGACGATATGATGATGCTAATAGGAGAGGAAATGATAATAACCCCATAACTATTTTCAAAGATGATGGCAAACTTACAAGCACAAATGGAGGTAAGGGAAAACCAAGAGGCTTGAGAACAACGAGGAAGAGGTGTCTAAATTCAAATTTATAGGGATGTAGATTACTTGGAAGAAGAAGATGATAATTTTGACATAGAAGAAAGAGATTAAGGGGATAAATACATGTATGTTGTAAGTTTAGTAAACATCAAAATGAAGATTCAACTTTTAGAGGAAATCTTACTATTGATGATTATCTCCGTGGAGTGCATAAAGTGGAGAGTTTTCGAGTGCTATGACTAAGGATGGATTAAATTGAGGTTGGCAACCTTGACATTTACTAGTTTTGCAGCATTGTAATGAAAGTATCTGAGGGTACAAAGGGTAAGAGTTGGTAAAGGGGAAATGGCTACATTAAAGGAAATGAAGCTTGTGCTACATAAATGATTTGTTCTACATCACTACAAGTAAGACACATTCTTAAAGCTACAAACTTTATGTGAAGGAGGAATGAGCATGGACTACTAAGTAAGGACTTTCCCAAGGAATAAACAATTCTAAGAATCACCTCTATGTTGAAATTTAAGATAGCTAGTGTGTTGGAGTTGCAACATTAAAGATCTTAGATGATGTGATATAACTAGCCCTTAAGGTAGAATGACAAAGGTAAAGGAACTAATGTCGAGCATCAATATCTTCTACTAGGCTGGTTACTCAAAATATCTTTATTAAAATAAATGCATCATTAGTTATATTATAAGCATTGCTTAAAGATATTAGGTTTCTTCATTAAGATCTCATTTAGACGTTTGTATATAATAAAGTCCCAAAAATAGAACTTGATGAGATATAATATGTAAGAAATTTCTTTTACACCATCATTTATCTAGTAGAGTTAAGATAAAGTTGTCTGCATATCAATTATACTATCTAAACTCCAACTGGATAGTTTTAAATATACCATGATTTTTTATTTTAACAAACAATTTATATACCCCACATTTAGTTTAAATACATGAATTAAAAACTAATATACTTCATATTTATTTGATGTGCACTTAACTCTCTATCTTTAAAATTTAGAAATTAAAACCTCCTCACCTCTCCCCCTAACACCCACATCAACACCGCACTACACCGCACTAACCCCAACCACCCCCTCCCCCCTCCTAACTCCAAAATAAATAAATAAATATCTTATATGGTCATTTTATCATTTATTTTATGTTTTTATAATTTAATTTTATTATTTTATTGAGAAAGAAAATAGTAAAATAGGGTCTAAAAGAATGTTTTTTAAAAGTTTAGGGATCCTAGCCAAAAAAAGAAAGAAACAAAAAAAGAAAGAAAGACTCAAGGATCTAAATACTTGATTTCTAAGGATAAGAGAAGCAAACACCCATTGAGAAAACATAAATAAAGGATATATTTGCAATTTACTCTAAATATATTGCCTATTATAATTATAAGGGTAAATTGTAAATATATCTTCTTATTTTTACTTTATGTGTACTTAATCATTTATTTTGAAAAATAAAATTTAAATTAGGGATAAGCAGGTAACCTTACTATACAATATACCTACTCATACCTTACTCGACTAGATAAGTTCTATATAAGTATTAAAGATTATAAAATAGGTTTTGAGCATAGATTTTTTTGAGTCAAGGTATATGTACAAGGTCTTTCTATCTTATACTCATCCTAAAACCTAGACTCTAAAATATATAGTTTATAGGTTCTATGGTACCATATACCCATCTTATAAAAAATTTATTAAATAATATTGATAGATAAATAATAAATGACAATATTATATTTTTTTAATCAATAAATGTTTTAGTAAAATAAGAAGAAAAAAATAATTAAAGACCTATTGGTACTTTGACAAATTAAAAAAAATACTTAATTAACTTTCCTTCTACATTCATTCCTTTCACATCTAAATAAGTAATATTCCTTCATTTTCTTTCCTTCACGATTCTTTCTTCTCATTTTCTTTCCTTCATATTTCTTTAATCTATTCCAAACATAGTATTTTCCCTTTCCTTCATATTTTCCCTTCATGTTTCTTTTCTATATTCCTAATTATTTTCTCTCATTTTCTTTCGTATCCTCTATTTTCTTTTCTTAATTAACTTCCCCTCTAAATTTATTCCTTTCATTCTATCACTTTCTCATTTAGGATATGAAAACATAAAGTGAGAGAGACAACATTATGATATGAAAGTAATAGAGACACTACATCATACTTTAACTTTCTTTCACTCATTTTGCATTTTCTATTATTTCCCTTATTCTTCCACATTTTCTTCTCAAACTTTAAATTTTCTATTTTTTCTCCTCATTTTTTTCCATTTACTAATTAGTAAAATCACATAAACTTGAAATAATAAAAGTAGGAAAAGATACTTTTTTAATTTCACAAATTTTGCTATAGGTTCAATAGGTTTATATATTAAGAACTTGTAATATCATATATAAATTATTTTTTTAATATCATAAAAATTTGAAATTTATAGAAAAAAGGTAAAATTTATAACGTTACACAAAATACCTTATAACCTATACGTTTTATAAGATATAATTTCAAGGTGGTTCCAAGATGTTATAAGATACCAATTATAAAATTTAGAAACTTATACATTATAAGATAAGATACAGATACGGCCTCATACCCCACCCATGCGATTCCCAATCGCCCCTAACTTCAACCCTCATATTTTATAAAAACTTACTTTCGAACTATGACCATTTCAACATTATTTAAAAAAAAAAGCTACTAAAATTAAAAAACCTACATAAATTTAAAATACAAAAGCTCCCTTTTTTAGTTTTTAAATATTTTGTTATAGTGGATGTTATTTTTTATTTTGTGAAAAATATATATCTAGTCCTCTACATTTTAGTGTTTTTCTATTTGATTTTTTAACCCTAAAATCTCAATATTATGAGAATTTTCTATTTGGGACACTTCCTTTCATCATTGAAAGTTCCTTCAAGAGTTAAAATGTATTAACTCCTTATTAGCTCATAATAAGTAATTTGCCAAATCATTATTATTATTTAAAAAAAAAACATTTAGGGTGGTTGTTGCATTCATGGTTAGCCATGGCAAGACTAAGAAATTGTTGACCATCACCTCAAGAGGATCACGATAAGAATGGACCTAAGGAAAAGCGGCAAGGTCCCCTCGACTTCCTAAGCTAATAATAATAATAATAATAAAGCTAACTACTAAAATTTATCAAATAAAGCGATATGGTGTATCCTTAGTTTTTTGGAATGTTTTCTTCTTGAACACCAAAGAGTTTTCCACAAATTCATCAAACAGTTTGAGCTAGATATGGGGTTAGATCAGAATTGGCCTAAAATCATTGGATCAAGGGACGGTGGGAGGTAGAACTGGAATTGGCCCGAGGAGAAGGGTCGGGCTAATTCCCTAGACCTGGTAGTTCATGGGCCAATTCAGGCCCTAAACCAACTCTAAAAGGTTTTTTTTTTATTTTTTTTTTTTCATCTATTTTTTTTTTTACATGTGAGTGTATTATAGCTAGCTCAACTTGCCGGTTCAATCCATACATGAACCGATGGGTCGAATCGGCTAGTTTCTAAGCCGGTTCAAGGCTTACCAGTTAGCCGGGTTGCATAATGCAACTCAACCTTCGAACCACCGAGCTAATTCCAACTTCAGGTCGGTTTAAGGGCCTGAACCGGTCGAGCTGATCTAGGCCAGTTCACGGGCTAGAACCAGCCCTCTCCTTTGTCTAGTTCAAGCTGTAATAGATTTGGTGGATGATGGAGGGGTTGAAGGTATCTAATACTTTAATTTAGACCCGTCAAACTGATTTCGATCAAACAATCAAGTTAATACCTAGTTTGGCAAGTGTGTCAAACGCCTTCTCAAGTAGAGGTGTTGAAGATCCAAGTCAAGATATTTTGTTTTATTTTTTATTTTTTATTTTAGGTCATGCTTCATATTTTGAATAAATTAAAAAAAAATTCTTCCGCCCTTTCTCTTAAGAATTATAAATTTATAAGTTCCATTCATAGTAGTCAATTGTGACCCACCACATATTTCTTCTATATGGCTCACTACCCCAAGCTTGAGTAGGTTGGTGATGTCGCTCAAATCTAACCGATCATTTAAGTTTTAAATTTATAACCAATAAAATCTATTATCGAGCTAGGCAGTGTACCTATCAATTATAGTATAAATTTAATAGGTGTCGTCTTCTAGGATCTAAAAAACAAGTACTAGTATTACCTTTCTCTACTATCTAGTCTAATTTATGACGTAGGAATTATGTATTAAATTAACAACTAACAATTCTTGGTAACCCTAGAATTGAATGATATTGTCTAAAGAATGCATTCAATCACAAAATATACCCCTCATCTTGTTCCACCCTAACCCTTAAATTCTCAAAATAAGATATCGATTAACAAATCAATTCACACTTTGCACTACAGGAATTCTCAAGTAAAATCAATTACTCCCTCGAGTTAATTAATTCATAATCATGCATGAGATAATGGAGACCTCTCCCTCATTACCGTTATGTAAGATCTCATTAAGTTCACAATCCCAATAAATTGCAGGAAATCAATGTTTTCCTATCTCTAGGTAAAACATGTAATCTCTCTATTCATGAAGATCTAATTTACTAGACAAAATCTCTTTCAATCTAATAAAAATCAGACATGCATTCAATTTGCGCGCATAAATCAATTACAAGAACAATGGAAACACATGAATAGATGCAAAGATATAAATAATTCATTAATCAATAAATGGTTTAGCACATGAGTTAGGGTTTCACAAGATAAAAGATATAAAGAATTACTCCTCCATGGAGGTTTCAACAAAAAACAGAGAATCTAGATAAATAGAATTGATTCATGCTAAAAAGAATAATCCCTTGTTGTTTTGTGATCTCCAATGATGATTAGACAATTCTCCTCTTGAAGTTCGTAATAAAGCTCCCTTAGGGTTTCCAGAACGAAGCCAGAAGAAAAAAAGTCTTTTTAAAATAAAACAAATCGTCTATTTATAGTTCTTGAGAAAATAGGGTTCAACATGGGCATCAGCGAGGCCGTGCTGACTTCGGAACGCGTTATTTTTCACTGCCCAATTCAGCACGACCGTGCTGGAGGCAGGGTTGAAAATAAATTATCTACTGGTCATTTTTTTCATCCGGCATTGGTGCCTGCATGGGTTATGCTAAAGGTTGTGCTAAACTGAAAATCAATTTTCTTCATTTTCGCCAAATTTCACCTCACCTTTGCTCATATCATCCTTAAACCTTTCTTTTATCTCCATTGATGCTTGAAATTAAAGTTTAATCATATAAGTACCCTTTTCTTCACAAATTATAACTAATAAGCACTAGAATTAAGGGTCTTCTGACACTTATCAAATCTCCCCACACTTAACTATTTGTTTATCCTCAAGCAAACAAAATAAGGACAAAATACATTTCCTCTCATCAATTGTACTCATGGTTAGACTTTAAATCATAAGTAGCATCATCTATTTAATTCGATCTTAGTGATTCATTAGTGCCTACTACTCAAACCTACCATGGTTGTACGTGTACCTGACATACAAAAATTGGAGCTTACAGATTAATCCAAGTAAGTTAAACTATTACCCTTATCATTTAAGAAATGCTTCCCTAGTTACAAAGAAAGTCAAACAAAGCAAAAGTAGCTTGGTCATATCTCACCACTTACTAGAGAATATATAAACTGTTCAACTACCTCTTCTAAACACAGCAACCTCAAGTGAAAGTATATGGCATCCATCCTTCCCCTAAATTTTCTTCCTCTTTTTGTTAAACCTCTTTTTTTTTTTTTAGTTATTTAAGATCTTGCAACCTATGCAACAAATGTTCAGCTGATAATCCCAAGCTCGTCACCCAATTTAACAAACGTTATCCCCTCAATTGAAGGCGTCCCTACAGACTTAATTATTCAAGTTACAAGATCCACTTAACTTTGCCCTTTTTGTATCCCATCTTGTTATTATAATATCATCAGTTGGCCAATCCCAGGCCAGATAACCTTAGGTGACCGGGTTTTAAGGGAACCCATCAAACCTCCATTATCTTAATCTTAGGGATTCATAAAGATACTCTTAACTCAAAGAACCCAAGTCATTAGAGTAGTGGCTTATTGTTTCTTTAATTGAGTGATTAGTCAGCAGCGGAGTCAGACTTCGCTCTTTTGAGGGACCAAAGCTCACCCATACTAACCAAGTTTTTCTCATTATTTCTCAATTAACACATTAATTAATTAATTTTTAAGAGATTACTTAAGAGAAATCACTAAGTGATAGATTTCATATGCACCTTTCACAAAAAGTTAGAAGAGCTCCCAAAGTTTTTGAAAAGTAAATATATCAACCAATAAGCTAAAAAATATATACAACCATTTAACTTTTAAGTAAGAACTTCTATCTATTTTACAACTCAAGAATCAATAATTAAATAGCAAGTAAGATTAACCCACTTAGATTTCATCTTAAAATTCCAACTAATTATACTAAGTCCAACAATAGGTGAGTAAGGGGCACAAAATCACTAACTTTTACGAGTACAATTTCAAGGATCTCGCCCTTTTAATGATTAAAAATCAACAATCAAAGTCAATTGCAAATTTATAAATGGGGAAAATTCAATAAGACAGTGCATAAATAACACAAGTAAAGCATAACCCAAATTTCTCAATTTTATTTATTTATTTTTTTCATTTCCCTATACCCCTTCCCCATACTTATTCAAGACATTATCGCCAATGTCTTCCCAAATCAAGCACACAAAAAGGAAAAGGAAAAGGAAAAAAACAAAAGGAAAAATAAGAAAAAATAAAAGAAAAAGGACACTAAAAACTTCCTCGATTTTATATGTAGATGGTTGTATGCAGAGTTCAAGGACGGGTATAAAGAAAATCAGTAATGGTGTGTCATCATTGGAGTTAGGAACCCAAGGTTTGTATTGCATCATCCTAAAAAAATAATAAAGAAATTAAAGGTAAAAAAGAAAAGTTAGACTATCCTAGTCTAGATAACCAGTGAAGTCACCCAACAGATTTAGAGGACAGTTTAGAGAGTGAGGGAGGAGAGGGAGAAATTGTATATATGTGTGGTTTATTTTTTTTTATTATTTTTTTCAACACAGGCTATTGCACAACCATGCTCGAGGTTGTACAGACCTTCAAAAGGGGCAAATAAGGTGGTGTTTTTGTAGGGCAGGTCTGCCCTAGCTGCAGCACGACCATGCTCAAGGCTGTGCTGATATCAAAAGTTCTACATAACGTGTTATATGTAGAGCCCTGGCTTCAGCACGACCATGCTCTTGGTCGTGCTGACTTCAAAAATTAAATAGAACCTTTGATAAAGTCAGGCCTGGCTTTAGCACGGCTATGCTCATGGCCGTGTTGATTAAGAAAACTCCATAGACTCTCTTTAAATTATGCATAGCTTTGAGTACTAATTGTGTAGAGGAAAATTAAGACATGCCCAAGCTAATAGACAACAACTGTGATCGTCGTGCACTTCTAAAAGTGTAAATGAATGTAGAGAGAGACTTACTAGATACACTTAGTGATTAAAATTTAAACTTCCTCACTTGTCATTAGCACTTCCCCACACTTAGAGAGTACTCTCGCTCTCTTCAAATAAGCTTAAAAACTCCCCTTAAGATCTGCAAATTTCTAAAAATAATAGACTTAGGATAGTGACAACAAAAAGAAAATAAAATAAATGCTATGTACCTAAGTTAGACATGTGTTGCCTCCCAAGAAGCGCACTTGTTTAACGTCTTTAGCTCGACGCTCTTCACTTTCTTCCACTAAGTCTCTAGCAATTGGAGATCCAATTCCTCCTTGTCTTCAGCACCACTTACATTGGACTAACCTAGCCGCTATCAAATATGGTGCAAATAAGTACAGCGTCAAGAAGTCTGATCACCTCCTTCTTAACCACCTCCTTCATATTAGAATTTAGTCGTCTCTGTAGTTGCACTACATGCTTGAATCCTTCTTCTAATAAAATTTTGTGAGTATAGAAGGAGGGTTAATATCTTTTATATCAGATATTTTCCAATCGATGGCTCACTTGTGTGCTCTTAGGACTGTAAGTAACTAGTCTTTCTACTCTTAAGATAAATCTAAGGCTATAATAACCGAAAAGTTGGAGTCTTCTACAAGGAAAGCATATTCCAGATACTCTAGTAATTGTTTCAATTCCAACCCTAGTGGCTCTTCTATAGAAGTTTTAAGTCTTGCCTCATTTTCTATTCTTAACTTTTCAAACCCATACTGAGGTGTAACATCTTCTGAAGCATCAAGCTGCTCAATGAGTAGCGCAACCTTTGGGTTATTTGCATCCTTCTTCTCTTCTAATGTCAAGCTCAGCTTTAACTCATCTTTGCTCAAAACTTCCTTCGTATGTTCATCTACTAACATATCGACAACATCAATAGAGTAACAAGAGTCATCAATGCACATGGTGTGTTTCATAGTAGCAGCCATTTGGATTACCATCTCTTCATCACCGATTCTCAAAGTAAGCTTGCCTCCTTCCACATCAACCATTGCCTTTGTGGTGGCTAGGAATGGTCTCCCAAGTATCAGAGGATATCCCCATCCTCATCCATTTCTAGAACTACAAAGTCGACAGGGTAGATGAAATTCCCTACCTTTACCAAGATATCCTTGATTATCCCCTTGGAAATCTTTACAGAGCGGTCATTAAGCTGCAAACTCATCTTAATCGGTGTTAGGTTAGAAAGTCCTAACTTCTTGAAAAAGGAGTATGGCATTAAATTAATGCTAGCCCCAAGATTAGCTAGGGTCTTATCAATTGAAGTATCACCTATGACACACGAAATTGTGAAACTGCCTGGATCCTTTAACTTTGCAGGAAGTTTATTCTAAATGATAGATGATCCTCCAACTTCCGCTTGTTAGATAGAAGCTCCTTTATGAACTTAGCATATTTTGGCATTTGTGAAAGTGCCTCTACAAATGGAATGTTAATGTACAGCTGTTTAAATAGATCAAGGAATTTACCAAACTGCTCCTTGTCTTTGCTCTGGTTGAGGTGAGGTGGATAAGGGATTTTTGGCACATATTCTTTAACAGCCAGTGGTAATCTCCTCTCAGGATATGTTTTCTCAAGTGTCATTTTCTCCTTTTCAATAGGTTGATTATCCTCTTGCTTCTTTTCATGCCACTGTTCAGATGGTAACTCTTTCCCACTTCTCAATGTAATGGCTTTTACCTGTTCCCTTGGATTGTTTTCCGTGTTGCTAGGAAGAGAGTTGGGTTGTCTCTCAAACATCATCTTAGCTAATTGGCCAATTTGCTTCTCAAGATTATGAATCGAGGCCTCTTGATTATGATGTCTTATGTCGAAGCTTTAGATGAATTGACTCAGAATATCTTCCAACTTACTCTTTTTTTCTTATTGAGGTGGTTGTGCTGAAGAAAGTGATAACGGCTAATAAAGTGGTGGCTGTTGCTTCGAATACCCCGGTAGTGGTAGATTAGCTCTTCGATAGTCCTGGTTTTCATAAGACAGATTCGGATGATTTCTCATCCCTGGATGGTAGGTGTTACCATACTGAATATACTGTTGTCTATTCAAATTCCCAAGATAATCTATCTGCTCATATTGCTCAAAAAAATTCACACCCTCCTCAAGATCTCCCATCTAATGTTGCTATTGTGGTTGTGATCCTTAGGGATTCTTGAGAGTTGCAACTTGGTGGCTTAAAGCTTCCATTTTTGCTACCAAAGTAGTCATTACATCTATATCGTACATTCCTGGCGCTTTCTGCTTACTTATGCCACAGCCCCACTGGTAATTATTTCTTACCATATCAACAAATAGTTTCAATGAGTCCTCCAGAGTCTCAGTATTCAAAGTACCGCCAACTACGGCATCTACCAAATGACGGGTAGCTAGATTTAACTCAGTAAAAAATGTCTGAACTTGCATCCATGTGGGCAACTAGTGATGTAGATACTTTCTCAACAATTTTGTCCATCTTTGCTAAGCATCATATGTTGTTTCATGATCTTGTTGAGTGAAAGAGGAGATGTCATTCCGGAGCTTTAAGGTCTTACATGGTGGGAAATAATTGTCCAAAAACTCCTTTACTGTGTCATCCATGTAGTCAAAGCCCTAGGACCCAATGACTGAAGTCAGGTCTTAACCTTCCCTCTTAATGAAAATGGGAACAATCTTGTATGCACTGCTTTATCCGTCACCCCATTGTTCTTGAAAGTTTCACTAATCTCCAAGAATATCTAAATGTGAGCATGGGGATCTTCATCAAGTAGTCCATCGAACTAACAGTATTGTTGTAGCAGTTGAATCACCACGCATTTAATCTTGAAATTATTGGCCCCAATAGGAAGCTTAACAATGGTTGGACTTGTGCCATCTAGTGTAGGCCCTGGATACTCAATATTTGTCTTTGGTGGATCCTTAGCCATTACTTCTTGTACTTATACCTCTATTAGCTCTTCTTCTTTAACCTCTGTTGCCACTACTATATCACATTCTCCCTTCTCACTAACTGACTGCTTAGAAGATTCGGCAGTTGTATTCCTTTGAAGTCGGAGGAACGTTTTCTCAATCTTAGGATCTAGATCAAGAATGTCAAAGGGAAGATTCCTTGTCGTACACTGCAAAAGTCAACCAAGTGCAAATTAGAACTTTTCAAAAGATGGAGAGAAGAAAAATAGATAAAACAAATAAAAAAATGATTAAAGTAGTAAATACTACGATTTTTCCTAATATTTCTTTGCCAGATCCCCGGCAACGGTGCCAAAAACTTGATGTTGCTCGAATCCAACCGATCATTTAAGTTTTAAATTTATAATAAATAAAATCTACTATCGAGGTAGGCAATGTACCTATCGATTATAGTATAGATTTAATAGGTGTTGTCCTCTAGGATCTAGAAAACAAGTACTAGTATTACCTTTCTCTACTATCTAATCTAATTTATGATGTGGGAATTATGTATTAAATTAACAACTAACAATTCCTAGTAACCTTAAAATAGAATGATATTTTCTAAAGAATGTAGTCAATCACAAAATATACCCCTTATCTTGTTCCACCCTAAACCTTAAATTCTTAAAATAAGATAGCGATTAACGAATCAATTCACACTTTGCATTGCAAGAATTGTCAAGTAAAATCAATTACTCCCTCGAGTTAATTAATTCATAATCATGCATGAGATAATGGAGACATCTCCCTCATTACCGTTATGCAAGATCTCATTAAGTTCACAATTCCAATAAATTACAGAAAATCAATGTTTTCCTACCTCTAGGTGAAACATGTAATCTCTCTATTCATGAAGATCTAATTTACTAGACGAAACCTCTTTTGATAGGAATCCAAATCTTACAAGACCTATCATTAGGGCAAGAGCCAAAAGATTTCAAATCTTGGCAATGAGGGTCCTTTTTGAGCAAATCGACCCCATAATTATTTTTTTACTAACCTCTTTTCTATTACTCATGTATTGTATATTCCAACAGGCACACTTATCATGCTTTACAGGGCGGTGGACAAACTGACTAAGACTCAGCTTGTGGATTATTCATGGACAGACCTAAACCGGTAATGAGCTGGACTAACGAATCCCATTGATGAGATAGCTTGTTGAAGATTATTTTGTACTTGTAATTTATTTCTTGGAACCATTTATATTTTAAGTTTTTGGGATATTTTTATTTGGTTGTAAATGGTGTTTTTAGGACTGGCCACCCTATAGTGGCATAGTTGTAATTTTGTGGACATTTTAACCCTAATAGGAGCAAGTATAAATACTTGCTTAAGTAGGGTTTTGAGCATAGACTTGAAATTTGTAGCAAACACTTTTTCGTGTGGAGATTAGGGTTCTTCCTAAATTTATTGGCTCTTATCAATTTCAATCCAAAAATTGGAATTGTGGCGAGTTGCAACATAGAGAATTGTCAGTAATATCAAATCCCTACGTTGTGTTTTCCTTTTCATCACTAGTGAGTCATATCTAAGGTTGATTAGGTTGGTTCTTTGATTTGAATTTGGTGTCAATTGTATCCTCTCTTGGCATTATATATAATTGATTGGTTTTGTCCCTTGTTAGTACCATCAATTTTACTATACATTATGTTGCGTAGATTGTCCTTGTTGTGAGGAGGGGTCACGGTTTATTTTTGTGTGTTGTTGGTTGGGACTTCATTGGATGTTGAGTTAACTTATTTATTCAATTGAGAAATATCATCATTGTAAATTTAATCTCATCGAATTTTATCATTTGGATCACATTCCATCAATTAGGGTTCATGCAATTTGTTGTCCTTTAAACCGATTTTGATCTTGTCATTTAGGGGTTGTAAATTGGTTCGTTTGCATGTGCTTAAACCCCATTTTAGGCACATCATCTTTTGGTATTAGAGAAATCACATTTGGATACTTAAGGTTGGTCACGTTCTAGTTGAAGAATTGGTTACGAGTATTGAGATTTGACGCCATTTGGAAGCTAGTTTGATTGACATTGTTTGATTGTCTTTCAAATTGGTTTTGCATGTGCCTAAACTCCCTTTTAGGCACATCATCTTTTGGTATCAAAGCTTGTGGTTTAAGATAAGGGATTTTGCAATTTGGAATTCAAAAATTAGGGGATTGTTGACGTGAAGCTTAATCTTTTTCAATTGTGTTGTTGAATTGTTATCTTGTTGATTAGTGGTTATACACTTGGAGACTTGAACACTCTTGGCTTCCTTTGATCTTTGGCCATGAATGTGTAGTGTATTGGAAGTGGACCGTGAAGGAGTGAGAGTGGTGATCAATTGGAGAAGTGTGATTTATGTTGTGTGTCTTCGGAAGTGAGGAGTAGCAAGTTGTAATTTTCATGTTTGAATTTCAGAATTGAAGTGTGAGTTAAGAAGCAATTTGAATTTCAAAACACACATTAAGTGATTATTTAATAGTGTGTCATTTGAATTTGAAATAGCTCCTTACCATTTGTGGAATCTTGCAATTGTTGAAGTCATTTTGAATTTGAAATTTGAGCTGCCTTTTGTTGTTGTAGTTGCGGTTTGATACTTATGTGGAAGTAGGGAAAGTGCACCGTAACTTGAAGAGGTGTGTGTGTAGAGTTGTGTTTTTGTAAATTTAGTGAAGGGTGTGTGTGTTTGGCGTTGGTTGTTGTGTGTGGTGTATAGATAGTTGTTGTTGGTGGCATGAATATAGTGGGACTGATACGAAATCGATTTGATCGGATTCCTAACTGATACAAACCACGCCAACATGTGACGAAACCCAATACCAATACGTTACCTAAGATGCCAAACACCTCAAGTGGAAACTGTGACCCGTTGTCTATAAGCGAGGCAAGAACCTTGGTATAATATGAAGACGCCACAATCGGGATGAAAGACCGATTGATAAGTCGGGATGAACGCCACGGAAATAAAATCCGATAAGTTCTAGGTTAGTTCTTTAAAGAACCAAGAGAGGAATTCTCTCAAAAGTGTTTTCAAACTTTCAATGTTGTATGTTCTATATTCTAAATGTTCTAAACCCTAGGAGCTTTATATTAGGGTTTACAATTCGTAACAATAAAGGCCCAAAATGACATCACTTCAATAAGTGCGTAAAAATAACAAAACAAGACATGAAGGCCAGCGTCGGGGAGATACACGGCCGTGTACCTTGGCCGTGTATAATTCTGTGGAAATCTTGACAATGTACACGACCGTGTACTTCTAGTTATGTATCTTTCTATGCAAATCTTGACAACATACACGGCCGTACCTTTGAACCGTGTATGATTCTGTGTAACCTCCAGACTCCTACACGGCCGTGCCTTGTAAAGACACACCCTCTTCACCTCGTATCCGGTATGACTTGTACAAGAGCAAGGGCCTTCCCATGGTTATTCCAATCCTTTCCAACTTCATGATTGCTCCAATCCTTTTCGACTTCATGGACATCCTTTATCAACCCATTAAGTGCTTCCTTGAATCGTTTCGCTCGATTTCTTGTGATTGGTCTAGGTGGCATTTCAAGAGGATCCACATTCCCTCTTTTGGCTTGGCTCCCATCATGGCTCTCATCATTCCCCTCCTCTTGAAAAGGATTTGTCGTCAAATCATCGCCTGCATCTAAAGGACTCAAATCAGTAACATTAAATGTAGCACTTACTTGATACTCACCGGGTAAATCTATCTTGTATGCATTATCATTGATGCGCTCAAGGATTTGAAATGGTCCATCGCCTCTAGGAAGTAGTTTAGATCGACGCTCAGTAAGTGGTGCTGAAATCCTTCGCAATTCTCCTGTAAAAACTTGCTAGTCCATGGAAACTCCGCACATTACTTACATTAGTTGGACTAGGCCATTGTTGGATCGCACGAATCTTTTCTTCATCAACCTGTATTCCCTGTGCACTAACAACAAAACCAAGAAACACAAGTTTGTCTGTGCAAAAAGTGCACTTCTTGAGGTTAGCATATAATTGCTCCTTTCGAAGTACTCCTAAAACATCCCTCAAGTAAGATATATGATATTCCAAACTCTTGTTGTAAATGAGAGTATCATCAAAATAGATAACCACAAATTTTCCAATAAAAGTCCTCAAAACATGGTTCATAAGTCTCATAAAAGTACTAAGTGCGTTAGTTAAACCGAAAGGCATTACTAACCACTCATACAATCCATATTTCGTTTTGAATGCGGTTTTCCATTCATCACCTTCTTTCATTCTAATTTGGTGATATCCACTTTTCAAATCA
The DNA here is from genome assembly GCA_037954665.1 of Laguncularia racemosa. Lineage (NCBI taxonomy): Eukaryota > Viridiplantae > Streptophyta > Magnoliopsida > Myrtales > Combretaceae > Laguncularia > Laguncularia racemosa. The sequence goes on from JBBMOL010000166.1 coordinate 953,535, forward strand.
ATTTTGGAAAAGACATTAAACCTATGTAACTCATCTAACATGTCATCTAAGCAAGGAATGGGATGACGATACTTTACTGTGATGTTGTTGATGGCGCGGCAGTCAACACACATTCTCCATAACCCATCCTTCTTAGGCACCAAAATCACAGGCACTGCGCATGGACTCATGCTTTCCCTCACGTACCCCTTCTCCATTAATTCATCGACCTGCCTTTGGAGTTCCTTTGTCTCCTCCGGATTGCTCCTATAAGCTGACTTGTTTGAAATCGATGCTCCGGGTACAAGGTCAATTTGGTGCTCAATACCACGAATAGGTGGTAATCCCTTTGGAATCTCTTCAGGGAAGACATCTTCAAAGTCCTGCACAATAGACACAACCACACTAGGCAAAGAGTTAGATAGTTCGTTAGTATTCAGAAATGTTTCCTTAAAAACCAACCACAACATAGGTTGCTTCATCACTAACGCTCTCCTCACTACACTCGCTCTTGCCACACAACTCTCCTTTTACAAGGCTGCACTCTCCTTTTCACTCACCACCAAAGTTGATCCCCCTTCAACTTGGTCTCTCACACTCTTCCCAGCCTTCCTCTCTTTTTCCTTTTGATATTGACTTTTGTATTCCTTTTCTTTCTCATTGTCTTTTGCTCTCTCACTCTCCCTCTGTTTTTCACTCACCTTATATTTTGCAAAAGACTGTTGTAGCTGCAACTGATCCTCATACACCTGTTTAGGTGTTAACGGTTTAAAATTAAAGCTTTTCCCCTGGTGAACAAGTGTATACTTGTTAGAAAAGCCATCATGAACAACCTTCCTATCAAATTGCCATGGCCTCCCCAACAACACATGACTCGCCTGCATTGGCACTACATCGCATAACACCTCATCCCCATACCTACCAATGCGAAAAGCAATCAAGGCTTGCTTACTCACCTTAGTCTCACCACTATCATTCAGCCACTGCAATTTATATAGACTAGGGTGTTTAGTAGTTTTGAGTCCTAACCTCTTGACAATAAAATTACTCACCACATTGGTGCAACTTCCTCCATCAATGATCAAACTGCAAATATGATCTCCTAGATAACATCTAGTATGAAATATATTCTCTCTTTGCACCTCCTCTTCTTCCTTCACTTGCACATTCAAAGCTCGCTTCACTACTGCCACTAACCTCCTATTGCAGGCTCCTCATCATCACTAGCGTCCTCTAATGGAGGCATATCATCTTCCTCACTATCCCCCTCAATCTCATACTCACCATCATCACGCAAAATCATAACACGCCTATTTGGACATTGACTAGCAATATGGCCTCTACCTTGGCATTTAAAACATCTAATGTCACGATTTCTGAAGTAGAAGAATCAGGTTTACCTTGGTTACCAGGAGTTGAACCCGCTTGCCTCTGCTCCCCTTTCGGTTTAGTAGGTAAAGGCTTTTCTTCCTTCTTCCATTGGTTAGTCTTCCAGGTGGATGAACCAGTACCCTGTTGAAACCGTGCATTACTACTACCTTTTCTTTTGTGCTAGTTCTCAACCTTTATAGCCATATGAACCATATCCTCTAATTCTACATAATGCTGCAATTCAACAACATTTTGAATTTCTCTATTCAATCCAGCAAGAAATCTAGCCATGGTAGCCTCTCTATCCTCCTCTACATTCGCCTGATCATCGTAACTTCCATCTCCTTGAAATACTCATCCACACTTCGGCTTCCCTGCTTAAGAGTTTGCAATTTGTTGTGCAATTCACGATAGTAATACGCAGGTACAAACCGCTTCTTCATCACCCTTTTCATCTCTTCCCACGACTCAATAAGTGGTTCGCCATTCCTTCTTCGATTCAACATTAGTTGATCCCACCACACTATGACATAATCCGAAAATTCAATGGCAACAAGTTTCACTTTCTTTCTCCCACTATAGTTATGACAATCAAATACCATCTCTACCTTCTTCTCCCACTCTAAGTACGCCTCGGGGTCATTCTTCCCTTGGAAATGAGGAATCTTCATCTTTATACTACTCAGTCGATTATCCTCTCTATTCCTATCTCCTCTATCTCGATAACTCCCGACAGAAGGCTTATCAAATTCATCATCCGACATTTCATCTCCACCCCTTTGTACTCTCCTAGAACGACTCTCCCTCTTATGCCCTTGGAAGACGTTTGTAGATTGCTCTAGTCTTTGCTCTACCGTCTCATGAATTTGTTCCATTCCCTCCTGAAACATTCTCTTCATCTCACCCCTCAACGCCTCAATCACTAACCTAGCATCAAACCTTCCCCTCTCACCTTCAGGAGAATGTTGGCTCGACATAGTTCCTGTAGAAAAAAGGTTAGCACGAACACAAATATAGATATGATTAAGCCTCACGATACACTCCCTTACGTGTTTCGCTCAAATGATGATATCACACAGTCACTCGTGTATTCTCACAAGCAATGATGATATCAACTCGCTAATTCCTCTTCTCAATTCTCTTGGAACTAACCCAAACTACACCAATTCCCTTCCATAGAATTCAAGACAACTCTAGGGCTGAAAATTTTCCTCTTTTTTTTTTCAGAATTTTTTTTTTTTTTTTGCCTTTGTTTGCTGCTCTTAATCACATTCCCCCCTTTTTTTTGTCGTGATTCTTCCTTTTTTTTGTAAAAAAATTGAATAGAAGGCACTACACTTTCAATAGAAAATCAACACTATGAAATTGAATATTAACAATTGATATGAATGATTGGAGTTAGGGTTTTGATGTTACCTTCCTCAAACCGAACTGATGTGTTAACAAGCCTAGGCTCTGATACCAAACTGATACGAGATCGGTTTGATCGGATTCCTAACTGATACGAAACCACGCCAACGTGTGACGAAACCCAATACCAATACGTTCGGAATTCGTTACCTAAGATGCCAAACACCCTCAAGTGGAAACCGCGATCCGTTGTCTATAAGCGAGACAAGAACCTTGGTATAATATGAAGACGCCACAATCGAGATGAAAGACCGATCGATAAGTCGGGATGAACGCCACGGAAATAAAATCCGATAAGTTCTAGGTTAGTTCTTTAAAGAACCAAGAGAGGAATTCTCTCAAAAGTGTTTTCAAACTTTCAATGTTGTATGTTCTATATTCTAAATGTTCTAAACCCTAGGAGCTTTATATTAGGGTTTACAATTCGTAACAATAAAGGCCTAAAACGACATCACTTCAATAAGTGCGTAAAAATAACAAAACAAGACATGAAGGCCGGCATCGGGGAGATACACGGCCGTGTACTTTGGCCGTGTATAATTCTGTCGAAATCTTGACAATGTACACGACCGTGTACTTCTAGTCGTGTATCTTTCTGTGGAAATCTTGACAACATACAAGGCCGTGCCTTTGAACCGTGTATGATTCTGTGTAACCTCCAGAATCCTACACGGCCGTGCCTTGTAAAGACACGCCCTCTTCACCCCGTATCCGGTATGACTTGTACAAGAGCAAGGGCCTTCCCATGGTTGTTCCAATCCTTTCCAACTTCATGATTGCTCCAATTCTTTTCGACTTCATGGGCAATCCTTTATCAACCCATTAAGTGTTTCCTTGAATCGTTTCGCTCGATTTCTTGTGATTGGTCCAGGTGGCACTTCAAGAGGATCCACATTCCCTCTTCTAGCTTGGCTCCCATCATGGCTCTCATCAGAGACCATGAGTAAAAGAGGAGTTTTGTGGCGGTGAAGTTGTGTATTTGTGCTTATGTTGAGGTGCTGCCCATTGTGAAGTTAATTAGTGTGAAACCAAAACAAAAAAGGAAAGTTAAGTAATAGAATTTGAATTCAAACAAGTCATTAAAGTGTGAAAGTAATTGAATTCATTACTTAAACACTTGTAGTTGAATTTAATTATAGACTACTTAGAAGTAATTATGTGTACTTCATTTATTTGACTTTACTTAAAGTACCAAGAATTATTTCATTGTGCTTCAATTATTTCACTTGACTTTGTTTGAAGTAACAATAAGCATTTCTTGTATTGGTTAAAGTGTGAGCACCATGTTGTTGTGGTATTTGTAGTGAAGTGTGTTGTTAACTTGTTGAAGTTAGTTAATAACCATGTCAAATGATGTGCATGCTTCTACTACTTTGGTACATCAAGTATTGACTTCCTCTCCAACCATTGATGATAGACAAAGAGAGAATTCGTTCCATACTTCTTATAGGATACAAGGAAACTTGTACATAATTATTATTGATGGTGGTAGTTGTACTAATGTTGTAGCCGCATCATTAGTATCGAAGTTGAAACTTGAAACTATCCCGCATCCCGAACCCTATACATTACATTGGCTGAATGATTAGGATATTCTTTATGTGACCCAAAAGGCTAGGGTACCCTTCAGTATAGGGGACAAGTATTGTGATGAACTTGAATGTGATATTATTCCTGTGTACATCCCATATATTGCTTAGCAGGCTATGGTTGTATGACAAGATAGTATTACATGATAGATATAGAAATACTTATATGTTCCAATAAGATGGTAAACGTATAGTATTGAACCCTATGTCGCCATCAGAGGTCCAGAAGATGCAAAGACAGATAAGTTAACCATCACAGATTCTTGAGAATCATAGCCACATAATCAAATCTTGAGAGGTTCCTGAGGTTTCTAGTTACACGAACCAACCTATAGAGCACAAAACTTGTCAGACACAGATGTGCTAACCTTTAGAGGATCCGGATGATCAAAGTCAGATGAGCTGACCACCAGAGGACGAAATTGTTCAGGGGCAGTTGTGTTCACTTTCAAAGGTACTAAAGGCTCATAAGCAGTTGAGTAAACCATTAGAGGATTCTGAAGGTCAGAGTCAGATGAGCCCATCATCAAAGGGTCAGACTGTTCAAAGACAGTTGTGTCCACCTTTAGAGGTTTCAGAGGGGCATGAGCAGTTGAGCCAACCATTAAAAGGTCATGAAGGTCAGCAACATACAAATGAGTTAGAAAAAGAGGAAACAATATCAGTGGAATAGGTTGAGACAGGGGAGACTTTAGTAGATAATGGGGCATTATTTGTGTTGTAGATGAGATACATCTTAGAAATGGAGGAGAGAAAGCAATCACCCCCTGTGGTATTTCAGATATTGAGATTCTGCTGTGATACTTCTTCAGATGGCTTGCTAGGAGGATACAGAGTCTCTACTGCATTTGATCAGTTAAATTTGAAGACAAATCCTTTTTAGGCTTGAGGAGATGATAGGAATCAAAATCCTACAAGACCTATCATTAGGGCAGGAGCTAAAGGATTTCAAATCTTGGCAATGAGGATCCTTTTTTAGCAAATTGACTCTGGAATTATTTGTTTACTAACCTCTTTTCTATTACTCATGTATTGTATATTCCAATAGGCACACTTATCATGCTTTATAGGGTGGTGGACAAACTTACTAAGACTCGGCTTGTAGGTTATTCATGGACTGACCTAAACTGACGATAAGCTAGACCAACGAATCCCATTGAAGAGATAGCTTGTTGAAGATTATTTTGTACTTGTAATTTATTTCTTGGAACCATTTATGTTGTAAGTTTTTTAGACATTTTTATTTGGTTTAATTGGTGTTTTTAGGACCGGCTACCCTATAGTTGCTTAGTTGTAATTTTGTGGACATTTTAACCCTACATGGAGCAAGTATAAATACTTGCTTAAATAGGGTTTTGATGATAGACTTGAAATTTCTAGCAAACACTTTTTCGTGTAGAGATTAGGGTTCTTCCTAACTTAATTGGCTCTTATCAATTTCAATTCAAAAATTGGAATTGTGGCGAGTTGCAACATAGAGAATTGTGAGTAATATCAATTCCATACGTTGTGTTTTCCTTTTTCATCACTAGTGAGTCATATCTAGGATTGATTAGGTTAGTTCTTTGATCTAAAATTGGCATCAATTGTATCCTCTCTTGGCATTATATATAATTGATTGGTTTTGTCCCTTGTTAATACCATCAATTTTACTATACATTGTGTTGCGTAGATTGTCCTTGTTGTGAGGAGTCATGGTTTATTTTTGTGTGTTGTTGGTTGGGACTTCATTGGATATTGAGTTAACTTATTGATTCAATTGAGAAATATCATCATTGTAAATTTAATCTCATCAAATTTTTTCATTCGAATCACATTCCATCAATTAGGGTTCATGCAATTTATTGTCCTTTGAACTGATTTTGATCTTATGATTTAGGGGTTGTAAATTAGTTCATTTGCATATACTTAATTGGTTCATTTTCAAACCATCTTATATTTTTAACTAATGTTCTAACTAATTCATTACTATTATCTAATACTATATTTGCATTTATCCTTTTCACTTTAAAGTTTTTTATTTTTTTATATTTTTATTAATGTCTAAATGTTTATCTAGTGATTTACAAAAGCAGGGTGTCTAAATGTGCAGTTTAAATAATATGGGCTGAGTGGGGACTTCTATGGTCATCTAGTGGTTTTCACTTTGCTATTTAATGGCTCGCTCGAAACTCTATTAAGTAATAGCTTAGAAATATATGTGTTGTCTTGTTCCCAACATGATTTCTTTATTATTTGCAGGCTATCACTTAAACATATAACACCAATTGATTTTTATCTTATTCAGGCTTCCTGCGATTTAACAAGCAAGTACCGCGTATGATCCACACCACTCTTGCAAAATGAGATTCCTATCAAAGTGTATGACTAATCGTCAAAAAGGGTCGACACACTCATTACGCATCCTTGAGGAGTGAAGACCAAACCTTGGATCCTAATAACGTTGAAAAGGTAAAAGTCGTCAAAGACCAAAATTCTAAAATGTTGTGAAAGAGAAGTTCGTATGGCTTTCAAAATCATTACTCAACATGGTTCCGGACGACGCTGTCGGCGAATGGCGATTCCGGCCGCTTCCGGGATCGATTGATTTTGGGGTTTGGCAGTTTCGTACAGCCCGACCCACCAATTATTATTAGGAGTAATGTGTATGTCATTATAAACTATTTAATGAAATAATTGATGTTACTAATTTTTTTTCCAAATAGCATGATTGGGCTATTTTTATTTATTTATTGGCCAGATGATTGGACAATTTTCAAACACCAAATTTTTAATTATAAGATAAACGACGAAATATCAATCATGTCTTCCTAATCTTTTCTTTTCAAAATCAGTTCTCACACGAACGACAATTTCCCTTGTTAGTGGCAGATACAAACAAACAAAAAATTTAATTCGGAAGTAAAAGTGCGGTTTGCTTTAGTTTATTTTTCCTTGCGAATCAAATCAAACTCTGGTTTGTTTTTTTTTTTTATAATTTTGAATTAAACCATAAGGTTAAGATTAGGAATTTTCTCAAATCATAAAATTTCAATGTAATTTATTTTAGTTTATGTATTGGATCATATTTTGTAATCTAAGAAAGTATTTTGTATTGCATATAATCCTATATGAAAATTACTAAATTCATTTAATAATAATAAGTATTAATGTCATATAAAAGATTGATGAAATCAATATTCATACGATAAAATTTTAAATATGTATTAATAATTAATTTTATTTATAAAGTTATCATATAATATAAACACTTTAATTGGATTAAAAGTGTTTTATGATGATTAGAATGCCATTACAAAAAGAACTCCACCAACGAAATCCTATCACCATTCCCAACATTACTTATTCGTCGAAGGGAACTATCTCGTAGACTCAACACCAGTAGAAAAGTGATAAAGAGTAGAGCTAATGTCATAAACCCTACCTAAACTTTCACAAAATTTACAATTAGAAACTTGAACTTATAAAGTGTTAATTTACTACTAGAAATAATTTTAGTGGTCATTAGTGGTACCCACCAGAACTTTGTTAAGCTCTAGTAATCTATGTGAATATCTCTACCAACCCACACAAAAAAAAAAGGAAAAAAATAATAAAGAAAAGTGCAAACAACCCAAAATGACAAGAGTATGCAATGAACTTAACCCTAGGTCAAAAGTAAGAAAAGAAACCTTTACTCCTTAGAACTAAGCACACCCGAATCTCCAAAGCACTAAAATCATGAAACCCTAGTTTCCTAAAACCTTAACCCTAATTTGTTCCTTGATCAGGTAGATTAACAAGATCAGAGAAATGACTAAAGAGTGAGTGAAACCCTTGAGAGAGACAAGATCACAACTGCAAAATACAAGAGTATTGCTGTTGGATAATAATCACTAGGTTGAAGCCATAGATAAGTTACATGACTTCCCAATCTAGTACAACCTAATTTCTCTTCCTTCTTCCCCTTTTCCAAGAAATTAATTAGGGTTTCTAACTTATATGAGTTTAAGATTCTCCTCAATATTTGTTGATTTTGATTTCGTACTAGGATTTTACGTGGGAATTTCAATTAAGGTTTTCATTAACAAAAGATGTGTGAAGAAAAAGAGAGTACTTATTACGGTATGAAGGAGAAGAAAGTATTTGTAAGGGTTTCTAGATGTGCAATCCACATTCATACATTTTGTTTTATGCCATCTAGTTTTTTTTTTTTTTTCCTTGCAATTCTTAATCCACATCATTGGTCCATCTAGACTATTTTTATGCAATTATATTGTTCCTATACATGTGTCATTTTGTGGTTAGTCGAAACATCCACATTACCCTAACAAATACTAACAAAGTCAATACATGTAGTATAAATGACAACGAAAAATTCAATTAGGTAATAAATAGATTTTTTTTTTAATTTTAGATACATAACTATAAAAATGATAAAAATTGAGATAATAAATACAATATTAACCCTCAAATGTATGATATATTATGTCTCAATATCTAGAAATATGCCCTTGGAGTCTTGTCACGTTGTACATACTGTAACAAGAGCCACTCATGCATGCTGGATAAATGGATGGAATTGGGGCAATGTTACAATCTCGATGAGTAGGCTTAATCAATATATCAAGAGTTGATTAATTTTACTAGACCGGGCTTGATAAGAAAGAAAAGGCCCATGGTAGCATGACTCAATTTGTCAAGCACAAGGGTAAAAATATTTAATGATTTTGTAAATACTATATACTACGTGTAAACAATATTAAATTATTAAAACAGTTTTTCCAAAAGATTTGAAGAAAACATTTTAAGCAATATCAAGAATTTATGTAAGCTAGTTTTACGCTATTTGTAATGGATTATTAGTAAAATATTGAAAATATTTAGATAAGTTGTTTAGATTTTAATATAGAAAAAAAAATAGAGTTAATCTAAAATCCCATACATGGTTTTTATCCCTATTTATTTTAGATATCTATCTTATTTATTTTTTTCATTTATGTAATCTGAGTTATCAGACTTTTTTTTTTATTTTGTACAGTTTTTTTTTTTTCCTTATTTTTAGTTTTACAACATGAAATTTTTGTGTATATTCAATTTGCTTCCGCCCCCCTTGATTTCCAGTCACATAAACCCAATTCAATCGCATTATAAATAATAATAATAATAATAATAACAATAATAATAAAAAAGAAAAGAAGAGTTTACATGAAAAGTCTGTATGTCATACAAAATTTCATTTAATTAGGTTTATATAATTGGAAAAACGATAGTAAGACTAGTATTCAACATCTAAAACAAAAAAAAAAAAAAGAAATGAAATGAATACTCAAAATTATGCATAACATAAGTATACAAAATGAAAAAAAATGCGAAACATAGAGAAGCTTATTAAACTTCAATAATATTAATATGTGGCAATAATTTTTGTTTAAGATACTCAAATTTCTAAATAGAATGTTTTGATTTTTTATTTTAAAAAAATTATATTGTTTAGAAGGACAATTACCCAGATCAGGCTTGCCCAGCCATCGGAATTTGACTAAGCAAGAAATCGAGATCCTTTCCATTTCATGGATGAAATAGCTTTCCATAGGAATAATAGGCTGCTTTAGCAAATTTTTACTGCAAAATACAAAATATATGGAAAAGTAAATAAAATGATTTAAACTACAAACCGCCACATGGAAAGTTTGAGTTTATGTGAAACTACAGCGACCTCCTTCTATTACTACTGCTGCTGCAATTACCATCACCATTGACACCAAACAATCCATCCCAAATCTCAAGGAAAGCTTCAACGATGACTCCGTGAAAACGCTTCGAGTTCAACGACAGAAAGCAGTGCAAAAGCTGCACCAGATCTTCCTCCGCGAACATCTCCTTCTCCGATATCATTTCCACCATCGACCTCTTGAAGTCTCCGTATGGATCCTCTGTCCTCTTTACCACTGCGAAGCTCTCACGTACCTTCCCCTCGATCGTGCATGGTATCATCCGCCGAAATACCGATAACCTCGCCTCCTCCGTAACCTCCGATCCTACGCCATGGATCGTTGCCGCTTCCTCCTCCTTCTTCTTCTTCCTCCTGTTCTTCTTTTGCTTGTTCTTCAGCGATTTCGTTTTCTTCTTGCTTCGCCGGCGATGATGGAACTCTGATGAGGAATCCGTCGTGGAGAAGCTTTTGGAAGAAGAGACCAAAGTCTCGGTTTCTCCTTTCTCTTCTCGTTCTACTTCTTCATCTTCATTCTCTCCCTCTCTTTCCTCGTGGTCTTCACTGTTGAGAAAGCAGCCGGTATCGCCGGAGGATGTACTGATACGAACTCTCAACGACATCGGGCCCGTCATCATCATCATTTTCTTCTTGTTAGTCCGTCGCTTCTTCTTTCTCTTATCCCTAACAATGCTCGCGTACCTTACGGGTAGATCAACATCGCCGGACTGTGCGCCCTCGTCGACGACGGAGGAGGTGTATATTTTCCGGCGAGGAGTGGTCTCATGTAATTGCTCATTCTTTTTCCGGATTGGTTTCGCGACGACATGGAAGTCGGGTTCGTGTTTCCGGTCGAACGAACTGTTACAGCGTTGAAGGTTAGGAGGATGCGATAGGGTGCAGTCGTCATCAGAGTGATGATCGGTGGATCGGCAACCGCAGCCGTAGGAAACGAGTGTTGAGCGGATGATGTGGCGCTTGATGGGAGTGTGAGAGGGGTGTGGTAAGAAATTGGGCGAGTGGACGGTGATGGGAAGCGGGTTGGGTGGTGGGAGTCGGAGGAACGAAGGGACGGGATTGGAAGGGTCTTTGGAGTGACAGGTTTGGAAGACTCGGGATAGCCGGAGTTTCAGGCGTTTTGCCATGGATTTTTTAGTATTCTATTCTTTGGGTAAGGATGTTGATGGGACTTCGGTAACGAGGCTGCAACAGCACTATTCGCAGTGGCGGTGAACGAATGTGGGTTTACCCTCTGCAATTTAAAATATATATATATATGACTATGTATTACCGTTCACAGCATGTGTTTTTAGTATTTTACTATGAGCAATGCATTTAACACAAGTTACTCACTTTTTCATATTTTACCATTGTAATTATAAAATTTTTGAAAAATTAAGCTACTACTAGGTTTCTAGTATAATACAAGGCAATGAGAATAATATAATATTATACAAAAAGAATAATACAACACAAATTTTTCGTACACAACATACTATACCAGAATAGTAATTTGGATATTTATTTTAAATAGATTGTAATGATGGTGATGGTGCAAATGGTGGTAGTGACATGGACAGTGGTAGTAGCATGGTGCATGGTGATAACAATGTGTTGATAATGACAATGACCTCGTGCTACTTGTAAAATGCACATGTATATATATATACTCAAGGTTAAATATGTAAATATTATAAAAATATGAGGGATCGTTTGGTCTTTTCATGGTCAAGGTATTTAAGTTTTGCTTGACTTATTATTCCCTCTTTTACCTCATTTATATAGTAAACACCAAGAGAGACTTTTAAATACCCACAGTGCGACCTAATAGAACAAGTAAAGGTTTTGATCATTAAGACGTATACTTATGATGATAAATTCATAAGTCTAAGTGAATTTAGTGACATATTGTTAAAGTTTAGAACAAGGAATGAGACAAAACGAGTGTAGGATCAGGTAGTTTGAGGATTCCAATCACATATTAAAACAAGTAAGTGTGCTAATCCATATAATGTATTAGAATTAACAAGTTAATTAAACCAATTAGACTTATATTCATAGAAATTAGATTGGGGAGCAAATTGGAGAAGTAAAAAGGAAATTCACGATGGAATAGTGAGTACACAATCGGCTATATGTTTGTGTACTTACCTGTGTCGAATTACGAATGTGTACAGAAAGGTACGCGGTCCCAAGACATGCTTGTGTACTTGAACATGTCAAATTGTAAAATTTTGCAAAATGGTATACGGCTACAATACACAACTGTGTATATGGCCAAATACATAATTGTGTACTTAGACATGTTGGAAAATTGTTATACACAAAAGGTACACAGCCATTAACAAGGTCGTGTTCCTTTTTACAGCTACTCACATGACCATATTGTTCTGTAACACTCACAATTAAATTATATTTTGTTTTCTTGCAATTCTAAATTAATACTTATGCACAATAAGACATTGGGGAAGGGAAATCTGCAATTAAGACATAATTAACCAATTAGTGAAACTAGATTAAGTTATAGGATAGAAGTAAACTCAATCTTTAGAATTTGATAGGTCTATATCCCCTTCTAGGAAAGCAAGAGCTAACCATGAAACCACTTTTCTATGTACGTATTTATTGTGATTACTATTTATGATTGTTAACATAGTACTTAAATGACTTTAATGGAATATTGGATTTAATTATATAAGTCGTTTATGCTTAGCTCGACCTAAGAGCCGAAGGTAGTAGATCCGTAGGGGTCACCCCGATAATCGATATGTTGCGTTCTCCCTAGTAGAGCCGTATATCGAAATGATGTAAGGTAGATTTAGGTTAAGTGGGGCCTACAGTGGCTGTCCCCAACTTAGGAATATATATTTATGTAAATATTATATGGTGTAACGGGGTCATGAGTACCCTTGTGTTATATTTTGGTTAAATTGAAGATAGATTGCCCGATAATTTGATATGTACTTCTGCTGCATTTTTGTGTATTAATATGGTTGTTTATGTGGCACACTCATGTCTATGTAGTACTCACATCCTAGGCTTAGGCTCAATACAATTATTTTTTACTTGTAGGTGAATATGTTGAATGGAAATTTAATGTGTTATTATCAGGATGAAAATGGAAGAGAGTATCACTATTACTATGGTGAAGAGTAACATGGAAGGGATGAAGGTCTCCTTTATAGAACTTAAGAATGTTGATTAGAGAATGTAGAGAAAGTTTAGAAACTTTTGAATAAGTTGTTTCATTATATGTTGAAGCCTAATTAGTCTACTATTTAGATGTTATTTTAATGTATTTTTTCTAAAATTGTAGTAATTGAAATAATTCACCTGAGGATCATTTATCTATATCATTGGAGTTACAAGTATATTAATGTATAGTGGAGATGAAGAGGTTAAAATTGGAATGAAAATTTAAAGTCTTAGCATGTGGCTACTTGGTAGCGACACGTGGCGGGTAGCAGCATTCCAAGTTCTAAGGCATTACACTAGTATTGCATTAATGGTAGTGGCAACTATGGTGAAGACAATGGCGGTGGTGCAAACGGTGGTAGTGGCATGGATAATGGCAATAGCATAATGATAACAATGTGGTGATAATGATGTCGACCTCATGGTAATATTGTATTAATAGTAGTGGTAACTATGATGAAGATGGTGGTGGTAGCAATAGTTGTGATGGTGTTGGTGGAGAAGGTAGTAGCAGTGTTCACAGTATTAATTAGAAGTCCGATTAAGAAATTTTGTTTTTGTCTTGTCCCAAGATTTTTATACTACTAAATGGAAGAGACAAAAATTTAATGTTTTGTCTAGTACTAAACTTATTTTGCAATCTAAAGATGGTCTAATAAGTTTTATTCTGTCCAATACTTAGAAAAGCTACTAGTCAAATACTACCTAAATATTTTTAAAAGGTAACTTTTTCTCTCTCTTTTTTTTCTTTAGGATTATTAAACATGACTGTAAACACCCCATTTTTGTCCCTAATAATTAATAATGGTTAATTTTCAATTTTTTTCATTTTTTATAATTTTTCTTATAATTTAGCCAAAAAAGGGAAAATATTAAAAAATAAAATAAATAAGGAAAATATATCAATTTTGGAAAATAATCGTAGAAATAATAAGAAAAAGAGCTAAATAATTTTTACAAATTTTTAGAATTTTAAAATAATATAAAAATAATAAAAATTGCATCGCATATATGCAATTTGCGTAAATTAAAAAAAAAACTAAGAAGTGGGCTAGCCCAGTTGATCCAAACCATGGCCTAAGGCGCGAGGGAAGGGGCTCGGTCAGGCGTTCGAAATGCGGGGGAAACAGATCCGCGTTTTGCCTGTTTTTCTTTTTGCTTGGGACACGCGTCAACTGTTGATTAGATGGACGGGACGCACGCGTCGAGCGCGTGTTCCTCTCTTACCTCTGTCAAAGATCATCGCCGGCAACGGGAGAAATGGAATTTGGCCATTTTGATTCAATTTTTTTGCACAAATCCACTAAATCTTTAACCAAAATGAGATAAACATCATCCAATTAGCATAAAATAGTAACAAAATCCAAGATTTACACAAATCGAAACAAATTGGAGATGGGTTTTTCAACCAAAATCCGATTTGCCCCAATCGAAGGAAGTCCGAGCTTATCTAGCTCGATTTCCGGTGCCTATAAATAGAGAACAATGTGGGGAAGCTAAAACACGGATTAGAAGAGAGAAAGGAGAGGAAATAAGAGAGATTGAAGCTTCACCGAAGTTCCCAAGCCACGACCTCCGATCACCTCATTCAAACCACCACTTGGAGAAGCTTTTGGAGAAATCTACCATCACCATCGAGTCCCCCGTCATCAGAAATGTTGGAAACACCCCCCAATTAACAAAAACAAATGCCGGAACGCAGCCTAAGAGGACCTCTGACTGCTGCCCAATTCGACCCAACCGACCCAACCCGCGAACCGCGCTTGAACCCAAGTAAGTCGGATTTTTTGTATTATTTATTTATTTAATGTATTTTATTTATTTGTTTGTTTATTTATTTATAATTCAAAAATAAAAAAATGCAATGAAAATAATATTAGGAAAAATGATAGAATTTAGATTAGTTTTTTTTTATGTTTAGTTTAGAATAGATAAAAAAAATTATAAAATAAAAATTTTAAAAAATATTTAAAACAATAAAAAAGGGGAAACAATAGAATAAGAAAAATAATAAAATAGAAAAAAAAATAAAAAAATAGATAGATAATAAACCATAAGAAATAGTAATAATAAAAAATAATAAAATAATAAAGAATGATTATATAAAATATTAAAAATGTTGAAAAATATTTAAAGTAATGAAGATAATACGAATAAAAAAAAGTAAAACAATAAAATAAATAAAAAAATGATAAACAATAAAAAATAATAAAATAATATAAAAAATGATAGATAATAAATAATAAAAAATATAATAAAGTAATAATGATTAAAAGATTAATAATAGAGGTAGAATAATAATAGGGATATAAAAATAACTTTTATCACTTAGAAAAATCATTTTCTTAAATAAATCCAAAATTGGTTTTTCTTAAATCAAAATTTTTCAAAAAAATAATAAAGATTAGGCTTAGATTTTTTTTCCAAAAAATACTAAAAATGGTAAAAACGTAAATTTGAGGTATTTTCATAATTGAAATTAACTAACCTACTAAAGCTTTTTATAAAAGGCAAACTACGGCTTGTTTGATCCTAAATAGCAGGTACGTAGGTACTCATTTGGGGCAACTCTAAAAAGAATAAAAAATCATTTTTCATATTACAATAAGTTTTAACCAATAAGCAAAAATACAACAAAAATAATAATAACAAAAATAAAATAAAACAAAATAAGCAATAATAAAAGACGTTAGAATATGATTTAGATTTCAGAAGAATAAGGTGGTAACTTTAAGGTTTTAATAAGTTAACCCCCGAGTCTAGAAACTCTAGTTTTCCCTTTCCTCCTTTATAAAAATGAAAAGAGGAGATCTCGCTAACTAGTTGTCTAAATTAGGATTAATTTGCTCAATTAGTCCTAATTCAATAATCTTTCCCAACTTCAGTTGGGTGGCGACTCCAAAATAAGACAAACTTTCTAGTTTAAGTTGATGATTTATATTAGATGAGCATAGGGTTTAGTATAAATCGTATTAGGAATAAAAATAAAAAAAAATAAAAAATTAGACTCGACAGGATGGCGACTCCACTGGGAAATATCTCTAGTAGGTAGCCACCTAAATCTTCTAAAATCACCATTTCCAAAATATCTCTTGATTGTTATACTACTAATGCTAACATTTCAGGGATTTAACGAAATTTAAGGTTAAGTTATTTATTTTTACTATTGAGTCTGCATGCATCTAATCGTGTGAATAAATACGGTCAAACCCAAGCCGTCTTAAGACCCTAGGATGGGGGGCCATTGTGTAGGTTTCAAGCGAAGTGATATAATCACCGTTCGGGACTGATTAGGCCATCCCACCCAACGCTTCGATATGGCCCAAGATCTATTTCTTCGAGAATGCGGGAGGCCATAGAGCTTAGGGACCTGTTAAAACCCACCTATCTGCATACATGAAAGTCATAGGCTGGTATTTGATTAATGATGTAATGCTTTTGTTCCGTTCCTAAAGTTCAGATACATTTACCTATAATAACATCATTTGTACTTTGCAAAAACTTTTTGTAATTGGAGATTTTTATTGTAATAGATGGCTAGTTCTACAGTCGACCCCCTCCTCCACAAAGAGATCCGAGTTTGCAAACCTTTGGGTCCAAAGTTGGTACTGGACCATTGGTTTACTCTGTACAACCCTGAAGAGCAAGCCTTCATCCAACAAAAGATAGGGCCCATCATTTCATTGATGAAGATGGAAATAAACTTACCTCTGATACAGGCTATCCTCCATCTATGGGAAATAGCGCACGCAACTTTCTTCATTAGGCTACATGAGATCACTCCCACTCTAGAAGAATACACCCAACTTTTGTAGGCCCCATCACTAACCCGCGAGGTATATGTGCAGATCTTGAGGCTGGGCTAGCAGGTATTTTCAATAGACTTATGGGTATCCGCAAGACAGCAATCAATAAGGCCTTAGCAAACTACAATGGACATTGCATACGGATGGACAAGTTAGAAGCCTGGTTCATAGCCTAGGAAGATGATGGGAATAGGAAAGACGTATTATGCGAGGACCCCAAGAGCTACAAACAGAGAAGGGTAAATGCTTTCATCCTGACAGCCTTTGCCACCATACTCTTCCCCATCGGGATCTTTTACATCCACTACCGAGTCACAGAGCTGGTGGCCTAATTCTTGGAAGGGAAATCTTATATCCCGGCTCTACTAGCTGAACAGATCCGGAACTTGAACTTTGTTAAGAGGAAGGGTCACGGGATCCTCCGCTCAAACATCAACCTCGTCCTGATCTGGTTTGTGAGTCACCTCAAATGTTTTGGGTTAAACCTAGTCCGGAAATCTTTAGCCTAACAAGTGGACCTTGTAGACTCCTGCATAGAAAAGATAAAGCTACCCGATGACCTTACTAGCTATAGTTAGGTGAAAGTGCTCAAGAGTTTCAGTGCCGACGACATCCTGTGGACAGCTAGATGGAGTTGTTGTAACAAAGTCATCATAACCTGCAAAAACCTTCAGGCCATTCCTCTAATCGATATCAGCAGATGCATAGGTTATCATCCAAACTCAGTGGTCCGCCAGTTCGGTACTGTAAACACCCCATTTTTTCCCTAGGAGTCAATAATTCTCAAAAAATAATCAATTCTCAATAATCTTCAATTTTTTCCAATTTTTCCCTAATTTAGTATAAATAGTAAAAATATTCAAAAAAAAATAAGAATAAATAGGAAAACACATCAATTTTGAAAAATGATTTCGAAAACAGTAATAATAAAGGATGAGTAATTTTTACAAATTTTAGAAATTTCAAAAAAATACAAAAAAATGGAAAAACCGCATTGCATATATGCAATTTGCGATACAAAGAAAATCGGGAAAATGGGCCAGCTCAGCTGGCTCGTGCGTGCATGTTGGGACCGTGTGAAGGCTGAAGGTCACGAGTTCGAATCCCCCCGCGTGCGCTCGGTAAAATTTTTTCCTTCTTTTCCCTGGAGCCGCCACGTGGCAGCGTGTGATTGGCCGAGAGAAAACGTGTGCATCGCGCGTGATCGTCTTCCTCACCCGGACAGACGCAAGGAGAAGCCAGAGCAAGTCCGACGAAGGTAGAATCAATCATTTTTTTTTCAAATCTTCTAGATTATTGTCAAGATAAAGCCGAATCCATAAGATAAATCAAAGGAAAACAATAGATCAACATCAAATCGCCGGGATAAAATCAAATCTAAAAACGGAAGAAATTCGGATTTATCCAAATCGGCCGATTTGAGCTTATCCAAGAGGGTTTCCGAACGCCTATAAATAAAGGAGGAGGGGAGGAAGCCAGAACACGAATCAGAATTGAGAGAAAGTGAGGAAAGAGTGCAAATCGGAGAGCATCGAAGGAGACCCAAAACCGCGAAGCACCGGCCGGAGTTGAACCACCACCAGGAGGCAATCTGGGAGCAAACCACCGCCACCATTGGATTCAGTAACCTCGAAAGCTAGGATTCGACACCTCACCCGCTGCAAAAGGCCACTGGAACGCCGTGAACGAGCCTTCCCCGCCGCCGTGTCCGATCGATCCGACCCGACCCGACCAACCCGACCCGCGCACCGACCAGGATCCAGGTAAGTCGGATTTTCCGGATTTTTTTATTTTATTTAATTTACTTATTTTGTTTATTTATTTGTTCCGAATTAATTTATTATTTATTTATGGTTTTTGTTATTTGCTTAGTTATTTATTTATTGGTTTTTGTTATTTGTTTAGTTATTAGTTATTTATTTATTTCCATTTTTAGAAAAATGTAGAAATTAGGTTTTTTTAGGATTTAATAATGTAAAATAAAAAAAAACAAGAAAAATATTAGGAAAATAATAATAAAATTTTAGATGTCAAAATAGGATAGATAATAAACTTAGGATACAAAAATCAACAAAAATTCCCAAAAATCACAAAAATCAACAAAATTCCCAGAAATCACAAAAAATCATAAATCATAAAAGTTAATAAAAAATTCAAAAATTATGAAAGAATCATAAAAATGAGTTTTAGCACTTAGAAAAATCCTTTTCCTCAAATAAATCCAAAATTGATTTTTTCCCTAAAAATCATTTTCAAAATCAAATTAAAGCTTAGGCTTAGAATTTTTTTAGAAAAATCCCAAGAATGGTAAGAACATAAAGCAAAAGAGATTTCAAAATTAAAATTCACAAACAAACTTAAAGTTTTCAGAAAAGCGAACTACGGCTTGTTTGATCCTGAGTAGCAGGTACGTAGGCACCCATTCGAGTCAACCCATAAAAATGAATAAAAAATCATTTTCTTGAAATAATTCAAGAACATAAAGTAACAAAAACACAATAAAACACATTTCTAAAGATGAACAATTTTAGGAGATTAGGTGGTAACCGTAAAGGTTTTAATAGGTTAGCCTCCGGACTTAGAAACTCTGGTTTTCCCTTTTCCTTTTTTCACAAAAACGAAAAAAGGAAATAACGACGACTAGTGGTCCAAATTAAGACTAATTCGCTCCTTTAGCCTTAATTCAATATTTCCCAACAACAGTTGGGTGGCGACTCCAAAAATCAAACGAAATTCCTAACTCAAGTCGAGGATCTACATTAGATGAGCATAGGGTCTAGTCTAGATCGGATTAGGAATGGGAATGCAAAAATTAGACTCGACAGGATGGCGACTCCACTGGGGACCCATGCCAGTAGGCTAAGCCACCCGAATCTTCGAATTGTTCTCCTTAAATGTGCTTCAATTATTATTCTGTTACTAACCTTTCAGGGACTAGTTAGATTTTCAGTTTTTCTTTACTATGGGGGTTTGCATGCATATGTGTGTGTGAGTAGATGCGGTCGAACCCGGGCCGTCCTAGAAACCTGAGATGGGGAGCCATTGTGTAGGTTTCGGGCGAAGTGAGTTGATTCACCGTTCGGGACCGATTAAGCTACCCCACCCTATGCTTCGATATGGCCTGAGATCCATTTCTTCGAGAATGCGGGAGGCCATAGAGCTCGGAAACCAATTAGAACCAACCTACTTGCATACATAACATCATAAGGGGTTGACAATTGAATGACAATGTATTGGTTTGTTATTTTGTCCTTGGAGTTCAGGACCATTTCCCTGTAATGTTTTCGTAGTTCTGTTTGTAACTAGGCTATCTCTTATTGTAATAGATGGCTAGCAGTGCAATCGACCGCCTCCTCCGTAAAGAAATTTGGGTGTACAAACCTCTGGACCCAAAATTGGTACTGGACCATTGGTTTACTTTGTACAACCCAGAGGAGCAGGCCTTCATCCAACAAAAGATCGGCCCCATCCTCTCACTGACGAAGACAGAGGTGAATCTGCCTTTATCCGGGCCATGCTTCAATTATGGGAAATTGAGCCCGCCGCCTTCTTTATTGGGCCGCATGAGATCACCCCTACCTTGGAGGAATACACTCAGTTGCTACAGGCTCCAACACTAACCGGTCAGATCTACATTCCGGACCTAGAGGTCGGGCCAGCCGGTACCTTCAGCAGATTACTAGGCATTCGGAAGACGGCAGTCAACAAAGCCCTGGCAAACTGTAATGGGTATTGCATACGCATGGATGATTTAGAAGCCTGGTTCATCGCCCGAGAGGACAATGGGGATAGAAAGGACATCCTATGTGGGGACCCTAAGACTTACTGACAGAGAAGGGTGAACGCTTTCATCTTGACAGCCTTCGCCACCATACTGTTCCCCACTAGGACCTTCTATATTCACTACAGGGTTGTAGAGCTGGTGACCCAATTCCTGGAGGGAAGATCCTACATCCCGGCTTTACTGGCTGAACAGATCCGGAATTTAAACTTCCTCAAGAAAAAAGGCCATGGGATCCTTCGCTCCAGCCTCAACCTTCTGCTAATATGGTTTGTAAGCCACCTCAAATGCTTCGGGCTGAACATGGTCAGGAAAACCCTAGCCCAACAGGTGGATCTGGTGGATTCATGTATAGAAAAGGTAAAGCTACCCGACAACCTTACCAGCCACAGTTGGTTAGAGCTGCTTAGGAGCTTCAGTGCCGAAGATATTCTATGGACAGCCAGGTGGAGTTGCTGTAACAAAATCATCTTGACCTGCAGAAACTTCCAAGCAGTGCCTTTAATCGGAATCAGCGGATGTATCGGATATCACCCAAACTCAGTGGTCCGCCAGTTCGGTACTATCCAAGATATAGTTTATCGGCCCTCGCTCGAAGCAGTCACCTTTGAGTATCAAGATCCGAACATGTTAGTAGCCAAGAAGTTTGCTAAGCTGGCAGAGGTCAAAGCACTTTAGGAAGCCAGAATTGAAAGCCCGAATGTAGACCTCGGGGAGTTAGATGGCGAAGTGGGAAAACACCGAGCCACCAGAGAGTTTGTAATCCGCCAGCTATACCAGACAGGAGAAAGAGCATATCGGGTTCCAGACGTCACTCAGCCTAGACCAGATAAGATCAACCCAAAAACAGAAATCTACCTGGAGCAGGTTAAGGCCCGAATGGAGGTATACTTTGAAGCTGCAGATTATAAGAAAGACATCTGGAAGGGACGCTTCAAAGAATCCGACCAAAGGAACAAGGCCTTAGAAGCGCAGTTGGAGAAGTCCAAAGCCAAAGTCAAGGAATTGGAAGCCGTCATCAGTGGGAAGTCTGAGCCTCCACAACAGAAGACTAAAAGAGCTAGGAAGTAGAGCATTATTTGTAATCTTTTATTTTGGTTATCGAACTCTAAAACTTCAATATTAATAAAAGCAAAGTTTCAATATTACGTTGTCAATCAGTTGTCAACCCTTTTACTTTTAGCATCCGCATGACACATGCATATCATTCATGCATTCATTATACTAAAAGTAAAACAAAATGCAAATCCAAGTATCAAAATAGCTTCCAAACAATCGAACCCTCCTCGAAGCCCAGTTCTCACGCGCTCAAGAACAAAAATGGCCAACAGCAGTGACAACCGCAACAACACCAATGCCGAAGCTGCCTCGGACTCTAGGATCATGTCCCTAGAACAAACAGTCCAACAACTAGCTGCCCAGGTTCACCTCTTAACTGAAAGCATCGGCCTCCTACGCAACACTCAGCCAACCCAGGAAGAGTATTCAGGGGGCAGAAAGGGAAAAGTAGTGGAGGGACAGCCTCCAGAATATGAGGAGATCAATTCCCACCTTAACCCAGCTTTTGAATATGAGCCAAAAGTCAACTAGGGGCCGACCTCTGACGACCTGAAGAGGGAAATGGAAGAGAGGCAGAAAGAAATGGAGAAACAACTCTTCCAGCAGCTCCATGACAAGATGAGAACCATTGAGGGCCCTGACGGTTTTGAACAGGCCAGAATCACCAACCTGCCAGCATACAGAGAAGAGGCATACCCCGAGAAGTTCAAGACCCCAGATTTCAAAAAGTATGATGGGACCGGCTGCCTCAAAATGCATACCAGGCTATATGCCCGGAAAATGAGCAAGTATGCTCAATATGACCAACTTATGCTCCAGACATTCCAGGACAGCCTCATAGGCCCTGCATTGGTCTGGTATGCCCACCTGGATTTCAACATCGTCAACACCTGGGAGAAGCTAGCCCGGGCGTTTTATGATCAATATAAGTTCAATATGGAAGTCGCCCCATCTATAATCGACTTGGGGAGTCTCCGGAAAAGACATGCTGAGCCGTTCAAGGAGTATGCTCAGCGCTGGAGAGCCCAGGCCGCCAGGGTAGCAACCCCGATATCTGAAAAAGAATTGACATCCATATTTTTCACATCTAGTAGGCCAGACCTCCTCCAGTTTTGCAGAGGTAGTGGCCGCGGGCTGTAAGATTGAGAATGCCATCACCACCGGTAGACTCCAAACAATGGATCCTCCTAGGGTCGCAGCAACACAAAGGCCTTTAGGAGGAAACAGAGCTAAGGAGTCCACAGTCAGCACGGTAAATTTCGGTAAGACAAAAAAAGCCGGGACTCGTGTGACATTCCAGACCACGAGTACCCCAGTCCAACAACCCTCTACGGGTCAAACTCAGGCTGTCAGGACCCCAAGGCAGTTCACTCCAATCCCCATCCCACTCAGTCAAGTCTTCGCTCGGTTGAGGGCAGACAACTTAATTAGCTTCGAGATCCCCAGCGATCGATACAAGCCCAAGAATTTCGACTCAAGCCTCAAGTGTGACTACCACATGGGTCAGGAGGGGCATTCCACATATAGGTGTTGGAGGCTCCGGCATAAAATCCAAGACTTAATTGATGCAGGAATCATACAATTGGATTTTGTAAACGCCCCAGCACCCAACGTCAACACCAACCCCCTACCCAATCACAGGCCTGCCATCAACATGATCACGTCAGAGGAGTCAACTCCCAAAGAAGCCCCAAGGCAGAATATGACAGAGCAACAAAAGAAGCAATCCCACCAAGCTCCAAAGGAAACACCAAAGGCGCACATTAAAAGAAGGTGGTTAGCTGGAGACCCAACGGTCGGCACTTTGGGGGAATCACACGAGAGATTTCAGTATTTAGTGAACTATTCTTATACCCCGACTGAACAAGGGCCACCTAGCGGATGGGGACCAGATTTGAGAAGGAAGACAACCCGGCAAAGGAAGAGGGGAAGACTGTCAACACGATCAACTCTCATCAGAAGCCCAGGGTTATACAATGCTATGAGGGACAGTCAGCTATGGTACAAATCCCAAGAAAAAGATATGTATTCAACGTTCCCATACCGGTAAGGGATTACAAAGCTGCACCGTTCGACTATCGGGCCCCCAAACAAGAGCGACCTCCTATAGTGGGAGGCATCACGTGCTCTGGGAGATTATACGATCCAAAGTATAAAGGCCCGACTAAAGAGCCCACCATGGAAAAAGGGGAAGAAGAGGAAGAAGGACTTGCTGCATTCACGAAGATGGTTAAGGCCAGTGAATACAAGATCATGGAACAATTAAATAAAGTTCCAGC
Organism: Laguncularia racemosa; assembly: GCA_037954665.1. Lineage (NCBI taxonomy): Eukaryota > Viridiplantae > Streptophyta > Magnoliopsida > Myrtales > Combretaceae > Laguncularia > Laguncularia racemosa. The sequence goes on from JBBMOL010000166.1 coordinate 977,696, forward strand.
GCAGATATCGCTCATGGGCCTTCTCACAACATCCGAACCTCACAGGGAAGCACTCTTTAAAGTGCTGAAAAAGATTCAGGTCCCATAAGGTATCACTACAGACAAATTGGGTCACGTGGCGGACTCCATCTTCGCAATGGACCAAATATCCTTCTCGCCGGAAGAGCTAGGGGAAGAGGGAGACCAACATACCAAGCCACTGTTCGTAGTGGTCAGGTGCAGTGACACCATTGTCTCCCGGGTACTTATCGATAATGGATCATCTCTCAACGTTTGCCCATTGGCAACGCTCGACTTATTAGGGGTCGATCCAAGCAATATAAAACCCAGCTCCACAGTGGTCAGAGCTTTTGACGGGTCCAAAAGAGACATAGTAGGGGAGGTGAGCCTACCGGTGGAAATCGGTCCACAAATATTCCACATCTCCTTCCAGTTCCTCGATATCCCAAGATCTTTTAATTTGCTCTTGGGACGACCTTGGATACATGCTGCTGGAGCCATCCCCTCTAGTCTCCACCAAAGGGTCAAATTCATCGCAAACGGGCAGATAGTCACCGTACTGGGCGAGTAGGATTACGCCATATACAAAGAGACAGCCATACCTTATATTGGGGAAGAAGGTTCAAAGACCTGGGGTTGCAGATTTTCAATGAAGTAAACATGGTGACCAGCAAGGAGGGCCATCAGTTTAAAGAGGGGCAGCACGGGACGTTTGGACTGGGGTACATTCCTACGGCCGCGGAAGAAGCACTAACAAAAGGTGTCAGAGGCAGAATGAAGGGGAAGCTGATCGACACCCAATGGGCATCCCACCTCTCCAACAATCTTTCCGAAAGGCGGACGTCAGTCAAGAGCTCTGGATAAATGAGGAGGACGTCTAACCAGCATCCGGCTCTCAACAATTGGTTTTGTTATCCTATCAGTAGCGCTAGGTTAGCTCAAGAGTAGAGAAAGATTATTAAACAAATTTTATTGAGACTATTTATCGAATTCCATTGCGGTTTGTTTTTTTTCTTCTTACATATATATGATTTCATTTTTTACTCAGATCTCCTACCATCGAACATCAGGGATATTTCGCGCAGGTAGAAAGTAAAAACACTGATATCGTTTCCAACGTTACTGGGTCAGTTGTTGAAGGCGATATTTTAGACCACGAAATAATACAAGAAAATTGGCTAAAACATGAACAAAGTGGAATCTCGATCGACGAGCCTATGGATACAGTAAATCTAGGAAGCATGGAAAACCCTAAGAACCTCAAAATCGGGACCAGCTTGAGTGTCGAGCAAAAATGTGAGATAATGAGCTATTAACGGAATATGCAGATGTGTTTGCCTGGTCATATGGTGACATGCCAGGGCTAGACCAGTCAATAGTAGTTCACAGGCTTCCCACCAGGGAAGATGTTAAACCTAAAAAACAAAAACTAAGAAGATTTAGGCCTGACATTTTACTAAAAATCAAAGAAGAAGTCAAGAAACTACTAGAAGTGGGATTCATTGAAGTATCCGACTACCCAGAATGGGTAGCAAATATAGTCCCCGTCATGAAAGAGAACGGAAAAGTACGCGTATGCGTAGACTTTCGGGACTTGAACTAAGCCACGCCAAAGGATAACTTCCCCCTACCTCATATTGACGTTCTAGTAGACAACACTGCGGGAAACCATCTCTTCTCATTCATGGACGATTTCTCGGATATAATCAAATAAAAATGGCTGAGGAAGATAAAACTAAAACGACTTTCATCACAACGTGGGGAACTTTCTGTTACAAAGTCATGCCCTTCGGTTTAAAAAACGCTGGGGCAACGTATCAGAGAGCCATGGTCGCCATACTTCACGACATGATGCATCGTGAGGTTGAAGGATATGTCGACAACATGATAGCCAAATCCAAAGAAGGAGAAAGCCATATAGGTATCCTGAGAAAATTGTTCAAACGATTGAGAAAGTTCCAACTTAAGTTAAACCCAGAAAAATGTACTTTTGGGGTCACAACGGGGAAATTGTTAGGGTTTGTCATAAGCCAGGAGGGCATTAGAATCGACCCTGACAAGGTGAAATCTATATTAAAGTTACCTTCCCCATGCTCCGTTAAAGAAGTAAGAAGCTTATTGGGAAGATTAAATTACATAGCTCGTTTTATCTCACAGCTCACCGATAAATGCCGGCCACTATTCCGTCTGTTAAAGAAGAACGTTGCAATAGAATGGGACAACGAATGCGAAGAGGCATTCAGGACAATCAAAGACTACCTTATAAAACCTCCGGTCTTGATAGTCCCGAAGCAAGGAAAGCCCTTATTCTTATACTTCACTATACTCCTTGAATCCATAGATGTGTGCTGGGGCAGAAAGATGAAGAGGAAGAGAGTGTTCCATATATTATCTGAGCAAGAAGTTCACGATGGGGAACAGAGGTACTCAGAGGTGGAGAAGACGTATTGTGCTTTAATCTGGGTCATGCATCGGCTAAGGCAGTATACCCTTTATTACCATATTGAGCTACTGACAAGACATGATCCCTTGAAATACTTGGCAGAGAAACCAGCTTTAATAGGGAGAATCTCTAAGTGGCAAATGCTCCTATCGGAGTTCGACATCACATACATGAATCAGAACTCAATGAAAGGATAAGCCTTAGCCGACCAATTGGCGGAACACCCTGTCGAGACAGATTCCCAAGAACTACAGGCCCAATTTCCGGATGAGAATATATTGACAGTGGAAAATATGCCAGTAGAAGACTTTGGGATAGAGCAGAACCTGAAATGGAAATTGTTTTTCGATGGAACCGCTAATGTATTCGGTTGTGGGGTTGGGGCGGTATTGATATCCCCGGACGGCACTCAATTCCCTGCAGCGACGAGACTTACATTTCCCTATACCAATAATATCGCAGAATATGAAGCATGTATCCTTGGCCTCAAAATGGCCTGCCAAATGGGAATCCGCGAATTAGAAGTATATGGGGATTCATCGCTCATTATACTACAGACAAGAGGGGAATATAAGACTAAAGACCCCAAACTGGTACCATATCATCAACACTTGACAGAGCTAATTGAGGAATTCAAGGCAATCACTTTCACATACATCCCGAGAACTCAGAATCAGTTCGCAGATGCACTAGCCACACTAGCATCTATGATCCAGATAACAGGAGGAGCCGAAGTTCAACCGATGAAAATAGACATCGAAAGTCGGCCCGCCTACTGTTTAACAATGGAAAAGATACAAGATAACAAACCCTGGTATCACGATATCAAGACCTTTCTCCAAGAAGGTAAATACTCCGAAATGGCTAGCAAGAATGACCAAAGAACACTCAGAAGGTTAGCAAGCCATTTCCTATTAAGTGGGTCCATACTTTACAAGAGATCATCTGATACCACCCTATTGAGATGTGTGGACAAAGATGAAGCATGCGAACTGATGAAGGAAGTACATGAAGGAGTATGTGGACCTCATATGAATGGCTACATGTTAGCCCGAAAAATCATGAGGTTAGGATATTATTGGTTAACCATGGAATCAGATTGCATAAAATATGTCAAGCACTGTCATCTGTGTCAAGTCTACGCAAACCGGATAAATGCTCTGCCTAACGAGCTACACTTGTTATCCGCACCATGGCCATTCTCCATGTGGGGAATCGACATAATAGGACCTATCACTCCAACAGCATCCAATGGCCATACATTTATACTGGTAGCGATTGATTACTTCACCAAGTGGGTAGAAGCTTCATCATATATCAATGTTACAAAAGGGATAATAGTCCGCTTTTTAAAAAGGGACATAATAGCTCGGTATGGAGTTCCTGAGTCTATCATCACCGACAACGGTACCAATCTCAACAACAAATCGATGACAGGTTTATGTCAACAATTCCACATAAACCACCGAAATTTAACTCCCTACCGACCTCAAATGAACGAAGCAGTAGAAGCAGCTAACAAAAATATCAAAAAGATCATCGAGAAGATGACAACAACTTACAAAGATTGGCATGAAATGTTACTGTTTGCTCTCATGGCTTATAGGACTTCAATAAGAACATCTACTGGAGCTACCCCATATTTATTGGTATATGGTACTGAAGCAGTGCTACCAGTTGAAGTTGAGATACCATCATTCAGAATCTTATTAGAAACTCAGTTAACCAAATCATACTAGGTAAAGAAGAGGCTTGATCAGCTGAATCTGATTGATGAAAGAAGACTTACCGCATTATGTCATGGTCAGTGTTATCAACAAAGAATGGCCCGAGCATTTAACAAGAAGATGAGACCTCGGTACTTTAAAGAGGGGGATCTAGTACTAAAGAAGGTTCTCCCGAATGCCCAAGACTCTAGAGGAAAATTCACCCCAAACTATGAAAGCCCCTATGTGGTGAAAAAGGTTCTGTCAGGAGGTGCTTTGATATTAACTAAGATGGATGGTCTAGAATTGAGAGACCCCACTAACACAGATGCTGTAAAGATGTACTATCTTTAGGCAAGGGAATTGAAATTTTGCCAATGTTTATGAAAGCCAATGTTCGATAAAAATTTCGTTGAGTCGAGTTTTTATTTTTTACAAGCAAAGTTAATATCCCTGAATGGTCAATAATCCAAATCAATTCGCACCATAACAAATATTCTTAAACACATTACCCACCATTTCACCAATGAAAGATAAACACTAAAATGATAATGAATCTTATATATGGTTTGTGATATAATCCTATCTATTTTTTAGCATTAAAATTGAGCGCGTTATTAAGATAACATTACCGTCAAAAGAGCGTTGTGTATAAAGAAAGGGAGCACATCAAAATTGTCGACCCTGTGTCAAGATAAGAAGAAATGAAGCAGAAGCAAACTAGCCCGAAGGTTTAGTTGTTTGGTTGCTATCCACGATAAAACTGGCAAGCACATTAAAAAAAATAATAACTGTCATGAAAGGCATCACATCATTTAGGTCGGGCCGTAGAAAGCATATTCAAAAGTACAAGATGAGTCAGCCCGTAGTGGGGCACTTGTCTGAACATGCCCTTTAATAGGGTGGTCAGCCCAAAAAGGGGCACTTCCCTAGATCTCTCAAGGTTAGCCCACATAGGGCACCTTTTGTGCCATCATTTTCATCATAGGGTAGTCAGCCCAAAAAGGGGCACTTCCCTAGATCTCTTCCAAGGTCAGTCTATAAAGACGCCTTCCTAGATATCATTTTTATATTAGGTTAGTCAGCCCATAGGGGGCACTTTCCTAAAAACTTTGTCCTCATGGTCAGCCCATAGGGAGCACTTTTTGAGACAAATTCAACTCCAAGTTAGTTAGCCCATAGGGGGCACTTTCCTAAACTTTGTTCTCATGGTCAGCCCATAGGGGGCACTTTTTAAGACAATTCAATCCTAGGTTAGTCAGCCCATAGGGGGCACTTTTTGAGGCAAATTTAATTCCAGGTTAGTCAGCCCATAGGGGGCACTTTCCTAAAAAAAACTTTGTTCTCATGGTCAGCCCATAGGGGGCACTTTTTGAGGAAAAATTCAATTCAAAGGTTAGTCAGCCCATAGGGGGCACTTTCCAAAAAATCTGTTCTCATGGTTAGCCCATAGGGGGCACTTTTTGAGACAATCCCATCAAAGGTTAGTCAGTTCATGGGGGGCACTTTCCTAAAAAAATCTTTGTCCTCATGGTCAGTCCATAGGGGGCACTTTTTGAGGCATTCAATTCAAAGGTTAGTCAGCCCATGAGGGGCACTTTCCTAAACTCTCCTGATTAGTCAGCTCTCGGGGCACTTTTCGGAAATGTTCTCCCAAACAGTTGCAAGTCTAACAAGACACTTCTGTTGACAGGTAGCTAGCTCATAAGGGCGCTTCCTGAGTAAATTTTCTTTCCAAGGTTGCAAGTCTGATAAGATGCTTCCTATCATCATTTCTCATACATTCCTACACAATGATGGAGACATGTCCCATCGCCAATTAGTCAGCCCATAAAGCACTTTTTGGGAAGGAACATTACCTTGAATTGTTAGGAACATCTTCAATCATAGGATTATTAGCTCTTGGAGCATTTTCCTACCAAAACCTAATTCAAGAGGCCAAAAATGGTGTCTTTTGTTTATCTTTGTAGTTAAGTTTTTCCAACTTTACCACAAAGAGGGGCAGCTGTAAACACCCCATTTTTTCCCTAGGAGTCAATAATTCTCAAAAAATAATCAATTCTCAATAATCTTCAATTTTTCCCTAATTTAGTATAAATAGTAAAAATATTCAAAAAAAAAAGAATAAATAGGAAAACATATCAATTTTTGAAAAATGATTTCGGAAATAGTAATAATAAAGGATGAGTAATTTTTACAAATTTTAGAAATTAAAAAAAAATACAAAAAAATGGAAAAACCGCATTGCATATATGCAATTTGCGATACAAAGAAAATCGGGAAAATGGGCCAGCTCAGCTGGCTCGTGCGTGCATGTTGGGACCGTGTGAAGGCTGAAGGTCACGAGTTTGAATCCCCCCGCGTGCGCTCGGTAAAATTTTTTCCTTCTTTTCCCTGGAGCCGCCACGTGGCAGCGTGTGATTGGCCGAGAGAAAACGTGTGCATCGCGCGTGATCGTCTTCCTCACCCGGACAGACGCGAGGAGAAGCCGGAGCAAGTCCGACGAAGGTGGAATCAATCATTTTTTTTCAAATCTTCTAGATTATTGTCAAGATAAAGCCGAATCCATAAGATAAATCAAAGAAAAACAATAGATCAACATCAAATCGCCGGGATAAAATCAAATCTAAAAACGGAAGAAATTCGGATTTATCCAAATCGGCCGATTTGAGTTTATCCAAGAGGGTTTCCGGACGCCTATAAATAGAGGAGGAGGGGAGGAAGCCAGAACACGAATCAGAATTGAGAGAAAGTGAGGAAAGAGTGCAAATCGGAGAGCATCGGAGGAGACCCAAAACCGCGAAGCACCGGCCGGAGTTGAACCACCACCAGGAGGTGATCTGGGAGCAAACCACCGCCACCATTGGATTCAGCAACCTCGAGAAGCTAGGATTCGACACCTCACCCGCTGCAAAAGGCCACCGGAACGCCGTGAACGAGCCTTCCTCGCCGCCGTGTCCGATCGATCCGACCCGACCCGCGCACCGACCCGGATCCAGGTAAGTTGGATTTTCCGGATTTTTTTATTTTATTTAATTTACTTATTTTTTTATTTATTTGTTCCGAATTAATTTATTATTTATTTGTGGTTTTTGTTATTTGCTTAGTTATTTATTTATTGGTTTTTGTTATTTGTTTAGTTATTAGTTATTTATTTATTTCCATTTTTAGAAAAATGTAGAAATTAGGTTTTTTAAGGATTTAATAATGTAAAAAAAAAAACAAGAAAAATATTAGGAAAATAATAATAAAATTTTAGATGTCAAAATAGGATAGATAATAAACTTAGGATACAAAAATCAACAAAAATTCCCAAAGATCACAAAAATCAACAAAATTCCCAGAAATCACAAAAAATCATAAAAATCATAAAAGTTAATAAAAAATTCAAAAATTATGAAAGAATCATAAAAATGAGTTTTAGCACTTAGAAAAATCATTTTCCTCAAATAAATCCAAAATTGATGTTTTTCCCTAAAAATCATTTTCAAAATCAAATTAAAGCTTAGGCTTAGAATTTTTTTAGAAAAATCCCAAAAATGGTAAGAACATAAAGCAAAAGAGATTTCAAAATTAAAATTCACAAACAAACTTAAAGTTTTCAGAAAAGCGAACTACGGCTTGTTTGATCCTGAGTAGCAGGTACGTAGGCACCCATTCAGGTCAACCCATAAAAATGAATAAAAAATCATTTTCTTGAAATAATTCAAAAACATAAAGTGACAAAAACACAATAAAACACATTTCTAAAGATGAACAATTTTAGGAGATTAGATGGTAACCGTAAAGGTTTTAATAGGTTAGCCTCCAGACTTAGAAACTCTGGTTTTCCCTTTTCCTTTTTTCACAAAAACGAAAAAAGGAAATAACGACGACTAGTGGTCCAAATTAAGACTAATCCGCTCCTTTAGCCTTAATTCAATATTTCCCAACAACAGTTGGGTGGCGACTCTAAAAAGCAAACGAAATTCCTAACTCAAGTCGAGGATCTACATTAGATGAGCATAGGGTCTAGTCTAGATCGGATTAGGAATGGGAATGCAAAAATTAGACTCGACAGGTACCATCCAAGACATAGTTTATCAACCATCACTAGAAGCAATCACGTTCGAATACTAGGACTCAAGTTTGCTGGTAGCCGAGAAGTTTGCCAAGCTGGCAGAGGTCAAATCCCTATGGGAAGCCCAAATCGAGAGCCTCAACGTAGACCTCAGAGACCTGGATGGCAAAGTGGGCAAGCATCGAGCTATTAGGATTTCGTGATACACTAGCTATATCAAACAGGAGAAAGGGCATACCGACTCTTAGATGTCACCCAACCTGAGCCAGACAAGGTAGGTCCAGAGCTGAGAACCTACTTGCAACAAGTCAGGGTTCGGATGGAGGTATACTTTGAAGTTGCAGACTACAAAAATGATATCTGGAAGGGCAGATTCAAAGAGTTTGATCAAAGGAACAAAGCCATAGAGGCTTAGCTGGAGAAGACCCAAGCTAGAGTTAAAGAGTTGGAAGCTATCATTAACAGGAAATCGGTGCTTATGCAGCAACAGAAGAAGAGGACTAAGAAATAGATTAGCATTATACTTTTTCATGTTTCAAGCATCGAACTCCAAGTTTCCAATATTAATAAAAATAAAATTTCAATATTATATCATTAATCAATTGTTGGCCCCTTTATTTTTAGCATCTGTGTGATAAATGCATCATATTTACATACATGCATTAAACTAAAGAAAATGCGTATACCAAGTATTAAAGATAGCTCCCAAACAACCAAACCCTCCAAGGAGCCCAATCCACACTCGCTCAAAGACCAAAATGGCAAACAGTGGCAACAACAGTGACAACCGCAATAACGCCAGTGCCGATACCACCTCGGACCCTAAGATCGTGTCCTTAGAACAAACAGCCCAGCAATTGGCTGCACAAGTCCACCTCCTGACTAAGAGTATTGGCCTCCTTCGTACCACCCAACCAACTCAAGAAGAACACTTAGGGGCCAAAAAAGGGAAAGCAGTAGAGGGTTAACCTCCTGAATATAAAGAGATCAATTCCCACCTCAACCTGGCATTCGAGTATGAACCGAGAATCAACCTCAGTCCAACCTCGAACAACATAAAGAGGGAGATGGAGGATAGGCAAAAGGAGATGGAAAGAAAACTTTTTCAACAGCTGGCTGATAAGATGAAAATGATAGAGGGGCCTGATGGTTTTGAGCAGGTAGGAATCACTAGCCTACCAGTATATAGGGAGGAAGTGTACCCAGAGAAGTTCAAGACCCCAGAATTTGAAAAATATGATGGCATCGGATGCCCCAAGATACATACAAGGTTGTATGTACGGAAGATGAGCAAGTACACCCAATATGATCAGCTCATGATCCAGACCTTCCAAGACAGCCTCACAGGCCCTACCCTCGTCTGGTATGCACACTTAGACTTCAGCCAAGTCAATACCTGGGTAAAACTCGCTTGGGCATTCTACGATCAACACAAATTCAACATCAAGGTTGCCCCTTCGATAATGGACTTAAGAAGTCTCCGAAAGAAACACACTGAGTCTTTTAAAGAGTATGCCTAGCGCTGGAGAGCTCAAGCTGCTAGGGTAACGACCCCAATTTCTGAAAAAGAGTTAACATTCATCTTTGTCAACACTCTGGATAAGATTTACTTCTCACATTTGGTAGGCCAGAAGTCATCTAACTTTGCAGAAGTAGTGGCAGCAAGGTGCCAAATCGAGAATGTCATCACATTAAGGAGACTCCAGATAGTGGACCCTCCTAGAATCGCATCATCGCAAAGGCCCTTAGGGAGTAACAAAGCCAAGGAGTCCACCGTCAGCACGGTTAACTCCGGTAGAGTGGACAAGGTTGGGACCCACATGACATTTCAGACCGTGAATGCCCCGATCCAGCAATCGCCGATGAATCACACCCAGGCCACTAGAGTCTTAAGATAATTCACTCCGATCTCGATCCCGCTTAGCCAGGTCTTCACTCGGCTGCGAGCGGATAATTTGATCAACTTTGAGATCCCAAGTGACCAGTACAAGCTCAGAAATTTTGACTCAAGCCTCAAATGTGATTATCATATGGGCCAAGAGGTGCATTCTACAGATAGATGCTGGAGGCTCTGAAACAAGATTCAAGATCCGATTGACGCCAGAATAGTGTAATTAGACTTTGTTAACACACCAGCACCCAATGTCAACACTAATCCATTACCTAACCACAAGCCCACCGTCAATATGATCACATCTGAAGAGTCAGACTCCAAAGAGTCCCCAAAACAAAAAAGAACAACAGTGCAGTGAGAAAGTCACCTGCGCCAAGTCTCAGATAAAACCCCTAAATCACAGATCAAGAAGAGATGGTTAGCTGGAGACCCAACAGTCGGTACCTTAGGCGAATCACATGAGAGATTTGAGTATCTGGTAAATTACTCTTTCACACCAACCGAATATAGGCCACCTAATGGATGGGAGCCGAAGTTTGAGAAAGAAGATAACCCACTAAAGGAAAGAGGGAAATCCGTAAACATGATTAAATCAGGCCAAAAACCGATAGTTGTAAAGTGCTACAAAGGATAACCTATTGAGGTACAAATTCCAAAAAAGAGATACGTATTTAATGAAGTGGGATTCATTGAGGTGTCTGACTATCTGGAATGGATAGCGAATATAGTCCCCATTCTAAAAAAGAATGGGAAAGTACGTGTATGCGTAGACTTCTAAGATTTAAACCAAGCTACTCCAAGAGACAACTTTCCTCTACCTTACATCGATGTCCTGGTAGGCAACACCGTAGGAAACCATCTCTTCTCATTTATGTACGGTTTCTCAAGGTATAATCAGATAAAAATGGCTGAAGAAGATAAAACTAAAACGACCTTTATCACAACATGGGGAACTTTCTATTATAAAGTCATGCCCTTTGGTTTGAAAAACTCTGGGGCAACATATCAGAGAGCCATGGTCGCGATACTTCATAACATGATGCATCGAGAGGTGGAAGTATATGTGGACGACATGATAGCCAAGTCCAAAGGAGAAGAAAGCCATGTAGTTATTTTGAGGAAATTGTTCAAACGATTGAGAAAGTTTCAGCTCAAGTTAAATCCGGAAAAGTGCACTTTTGGGGTCATAACAGGCAAGTTGTTAAGATTTGTCATAAGCCGAGAAGGCATTAAAATCGACCCTGATAAAGTAAAGGCCATACTGGAACTACCCTCTCCATGCACTATCAAAGAGGTGAGAGGTTTGCCGAGAAGGTTAAATTACATAACCCGTTTCATCTCACAGCTCACAGACAAATGCCGCCCACTATTCCATCTATTAAAAAAGAATGCCACGGTAGAATGGGACGATAAATGTGAAGAAGCATTCAGAACGATCAAAGACTATCTCATAAATCCCCCAGTCTTGATAGTTCCAAAACAAGGAAAGCCCTTATTTTTGTACCCCACGATACTCCCTGAATCTATGGGGTTTGTGTTGGGATAGAAAGATGAAGAGGGGAGAGAACGTTCCATATATTATCTAAGCAAGAAATTCACAGACGGGGAACAGAGGTATTCAGAAATAGAGAGGACTTGCTGTGCTCTTATTTGGGTCATGCATCGATTAAGGTAATACACCCTTTACTATCACATTGAGTTGCTAACAAGACACGATCCTCTGAAGTACTTGGCAGAAAAGCCCGTTTTGTTAGGGAGAATCTCCAAATGGCAAATGCTCTTATCAAAATTTGATATCACATATATATATCAAAATTCGATAAAAGGGCAATCTTTAGCCGATCAATTGGCAGAACACCCAATTGACGGAGATCTCCGAGAATCACAAGCTCAATTCCCTGATGAAAACATATTAACAGCGGAGGGCGAACCAATAGAAGACTATGGGACAGAACAAAGCCCTAAATGGAAGATGTTCTTTGACAGAGCGACCAGTGTATTTGGTTGTGGGATCGGGGCAGTGCTGATATCACTAGAAGGAACACAATTCCCTTCAACAACAAGACTCACATTTCCATATACTAATAATATCGCGGAATATGAGGCATGCATACTCGGCCTCAAAATGACTTGCCACATGGAAATCCGTGAATTAAAAGTGTACGGAGATTCTTCACTCATCATATTATAGACAAAAGGGGAATACAAAACTAAAGATCCCAAATTGGTACCATATCATTAGCATTTGACAAAGCTAATCGATGAATTCAAAGCAATCACCTTCACATACATCCCGAGAACTCAAAATCAGTTTGCAGATGCACTCGCCACACTAGCATCTATAATTCAGATAACAGGGGGAGTCGAAGTCCAACCATTGAAAATAGAAATCAAAAATCGGCTCGCCTACTGTTTGGCAATCGAAAAAGCACAAGATGTTAAGCCTTGGTATTATGATATCAAAACTTTTCTCCAAGAAAGCAAATACCATGAAAGGCTAGCAAAAATGACCAAAGAACACTCAAAAGGTTAGCAAGTCATTTCTTATTAAGTGGGCCTATGCTTTATAAAAGATCGCTTGATACCACCTTGTTAAGATGTCTAGATAGAAATGAAGCATATGAACTAATGAAAGAAGTGCATGAAGGAGTATGTGGACCTCACATGAAAGGCTACATGTTGGCCCGAAAAATCATGAGAATGGGCTAATATTGGCTAACCATGGAATCATGTTATATCAAATATGTCAAGCACTGTCACTTATGTCAAGTTTATGCAAACCGAATAAATGCCCCGCCTGTCTATTCTTCAGGGTCACAAGTCTAAAAAGACGCTTCCCGATATTATTGATTAGTCAGCTCATAGGAGCGCTTTTCAAATCTATTGATTAATCAGCTCATAAGAGCACTTTTCTAATTTATCGATTAGTCAGCTCATAGGAGCACTTTTCAAATTTGTCGATTAGTTAGCTCATGGGAGCACTTTTCTAAAATAACCCAACGATTAGTCAACTCATAAGAGTACTTTTCTAGATAATCGATAAGTCAGCTCATGAGAGCACTCTTCGAAGGCATTTGTCCCCAAACAGTCACAGTCTAGCCAGACGCTTCTGTTGACAGGTGGCCAGCTCATAAGATCGCTTCCTGAGACAATCTTCTCTTTAAGGTTGTTAGTCCGATAGGACGCTTCCTATTATCAACTATTCCACTCACAATAACACACTCCTAAACAATCCTTGAGATGTTTCTTATCATTAATTAGTCAGTCCATAGAGCACTTTTCGAGAGGATACATTACTTCAGATTGTTAGGTTGTTTAAGACCATTCCCTGAGTAATACCAATCATCACAAGGCACTCACAGGATTATTAGCTCATTAAGCATTTTCCTACTAAAGACCAAATTCTAAATAACCAGCCAAACTAGGGCATTATTCATTCAGTCTAGAGGCCAAAAATGGCATCTTTCTTGTCTTTGTAGTTAAGTTTTGCAAACTTTACCACAAAGATGGGCAACTGTAAACACCCCATTCTTTCCTCTAATAATTAATAATGGTTAATTTTCAATTTTTTTATTTTTTATAATTTTTCTTATAATTTAGCAAAAAAAAGGAAAAATATTAAAAAATAAATAAGGAAAATATATCAATTTTGAAAAATAATCGTAGAAATAATAAGAAAATGAGCTAAATAATTTTTACAAATTTTTAGAATTTTAAAATAATATAAAAATGATAAAAATTTCGTTGCATATATGCAATTTGCGTAAATTAAAAAAATTGAGAAGTGGGCTAGCCCAGCTAGTCTGAACCATGGCTTAAGGCGCAGGGGAAGGGGCTCGGTCAGGCATTCGAAACGTGGGGGAAGCAAATCCGCGTTTTGCCTGTTTTTCTTTTTGCTTGGGACACGTGTCAGCTATTGATTGGATGGAGGGAACGCACACACCAACCGCGTGTTCATCTCCTACCTCTGTTTGAGATCGTCACCGGCAATAGGAGAAATGGAATTTGGCCGTTTTAATTCAATTTTTTTGCACAAATCCACTAAATCTTTAACCAAAATGAGATAAACATCATCCAATTCGCATAAAATCATAACAAAATCCAAGATTTACACGAATCAAAACAAATCAAAGATGGGTGTTTCAACTGAAATCCGATTTGCCCCAATCAGAGGAAATCCGAGCTTATCCAACTCGATTTCTGGTGCCTATAAATAGAGCACGATGTGAGGAAGCTAAAACACATATCAGAAGAGAGAAAGGAGAGGAAATAAGAGAGATAGAAGCTTCGTCGGAGTTCCCAAGCTACGATCGCCAATCACCTCCTCCAAACCACCACTTGGAGAAGTTTTTGGAGAAATCTATCATCGCTATCGAGTCCCTCGTCATCAGAAACGTTGGAAACACCTCCTGATCTAGAAAAACGAAGGTTGAAACGTCGCCTACGAGGACCTCCAACCATTGCTCGATTCGACCCGACCGATTCGACTTGCGAATCGCACCCGGACCCAGGTAAATCGGATTTTTCGTATTTTTTATTTATTTATTGTATTTTATTTATTTTTTGTTTATTTATTTATAATTCAAAAATAAAAAATGAAATTAAAATAATATTAGGAAAAATGATAGAATTTAGATTAGTTTATTTTTTTTATGTTTAGTTTAGAATAGATAAAATAAAAAAATGTTAAAAAAATGTTAAAAAAATATTTAAAACAATAAAAAAAGGGGAAACAATAGAATAAGAAAAATAATAAAATAGAAAAAAATTTAAAAATAGATACATAATAAACCATAAGAAATAGTAATAATAAAAAATTAATAAATAAATAATATAAAATAATAAAGAATGATTATATAAAATATTAAAAATGTTGAAAAATATTTAAAGTAATGAAGATAATACGAATAAAAAAAAAGTAAAACAATAAAATAAATTAAAAAATGATAAACAATAAAAAATAATAAAATAATAATAGATAATAAATAATAAAAAATATATAATAAAAGTAATAATGGTTAAAAGTAGGATTAATAATAGAGGTAGAATAATAATAGGGATATAAAAATAACTTTTATCACTTAGAAAAATCCTTTTCTTAAATAAATCCAAAATTTTTTTTTCTTAAATCAAAATTTTTCAAAAAAATAATAAAGATTAGGCTTAGATTTTTTTCCAAAAAATACTAAAAATGATAAAAACGTAAATCTGAGGTATTTTCATAATTGAAATTAACTAACCCACTAAAGCTTTTTATAAAAGGCAAACTACGGCTTATTTGATCATGAATAGTAAGTACGTAGGCACCCGTTTAAGGAAACTCTAAAAAGAATAAAAAATCATTTTCTATATTATAATAAGTTTTAATCAATAAGGAAAATACAACAAAAATAAAATAAAACAAAATAAGCAACAATAAAAGACGTTAGAATATGGTTTCGATTTTAGAAAAATAAGGTGGTAACTTTAAGGTTTTAATAAGTTAACCCCCCGAGTCCAGAAACTCTGGTTTTCTCTTTCCTCTTTCATAAAAATGAAAAGAGGAGATCTCACTTACTAGTTGTCCAAATTAGGATTAATCTGCTCAATTAGTCCTAATTCAATAATTTTTCCCAACTTCAGTTTGGTGGAGACTCTAAAATAAGACAAACTTTTTAGTTCAAGTCAAGGATTTATATTAGATGAGCATAAGGTCTAGTATAAATCGGATTAAGAATGAAAATAAAAAAAATAAAAAATTAGACTTGACAATGACAAAGATTATATCAGGGTTTTTTTTTTTTTTTAACTATTCTTGGTTTGAGAAGAAGTGATTTATCTAAACAAAACTTGTTCAGATCATTACCTGCTGCTAATTAGATGTAATGATCTTGATCTAAAGCCTTCGTATTCTTTTAGGTTTTTGAATTTGTGGAAGTGCCTTATAACACACATTAAAAATCTTGTCTTAAAGAAATGGGGAAATTTGGTGTAAAATATGAAATTATCAAATTGACTTTTACTTGAATTAGTCAATCATAGGTAATGATGCATTGAATCTTTTATTTGGATTTTATTTAATTCCTCTTCTTCTTAACCACACTAAAAGAAAACTATCATGTTCCAAATTACCAACAAATGTTAATTTACAATGCAAAATCAAGTTTTTACATATTCTACAAAATATTTCACCTTTCAATTTTTTTATTTGATAATAAATTTTTGGTCTCATTTTACGTACATGCATTATAGATACACATGAGTATGCTTATGTTATACTATCAATTATCATTGTTCAATTATTTAGCAGTGTAGAATTATAAGCTATATAAGTCAAAAGAGTATTCCATCTGCCAATATGGGATACTATGGAGATAGAATTCAAAGGATTAAACTGAAATTTGCTCGAAGTTAAAGAGGCAAAGGAACCTCATCCTTTTTTGTTAATGTAATTAAATTTTGCAGGGTTTTATTCATAAGTATACAATCTTTATCATGGCATCTCCATCCATAGTCCTTAACATCAAACTCAAGACTAAAAACCCTTTTTTTTCTTTTTTAGTTTTTTAGGGATTTAGAGAGATCCTTATACTTTTTGGCATCATTAGCCCAAATTTATTACTACTTCAAATTTTTTTAAAAAAAAAAATAAGTTTCACATAGAAACTCTCCTCAAGGACTTAAGGTGGTACCTAGAAACTCTCTTCAATAACTTAGAGATAAGTAAGGTAGTCATTAGGAAGAAAAGATTCTTAAGATACTGATGTGACACCTAAAAACTTTAAATAAGGTACTTAAGATTGGAGATGCCCTTATGCAAATTAATAGGGAAATATAGGATATTAAAGCAATGGTCTTATAGTTTACAAGGAAAAAATATAAATACATTCTATAAATTTTGTACTTTACGATATTACATTGGGGTGTCAAAAAGTCGATTCTAAAGCTACTCAAATTAATTCAACAGTTGCTCCAGTTCAAATTGGTTATATTGGGGTGTCACAAAGTTGATTCTAAAGCTACTCAAATTAATTCAACAGTTGCTCCAGTTCAAATTGGTATAGTAAGATGAATTTGAGTTTAAGCTTCTTAAATATCTCATTAAGCAAAGCTTTGGCTAGAATTCATTAAACTTGATGAATTTGCAAATCTAATCAAATTCAAATCGAATTTTAAGTATATAAAATATTTTAGTACCTATTTTATTTTCCTTATTACTTTATTTTAACAATAATGTTTAAATTTATCCAAATCTTAGTGGTAGGAGTATTTTCTTACATTTTTATCCAAATCCTAACTGTCCACTTTTGTTAAACATATTCTACTTTATTCCTCTTTCCTTTCTTTATTCTCTCTTTTTCTTCTCACTTGATAATTACCCTTCCCTATTGAGTCAACTGTGTTCCCCTTTTTCTTTTAACCATGCAAGAGGAGAAATGATGCAAGATAAGTGTAATTCGTAGAGATTCTTCTTATTTCTTTCTTTGTTCTTAGCATTTCTCATTGCAGGTTGGTGAAAAGTGCCATATTACAAGAAATTTCAAGAGTTTCTTGGCATGTGTGGGTGTTTTTCTTCGAGTTCAAATTGTTCAATGTGGAAGTAGTGATCTTTTGGTCATGGATTCTAATTAAAGGACATTGGTGCATTACATATGTTTGCTTCTAAGAAATTCAAGTAAGTGTTCATAACTTTTATGATAGAATGTATGTTAAAGTTCAAGAAATTTAGTGAAAGGTTAAAACTTAGTTTAATGGTATAGTTGAATATTGTTTAGGTAAGAAGAAATTGTTATCGTAAATCGTATATGTAGGGCTAGGTTGAAGTTTGGGTGCTATAATAGGTAAAAACCTGCAATAGCTGTAGATTTTGAGAGTTTGATCCATAAGTAGAGGATTGGGTAAAGGGTTAAGTAAAAGTAAAGGTAAGATACATAAGTAGACGGTTAAGTAAAAGGTAAAAGTAAGATCCCTAAGTAAAGAGTCAAGTAGAGGGTCGAGGAAAGAGTGAAGATAGCATCCATAAGTAGAAGGTTAAGTAAAGGATCCGTAAGTAAAGGTTTAAGTAGAAGGTCAACAAAAAGATGAAAGTAAGATCTATAAGTAGAAGGTCAAGTAAAAGGTGCAAATAAGATCTATAAGTAGTTAAGTAGAAGGTTAAATAGAGGATAAGGGTATTAAATAGAATGTTTAGCCAACCTATGGTAAATGCTAATCAAATGATAATCATTGTTTCAATGTCAAGACTTATGATCAAATAAACTCAATTTCAACTTTAAAAGCCCACTTCGAGTGCGTGATTTTCTTAGTTGCTATGTTATGCATGTTAGGCTATAAATCAAAGAACCTAATAAATATCCAAATTCTATATAAACTATTGCTTGTGCTTGGCTAGGTTAGTGATGAGGACATGGAAGGAAGGAAGTCTAAAGAATGTAGCAAGAATGAATTACAAGGCCTTGGAGGTGCAATGACAAGGGCAAGATCTAAGAAGGTTAAAGAGGCTCTAAATAAATTTGTGGCAACTTTATTGAAAGCATGCCTAAGTCATGAAGAATTGCAGCCCAAGATGGTGAATTGCTTAATGCAAATTGAAGGAATAGAGGCTTAAGGGGTGCATTCAATTCCAGCCCAATTTCTCCATCTAATTACTTGAGTTTAAGTTGGCAAAATGGAGCATAAAGGTTGCGTTTATGTTTGGGCCAATCTACACCTTTATTTTATTTTTTTTTTCTTTCAGTACGTATTAAAATGGGCTAAACATGGATGGAATTAGCAATTCGATTTTAGGCCTTATTATAATGGACTTGGGTTGGGCTAGGTCTAAGCAAACTTGTAAGGTGTTGCCCATTATAAAAGGCAAACCCTAACCTTTGGAAAGGGGGAATTCAAAACATTTTTTTTTAAGTGAGTCTTGCTCTCTCTTGGTTCTTGATAGAATCTCTGAACTTATCAGGGGTGCATCATCCTTGTGGCGTTCTTAGGCTTATCAATCTTTCGATTATGGTGCCTTGTTCTTTCTTTTCTATTCTTGTTAGGATTCGCTTTTAATTATTTCTCTCAAGGACATCCATTAACCCTCGTCCATATCTCAAGAATACGAATCATATTTCAGTGATTCTTAAGCCTAAATTGTGTTTGAGAACATAAGTTTTCTTCTCGTTCTTGAATTGTCCAATTTCGAGACCTATAGCATGAGATACGGGGTTGTGTTAACTTCATGCTAAATCTACATTTCCTAACCTTAGTAGATCCTTCTTGCATGATTCATAGAGTATACACCATATCAGTTAGTGGACCATGAGTACTAGTAATGTTGATGTAGTACTTTGATTGTCATTATGTAGCATTGATCCAATAGAGTTGCACTTCAAATTGATCCAGATAGATTTAGGTTGATTTCTCAAACTCCATGGTGTTAGGAAATATCTAACATTATATATGGTTGATGTAGAGTCATAAACTATCCTAAGTCTTGGAACACCAAGACTTTTCTTTAATGCCACACTTAATTAAAGATAATAAATGAACTAGTTGTGCATTAGTTATATAGTTGTATTCTTGATTGTTGTTTGTGGTAGTGGCTTATGCTATGTAGTTATCACATATTAGGCTTCAACTTACCCCTTCTGAGAAATCTTTTTTAGGTACAAGTATAGTAAATGATGTTGCTTATTATGATGACCTACAATATGATCTATGTTATGACTATGGGGACGATGTAGACTATGTGCTTTATGAGTAGTTATGCTAGATGACCCAAGTGAATTGTAGAGTTGTATTAGATGCTGTTGATGGACCTAGTTTTCGGTGTTGTTGTTTCTATACATCTGTTTAGTATTTTAGTTAAAGTTAAACCTTTAATGTTGATTTCTGATCGTTGTTATTGAGACCAATTTAGGCTCTAATGACATTCTACGATTGGCTTATCATTCTTATGATATGATATGAACTCATTAGAGCTTCTTGACATATGTAAACTTTTAGAATTGCTATTCAATATGTTTAGCAAATCATATATGTATTGGTGGATTTGAAGACAAATTCTAAGCCATAGCATGTCCTTATTAAATAAGTTTGTAAAACTACATACTTATCTTAATTCCAACATCAATACTTAATTAGTGCTTAAATCACATATAATTAGTTTTATAAAATTAAATCTACTTTAGATCAATAAATCAACGTCTGGTCTTTGATTCTAATTCAAACTCTTCTTCTTAATTTTATCTCTTCATCTTCTTCACTATCTTATTAGGATTGTTGTTTCATCGTTTAATCCATCTTCGACTACTTAAACAATTTCTATAAACTTTGGCTGATCTTCGGATTCTAATTTTGTATTTACGATTCTACTTTTATTCTGATCTTTAATTAATGCTACAACATTTAGTAGCTTAATAAGTAAAACACATAGAAGTGATTTGTTACCATCAAAATCATCTAGAAAAACTTCACCACAATTGGGGCACATGTCTCTTGTATAATAATGTAAGATGGAAATGCTTGCAAGTACGTGTTCTTAGAATAAGATAGGGACCACAATATGCACATGATGATAGATTCTTTGGAAAGAAGTTGCACCACCCAAATTAACTAATCAAGTAGTGAATTTGTAGATTATTGTATGGATTTATCCACAATCACCATGACCGCCTGTGCCTCCTTAAGGTCAACCATCCACTCTACCTACAAATTTCGATTTCTAAGCTTAGTTGGTTTTTTAATTACTCTTTATTTCGGTTTACTTTTTAATTTTATAAATTGTAAATTTTCAATAATATAATAAAGTTTGAATTTGTTTTGTCTTTTTTTTTTGGGGGGGGGGTAATTTTCTTTTTTAAACTTGTCAATCATAATCTAATTTCTCATTACCATTAAGGTACAAAATTCGAGTATGCTAGTTTCTTTGTTCTTTCTTCTAGAACTACATTTTCTACTCGTAAAATTTAAATTCCAATTAAAACATCAAATAAACAATTCAAATATTATTTTTCGTATTTTTTATGCTAAACGATATGATGAATACCTGTGAAAAACTCTAAAAATTCGATTAGCTTATATAAGCAACCAAGATCATTTAAAAATGCGTAAGTGGATATGGATGACACGCCAATGAATGTCAACACGCAAAAGAAAAGAGCACAAACACACACAAAGCACTCAGCTATTTGTCATATGAAAGCACAAGCACGACCCATTTACACAGCCTAATTATTTTTGGTGGCTGAACAAAGGTGTGTTTAGCTGTAATAAACGTATCCTTGTTCCAATTACATCAGTCTAAAAGTTGGTATATCATGGTTGATGGTTTCTGACCAAAGATTCTCGTAGTATTGTAGCTTTTACAGCTGGTGGCCTATATGAAACCGGTACTCCGAACTTTCTGCGAACTAGTTTGGGCAGAGAGAACGATAGAACATGAATTAGGCAAATATATCCAAGCAAAAGACAAATACTACAGCCTTAAATATTAGATTCGGAATCACTTCAGGTTCGTGAATGCATTATTGTCGGGTACGTACCATTTCTATTGAATGATTTTTGGAAGAAAGCCAAATGGAAGAAAGCCGCCGTCCAAGAGAGATTTCCAGTAAATATTGGTATATATGAATAAGATTCACTATGTTATCAGATGCATCCACGACTAGCTGCATACTAATCCTGCCCCAGGCAGAGGGAGCACCGATCAACGTACTATTACTTCCTTTCTTGTGCCAAGAGGGGGAGAGCTATATCTCTGCAGGAAACTATGTAGGTTCAACGAGTATTACTGTTATTATATATATTTTAACTACTATTTTGTTATGCCATTTAGAGTTGAATTACCACCTAGATTACTATTGTTCTCTATACTTGAACAGGTCTATATTATTTTTTTAGAGACGTAAGAAACTATAGTGAGAACGCCTCTTCAAGTAAATGTTTATCTTGTTTGTTGTTTGTGATTGCTAGCTTATCAACCTAACGAATTTAATTCAATATTGAAGTCAATTATGTATGTTGCTTGTGTTTGGTTTAGCCTAGGGGTCTACAGTAGCAAATCCCTAAGGGACATCCGGATAATCGGTATATCGCTTTGTCCCTAATAGAGCCGTGTATCAAAATAATCTAAGATATATTAAGATTAGATGGGGCCCATAATAGTAGTTTCCATTTATGATTATATATATGTAAATACTATATGTGAATTGGGATCATGAGTATCACTGTGTTAATTATGGATTAAATGATTATAAGTAATATTTGACTTAAGTAATAATAATTGAAATGACTCACCTAAGAGTCATTCGTTTCTAGTAGTTGAAGTTACAATGACATCATTCTACAGTGGATATGGACAAGTTAAATGTGCATTGGAGAATTAAAGCCTTAGTGTGTCGCTATTCAATAATGACACATGGCAGGTTGTAGATTTTCAAGTTATAGGGCTTTACAGTCTATGTGGTATCAAAGCTTGGGTTTGAACAATAGAGTATAGATTTGTGATCTATAGAACTCAGGTGTGAAGATCACTAAGTTCTAGTTTATCGATTGTTAAGTTTAAGCTTAATCAATAGAAAATAAGGTATGATCTTTAGATGGATTAAGCATGAAAATCTATAGAACAATAAAAGATGAAGAGATTAGATGAATTGCAGGGTGATAGTTTTTGCATAGTAATTCATTCTATTTTAATTATTTTCTTTAATTGTATTTCCTTTTAAATTCCTATTCTATTTATGTATATATACGTAAATAAGTGTAAACATAAGTATACACAGATGTATATTATCACTAACTCTAACTTTTGGAACCATTTTGTTACCTTATTTCAAACAAAATGCCTCCTAGAAGGAACACCAAACAAGGCGGATTTAGTGCTAGACAAGGTGGAGATGCTTTGAAGGAAAGGTATCCTCTAGGACCACCTCAATAGGGAGCTCCGGATCAAGTTAATGCCATGACTACACAACTACTAGAGACTGTGAATGCTCTAGTGGGGATGTTAGCACAGCAGCAACAATAGGCCATGAGACCTACCAAGCCTACAGAAGAACCATGTGGACTGGACAAATTTGTTCGACTACTAAAGAAGTTTCATCCACAAGTTGATGATCTAATAGAGGCTAAACATTAGATCAATAAAACAAAGAAGACGTTTAAGGCATTCATGGTGCTAAAAGATAGGAAGGTCAAATTTGCAGAATTTATGTTGAAGTAATCAGCTGCAAATTGGTAGACTGATACATCCAAGTTAATAAGAGCTCCTATCTAGTGGCAGAGATTCAAGGAGCTATTTTATAAGAAATACTTTCTCGGTAGCATCAAAGACCAAATGGAGATAGAGTACTATAACTGTCAACAAGGCAATCGGACTATAAAGGCATATGAAGCAGAGCTGAACCGCTTGATTAAGTTCTTACCTAAAGCTATTAGAATTAATGATGCCTCCAAGGTAAGAAGATTTGTGAGAGGCTTAGAGCCTAACCTCTATTATGAAGTAGGGGTCTTTCAGTTAACCACTTATGTAGAGGTTGTTGATAAGGCTAAGTTCTTGGAGTAAAGTAGGAGTAGAACAAAGGAATACCTATCTCATAGGTCAGGAATTGCCTTAAGGAAAAGACCTGCCTCAAGTACACCATATGTAGATAAAGAAAAGATGCCAACAATATATCATGCTAGACCTATAGCTTTTGCACCTAGACCTCTTTAGGCTAAGCTAGTGCCTCTAGCATTACCTCCACCACCACAAGCAAGGCTAGAGAAATGTTCTAGGTGTTTAGGACCATATGAATTATAGCAATGCAATTAGCCCAAAGGATCATGTTCCCTAGTAGGAATTGTATAGAAAAATCCATCCCTTAAAATTTCCGCTATACTTGTAAGCAAAAGGGGTACAAATCCTTTAAGTGTGGTGCCACCCATAATCAAATGGTTGGAATACCTCAATAGTTCTTAGCACAGTAGCCGGTGAAACTTGCACCTAGAGGACCAATAGGTAAACCTCCACAACCTAGATCGAAATAGAGAGTACTTAGTCAAGTATTTGCTTTACAGCAACATCAGCTACAGGATGCTCCAAACCAAGATTCCATTGCAGGTACACTGCTTATTGACTCAAATACAGCTTATGTGTTATTTGATACAGGCGCAACACATGCATACATATCACCTATCTTTATGCATACATGTAGATTGAAACCTGTCTTGTTGAGTGATGCTATAGTTGTAAATACTTCTTTTGGAGTGAGAGGAAGATTATATTAGTTGTGTAAAGATGTGGAAATTATAATACAAGAAAAGAAAATGCTAGAAAAATTGTTTATGTTAGAAATGATAGAATTTAATATAATTTTAGGGGTCAATTGGTTGTCTAAGTACTATGCCACTATTGATTGTCGCAATCTAATGGTTTGTTTTAAATTTCCCAATGAAGACCCAATAGTGTTCAAGCTAAATGCATAGAGACCTGTAACTCTTCCTACATATGAGTTGTGGGATAAGGGTAGAATATCAGCATTGTCGGTGATGGCTAAACAAGCCATGAAATTAGAAGATATATATGTTGTAAAAGATTATGCAAATGTCTTTCTAGAAAATCTGCTAAGCTTACTGCCAATAAAAAAGATAGAGTATTACATTGATTTGGTATCGGGAGCAGCACCAATATCTAAGGCACCTTATAGAATGACACCTACTAAATTATTTGAGTTGAAGACCCAGCTTCAAGAGTTGCATGATAATGGGTTCATCGACCAAGTGTCTCGAGATGGGGTGCTCTAGTACTCTTTATTAGGAAGAAGGATGGGAGCATGAGATTATGTATCGACTATAGGGAGCTGAACCAAGTCACTATAAAAAATAAGTACCCCTTCCCTATAATTGATGATCTATTTGATCAATTACAAGAAGCTCAAGTCTTCTTTAAAATTTATTTGGGATCGTGATATCATCAATTAAGACTCAAGGAAGAAGACATACAAACTGCCTTCAAGACTCGATATAAACATTACGAATTCCTGGTAATACCTTTTGGATTAACAAATGCTCTACTTACTTTCATGGATTCAAAAAAAAATAAAGAGTGCTTAGGGACATGCTGGATCAGTTTGTAATAGTATTAATAGATGATAGACTCATCTATTCCAAGAGCAAAGAAGAACATGAGATATATTTGAGAATAGTTTTGAAAAGACTACATGAGGACAAATTATATGCCAAGTTCAACAAGTGCAAGTTCTGGTTAAAATAGGTATCTTTCTTTAGACATGTGATAAAAAAAGATGGCATATCAGTAGATCCTGAGAAGATAAAAGCAATGATTAACTGGCAAAGATTGAGAACTGTGATAGAGGGCAGGAGCTTTCTAGGATTAGTTGACTATTACAAATGTTTTGTAGAAGGGTTCTCTCGGCTAGCAACTCCCTTGACCCAATTGACAAAGAAAAAGGCTAAATTTGTGTGCAACGAAAATCGTGAAAATAGTTTTATAATACTGAAGGAGAAATTGGTGACGGGTCTTGTGTTAGCCCTACCATAGATAAAGGAAGAATTTTAAGTATTCGATGATGCATCAACTCAATGCTTGGGATGCATGCTCATACAAAATGGCAGAGTCATTACATATGTCTCTCACCAACTAAAACCTTATGAGAGAAACTACCCCACACATGACACAAAACTAGTGGCTATGATCTTAGCGCTAAAATTGCAGAGACATTATTTGTATGGTGAGAAGTGTAAAATTTTCACTAATCATAGAGCTTGAAGTATTTATTCACTTCGAAAGACCTAAATATGAGACAAAGAAGGTGGTTAAAATTAATTAACTACTATGATGTGGAAATCCTTTACCATCCCAAGAAGGTAAATGTTGTTGCAAAAGCTTTGAGTTGAAAGAAGCAAATGAACATTGCAACTCTAATCACCTCTTAAAGATAAATATTGGAAGACATGCGCAAGTTAGAATTGGAGATAGTGACACATGAAGTGGGAAACAGGTTGGCTACCATTTGTATTTAACCAAGTCTCCTTGATCAAATTATGATAGTACAAATTAAAGATCTGATAATTTAAAAAATCAAAAGTAAAATAAAACAGGGTGAAGCCACATATATTAATGTAGATGTTAGGGGAGTGGTTAAATATTGCATAAGCTGGTGTGTTCCGGATGACATGAAATTGAAGAAAGAGATTATGAAAAAAGCTGATTATTCAAGATACACAGTACATCCCAAAAGCACCAAGATATATAAAGATCTAAAGATTCATTATTGGTAGAAAAATATGAAAAGGGAAATAGTAGAATATGTATCTAGATGCTTAACATACTAGCAAATCAAGAATATATACCAAAGACCAACTAGTGAGTGACAACTACTTTCTATACCTAAATGAAAGTGGGAACACGTAACTATGGATTTCATGATAGCCTTTTTAAGAACCAAGGAGAAGTATGATGCAATATGGGTAATTGTAGATAGATTGACCAAGTGTGCCCATTTCTTTCCAATTAAGGTTGACTATAAATTAGAGAAGCTTACTCAACTTTACATCAAGGAGATTGTTAGATTACATGATATGCCAGCCACTATCACTTCTAATAAGGATACTCAATTTGTGAGTAAGTTTTGAAAAAGCCTACATCAAGCTTTGGGTACTAAATTGCAATTTAGTACTACTTTCCACCCTTAAACAGATGGCCAGTCTAAAAGAACAATCCAAATTCTAAAAGACCTATTATAAGCTTGTACTTTTGACCATAGGGGGTAATTGGAGTGATCACTTACCCTTGGTAGAGCATGCATACAACAATAGCCATCAGGCTACTATCTAGATGGCTCCATATGAACCACTATATAGTAGGAAGTGTAGATCTCCCTTACATTGGGATGAAGTTAGTGAAAGATAGATAATGGAGCCAAAGATAGTACACGAAGCAGTACACAAGGTAGAGGTGATAAGGCAATAAATTCTTTCAGTCCAAAGTCACCAAAAGGGTTATGTAAATAAATAGCGATGCCCTTTAGAATTTCGAATAGGGGATAAGGTTATGTTGAAGATATATCTCTAACTAAAGGGGTAATCAAAGTTGATCTAAGAGGGAAGCTAAATCTAAGATATGTGGGTCCATTCAAGATTCTAGAAAGAGTTGATACTATTGCTTACAAGTTGACTCTACCACTAAGTCTGGTTGGGGTACATGATATATTTTATGTATCTATACTGAGAAAATTTATACCAAACCCAAACCAAGTAGCGGCTTTAGAACCTTTGAAGGTACAACCGAATTTATCATCCATTGAAAAACTTATAAGAATAGTTAACACAAAGGAACAAGTATTAAAAAGGAAAGTAATTCCCTATGTCAAGGTGCAAAGAATGAATCATACCGACTGAAAAACAACATGGGAATTTGAAGAAGACATGTGAAGGGGGCATCCAGAACCTTTTCTAAACCTAAATAACTTTTAAGGATGAAAGTTTTTATAAGGAAGGAAGAATGTAAATATATGATATTATACATACATACATGTTATTAAATAATTAATATAAAATAAGACCTAGGTTAAAAAAGTAAATAGATGAAAAGACAAGAGGTAGTTAAGTCTTTTTAGGGTTCAGAGTATATAAAGCCTCTTAACCTAGCGTCTTTCCTTTTCCCTTCATTTGCGTAGTTACAACCTAAGAAACCCTATTAAAAATTCACAAGGAGACTTAGTGAACACACATAAGATCAACCCCAAATTATCAACTAAGGATTCTAGTAAACATGATGTTTATTCTTATGATGGAATTTATGGATTTAAATAAATGATATTACATATTGTCAAAATTTGAAATAAGGAACGAGACAAAAAGGACGTTGAATCAAGTGAATTGTGGATTCCGATCACAACCTGAAACAAGTAAGTGCACAAGGTCTATATAATGCATTAAGATCAATAGATTAATTGATTAATTAGGCTTAAAATCATTGAAATTAGGCTTAGGAACAAATTAGAGAAAGGGAATAAAGGTTCGTGATGAATAATGTTGTACACAATTAGATACATGTCCACATACCTGCTTGTGTAAAGACACAAGTATGTACAAAAAGGTACACAACCAGATATATGACCATATACCTAAATATGCTGAAATGGCAATTTTACATAGAAAGATACACAACCACTAGCACAACCGTACATTAGGTAGTGTGCCTCTACACGGCCTCTTACATGATCATGTTGTCCTAGAAAACTTCCCATTTGATTCTATTTCATTATATTTTAATTCTAAATTATGAATTAAGTATGACAAGACATCGGGGAAAGGAATTCTATAATTAGGATATGAAATTCACCAATTAGTAAACCTAGATTAATTGTAAAATAGAACTAAGTTTAGTTCTTTATACTTAAACAGGTCTACATCTTTTTCTTAAAGACATAAGAGACTATAGTGAGAATGCTTCTTCAAGTGCATGTGTTACCTTGTTTGTTGCTTATGACTGCTAACTTAGCAACCTAATAAATTTAATTGAATATTGAAGTTAATTGTGTATGTTACTTGTGCTTGGCTCAAACTAGGGGCCCTGCAATGGTAGATCCCTATGAGGCACTCTGATGATTGATATGTTGCGTTGTCCTTAGTGGAGTTGTTTATCAAAATGATCTGATGTAAATTAAGGTTAAACGGGGCCTGCAATGGTAATTCCCATTTATAATTATATATATATATAAATACTATATGTGTATCAAGGTCATGAGTACCCTTGTGTTGATTGTGGATTAAATGATTATAAGTAGTCTAATGGCTTGATGTGTTGTGTATTACTATTGCATATATGTAAGTGATATTGTCATTTATATGGCACACACATATTTATGTGGTACTCACATACTGGGTTTAGGCTCATTCCTTTTTATTTTTTAGTTGCAGATAAGAGTGATAAACACATTGATTATGATAAAAGCGGGGAACATAGTGGGTCATTATATGGATGAATATAGAAGAGAGCACTACTATTATAGAGATAAGGAATGATGTGAAAATCATGAAGAACTTTTGATAGAACTTTAAGTTGTTAAATTGAAAATATGGAGATAGTTATTAGCTCTTAAACATGTTGTTTCTTAACAAACATTTACTTTGGTGATGATTTTAGAGTCTTTAATGTATTGTTT
Organism: Laguncularia racemosa; assembly: GCA_037954665.1. NCBI lineage: Eukaryota > Viridiplantae > Streptophyta > Magnoliopsida > Myrtales > Combretaceae > Laguncularia > Laguncularia racemosa. The sequence continues at coordinate 1,006,926 of JBBMOL010000166.1, forward strand.
TTAAATAATGATAATTGGAACGAATCACCTGAGAGTCATTTGTTTCTAGTATTTGAAGTTACAATGACATCATTATGTAGTGGATATGAACAGGCTAAATGTGTATTGGAGAATTAGAGTCTTAGCATGTCGCTATTCAGTAGTGACACATAGCAGGTTGTAGCGTTCCAGGTTCTGAGGCGTCACATATTCATTGCTAAATTTCATGGCTAACAATAATGCTTCACAAGTGGTTAACGCAAATTAGTTAAACAATTCCTTTGGTGGTGTTAGGAGCCTGGTCACGATTTCACATTACATATTACCAAACGCATAAAAGATAAATAAATAAGTAAAGGAGATAATATGATGTAGACAACTTACAAGATATATTGAAGGCTAAAAAATGATGGGTAGGATTGAAGGGATCACAATATTATAAGCAACAACAATATAATCAATTCTCTCTACAAGCCTAGAGCACCATTTTCTCTAATTAGGTTCCTAAGATTTTCTTCTATTTCACTTACTAATATGCTTTGAGCCTAAATAAGCAAATTACCTCACTGTATATCTTTGTTGTCAAATAAGCACATGTAATGCCTTTTAGAAGCAATGTACTCTTTATCTTCTTTATTAGAAGTCCTTTGGTATGAGAAACATATCAAAAGGAGTCCCACAATTTGGGTTAATTATGAGATACAACAAGTCATACCATTGCACAACAAACCATAGATGATGCCATACCAAATGTAAGTATATATCTAGTGCAAAACAATCATTTGTCATACACAATTCTAAGTTATTTAGGTTGATATGTGGATGGGTGAAATAGATAATTGCAAACAAAAACATCCCCAATGTCTCGAGGCCAATAATAAAATCCATTTCCAATGTCCAAAATCACACTAATTGTCTCATCTTGAGTCTGTCGCTCATATTACTCATCAAAAGTCCAGCTCACTACCTCCATAATTAGTTGCATCCCATTCCACAATCATGTCCCACTAACAACTTTCTCGATGTCACCACTTATATCGATCATAGTTCTACCATATCAAAGATCTACTTATCAATAACGACAGTGGTATCAAGGCATAATTATAAGTTTCTTTATTCTGATTACTCAAGGCTTACAAGAAGCAAAAGTTGTATTTTCATCCTTTACATGTTTATATTCCATGAGCTACTAAAAAATAGGTCACATTTAAGCTTACTCAAACACACATTGTCATTTTGAAAAGGTGGGTGGCTATAAGTTTACTTAAACTAAGGGAAAATTACAAATGAGAGGATTAACATTTGGGATCAAGTTCAAATAAAAGATTGAATTTTTAAATAGTTAAAATAGAATATTAATACTATACTAAATAGTTAAAATAAGATATCAAACTTTTGAATAGTTAAAATAACTAATCAATGTATGCTAAGTGATTTAAACAAAAAATTTGTTACTATCTCATAAATATACTAAATAGTTTAAACAAAGAATCTATTACCGTCCATAATGGTACTATACTAAGATCTTCTATTTGAACTATCTAATATAACATTATTCTTCTATTTTAACCACTTAAAAATTTAATCTCTATTTAAACTTGACCTTAAACATTGATACCCTCCTTTGTAATCTTCCCTTTAAACTAATCAATTTATATTTGAACTATCTAACGTAACATTGATCATCTATTTTAACCACTTGAAAATTCGATCTTTATTTAAATTTGACCTTAAACATTAATGCTCTCGCTTGTAATCTTCCCCTTACACCGATCAAATTACAACATACATCACCCCTATCGGAAGAGGACATGTATTGCATACCGCGAGCACCACAAATTCAACGTACATAAGGATTGCCCCGACAAGTATCCTCTTCGGATTATCTCAAGAATCTTGCTGGACTTGTTGACAGATGAAGTCTTTTACAAACATTAAGTCGGTTTTTTTTTTTTTTTTTGGCCAATCAATCCATTAACTCGGTTGACATTTCATTTTTAAGCGATACCAAATGTTTACGTCATGAGCGTTGAAATGAAAGCAGTTTCACATGAAAGCTCGACCAAGATTAGAGTCTTAAAACGTTTATAGGCAATCCACAGATAAACTTTGCTTCGACTAAGGGAAAGATTCTATTTGGATCGATCTTGCTGATGTGCACTAGATGTGAAAAGCTCAACAAAGAACTCCTTGAAGATATTTCATGTCAACATCTATTTTTATTGAGAAACTATCTGAATTGAATTGCCGGAAAGGACACATGTTCAGCACTTAACACTAACGATGCAATGGAAGATATGGTACATCACTAAGTTGCTAGTCCAGACTATAAGACAAAGTAGTATCGCAAAAAATAAATATGAATTTGCTGGTTTTCCAAGTTATCAGTTTTTCAACACGGCAAAAGGTAACATCAAAATTGGAGGATAAACACCTAAATTACATAAATCTCCCTTTCATAAATAAATTGAATTACGGGTACGGATTCCTTTTACTTTGCTAATTCTTCCATATTCTTGTTGTTTGGCCATCAGAAATCCAGTTCGACATCATCGACTAGTCCCTGCTGCCTTGCTTCTCTCGGCTAAATTAAAACTCTTCTTGAATTCGAGGGCATTCTGAAAAAGTATAATGCATCATATAAATTATGTCTTAGCACATATGGGATCTCCAGTAAAAGGAATGAAAGATTATTGAACAAACTGAGAAGGATCATTAAATGATAGTTGACCATTAATCAAGAGCATAATAATCCTCAAAATTATCTTACACAGACAATATTACCACATGTCTATCAATGCCCTAATTCTCTCTGTCCCATACACACAAACACACATACATGTGCATGCTTGCACACCCACACACACATCTACATGGAGCCGGCTCATGGCCACACTAGTGGTACTGGAGGATTACATCACACGACAATTTTACATGGATAGCGTTAGAGAGACTAGATAATAGGTCCTAGAAAACTTGAGATATGTAGAAAGGGCCTTGCTATAGAGCCAATATCATCTATATATCCAATAAGTATCCATAATTCACAAATAATAATAAAATAAATAAATAAAAGCAAATATTGCTTCAACCGAATTATTATCATCAACCAAGTGCCTCAGACTGGCAAGAGTTACCCTACCTAGAACAATTTATTTCAGCCACTTGCAAATAATACCTGGATGTCAGGAATCAGTGGTTTTCTTCTTTTACAACCCACCCCCAACACCCCAACACACCAACCCCCCCCAAAAAAAAATAAATAAATAATAAGTGGCAACTCAATTTCAAAATCGTACATTAGTCCTCCATTGATGAGAAATATTCCTTATACATGTTCAGCAAAGATTACTTCCCCCTAATCACCTATGTTAGATTTCTATTTGTTTCGACTTGATCAATGCTCTTCAACTCTCTGATGTACAAGAGAAAATTACACAAGAGGACGATCAATTGGATCAAAGTTCAAATAGAGGATAAAAAAACTTTAGCCGTTCAAAAACAATATGATCGTTAAAAAAAGTAGTGCAAAAAGATGATGTATCACCAATAATATAACTCTATTATATGTCGTGATGTTACATGTAAGTGTCAAACTAGACACTAATGTGACATGTGTGACTTCTATTGGTTGAAATAAATTGGTAAAGATACTTATAAATGAATTATAGCCCCATAATTATGCCCCCAGCCCACAAAATCCGAAAATAGCATGCCCACATCGGTGCCCTAATTTGTTCTTCCTCTCTAATCTGACAAACTATGGCTGACTCGTGAGCAAAAAGAAGAGTAGGAAGGAGAACCACAAATCCAGACATTGTGCAAGGCTTCAATACTTCTCCCCACACTCAAAGAATTGAGTAAAAACATGTGTGTACTTGTGTTGTGGATGTGTAGATTTTTTATGAAATTTTGGGTATCCCTTTGAATTGGGATAAATTTCTAAAGTTTCATCATTAGTGTTTGGGTCACTCTCATTTATTAAATATTTTTCTGCCCCACATGCCACATCAGTATCCAATTAGGCATTAATGTGCTTCCTCAGCAACATATAACAAAGTTACAACAAAGGCATAACACCATCCTCTATTCACACCACTCTAAATAACGTTCATCTCTTCTATGCATTGCTGTAATTTTTTTATCCTCTAAATTTCAACCCAAATGCTCATCCTTTGGTATATAATTTTTCCATATACAATAGGCAGACCCAAAATTACACCCCCAAAACTGTAACCCTCCATCATTGGATTCAGCTATATTCTTCAGCTAAGTAATTTTTTCTAGCAACCTCCTCATTAGATCATTGATTTTAATTCACACCACCATATTATCAAATTGTGACCTAAAGCAAGAACTATGAGTCCCTTGAATATTCCTGCCTTTGCCAAAACCAGGCAAGTAACCAAGTGATGGAGAAGGAGAAATTGCAGTAATATCAGGTTTTGATTTGTGGGATCTGAGATTCTACCTAACCTACAAGCAGCAAAAGGACAGACACAGCAGTACTTTTCCAGGCAACCAATAATCACTCTTCCAATCTTCCTCTTGATGCAGGGTCAGGCCAAGTAACGTTACAGGATGGAGTTTCATTCTGTTTTACATCATTTTTATCCTCAAGGCCGCCTTCTTAAACATTTTAGTATATTCTTTTTTTATTTTCCTTCTTTTGGCTCATTGTCATCACTTTTTTGGGATTCTCCAATTGGGCTCCCACAGATGCTTTCAGCCAAAAAGCCAATCAGCAGGTACAAAGAACCTTAATCAATCATCAGATCTAGGCCAATTCACACCTGTTGCTCCTAAGTTTTTTCTCCCATAAAAAATCATAGCTAGAACTAGATGAAGAGAATGAATCTGCATTTTATCACTGTCATAAGATAGATATTGGAATGAAGCAATTTGATTGAAACTAACAACGGAACAAGAAATAGGGTTGCCATTTGCAACCTGTCGTACAGGTTTGTTTCTTTTGAACCCTAAGATCATTTCATTTCTAAATGGACTTCCTAATGTCACACAAACTATGAGAGTCTGGTATCTACAGACATCTATACTTCTTTTCACATATGGAAATATGAAATTAAGACTCACATGACAAGTCAAGGACCCAGAAGGATCACTAACGAAATACTGCATCTAGATGCTCATCTACTTTGCAATTCAGACAAAAAAAGGAAATGTGATGCAGGGACCTTGGGTCGAGGCGGGAAATATTTTAGTAGGTAAATTAACACCTCAGATGGCCAAAAAATCATTGTATGTCCCAGAAGATAGATTATTATGAGCCATATTCAGGCATTTAAGTATCCACTTCAGAGGAAACTTGTCTAAAACTACCTACAAGTGGTAAGGGTCAAGTTATTGATGTCAAATGGATTCAAGGAAAAGGGAGGTTCTAGTTATAATCTAAAAATAATTTGTGTATACATTTCACAGAAGACATGGAAATAAGGGTGTCATTTCCAAAATTTTAACTAGACAAGATATGCCTTATTTGCAAGATGGAAGACCTGTCAATATAGTCTGCAATCCATTAGGAGTACCCTCGCAAATACATGTAGGACAACAAGTCATGTGCTCTCAATTAACTTGTTTAATGAAACAAAAGGATACCATGAAAAAACCAATTATTGAGAAAGAAAAGGCTAAATCACTGTAAACCTTCCAAATGTTGCAACATCATAGAATCAGCTGAATTATTCCTAACGTGGAAAGGTTTCTTAGGGGACTTTTAACCCTGGAGCAGACATCAAAGTACTCCATCCAAAATGCTAGAGCCTCTAGAAAATCATAGTACTGAAACGGAACAAAAAAATAAGGCAAGCCATATCTGTAAATGTATTATGGAGGAAGAAAGGAATTGTGCCAGAGAAGCTGCAATGGTTAAAGTTACTGTCTAACATGAATATTATGCCTATGAGTGGTTTTCCAGAATAAAGAGGATAGACACTTTGAAACTTTGAGCAAAGGTGAAATTGAAACTTCTGCTACTAGTATTGCAGGCTATTACACATATACTGCTCCTTTTTATCTATCATAATGGGGAAAGCAGCAGCATCATAAACAAAATCAATTCAAGGACATAAGCAGGGGAGCAAGAGCAACAACCAAATTGCCAACTAAAGGTAACTCAAGAATTTCTAGCTATTCTTCCCAATATCGTGATGGAACCATTCATCAAGAACAAAATGATCACAACTATAATAAAGCATTATAAACATGATTCTAAATAAACCAGAGCATATTCCAACAAGATTGTGATATCCCTCAAATAGAGCATGATGAAATTCTAATCATCCAAGCACCTTTAGGTATAACAGTTTGAAGTTCATTAAAACACCAATTTTAAGTGTGCTCAGTGGACCCTCTAGACAAATGACCTCTTAGGTAGCACCAAAGCAGATAACTCCTCGGTGTGAGAAATTCCAATAGTTACAAGAATTACCAAGGCAGTTCATTAGTTGGAAGAGGAAGCTAAGTGCTATGTAGGGCACTCCGACATAATATGATGCAACTCTCGAATCTGTAAAGAAGCACCTCTAAAATCTCCCTACCTAGTATAGTCCCAAGCTTAAGTGATTGTCATTCCCCGCAAATAAAATGTGACAAAACTCTAATTATCAAAACACTTTTTGGTGTAACATTTTGGAGCTCATCAAAACTCCAACATTAGGCATGCTTAGCAAAGCTCCAATGTTAACTATGAAGCATATCACAACAAAGCGTACAATATCTTGGTATAAGAAAATCTGCTTATTACAAATGGTATCAAAGTAGTTCATTAGCTAAAAAGGAGAGCTAAGTGCTATATAAGGTAAAATGCCATAGTATAAGGCAACTTGAGTCTATAAATGAGCACCTCAAGAGTCCTTCCTACCTGATGTGATCCTCAGCTTGTATGAATATGATATCCCTCAAATAGAGGTAACAAAACTCTAATCATCAAGATACCTCTTGTCGCAACGGTGTGAAATTCATCGTAACTCTAATGTTAAGCATATTCAATAAGGAGAACTCCTAGGATGAATGACCTCCTAGAAAGCAGTTAGTACCAAGGATAAAGTCATGAGACATATTATGCCAAAACAGACAATACCTTAGTGTAAGAAGTTTCCATTTTAACAAGTCCTTACCAAAATAGACAATGTTTATAAGATCTTCCTATGTGAAGCATGCCCTATGTCAGCCAGTCATCAGGGATAAAACAAGTGACTATTCTAATATTGAGGCATATATACTATCTTCCACATGCCTCTTATTCAAGGTCTCCAATCCCTGAACTTTAGCTTCGTTAACTTCAAACAAATATACTAACGATAAAACTAACTTTAGATGAAGGCAAATTCCATGATTAGACCACTATAGAAGCTTTGCTTAAAATCGTGAAAATAGATCCTTCATAGTTTAAGGCAACTCATATTCCTGCCACAATTGGGCTCTATACATGGTCAAGACCTAAGAAATCACAAAACCTAAGGACGAAAGGAAGAAACAGATACAAGCCATGAATCAGTGAGAGAAACATTCTGGTTCTTGATAATAGGATTTCAGAAAATGATGCTCCATGGAGAAAAACTAATAAGACCACCTCCTCATCCTAACTCTCAATTCAAAAGAACAGTGCTCATTTTCTCTTCAATTTAAGGTCAAAAAGAATTGCACTTACAATCCTCCTGTAGGACAAGTTTCTGTTAGTTTAAAGATGAACTCTTATCTTATCTCTTAATCACACATTCACCAAACTAATCAAATTCATAACCTAAAAGAATCCAGGAGCTCTTCCTAAACTTTTCAATATTTCCAAGCTTAGACCTTGATCTACAAATTAATACATGTATATACCAAATGGACAGCCGACTATTAAAAAAGATACAATAATTATTTTATAAAAAAAAAGACAAAAACGAAAACAAAAAATCTTAACCTAAAGGCAAAATAAACATTGAACTGACCACAGATTGAACAGGAAGTGGATGAACGGGAATAGACCACAAGGACATTTTTGCAATCTCAGAAATAGCAGCCTCCCTAATACCAGGAACCTCACTGGTTAAATCCTCAAAAGCAGCCTCAAATGCCTGCCGCCAGAATTGCGCCAGTCTTATAGGCCGACTATTAATATACACATCCCACATGTGATTTACCATCTTCTCTCTCTCCTCCATTTCCTGCCAAACAGAATAGTCCTCAATAAACACCCTCAGGATGACGCCTTCACATCCCAAAATGCATATTCCTTGCCTAATCATATTTACAATTGAATTATAATTGCTAGTGAACAAAATTTCATCTTTTTGCACCATTCATTCAACTACAAACATCGTTTTCCTATAATATAAGAACCATGACCTTATCAAAAGATAGTAAATTACTATTAATCAATTTAAGGTAAAACGAGAATGCAATACTAACCCAAACCTCTTCACCAATGTTCAATTTCATAATTCAATATTTTGCATACGTAACGCGCCACATCTCAAGTTAATTGGGAGTAAATTGAATAAAACGGCAGTAAAGCCTTCCACCACGGGAGGGTTGGCTATATGGATCCTATTAATGGCATGCATCGGAGTAAAATTGCATTTTGCCTTAAACATCCCTAACAACAAATAGCTTATCTTCACATCAGCATACGCATACATCGTAAATCCCTAACCTAAACAGCCAGCATTTATTACGAACAAAAAAAAAATCAAATTCCACGATTTTCACCGCATTACGTGATCGACAAAAAATCAGTACAAACATTAAACTGATTAAGAATGAAATCGAAATAATGTAATTTCTTACGAGGACATCGAGATCGTCCCGAACGGGAACATCGAGGTCATCGGAGAAACGATCGAGATTACCGGCAGACCACCGGAGAGAGACGGTGCCGGTGAACATGGACCAACAGGCGAGAAGCAGAATCGCCGCCAATGCATAGAATTTGTACCGACCTCTACCGAATGAACTCGAATCTGATCTCTCCTTCTTCGAATTCGGTACCGGAGACGTCGTCGGAAGAGAATCGTCGTCGTCCATTCCGATCTAGAGATATCGAGGAACCAGATAGAATATCGATCTGACGGGAGAGATAAAGATAGGAGAGAGAGAGAGTTTTTTTTTTTTTTTTCCTTTCTCCTCTACGTGAAAGAGCTTGGAGAACTGGAGAAGGAAAAGAAGAAACTGAATCCAAAGCTGGAAGTCGGATTTCAGTTAGATCCTGTGTGGGCCGAACTCTGCATGTCTGTATTTATGCTCTTCATTTATGTAGCAGAAGCTACGGTGGGGGAACGCGGGGTTGCACCTGCGCCCATATTGCCCAAAATTACGTATACATGATATGAGATATATTTTATCTATATTATTAAGCAAATATATATTATATTGGACTTCACACTCCTTAAAAAAATATTAATAATAATTGAGTTATCACTAAATCATTTCCAATTTATTGCAAAGTAACTTTTCAACCGTTTACCATTCATCTACATCTTTAAAATTCAAGTCGTATTCCTAGTATCTTAAGTTTAACATTATTTATTATTATATGTCTATATCATGGATGTGTCACTTCCTAGTATAAAATTAGCAAAATTCAATGTGCTTGTCCAAAATAAAATAAAACAAACAGGATTGATAATTATTTTCTAACTAAACTAATTAACATTTATTAAGAGTAATTGGATAGTGAAAGAATAGAGTGATTCTCTTTTGATAAGGTGGTGAAAATTTAAGATACTTAGGTAAAATCAAAAATAAAATAAATTTCAACAACACGTGTATTAGAAAGTGTCTGCACTCTTTAATATTATAGAGATAGATATCGTAATAAGAACAATTGAAAAAAATGAAATCATCTTTACTTTGAATCAAAAACAAACTCTTAAATAGTATTTTTGAAAGAAACTTTTAAGTATTTTATTTATGAATCAGATAAATACATTTGACTACTATAAAATGCTATTTATAATATTTCCTATAAAAACTAAACTTTTAACTAATCTTACTAAGTGTAAATATTTACCAACTGCCTAACTAAATCTCTAAAATCATAACAATTATAACGCAATTATATGTGAGTAATTTTCATGAAATAAATTATTAACATTAAAGTGCAAGAAGTTGGTTTTTGTGTCAAACTTCTCAAAATTTAACTTTATACTAAAAAGTTCCTTCAATAACCCTTCAAATTAACCTTATCCCTTGAGAGTTTGGAGAGTGGTGCCACCTTAGAGAGCTATCATTGGTATGGGTTATGTTATTTTAAGAAGACTTGTATACATTTTTATTTCATGTTATTATTATTTTCTAGTATTAGTTCTAGGCATATTTTACATTTTTTAGTTTCATCCTTATTTTTATTAGTGCTTTTACAAATGTGCCTTTAAGGTTTTAGGGCTTCTTTTATAAGTTCTTATTACAAACATTCTTTTCAATTGGTGAATGAATTCTTAAATGAATTTAGAAAAACCATAAAGTTACTCTCTCAAAACCCCTTTTGTTCTTATCAATTCATAATGAATTGTGACAAACATTTCTTTTAATTTAGTCAATTGTGCATAATATCAATTGATTGAATTAAAACCCATTTACTTATAATTTGTGCATAATATTAATCGATTAAATTAAAACCCGTTTACTTATAATTTGTGTGACATATCAAATTATGATTAAACATAATTTGAATTAGTCTATTGGTGTGTAATATCCTTTAGATTAGTTTGTTTAAATCCTTGTTATTTCAATTACATATTAAATCGAAAACCCTAGAAATCTAAAAAATTAATAAGAACACAAAAATAGTATAATTAAATTCCCTTGAATTTATTAGTTTCCACTTGTAACTCATATATGGATTTTATCCATATCATATTGGTATTAAGGCTTAGCTTGAGAGTGATATTGGTGGCTCCTATGCTCTTGAAGGAGCGACTTAGTGATTATTTAGTGCTTTTAGGTTTCAATTGTGGCAGCATTGGCAATTATGTGAAGCAAGCGCTTGAATCAAGGTGAAGGCACTTCATGTTTAGTTTCTTGCATCTATGTGTATGGTCGTAGAACGCATCATGGGCACTCAAGTAGGCATGACTGAGCACTTATCTGAAATAGCATAGGCATGAAACATGTGGCCATAAGCATACGTAGGTACATAGGTAAGTTGGGTGCACATAGAATGTTTTGCAAGCGCAAAATAGGCACTTTGTTAGTACAATAGAGCATGCTTCAAAGGCACCTAGGTGCTATGTTGTGGGTAAGTAGTGCCTAATTAGAGGTATACATAGGACAATCTTAAGGGTTTGTTACTGGTGTACTGTAAGGGCACAAATAATGTTACATAATGTTAGGGCGTGTGGGATGTGGTAGCAAGGTGCTAACGTGTTGTTGTACTAGTGATAGTTGCATGTGCTACATTGATTATGTATAGGAGTGGCTGAAGAGCAGGGGATCATGTGTAGGGTGCTATGTATGACGGTGAAAAGTGGTTTAATATAGAAATTATACACAATCCTTAGTAAGCATTATCTCATTTTATTCTAATTCTTGAATTTCTAGATTGTTAAATTGGAATATGAGATGTCTTATGAGTTGTAGGAGTAAACGATTTGCAAAACAATGCATGAGACCATATGCGAAATGATGCATGATATGAAGCGTGAGATGAGGCGTATGATGAGGACGTTAATACATGAATACTATAACAAGGTAAAGACTTTCGTATGAGCTCGTATGATCAAAGAGCTAAGGAGAAGAGACAATTGAAAAATGAAGTTTAATCTAGAAAACCCAGAAATATTAAGCAATATAAAGGGGTAAGGAGTTAGGATTTGGAATGTAACAAATGTATAAAGCATGGAGATCTAGAATATAAATGTCCAAATAAGTTTATAATAGCAATGACAAATGGTGCTCCTAAAGCTATTGAGGAGAATAACAAAGATAAGCTAGAGACTTTAGTAGCTTTTCAAGAACGGGTTTTTGTAGAGTTAAATGAAGTAGAGGGCAATGTAGAAAGTAAGGTAGAGGATGATGTTAAGGAAACATTGGAAGAGGAGCTAATTGAAAAGGAGGATGAGGACTTCGAAGTAGGTGAAGGTGTTATGGGTTCTGAAGTATAGGAAATGCCAATATTTAAACATATCAATACTGGTTTTAAGAAGCCAAACTAACTCATTGTTAATTGAGCATGTATGTTATCTATCTACATACCTTCAATAAGTCCAGTAGTGAATGTAATGAATAACCCATATGTTATTGCATTGCAACATCTTCCTTTGAAGCATCAATAGTTTAGATGATTATTATTGACAAGGTACATGAAGAGCAAAAAAGGTACAAGCTATTAATAACATTAAATGTGCAACATGAGTCATCTAGGGTTAGTAGTGGAGAGCTTTTGACTATTGGCTTAGTTGATAGTGTTAGAGGGTTGATGTCTCCTGGTGTAAATGCCAAAATGTTGTGAAAATTACTTGTCTAAAGTAAATTTGTAGAGTCACTCTTAGAAAGTTTGAGGCTAGATACAATTTATGAGTCTGGCTTGGCTTAGTGTTCTTATTTAACGCTTTTGAGTTTTACAGATTTGATTTTGATTTTGGAGGATATAAGGTTCAAGATTTAAGGACAAGTTTTCTCAAGCTTAGGATGATGGTGGGGATCAATTTACTAGACTTAGAAGATTTGTTTCCTTTTTTAGTTTCATAAGGATGGGATTACTTACTATGGCATGGATGACTACATGTTGCATGGTTTTTCTATTAAGATATCAACACTTTGCATGAAATAGTGTCAACTTTGCATGTTGCCAACTTAATGATCTAATTGTGATGTGGATTTTGCATGGATGTTTACCACCTAGGATCACATGGTGTCGTCACAAACTTAAATGAGAGTTTGAAGAATGGCAATGACAAGGTCATCAATTCAACCTCTCACATCAAGCATCAAGCTAACAATCAAACACCGAGGTCAAAGAAGAAATGAAGTATGCTGAGGAGGAGAAGATAGAAGAACAAGCTTGCATTTATCCGACCTGGTAAAGCTTCAACAAGGCCTCATAGCAACTACCAAAGCACCTCAACCTATTAGGTTAAGGTCTTACTAAGCTTAACCCTACAAGGAAAGGATGAGCTATTCCTCATTCTTATTTAGATCAGTGATTAGCTTAGAACCCATATTACAAGATTAGGTTGGACATCATCAAGGCCACTCTCTACTTCAGGCGACCCTACACCATGGCTTTCTATAACCGACTTAGTTGAATTACTAGGAAATTAACCACAAAGCAAACTAAACTCTCTTAATAGCATGCCAGACTTACTCTAACCAGTTTATAGCCAGTTCAAACCAATTTCAATCAACAGCTCCAATGCATGCCTAAAACGCATAGTTTCATTTTCTTAGTTTAGTTATTTTACTCTTTTACCCTATAAGCCTCTATTTAGGGTTTAATACATTTGTGCATATTTACTAAACTACAGCTAGGGTTTTAGAAGTAGTATAAATAGTGATACTTGTACAAAAATGAAAACATCCATTACTATCATCAATAGTTCATTATTGAATGAAAGAATATCTTTTTACTTATTTCTTGTTTCGATTATTAAGTGAAGCCCCTTTCCCTCTTCAATCACCAAGTTCTTATCAATCATTCCTTAACTGTGGTGAACCTCTTTTAGGAGATAGTGTGTTATATTTATCTTCTATTAAAACTCGTTAATTAGTTTAGTGTTTATGGGTAACATCAAACCCTATTCTATTCACAAACTTAGGTTGTTGGTGAGTCATATCCAATTGCATTCACATTTATACCTTTATTTTACTAGTTATTTACCATCGCTACATACATCATATCAGGCACCATCTTAAAGAGTTATCATTGGTACGGGCTTATGTTATTTCAAGAAGACCTACATGTATTCTTATTTCATGTTATTATTATTTTCCAATGCTAATTCTAGGTATATTTTATATTTTCTAGTTTCATGCTTGTTTTTATTAGTACTTTTACAAATGTTCCCTTAAGGTTGTAGGCTTCCTTTATAAGTTGTTATTATAGACATTCCTTTTAATTAGTGAACGAATTAAAAAAAAAAAAACACTAGAGTAAAACCCTTTTTCTTCTTGTCAAATCATAATGAATTGTGGCCAAATTTCTTTTAATTTAGTCAATTGTGCGTCATATCAATTGATTGTATTAAAACCCATTTAGTTATATAATTTTTGTGTCATATAAAATTATAATTAAACATAGTTCGAATTAGCCTACTAGTGCATAATATCCTTTACATTAAGTCATTCATATACTTGTTATTTTGATTACATATTAAACCAAAAATCTCAAAATCTCAAAAACTATTAAAACAAAAAAACACTACAATTTATTTCCCTTGAATTTTATAGTTTGCTTAACTCATACATGGATTTTATCCTTATTATATGTTTTTTAAAAAATAATAATAAAATTTAGTGTAGCACAAACCTCTACATGGGCACTTAATTACTTTGCAAACCACAATGACCAAAGGTTTGTGAACTGTGATTTACATGTAAGCCATGTGAGATCACTCTTTGTTACTACCACACCTTTAATTCGAAGAACGATAACAATTAGTCATGTATCCTACTCAAGTAGAACTCGTTAAGACAATCCTATCAATAGAGTTGGTTTCTAACTAAATTTTGACTTAAGTAAGTTCTACTTAAAAATAAATTTTGAATAGGCATATAGCATAAGTAATGATATCCATATAGCTCTAAGATTGTATAGATTTTAAAAGATTACAAGGCCTCATAAGCCTAAAAGTCAACATTAGTCAAAGTCTATAGTTAATGGACCCAAAACAGAGAAAGTGGAGTAAATAATTTATATATATACTAAGTATAGCTAAAATAAAGATAGCAAAACTTTGTCCTCAAAATTACTCCCACCAACCCTTAATACATCGTCAAAGTCACAACCAAGCAAATTGTGTGTGAAGTCCATATAAAGGTCATGCTAACATCCCATTTTTGCCCTGATTTAAAAAATACAAATAATAGAAAATAAAGAAAAAATACAAAAGAATTGGAATATTAAAATAATAATAAAAATGAAGAAAATGTGAAAAGCTTGACAAATACCCAAGAAAAATGGAAAAGCATAAAAATAGAAAAGGGAAAAAAGGGGGGAAATAGAGAAAATATATAAAATTACAAAATCTTAAAATTAAAAAAAAAAAGAAAAAAAAAACTCCCTAAGAAATGCAAAATTTTGCAAAAGCCAAAAGATAAGACAATTAAAAATAAAATAAAGATTTAGACATATTAGGCCAAAATGAATTATTAAGCCTTAATATGTATATTGATTTGATAAAAATTGAGTTTTCGGTCAAAAGAACTTTATTTTATAAAAATAATAAAATTTTTACTCGGGCTAAGTCTAATCATTTAAGTGTAACATGACTTTAAACTGAACCTCATTTAGACTTCAACTGGTAAAAAAAAAAGAAAGCAAAACTTGAGTTTTGGACCAATCGAACTAGTAACAAGCAAAAGCTCGGTTTTCTATTAAACGAACCAATTTCAAAGGTTATATTTCATTCATATACATATTAAGCTCGACTTTTCCAAACTAATGGGCTTGAGCCGATTATTAACCCAAAACCTCTTTTAGGGTTGATTGGCACAAGTCAAAACCCAATAGCTTAAATTTAATTTATTTACAAAATTAAAATGGAATGGACTTACCATTGTAGCAATTAAGACGTTAGTTATGGTGGACGTCATGAGTCAATCTTCTCTATGTTACAAAATAAGTTTTTTTATTATTATTAATTCCTTTCTATTTTGCAAGGAAAAAAGTTGCAAGCATATGCATATCCTAATCATGCATGCATGTGTCATGAGATAGAAGGTTTCCCCTTTTAAGAGTGCCCCATATGGTGCTCAACCATCCTTGGCTTCACACATTTACTCACATTATGGATGGTGAGCTAACCTACTCATCCCTATCTTTTAAGGTCTATTTTGAGCCCATCCTTCATTAAAAGCGCCTTCTTTAGCTTTGCCACAATCCTTCATATATTTAAGAGGACTAACCTTTGAACTAGTGTCAATCTATCATAACCATCATCAAGAGAATGGCATCATCTCCTAACCAATTTACTTATGAGTAGCTAAACTTGCTTTCAGAGTACCTTCACTCCTAAAACAAACTACCATGTTGATGTTACCCACAATACATTAGGCTTAAGTTGACCTTTCTATGTCCACACTGAAGTCATGGACTGTTGCATTGTCCTCCACCTAAATTCATGACACCCTCATCATTAGGTCAATGTCTTACCTCTACCTATACTAAAGTTATTAAACCAATCTACAATTCCACAATCAATAGAGGAGATGAGATCGTCAATAGCCGATCTTCATATACAAATATTAGATGTCCTTCATTAGAATACTTTAGAAGATGTGCAAATTTCTTCCATGTAAGCAACTAAAGATGAAATTCGCATTATGTTGTTGCAGGTGATGTTGAATGAGTGTTAGAAGCATATCAATTATCTAAAGACCTCTATTTTTGCTAGGTATGCTTCCATACACTCTAACAATTATGAGCCAACAAAATCTCATTCTTCTTTTGGGCAAGATCTCCATGGTGACTTCTCTCACAACCGCAATAAGATTGAGTGGTAATGTTCACCATAGTGGTGATCAACATGACAATGCTTAAGTTGCAAGAGATCGTCACAGTAATGAACAAACTTTCTATAGCAATTGTTTTAAATCTAATGGCACTAATGTGTTTGATTAACCACTTGCAAGGCTCGTTTGCCATGGTGCTTGTTTTTATTATCACACTAGTGGCGATCAAACTAGAACTCATACTGTGACTCACCGTCACAATAGCTTTCTAATGATGATTTTTCAAGTCATAGCAAGCACGATGATGACACTTCTTCCAATTCTACATATAAGAAAAGCTTTAGTTCGTATGATGACTATAAATTCCACATGTCTTGACTTCATTTACCTACATTTGATGGATTGTATCCTACATTGTAGCTTGCTACAATTGAATAGTATTTGACATAAATAAGAGCACTAGGAAAATTGCTATGATTGCTATGTGCATGCAAAGCAAGGCTATATATTGGTTATAATCATAGCTTAAATGACTACTTTTGTCTATAAATTCCTTATTAAGATTTAATAGGAGTTTAACCTCCAATCCTTGTGTAAATTTGTCAACCTTACAATAAATGTCAATTGTAGAACAATATGTAGATGAATTTAAGGCTTTTTCTTCACAAGTTCCTTTAACTTGGAAATTACAATTGCTTAGATATTTTCTTGAAGGTTTAAGAGAGGATATCGGTACTAAAGTTAGCACTCAATAGAACTGGTGAATATAATTACTTGGATATTTTATAAATAGTATGCTTTAGGCTTATAGTTCTTTTATTTTGCATGTTGTACTTCTGAAACTTTTATAGTGGGTTGTAGCAGCTTCTATGTGTTTCTAATAAAGCCTATAAATAAGCTTGATGAGAGAGTGTAGGAGACTAAAATTGCATAGCTTAAGAGTTAGTTTAAGAACACATTTGCTTTTGAGGTGTCATAGCTGGAATCCATTGTATAATTTAACTTCCATATCGATAAAATCCCTAAATGTTGCCCTAGAAGAGAGTCCCAGGTGTAAAGCTAACTCCCATGAAAATTTTGATTAAAGCATTAGAGTAAATTACGTTAAATTTTGCCGGTTATAGGGACTGCTAATTCAAACAAATCAGCAAAACTAATTATTACACATCCAATAGTTAGAATTTCATGATATATGCTACAAAATTTTATAATTTTAATAGTACAACCAATTAAACATTATTTGAGATCGTTCCATGTACAAGTAAAGTACATAAAAAATGCAATTTTTATAAATAGTATTAAAATAAGGTGGGGAAAAAATTAGACAAGAAGTATGCATCTTCAATTAAAACACTTTATAATATAATGTCCATACACTACATGCGTTGTTTACGGAGATTATATTCATGAGCAGAAGTGGAACCTCACTTCCCTCTCGACTTGACTTCTATCACAGCTCTCTCCTCTCACATTTCTCTCTCCCTTGTGCACAAAATTGAATTTTCTTCACAAACCCAACTCCTTCCCACTTCACCTACATTACAATTTGCTTGTGAATTTGTAGTGAACTTTATTACATGCATTTTTTTTTTTGAAACCTTAAGTTTACATAGATATTAAATGTGTAGGTTTTGTAGTATTAGTTGTGAATATGTACACTTTTTTATCTTATATGACTAATTAGTGTACAAGATGTTAAATGTGGGAGTAGTAAATGTGTAGAAGTTGTTAGGCTTTATAGTTCGTATAAATGCATGTAATGTATTTATGAAAATTATTCATTGGGAAATTGCTTATGTGAATGCCTTTTTTTGTACATAAGTGGACATTGTATTTGGGGATAAAACAACTATGAATGGAAACTGTTAAATTTGTGGAATTTTTTACGAAACTAATTGGCCACATGTTATGTGATTAGGTCAAAAATGATTTTCTTTGCGAAATTTACAACGTATGCAAATGGAAATATTGTGAATGGTAATGAGAGGGCAAAGTATGGTAAAGAGTTGATTAAGAAGTTAAAGATGAAGAAGAATTCCAACTACAGTGAATTCTTGCATAGGATTTATAGAATTGTTGGAGTCAATCCCACTACAGTTTGTGTTAAGACATTACATATGCATCAGCATTATTACCATAGCAATGTGTCAGATAAGTTGATAACTATTAGGGATGATGTTGTTGTTGTGAATCTTATTGAAATGGTTGAAGCTTTTGGAGATGATCACATACAAAATAAAATTCATGAATAACTAGATTCTATATATGAACAACACATATTTAAAGCTAACACTTCAACTCATCGAGAATAACAAGGACCAAGCATGATGACTGATTTGTTTATTTGTGATGCATTTGATTCAGTGCTAGCTTTTACACCTTTGTGTGATGAAGAAAATTCAGTTAGGTGAGAAGTACATCAACTTCTCCAAGTTCTAGCTAAAGATGATACTAATGTGGAACAGTGTGCAATGGGTGATGATGATGGGGGGTCTTCTAAAGATGATAAGGATCCTTCTCATAATGTTGTAAATGGGATGGCTCCTTCTCATAATGTTGTAAATGCCATGCATGTTACACATCCTCCAATGTTTGAGCATATCATGCAAGCACCCTAACACCAACACAAGAGTTAGAAAAATGATGGTGGAATTAGAGATGCGATTACATTTTTTTAATACCAAGGGAGATGATGGTTACATCACTTTTGAGGAAAATATAAATAAGATGTACAGCAACTTAAGCAATGGCGATGATCTTGAGAGAGGCATTAAATTTAACCGCAAAGAAGATCTAATTCAGGCAATAAAGATGTACCATATTAAGAATTATTACAACTTCATCTTTGAAGAATCCAACAAGATCTTATGGTCGATTTTTTGTGCAAAGAAGGACAATGGCTGCAAATGGAGGCTTTGAGCTTAAAAGAAAAAATTAGAAGACCTGTGTGTCATCATTATCTTCCAAGGACTCACACATTCATCAATGCAATGATACATCAAGATCATCCTAAGTTAGATTCTCATATAAGACCAAAATCTTTGTTGACTATGTTAGGAAAAATCCTCATATAAAGGTTACCAACTTTGGTTTAGCATTTGAAAATAGCTTTAAGTACAAAATTTCCAGAAGAAGGGTATGGGATGGTAAGAGGAAAGCGATTGAAATTTTATACAGTAATTGGGACAAATCATACGACGAATTGCCAAAACTCCTTAATGCAATTAAGATTAGTAGTCTTGGGATGTAGGTTGATTAAGGGTGGCATAAGTTGATAGTCTTAGGAGAGTCGATATTGAAATGGGTTTTCTAGATATTTGGTCATTGTGTTAAGACCTTCAAATACTGCTAGCCTATGATGAGTAACGATGGGACTTTTACATACAAAAATTTACTCACATGCTGTTGATTACTTGCAGCATAGATGGAAACAATTGCATAGTGCCCCTAACATTTACCATAGTCAATGAAGAATCAATTGAAACATGAGGATGGTTTATATGAAAATTAAAGTAGCATGTCTTTGGTGATTGTAGAGAAACCATTTGCCTCATCTTTGATAAACACGATAGTATCTGTTCAACAGTTGAACGAGAGAACGTTAGGTGGCACCCTCTATTTGCAACGTGGCATTTTTGCATATGCCACATTGCAAGCAAATTCAATAAGGTGCATAAGAATTTGCAATGTAGGAAATGAGTGATGGCTGCTAAGATGCAAGCATAGCCGCGCAAGTTTCAGCATTACATAGAGCTAGTTGGGAGAGTAAAGGCAGATGCTATAGCTTAGTTTAACAACGTCTATGTATACCATAATTTTTTATACATTAACTAAATTTTGTTTATCTTCCGCAGGTTAAATGAAGTAGAGACCTTTTGATAGATCACTATTAACATAGTAAGACACACATCAAGCAAAGGCAGTTTAGCAAGAACAAGCATTATAATGTCATATCTTATACGAATTTATCTATGTGATTGATTGATTGTTACAATTTTTGCCTTTATGTTTGTAAGAAGCATATAAGCTAATAGTTAGGTGTCGTAAGTTACAACCACACCGCGACGAGCCCAATATCCTACAAGATCCCCGTATGCTTCCTTATCTTGAGTAGGCTATATTCCTAGAGTTATCCATTTATTCAATTGGATTGACACTTGCTCACAACATTGGTGAAGAGGTGGAAACTAAAGATACACACTTTCTGCATAGCCCATGGGGAGGCCACTATCACTTTATTGGATGTGGAAGTCTAGTTTAGCCTGTCAGTTGACAGCCAGGCTATTACAGGCAAGACTTGCTTTAACTGGGCATCCAAGTGTAAGCATTTGCTTGGCGAGAGGCTCATGAAAAAATAGATCAGGGGTGGTCATATTAAGCTATCGTGATTATGGAATAGATTTAGGATACTACTTGTTAAGGCTAGTGACAATAGGGTTAAGAGCCACACTCGTGCACACATTTTGCAATTGTTAGGAGGATTTATATTTGCAAACAAATCGAAAAGCCTAGTTTACTACATTTTTTTTCCACTGCTAAAGGACTTTGCACTTGCAAGCTAATATAGTTGGGTCTTCACATGCTTAGCGTGGTTATAACACTAGATATCTTAACATCGATCTCCATTACAGAGGAGATGGGAGGAGCAGCAATCCTCCTCTAAGTTTAGGTTTAGAATAAGTTCTCATATATTGCTCCCTTAAGTCAATATGGGGAGGCCCTTGGCATCTTAATGGAGGATAGCGTAAGACACCACATAATACCCAACACATGTCGTGTAAGCATATAGCAATGCTTTTGACTAATAAACTCCACACCAATTATGGTATATCTCCTGTTTAGATAAATGTCATATTTAATACCTGAACTTTATCCATTTTTTCAATTAATTGTCTAAAGTTTAAAAGAATCAATTCACTGCCTACAAACTTTTCGTGATCATTTATAGTACCTAAGCAAGATAATTAATTGCAAAAAATTGGCAAATTTTAGGTTATTAATTGCAAAAATAGATAAAATTTAGATAGTTAATCACAAAAATGATTAAAGTTTGGGTAATAAATTAACACTTTAAAACTTTAAGTAGTTCATTGTAAAATGGGCAAAGTTCAAGTATCAAATGTGACATTAATGCCTCCTATTCACTTGTCTACATTATATTATATAACTTCATACTAACTTACATGTGTTGAATATTAGGTTATGTGGCAACCATATCCCATCGAGTTCATTGACATTCTCTTCCCTCCCTTATACTGTAATGTGGGGAGACACATATAGACCACTCGAGTGTCGTTTATTTGCTTGCACATCATTGAGTGGTGCTTCCTAGATTGTATTTGTCACCAATTTGGTGGTTTCCTACGAGTTTTTGCCAATGTCACCATAAAGCCCCACTTACATCAAATAGATTTACATAAGAAGACTGACACCAATTGGCTAGTGCTACATGCAGTTCATAGAAGCTATCGAGAAGAGTGCCATGCTAACTTGGTCTACTTAAAGCTTGGCAATGGGATACATCCAAATTACATCCCATGGTACAAACTTGTTAGCCAATAGTACGCGAGACATACCAAAGCAATCATTGAACACCTAGTAAGTAATGTATTTATAGTAGTCTTTTAACTTAGCTACATAAGTAATTTCCATTAATGTGTTTTCCCCATGTTTCTCCGTTTAGGCTGACACCCTTCACCAAATTCACTTAGCGCTTAATCTATCTGCAATAGTTTTCTCTTGCCAATGAAGGCATACAATTCATCAAGGATCATAATAGGGTTGCATTGTTCCCTAGTATTCATTATGCACAGCATACATGAAGTGGATGAACAGTCAAATCCACCACACATAGCACCAATAGATCTTGCTCCTACACCACTACCCTACACCAAAGACAAAGGGGGGGGGGGGGGGGGGGGGGGGGGGTTTTGGGTGGACAAAGAGATGGCCAACGTGATCATTAAGATGCTCCTACTTCTCTCCAACCTGCACCGTACAATGATCATTCCATGATTGGTACCGATGGTGTAAATAGAGGTGCATTGAGAGAGTGACGATAGGGTGACAAAGCGTAAATCTAGGTTATCTAGGATAATAAGACAATTTATTAGAAGTAAGAGGAAGAGGGGATAGATTTTTATAGTATTTCCAATTGTAAATTTTAACAATATTTGTATTCAAGTACAATTTAATGACATATTCATGTATTCAAAGCATTTTTCACATTTATGTACTTTTTTCATCTATGTACTCCTTTTCCATATACAGCAAAAATTCCCCTAAGAAATAATCAAAAGCTTTCTACTTACAATATCAAACAATTTTTTTTCAATCACAAGTTCCTTTCACGTGGTTACAACCAAGGAAAACCTAGTAAGTCAAAGACATCCTTCTGTTCGTACAATTTTATACTAACAGAAACATTTGATCCCTGAAACGGCAAGACAAAATCACGGTTTTTCCCATCATAAGCCATCCGAAGCATTAGGTAAAGAGAACAAAAAGATTGAGACTCACCCGTTTACCGCCGGAGACCTTAGTTGCTGGAAAGAGTCCAGTATCATCGAGCCGAAACCCTCAGGACCTTGCTAGCAACCTCAGCTTGTGCCATAAATGAAATTGCTGCATTAAAGTCATCCAAAAGGACGTAAATGCAATCCATCAATCTTTTGAAAAGAACTAGAACAGCTAGCTGCAAACAATTGCCATGTGCGTGAGATATAAGTGGTGTCTAGCAATAGATTGTCGTTACATAGAATCATGAGGGTTTAAAATGTTGCTTTCCATCAAGATAACAAAAGAAATTGTACCTTTTGTTTAGTACATCATTTCCAGTCCATGCTATCAGTCCAAAAGCGTATATGTCTCTTGGGTATACCTATCTATTGCATAAATAGTTACTATACAAGAATGAAATCCAATATCCGGACAAAGTTCCAACCTGGGAAACAAAAGAAATTAATATACTTATTAATTTGGATCAGGGATCAATATTACACCGTAATTTTGAATTCTATTCCCAAGGGTCACTGTTACAAATTAATCTTTAGAATCAAACAAGAGATACCAGTTTTCTCATGGAGGAAGAAAGTATACCGCATGAAAAGGTCTTTTCTTTTTTATTGCCAAAGGCATGCAAGAAAAGTAAAGGTAATGTAAAATAATGAAGTGTGTGTTTTATCAAAAACAGGTACCTTAAAATCTATTCGGTGACATAGCTCTCGTCCAAGATATGTGCATAGTCCAAAATATGTATCAAAACCTGAGTTAGTGCCTTGCATATTTACCTTCTTAAGGACAAATAAGGCAAAACTCAGCGACAATATAGAGTGGAAAACAGAGTATAAATCTGGCAGATACACGATCAGCAAATGAAATACAAGTATCTTATGCTTGTTTGTATGCATAGATATCATCCTAAAGCTCTTTTGCCAAAGCACTCTCGTTCTAGATCCTCCTAAAAATCTACTCACACAATTACTTAATACAACTCAATCTTGGATCATTAATGGTTGATTCAACCTACCCACCTTTTTTTCTTTTTACTTCTAATAATGATGTCTTTACTGCTTTCAAGTATATATTGTGTTACAGAATCAATAGACACTCCTAGTAATTGACCTACTCATAACAATATCAGGTTCACTTTTGGTTTTATAAGTCTCTTTTACCATGTTTCCCTATGATTGATGTAAATACTCAAGTAATATTTTATATATATGTGTGTGTAATTAATAATAATAAAAATATGCTAAGGATAATATGGAAAATAAGATTTATGATTGAGGACAAGATGGTTATTTCACAACCTAGGTATATAAGCTTCCTTTTACTTATGGTTAATTCTCTTTCACACTTTTCAATCCAAAACCCTAGACATACTCTGCAAAAACTGAAGGAAGAAAAGACAAGCACATGCTACAATTTGATAATTTGTTTCAGGTAAGTACATCAATTAATAATAATTGATCGTTAAATTCGTGTACATCATAAAGTGAGAATTAACGCATTAAGGTCATTTACAGATCTAAATCAATCTGTGATGCACAAGGAACGAAACAAGCGATTCACCCATCACAATAAAGATTCGGGTCAATTAAGTGTATCTACTAGTGTATTACAGTGTAAATTTTATGTTAGATAGATCAACTAAGTTAAATTGATTAGAAATTGGATTGAGGAATAGATTTATGAAGTGTACAATAAGATACACAGTCTCTCAACACGACCATGTTATGGACATGTTGAATTTAAAGAATGAATCGAGAAATACACAGCCTCCCAACACAACCGTATTGGAACCGTATTGAAGACCTAAAGTGAACAGAGAGATACATGACCATATTGAGACTGTGTTGATGAATAATGGATAGAGAGATACATAACCTCTCAACATAACCATGTTGAGACTATGTTAATGAACAGTGAACAAAGAGATCCATGACCTCTCAACATGATCATGTTAAGACCGTGTTGAAAAAAAAAATGTATATGGCCTTTAGCACGACTGTATACTACTCCGAGTTCACCAACACGACCTCCCACATAGCCATGTTAAGTTGAAAAGTTTCCCTTTCCATTTTATTTCATTGAAATTCAATTTTAAAAGCATGTACTTGGGATTGTATATAGGTTTGAAGGATTTGTAAGGCTATAAGAAGTGTAAAGGATTAAGTATTACAATTTAGGTACGTGTATACCGTGTTTGTTGCTTGTACTTGATAAACAAGATTTTTGTATGTGGGTTTAATAATATTATAAATGAACCTAACTGTATGTGCATGTGATTGTGAATTGCTGGTTCCAAAAAACCGAGTGTGGGTCGATATTTTTAGGGCGGCACCCTGATGATTGGCATGTGATGTTGTCCTTAATGGAGTCGTGTACCGATATGATCTGGGTCTTATGTGGAAGGTTGTGATGTGAAATGTTGTGACATATATTGTGAAAAGTTGTAGTGTATGGATTCATTAACTCATAGATAGTGAGGAGTATCCACTGTCATATATATATATATATATATATATATTTTTGTATGGTTATGAAAGGTCGATGTGTGAGGACTCATGGACAGTGGAATATACTCACTATCATATATATATTATTATTTCGTATGGTAATAGACTCATGGACAAGGAGGTATATCTTTGCCATATATATATATATATATATATGTTGCTGGTAAATGGATTGCGAAGAGATGTTTAGAAATGTTATGCGTGATGATGTGATTGTATATCGGCTAAAGATTATGAAAAATAAATAAAATTGAGTATAAATATTATGATGCATCTTGCATGTGTTATTGTTTCTAGCAAGGCATGCGTATGTGTGTGTAAGCATGCACTGTACTGAGCATTAACTCATCTCTTATGGGAAATTTTTTTTTAATTGCAGATGCTACAAGAGATATTGTAGGGTATGATGAAACCCTAGTAGAAACGAATCAGGATACATAGGAGAATGTGGAGTATATGTATTATGACGAGTAGGATCCCAATGAGAAGAAAGGAGAAGAATATGGGAAAAAAAATGTAACTATGATTTAAATTATCATGTTATTTAAATTGTTAAAAGCTTCCGCAGTATTTAAATTAAAAAAATTGAACAGGATTTATGTTTGGGAGGATATACATTTCTTTCAAAAATTGTCGTACTATTGGAGTTTATGAATGTTTTCGTCGTAGTAATTTAAGATATTCATTTATTATATTAAATAATTAAAAATAATGTTTGAAGAATTGTAACAATTAAACCTTTGCATATCTTCTAGTACTAAGGATATATGGCGGATCAGAATGTACATAAGTTTTGGGGTGTTACAATTGATAAAGGTTTGGGCTTATTAAGAAAGAACCAACGATCTCATAAAGAAGACAAATTGGGATAAGAGGACTTGTTTTCCCTTCCTTGCCGATTTCTTTATATATATATATATATATATATCAGTACAGGAGCAGTTAAACAACCTCTAGTCCCATCTCCTCTTTCTAAATTTAGATACCCCATCTTCCAAATACAACTACACATGCTAAAGATAGACACCACCTGTACAACACATAGACGCCACCTATACAGCCCACACATGCACACCAAATGCACTTGCATAAGGATAGAGAGACTCTGCACATAATAGAACATAAACACGAATAAAAGTCCAAGGATGTTTCTTGTTCCTTCATGTATAGACATGCAGAAAAGCAACAACTCCATAATCTAGATTGGAGCTAGAGTGCTAGACTCTAGCATAACATTTTATGTCTACCTGCATCAACAAATTTTAAAAAATAACGGTATATAAAGATAAACCAGCTTTTTCATGACTTTTTATCAAGAAATAGTTTTAAGGAAACTTCTTTCTCTTGGACTAGAGTGTCTAAACTGTACAATCCATTGTTCTCAAATGATTGCGACCTTCTCATTTCTGCATGTTACTAAGCATAAGAATACTTGCTAGTTTAACAAGAAGTTGTTCTAGTCAGTATCCAGTACCGTTAAAATGTTTAAGGCATGGAAAAAATTAAGGCTTTATGACTAGGCATTATTAGATGGTAACAGGAAGCTTGACAGCATTGCTGCTATCCCATTAATACTTCATATATGCGTGTAGCCTACTAGATATCCACAAAAATGGGCTCAAAATGTATTTTGAGATATGTCAAGTCATTTCAGTGTCAACACCGTTGTCATGAAAAGACAATTCAAGCGTTTCTACGGCATTACCCTTATTTGAATAAGTCATCTATTATCTCCGACCAAATGGATGATGATTGAATAGTGTCAAGGTGGAAAATTGATTTTAAGGGGAAAAAAATGTGTGTTTCTCATTATATAGGGTAAACAAGTACATGTATTATGCCCAATGAGGATATGATGGATGATGATGGCAAAGAGAGGGAGAAAAAACAGCTGTTAAAGTTCCATACACAATGATTATATTTCTTTTGGCGATATTTTGCTACCACTCATAAATCTAAAGCAAAACAAAAAAAAAGGAAGAGAAATAAGCAAAAAAGGTAAATACTTGAACAAACAAACCTCTTCGCTGTGAGTGCTGAAGATCGAATCCTCTTTTAAGAATCCAATCTCCTTCAAATGCTTGACATATTTCTTAAGAAAATTTCTGTGACTGAAGCACAACATAGTACGGATTTTTACAAACATGATGGTGCATAAGATACAAGGAGACAGGTGCATTTTGTAGTAATCAATTTCTAACTAATGTAACAAGGAAATAAATGGAAGAGGTAGAAAGAGAACAAGGAAAAGAGATCAGTTGTCCACAAGCAAAGTCAAGTCTTATCATTTTAGAATGAGTGCCTATAGTAAAAAACATGGGCTGCAAGGATGATTTCAATAGCACAACTAAACTTCATCAAGCAAATGAAAGTTCCTTGACTGAGCAATTATCTTTTGTTTTTCCTTTATCATTCAAATTACAAAAATTAATAAGTGAAAAAGAAAAAGGTTCATATCACTATCCAGTTGAGAAAGAGAAATATAAAGGTTTTGAGATGACTCAACCATAAAAATATAGAGTTCACAGTAATGCTGGATGGCCATGCCACACTAAGCTATGGTTTGGAAAGTGCAACATAATTTTCTTTTGAAAATTGATAAGGCAATAATATTCAAAATGACATGGAACAATTTCAATGAGATTTACCGGATTCAACACTGAACGCCATGAAAACACGAAACTTCTATCAATGCAGAGAGAGACATCTTGAGCCGGAAGAAAGACTATTGAAGTAATGAGGAAAATTGATTTTAAACAAAACCGTTTGTCCTATTTATATTCGTAATCTAATACTTAAGAAACTCAACTACCAAGCGAATAAATAAATGCCATTTGGCAGGTTATACAAGCAACAAGTGTATTCTCACAATTTCATACTAAAGAAATGAGAGATATGTGCTATCTTAAATTATTGATGAACCCAAAGTTATTTCATATTGCATCTCTTTCCATCAGGGTGTGTAATGACTAAATCCATGTCTCCACAAGAAGCTTTTCCGCATCTATAAGAGCCTCCACAAACAATAAGCACCTAGAGACAAAGCTCCGCTTGTCAAACCTTGGCCAAGGATACTTCAATAAGAACAAAACACCATATGCAATTGCAAACTAGATTTGGCAGTTAGGTCCTTTTTCATATTTCTTACATAGCAAAGCATCTAATAAACGTCTTCCTTGAAAACATTAAATTATTTGGGTCAGCACAGAGTAATACAATTGCAGATGCAGTCAACTCGGATCCTGGAAGGTTTGCGATACGAGTCAAGGAAGAGGGATAAGGTCATTTGACCGAGTCTACTCAAGAAGGAAACGTGGAGACAAGGACCAGGGCAGCAAGGAGACCACGATGGAGAAGGCAGACGACCGGGCAACCAGCACCAGCAACGAACGTGGGCAGAAGACTTGCTGAACGAGGGCAGGAGACGTGGGCAAACAGAATAGGAAGATAAGGATAGAGTAGGGAGTGGCGAGAGGAGAGAATTGTAACATCCTAGCTTGTATTTAAGGGATGAATGGAATGAATGAAGAACATCTGAATTTGATAAAAAAATCCCCATGTGAGATCTTGGGTTCTCTCTTAACCAGCCCTATTCCCCAAACAACAACTGTAGGTAAACTAGAGAGGAAAAGCCACAAGCAAGCTCTAGAGCCTCTTCCGGAACCCTCTAGATCTAGGACACGATCCCATACGCTCACTGCCAACAGTTTGCTCCAGAATGACGATGGAAAAGTAAATTTTGGATGTTAAGCATATGTTAATGCAAATTCAGTTGCAGAGGCAAGATAGTTGACACCTTATACGGGTTTTTCCTCATATTTCATTTGTTTTTAATTTTTTCAGGGATGGCATGTGGTCATTGCCACCTCCACCTAAGTGGGTCGTCTGCCTATCAATGAAATGGCACTTAGCCGGCTGTACCCTTGACCTTTGGGTGGCCAGCTTAGTGTCGTAGGATTTGAAAATAACCTTAACCGATTTGCCCTATTTATTTTTTTATAGTTTTCATTATTTATATTATACCATTTGATTAAATATATTCAGTAACTTTATTTTGTTAAATTAATTATTACAGGCCATTTAGAAATTGGCATATGTCAAGGGTATTTGGAATATTTAACAAAATTGACGGGTGTTTGAGAGTTAATTCATGGCCTGATACTTTTTTCATCCCTGCAATTATCTGTGAAAGATTGTTACGTGATGATGAGCGACTTGGATTTGAAAACTCTCGTGTGATTGTAAAGGTATTTGTACCCTTAGAGTTAAATCCAAAGGAGCAGGATTAGGTCATTTTATCATCAAACACGACAGCTGAAATTGGAATTCAAGACTTTGATCAACAACTTCAGCTTATGGAAAATGGAAGAAATGGACAGTGGAAATGGTTATAGAATACTGAGTCCGGAAGTTAAATCGTTTATTTGGCGAGCCTTAAATAATGGCTTAACAATAGGGGGGAGAATGGCTATACTGAAATTAGCAGATCAATTGATCAGTCCTAGGTGCTAGAGCAATAAGGAAGATTTAAATCATATGCTATGACAATGACTAGTTAGTAAAAGAGTTGTGCACTAAACTGAGCATGGAAGATGTATTGTCATCACAGCGGTCTTTGACAATTGAAGAATGGATAAAAAACAATTATAAGCAAAGGACTAATCTTTATTTGACGAAGCCTCCAAAGCAGGTGTCATTTGCTTTTGCTATGTGGTTCTTATGGAATTATCGCAATGAATGCGTTTAATAAGCAACGGGAAGATGCAGATGTAAGCCTGCAAAAGAAAGCTAAAACGAGTGAATTCTGGGCATATAGTAGGCGAAAGAAAGCGTTATACGAAGTTTCACAGCAGCTAGCAAATTGGCAGCGTCCTGAGGAGGGGTGAGTGAAAGTTAATACAGATGCCTCAGTTCTGCAACTGATGAAGAAGTAGCTGTATTGGGGGTTATGAGAGATGACCAAGGTGACTGGATTTCTGGGTTTGGTATGGAAGTGGGAGGCAATGATATTCTATCAGCTGAGCAGCGAGGAATTTATTGGGGCATTAAGTATAGTAACTTGATTGGATTTCAGCAGATAGAGCTACACACTGATACTGCAGTGGCAATTGCAATACTGCACTCTGAGCAAGCAAAAATAAAGCTTAAATATGTTAATATTGTTTGTGCTTGCACGAGTAGGGCATGTGGCAACAGAAGAAAATGGGGTAGAAGATTACATGGCAAAAGCTGCTAGATCCTGTGCTGCTGATAGAATAAAATCTTTCGTGCCTCCGGAGCATGCTATTTTGTTAACTAAGAAGGATGGTAGTAGTATTTGTGGTAATCTTAAGTTTGTAAGGAATCTCAGCAAGTAGCTGAGCTCTTGCGGTCTGTTAAGTTCTATGTTGTAACGTTGTGAGTACTGCTGTTATATTAACATAAATCCTAGTTATTATTTGGGCGCCACAAACCAAAAAAGGTAAAAATTAAGGACTGGATGTGTACTTTCCCTAATATTTTTCAAAGGGGAAAAGGAGAATATTGGATTTGTTAGCATCAAAGTCTTGGAATTGTTAAATATTGTAATAACAATTTCAATAGGCTACAATTCCTACCTAACAGTTTTTAGTGATAGCTAATCTTAAGAAGTAAAGTCACTGTTGATGGCCGATGGTCATAATTTATCATTAAATTAATTAGAAAATGAGGAAAAAAATTATTTTTATTTTCGAAAAGAATGTATCATTTTCCTTATTTTCTATAAGTATTTAACATGGTTACTAACTAATATTATTAATGGTTGACGGTTGCTATTACCTTTCGTAGTTATTTACCACTATAAAACATTTCATATACAAACCATAAAGTTTTAATTGAAATAAATATTAAAAAGGGAAATTCGAAAGAAGTTTTCGGCTAGATAAATATGCAGCTGTTTTTTATTTCTTCAACACGTATGCCGAATCTCAAGTCTCTTTACAGTTCATTTCCTCTCCCTCATACTCACATATAAAAAGGTTCTCCTAGCTGCATCCATAGCTACTCCTCACTAACTGCACGAATTCAATTCAATCCACAAAAAAATGTTACTTGTATCTCCCTCTACTCAATTCCCATCCCTTACACGACACAAGAGCTTCAATGCCACAGCCGCAGGTTCAAGAACCGGGCGCCGAATGCCACTCAAGATGTTATCCATGGCAAAAGAGACCAGTGAAAGCGATGATATCGGCATTGCAGGAAAGCTAGCAATAGTTGGTGGCTTGATATCGACCCCGGTAATCGGGTGGTCCTTGTACACGCTGAAGACAACGGGCTGTGGGCTGCCTCCAGGGCCAGGTGGTTCGGTTGGAGCACTCGAGGGTGTTAGTTACATAGCAGTGGTGGGAATTGTGGGGTGGTCATTGTATACCAAGTCGAAAACCGGCTCAGGGCTTCCGAACGGGCCTTTCGGGCTGTTGGGCGCGGTAGAGGGATTGTCATACCTGTCATTGCTAGCCATTATCATTGTGTTTGGATTGCAGTTCTTTGAGAAGGGTTATATTCCTGGTCCTCTCCCAGCAGACCAGTGCTTTGGATGAGCAGGATTCCGCCCTTTTTGGTGCAGTGATGATAGCGTTCGTGTGATGTAACAGTCCCTAGGGCCTTATCTTCTGTTTGTGGTATCTGTTCACTTGAACTCTATTTATTGCCTTGCATTTAGTTAAAAAAAAAAAAAAAAAAGCTTCTTCTGTATATCACAAAACCATCCACTTAATGTGATCGACTGCTTTTTGCAATAATAACGTATGCAATTGTATCCACCAATCAGAGGGTAATAATGGTTGGTAATGTCAAATCATCAACTCTTTGATGATGTCGAGAATCAAACTTTGTATTATCTTTGTCATTTTGACCGTCGCCTCATTGTGAAAAATTTTATGCCTTAAAGCTAAATGTCATGTACCATGTATAATTGCCCAAGTTCGAGTTTGTGCAGTATATTATAAATTACATGTTACCAAATCTTATTTGAGGTTTATCAATAAGGATTTTGTAAATTTTTGAAATTTTATTTAAAGTTATCTTATTTTTTAGCTAAACTTATTAGTTCTGTTTAAAATTAAAATATATATATATACTCACTAAGTAATGTAGTTTACTGCCCTAAACCGGTTAATGATGGTAAATATTTTTTTTTTTTCTCTCTCACGAACTCACAAGACAATAATGGTAATAGCTTTTACTAGCACACGACATAACACATGTACCCATCTTGTTACGCTCCCTGACCATCCAATATAAAATCAACTATTCTCAAAGTCAAAGCTATCGAGTATGGACTATTGAGCGAGCATGGTTTACACTTATTATTGATTGATTTATGCCGACATGGACAGTAATTTAATAATTACAACTCAGAGCAAAGACATGATTCACCCTGAACAAGTCGTGCTTTCGGTGAAAGGTGATCAATGGGCGATCTCCTCCTTTGATTAAGATGAGCTACTATGGCAGCTGGGCAAACTTCGACACCATTTTCAGGTTTGATGGAGGACGGGTTTACTTAGCAAGCCATGCTGATGGGATCAAGTAGCATCAAGAGTTCTCGAGCCAAAGTCTAATGACCCGTTACATGGTATTGGAGGTCCAATGACAAGAGCTAGAGTTAAGCGAGCGGGAGAAGCCTTGCAAGGATTAGTTATGGAACTCCAAGAGCAAGAAGCAAGTCGACACAAGTCTAATT
The DNA here is from genome assembly GCA_037954665.1 of Laguncularia racemosa. Lineage (NCBI taxonomy): Eukaryota > Viridiplantae > Streptophyta > Magnoliopsida > Myrtales > Combretaceae > Laguncularia > Laguncularia racemosa. The sequence goes on from JBBMOL010000166.1 coordinate 1,040,247, forward strand.
CAAGCCCCGAGCTAGTAAACATAATATATCAAAGCACGGACGAAGCGGAGGCCATCAACGATGGAATGACAGCCTTCACAAAGGGAAGGCCGCCGGCCTAAATTTCAAGGCTGCCGGACCTTGGAAGTTGCACAGCCGGCGTAGTGCCGGCCTAGATATTCGTGGAACGTCTTTTTATTTTCTTCCGTTATTTCAAAGCCGGCCATATATGAATTTAGGCCGCCAGCTTATGTGTTTTTTCGAATATAATACCTTATGTTGTCATTTGAAAGGACACTTTTATCATATTGAGTAAAAATTTCCTTGAGAGAATCCTCTCTTCTTTAGTTCTTGCAATAGAACTTCCTTCGATTTCTTCATCCTAAACCTTGGAGAAATCAATCCAGATAGCTTAGGTTCTAATCGACGGGTTCGATTGGGGTCGGGTTTCGTTTCGTTTTCGATTCAATTTCGATTCTCGAGTTTGAATCATTCTTGAATGTTGGGTCTTAGATCGATATCTAGGGTTCGCGTCATTTGGTATCAGAGCCAAGGCTCATTGAATCGGGTAATCTCTATCCTTGTTAATATTTTTCTTTAATTAATTGCATAAATTTTCTGTCGTAGTAAAAAAAAAAAAAAATTGTTGTTGCTGTTTGTGGAATTACTATTCTGTTTCGACGACGGGAAATTCCAATTGCCGAATCCTAAAGGCAATTCCATTGTCTTGAATTAGTTAGTTAGTAAAGCTCACAAAAAAAAAAAAAAAAACAGAAAATTCGTATAAAAAAAAATTCCAGTTTATATTTTAGTTTGTTTGTTTAATTGTTCAAGTTCATTGCTTCCTATCAAATTCACTATATTCCATATTGGTCAATCGTAGTTATTCATTGAGTCGTCGTATTTTCGTGTTGAAATTTTGAGTTGTTGGTTGATTTATCCTAGTGGTTTATTTTGGAGAAAAATTCATTGAGATAGTTCTTGAGCAAGGATTTGCAAAGGAGAGTAGAGTGGTGAGAATTTTATCGTGGAAAATCAAATTGTGAGATACACGAGTGTACAAACATCTTTGAGTGTAAATTGGTGAAGGAGTGAATTGTGAGGCCTTGATATATTTTTTATTACTAACGATCTTTGTTGCAGCAAACATGTCTGGCCAAAGTTCACCTGACAGGGAGAAGGGAGTAGGAGATAATAAGCTGTTGTTTCATGCGCTATTGGGTGAGATGAGAAAAATGATGAGGGCTGAGTTGGAGCCAGTCCATCAAAGGATGGATAGGATGGAGCAAAGTAGGGAGGCCACGGGTAGCACTACAATGGGTCGAAGATTTGAGAGGCTTCCAAGGAGGGGAGTGAGAATAGAAGAGGGAGAGGACACTGAATTAGGAGAGTATAATTTCGTGATGGGAAGAGAAAATACCCAAAGAAGAGATAGTAACTTGGGTAGCATAAAGATGAAAATACCTTCCTTTCAAGGGAAGAATGACCCAGAATTATACTTGGAATGGGAGCGAAAGGTTGATCACATTTTTTAGTGCCATAACTATTCAGAGGACAAGAAAATTAAACTTGCAGCAATTGAGTTCACTGACTATGTAAGTGTATGGTGGGATCAACTGGTTAGGAATAGGAGACGATATGGAGAGGAACCTGTTAGCACTTGAGGGGGAATGAAAACTATTATGCAGAAGAGGTTCATTCCTAATCACTATTATAGGGATTTGCATAGGAAGTTGCAGGGTCTGACACAAGGGTCCAAAAGTGTAGAGGACTATTATAAGGAGATGGAAATAGCCATGATTAGAGTTAAGGTAGAGGAGGAGGATGAAGCTACAATGGCTAGGTTCATTGGTGGATTGAATAGGGAGATCGCTGATATTGTTGATCTACAACATTATGTAGATATTGAGGAATTATTGCATAAGGCGATCAAGGTTGAGAAGCAGCTAAAAGGAAAGAGTACTTCAAGGTATCACCCAGTTTCAAGTTCTTCCAGGTATAATTCAACTTCTAGTTCTTCATGGAAGTCGAATCGGAAGAATAACAAACCACCACCGAAAACTAAGGAGGAAGAGAAGGCTAAGGCACCGGCATCTTATTTGAAAGTTAACATTGAAACCAAATCTACTTCTAGATTGCGTGATATTAAGTGTTTCAGGTGCCAGGGATTTGGGCATATTGCATCGCAGTGTCCAAACACTAAGGCGATGATCCTTTTGGAGAGTGGTGATGTGGAGAGTGTGAGTTCAGGGGAAGATGATGACATGCCCCCACCGGAAGATTGTAGTGATGTGGATTTAGAAGGGCCTGTAAAGGGAGAGATGCTTGTTACCAAGCGGGTTCTTAATACTCAACTTAAGGATGAGGTGATAAACTGCAGCGAGAGCATATTTTTCATACTAGATGCCATGTGAATAACAAGGTGTGTAGTTTGATTATTGATAGTGGTAGCTGTACAAATGTTGCTAGCACATTATTGGTTGATAAACTGAACCTGAAAACTGCCTTATAAGTTGCAGTGGTTGAGTGAATGTGGGGAGGTTAAAGTGATCAAGAGAGTACTGGTCTCTTTCTCTATAGGGAAATACCGTGATGAGGTATTGTGTGATGTGGTACCTATGCAAGCTTGCCACATATTACTGGGACGACCTTGTCAGTTTGATAGAAAGGTCACCCACGATGGGTATCATAATAGGTATTCCTTTATTCTAAACAAAAGACAGTTGGTCTTGACACCCCTTAATCCTTGGGAAGCTAGTGAGGATCAGATGAGAATTGCTAGAGAGTTCAGAGAGAGAGGGAAACACAAGAGTGAACAAGGAAAGAAAATTGAGACTGTAAAAGAGAGTGGCAAAAACACACTGGTGAGTTGTGAGAAGAAAGAATTAGAGGGAAACACGAGTGGCATTGGAGAGGCAAGTGAGATTAATAGTGCTTTGAGGGCAAAACGACATTTACTCGTACTGATGTACAAGGATGTTTATCTTTCCACTGACCATCTTAACTCTTCTTTGCCTACAGTTATTGTTTCTCTTTTGCAGGAATTTGCTGACTTATTTCCTGAAGAAGTACCAAGGGGATTGCCTCCACTAAGAGGCATTGAACATCAGATTGATTTTATTCCAGGTACTTCAATTCCAAATAGACCAGCATACCGGGCGAATCTAGAGGAAACCAAAGAGATCCAAAGAGGCAAGTTGATGATCTGGTAGAGAAGGGGTTTGTGAGAGAGAGCCTCAGTCCATGTTCAGTTCCAGTCATCTTGGTTCCAAAGAAGGATGGAACATGGTGAATGTGTGTCAACTGTCGAGCAATCAATAAGATCACAGTTAAGTATAGACATCCCATCCCTAGACTTGATGATATGCTTGATGAATTGCATGGTGCATGTCTATTTTCCAAAATTGACTTAAGGAATGGCTATTACCAGATTAGAATGAAAGAGGGGACGAATGGAAAACTGTTTTTAAAACTAAATTCGGTCTCTATGAGTGGATGGTAATGCCTTTCGGGTTAACAAATGCACCTAGCACATTTATGAGATTAATGAATCATGTTCTTCGTGCTTTTATTGGGAAATTTGTTGTTGTGTACTTTGATGACATCTTAGTTTATAGCAAGACGTTAAATGAGCATGTTACGCATTTACAATGTCTTTTTGCTGTTTTGAGAGAAAATAAGTTATATGCAACTTGAAAAAGTGCACCTTTTGCATGGAAACTGTGGTTTTTCTTGGGTTTGTTGTAGGTGCAAATGGGATTGCTATTGATAAGGAGAAGGTGAAAGCGATTAGGGAGTGGCCCACACCAAGGAATGCAAGTGAGGTCAGAAGCTTTCATGGATTAGCAAGCTTTTACAGGAGATTTGTTAGGGACTTTAGTTCTATAGCTGCTCCTTTAAACGATCTTGTTAAGAAGAATTTTTGAGTTCAGATGGACTGAAGAACATGAGAAGGCCTTTAACTCTCTGAAAGGTAAGTTGACTAATGCACCCTTACTTGTTCTTCCTAATTTTGAGAAGGTTTTTGAGATAGAATGCGATGCTTCCAGGAAAGGTATTGGTGGTGTTTTGATGCAGGATTCCAAGCCAATCGCTTATTTTAGCGAAAAGCTCAATGGTGCTACATTAAACTACCCAGTCTATGACAAGGAGCTATATGCTTTGGTGAGGACCTTGCAGACTTAGCAACATTACTTATGGCCTAAGGAGTTCATCATTCATTCTGATCATGAGAGTTTGAAGTTCCTGAAAACTCAAGGTAAGTTGAACAGGAGGCATGTGAAATGGATGGAGTTCATTGAGACCTTCCCATATGTGATCAAATACAAGCAAGGAAAAGAGAACGTGGTGGCGATGCACTTTCTCGAAGGTATTCACTTTTGACTTCTTTGCAAACTAAATTGCTTGGGTTTGAACTCATTAAGGAGTTATATGAGACTGATGCTGATTTTGGTCAAATTTGGGCTGCTTGTGTTGAGTCTGGATATTCTGATTTCTATAGGCATGATGGGTTTTTGTTTAAGAAAGATAAGTTATGCGTGCCTAAAAGCTCTGTGCTTGAATTGCTTGTGAGGGAAACACATGGGGGTGGTTTAATGGGACACTTTGGTGTTAAAAAGACTTTGGATATTTTGCATGAACATTTTTATTGGCCAAAAATGAAACATGATGTGCAAAATGTGTGTGATAAGTGCATTGCATGTAGACAGGCCAAATCCAGAGTAATGCCCCATAGAGAATACATTCCATTGCCTGTGCCTAATCAACCCTGGACTGACATTTCTATGGATTTTGTGTTAGGGTTACCACGATCTCAAAGTGGCAAAGATAGCATATTTGTTGTTGTCGATAGGTTTAGTAAGATGGCTCACTTCATTACCTGTTCAAAAACTAATGATGCACAACATATTGCTGATTTGTTCTTTAGGGAGATTGTACGGTTACATGGCTTGCCTAAATCCATTGTGAGTGATAGGGATGTGAAATTTTTAAGTCATTTTTGGCGTACTTTGTGGAATAGGCTAGGCACTAAATTGTTGTTCTCTACTGTTGCACACCCTCAAACTGATGGTCAGACGGAAGTAGTCAATAGGACTCTTTCAACCTTGTTGCGTGTTATGATTCATAAGAATTTGAAACAATGGGAGAAATGTCTGCCACATGTAGAATTTGCATATAATAGGACCGTGCATTTCACTACATCTTATTCTCCATTTGAGGTAGTGTATGGTTTTAACCCTCTGACTCCATTGGATATTTTGCCTTTGCCTGTTAACGAATTTGTTGATCTTGATGGAAAGAAAAAGGCAGAGTTTGTAAGGGAATTGCATGCTCAAGTTCGCGCCAACATTGAGAAGAAAAATGAGCATTATGCTCGACAGGCCAATAAGGGTCGTGTGAAGACTGTTTTTCATCCAGGAGATTGGGTGTGGGTACATCTGAGAAAGGAGAGATTTGCTAAACAGCGGAAATCTAAGCTGCACCCCAGGGGAGATGGGCCATTTCAAGTGTTGGAGCGCATAAATGATAACGCTTACAAGATTGACTTGCCAAGTCACTATGGTAATGTAAGCGCAACCTTTAATGTTTCTGACCTTTCTCTGTATGATGCAGGTGATTCGAGGTCGAATCTTTTCGAAGAAGGGGGGAATGATGGGGATCAAGTAGCATCAAGAGTTCTCGAGCCAAAGTCTAATGACCCGTTACATGGTATTAGAGGTCCAATGACAAGAGCTAGAGTTAAGCGAGCGGGAGAAGCCTTGCAAGGATTAGTTATGGAACTCCAAGAGCAAGAAGCAAGTCGACACAAGTCTAATTCAAGCCCCGAGCTAGTAAACATAATATATCAAAGCACGGACGAAGCGGAGGCCATCAACGATGGAACGATAGCCTTCAGCAAAGGGAAGGCCACCGGCCTAAATTTCAAGGCTGCCGGCCTTGGAAGCTGTACAGCCGGCGTAGTGCCGGCCTAGATATTCATGGAATGTCTTTTTGTTTTCTTCCATTATTTCAAAGCCGGCCATATATGAATTTAAGTCACCAACTTATGTGTTTTTTCGAATATAATACCTTATGTTGTCATTTGAAAGGACACTTTTATCAGATTGAGTAAAAATTTCCTTGAGAGAATCCTCTCTTCTTTAGTTCTTGCAATAGAACTTCCTTCGATTTCTTCATCCTAAACGCTTGGAAAAATCAATCCAGATAGCTTAGGTTCTAATCGACGGGTTCGATTAGGGTCGGGTTTCGTTTCGTTTTTTATTCAATTTCGATTCTCGGGTTTGAATCCTTCTTGAACGTTGGGTCTTAGATCGATATCTAAGGTTCGCGTCACATGCCCAATTAAACTTTCAGGCTGGACCTATCAAGGATAAAAAGGTCAATGGTGGCGCATCAACCTTGCAAAAGCTATGTAGATATTATTAGAGCTGCCAGAAATTTTGAAAAGTCAGCTTATATATAATATTTTTGGACATCAATGATATATGTTAGATGGCTACTTAATTGTCATAGAGCCAAACTAGAGAAAATACCTCAACTGTGTGATCAACATCATATTTTAATAGTTATATCCAATTATAAGGGTCCCAAGCCAATCTGACTAACAAATTCCTTAAAAGATTAAGTAAAACTAGCCCATATAGGCTAATCACTAGGAATCATAAATCATGGTGGTATAATTAGAGAAAATGTGATAAAAAACATTAAATATTATAGTTAAGGGTTATCTATATGATTGTAGGATCATAAAGATTGGAGAAGAAATGTTGGGTTAGAATTTCGACTTGGAATGTTCAAGTTGAAGTCTCTAATAAAGAAAGTCGACAAAGGTAAGAATTAAAAATGAAGTGGTCAATTGAGTTCGGGATATACTTTTAAATATTGTATTTAAAAAAAAATTCAAAATATTATACCTACAAAAATTATTCCAAAAATAGGTTTCAAATATGTATACCAAGTCTATGCTTTTAATACAAATTGTGCTGGGCGCAATGACATCTACACATTTAGTTCCATTACCCCCAATTAATTTGACCGTCAAATTATTTTTTACTCAACATCAACCATCCATATTGGCACTGAGAAAAAGCAAGTTACAAAAACTAAAACATGTTAAATTAATAATATAAATATAGAAACAGAAAACATTTATTTTTATTTTCCCTTCTGCAAACTCCCTCTCTTCGTTTTTTTTCTCATTCGCGGGAAGAAGAAGAAGTGCTTATACAAATCGAAAACATGGGATTTGAACGCATACACTAAGATATATCATTTCCTCAACGATTAATCAATTGTAGTATATTTTTTTACAAAAAGTTGAAGGTTTTTTTTTTGTTAGTGTGTTTGATATTATTATTTGAGAAAATTATTGCTGTAATGTTATGTTTTGTAAAAAATATTATTGCTTATTATTAGTTTGTAGTGTATTAGACATGATTTATATAGAAGTTATCATGTATAAATCAAATGAAATGAATGGCAAGCGACTCACACCTTTGAATTCTGCTAAATGTAGGAATGACTCAATTCGATAATCGACATAGATGATGCACTCATCGCGATGAAGTGACAACTCGCAACATCAAACGGCAAGCCATGATTGCTCCTAAAATGATAACAAGTGAAATTTCATACTATTGATAATGAAATATAAAGTAATTAATAAATTAAAGGTCGTTTACCTTTTCATCCCAAATGGCTTGTAATCAATGTCTCTTCTGCTGCGTCAAGACTGAAGGATCGAAAGGTTAGGCTCCATCTATTATGTAAAAAAAAAATTAAAAAATATTATCATTGATATCAAAATATTAATTAACGACTTATTAGCGACTAATTAGTGTCTAATTAATGGTTAATTAACAATAACTTAAATTTACAACTACTTTTACAATAACACACAAAGATATTACATTTACAATCAATATAAAGTTTTTTACTAATCAATTTTCTAATGATTAATTAATAACATATTAACAATTAATTACAGTTAATTCATAATTAATTAACAACAACTCAATTTTACAATTACTTTTACAAAAATACACAAACATATTACATTTAATCAATACAAAAATTTTCACTAATTAATTTTTTAACAATTAATTAATAATATATTAATGACCAATTACTATTAATTAACGGTTAATTAATAACAACTTAATTTTATAAATAATTTTACAAAAACACACAAACATATTACATTTACAATTAATACAAAATTTTTCACTAATTAATTTTCTAACAATTAATTAATGACATATTAACGACTAATTACTATTAATTAATTATTAATTAACAACTTAATTTTACAACTACTTTTACAAAAACACACAAACATTTTACATTTACAATCAATACAAAATTTTTCATTAATTAAATTTCTAACAACTAATTAATGATATCTTAATGACTAATTGCTTTTAATTAATGATTATTTAATAACAACTTAATTTTACAACTACTTCTACAATAATACACAAAGATATCACATTTATAATCAATATGAATTTTTTTCCTAATTAAGTTTCTAATGATTAATAAATGACTAATTAGCGACTAATTAGTTAGTAATTAACAATTACTTTCATAACAATTTTTACAACTACAAATGAAGACATTTCGTTTACGAAAAATACCAAATTTTTTTACTAATTCATTTTTTAATGTTAATTAACATATTAGCGACTAATTAACAATTAATAAACAACTATTGGTATTTTAATAAAAATAGTAGAGTATAAATAATTGCATTTAATTTTTTATGCATCAATAAAAAGTAATATAATAGGAAAAAAATTTATTTTTTTTCTCAAGAAAAACATATCAAAATATAGCTTCGCTGAAGAAGTTGGAAAAATATCTTGTGAATATTTTTATACACATAAATATACAAGCTAAATTTGTGTAAAGCATAAGTTAAAAAAAAAAGTTTGAAATTGTGAAAAAGAGGAAGACTGGAAAAAGAAATTGAAATGTTTGATAATAAACACATGAATTGAGAATTCGCATTTATATTACAAATTGTCAATGTAAAATTTTTTCCTTACTACTTGAGATCATATGCTGTGATACTATGCAAATTTGTAATATCACTCTATAATAATTTTTATATGTTTACAGTATTATTTGTAATAATTTTTATAGATTTACAGTATTCCATTACATTATTGGACGGTGGGGATAATGCCAGAAAAAATATTTTGCACAAATTTGTACCGAAGATCCAGACATTGTTCATGCCTTCAAAAGGCACAATCTAGTGTGCCCCTTCAATTTTGCAAAATTGAAGGTGCATACTAGGTCTACGCTTTTGAAATCTATTTTTAAAATAATTTTTGCACGTAAAATATTTGGCAAAAAAAATTAAAAAATACAATATTTAAAAATATGCCCCAACTAAGTTTAGAGACGATTGAACACTCAATAGCCAACTACATGGAAGTATAGGTTAACCAAGTTGAGTTAGGGGAATCTAGTGGACCCAATTTTGCTTTGACTCAACCAAATTAGGTTATGTTAGAGTCATAGAGCTAAATAGAAGATTGGTTGTTCAACAGCTAATACAAGTAGTGAAATCAATATAACACGATTTAATTTTAAATCTTAGATCTTAAAACATATAGGTTCATATTGTTTCTAGAGCATGGAATCTTGAGATTCACCCTCTAAAGGTCGGAGTTGTTTACACTTGTTGCACCTTTCCAATCCCTCCTTCTCCTCCCCTCCCTCCCTTCCTCCAATAAATAAGACAATTAACTAAGTTTAACAACGCTATTTGTTGTTATATCTATTTAGGCATGTATGCGGTATGTCATTTTATTGTGTTTTTCATATAGTATCTTTGTACTGGGCTTTATTGCTCATCCTATTTAGGATGCATAATTTGCATAGTTGATAAATTATAGGATGACAACCATTATAACTATCTAATATATGACTTATGGTGTAGGTATGAGACTGATGATAACATCACCGGTGATCATGAGTAGTAATAGACTTAGTTCTTAGTTATGAAAGTTTGTCAATTTGTAGATGATTCGTGTTCAAAAAAAAAATATAATGGATAAATCATCTAAATGAGATTAGCATTAGATAAAAGAAAATCAACTAAGTTAAGCCCCCATAAATGAAGTTACCTTTATCGTATGGGGATTGTGCTACTTTAATTGAAATCTTTTAATCAATCAAAAAAGCATTAAAGCTTTGACCCCATACTTAAACCCATGTGAAGAGTGCACCATGTTTGCATTGGATATAGCATCATGGTTAATGGAGAATCATTAAGAGTATGCGCCATGTACCACAATGGGAGCTTTAATACCCCGTTATGAGCAGGCTTTTTTTTTTAATATGTTTGATTTATAAACATAGGCATGTTAGGTGGAATTTAGGGTTTTGAACCTTAATTTTTTATGATATAATTAATTAAATAAATTTAGAGGATAGATCAAGCCTGCTCAAAGCTGATAGAATAAAATATAGATCTAGAATTTGATATAAATGTATACAAGCTAGAAGAATTCCACTCGACATGGTTCTACAATTTGATGAGAAAATAGCAACAACAACAAAGCCCAATGAATAGCTCAAAAATAAAAATAATTTAGAAAATTTCAAAATATAAGAACTTATTGTCCAAATATAATATAAAGTCTAATGCAAAAATAAGATTTTAAAAATACACAGTTCTTTATATTAATAGGCAATTGACATTAAAACAAATGTCAGTATCATAAAATATAAAATAATGATATGAAATCAATAAATTCAATATATTTTTGTGTTCTATAAATTATTCCATGCTTGTTCATAAATTTTTGTTTAAAAATGATAAAAGAATAATTTTATTGCTTGTGTAAATTATATAGGAAAAAATTATATGCATATATGTAGATCTTGCAAATGTCACACAAACAATCTAGTTTGATATATTAATGCATTGTAATTCATGTAAAATTGGAGCAAGACGACTCAAAAATCCCTTTGCTCACTCTTTACGGTCCACATGCCATCACATGACATTATTTTCCCATATCTTAGCTTATATGAAGGAAATATATTATCATACAATTAATGTGGGACATTTCTGTTATTCTTCTTCTTCTTCCTTCTTTTTTGAAAACAAACTTGATCCCCTACTTTCCTCTCTCATTTTCTTTTCACTCATTCATAATCTCTCGAAAATAAGACCTAATCTTAATACTACTTCATCCCCTTGAACATCCCACCACCACCCCCACATCAAAGCCACCCCTATTTGGCCAGAGAACACTACCAAAATCAGCCTACTAAGTTGAACTTAGACCTTTAGTAAAATATCTTCCACTCCTAACTACTATTCAATGTACCACCACCACCATCATGCTCTGGGCATGAAGTATGGTTCATATCAACCAATCAACTACTTCTAACTCTCTTTTGGTGGTAAGAAAAACAACCTCAAAAATCGATACTCTACTTCTTTTATAAAATTTCCTTATATATCTATATGCAAACTTTCCACTTTTATCACAGAATTCCACTCCAAACTTGCAAAAGATAAATTCAAAGACATGTTAAGATGCTATTCAATCAATTTTATTGAAGCAAAACAAGTTTAAAATGAGAAAAATGTGTTGAATAGTTGCGTATGTACAAGTATTTACTATTCACGCAACAAGCTGACCCCTCTCACTTTGTCTTCCGTTTTAATGGCATTTTGATCAAGTTTTTTTTTGTTTCGGTATTACTTTAAAAAAATCTAACATGATCAAAGTAATAAAACTTTGCTACAAAATAGCATGTTAAGTGGATAGGTCTATTGTTGCAATAAATCAAAGTGAATGTCCACTTTTCTACTCAGGATTTAATCTAGTAGATGATGTTAACTTTGGATAATCTTTTAGTTGAGTAATCTATTGACAGCATACAACATGAATCTAAGCTTGTTTTACATTACAAGTAATGTGGCGTGTAGAAATTGAGTTGATAAAATGCTCCATCACATGAGTTTATTACAAGATATTTCTTTAAATAAGTTAGTTTGATTCATTATCCCACATGAAAAAATGCAAAGCTCCTAACCCACTATATAAGGCATTGTGCTTGTTCTAGCATTCTAGCAAAGTACATCTCTTGCACATGAGCCAAGTGATGTATACCTCTTCATTTATATTGAGTATAATTATGGTTGAGGCTTGCGTCTAGTTTAGTCACCTTATCTTGTATTTTTTTAATAACATGCATAAATATACACATTTATATTAAAGAAATATTTTAAAACTTAATGAATATATGGATAAATATATAATAATAGAAAGAATGTCAATGTTAATAAAGATAAATTAAAAAACTATTAACTTCCATAATTTCATGATTTAAAGTATAAGTACATATATATATGTATTTACTTTTAATATTTTGACCTATAACAATAATTTAGTCCATTCATGGGATTTATAAATAAGGAAACTTAAATAAATTTGGTTAAATGATCATTTTCTAAAATCTTACTTAAAATATGTATATATTGTTTTGAAATAGGAAGATATTGATACATTATTACAAAGATATCGTTTTAACTGTAGATATAGATATATATATATATATATATTATAATAATAACAATAATAATAAAATAGCAATATTATTGAAATAATAAATGAGGAAAATATAATTTTCAAAATCACCAAGCCTAATATACATATTCGTGAATTTATGCAAATTCCACAAGATTTAAAAGTTAAGTATCTAGTTTTTCCTTTAATACAAATTAAAAGGCACTTGTATTGATTGAATATTATTAAAAAGAACAATTAAATAAAGAATTTAGCAAGACTTAATTTAATTTTTCTTTTTCTAAATTATTATTTAAATTAATATAATGTGGTTTCAATGATAAAATGAATCATCTTATAGACAAAAATGTTTACAAAGGGCACGATGTGAGCATGCCCCATCGTTTTATGTTTATGTTTAGTAGCTGTAAATGAAACAACCACTCACTTGATTGTAGAGTCATTGCAACTTTACTTAAATAAAGCACATGACTCAATGATATAATTGATTGATATCGTTGCTTGGCTTTTAATATTATAATGTTGTGATTAATATTTATGTGTTCTAAGCATAACTTTAATTATAGTCGTAGTTGGTAGACAATAGTGATTATTAGAAAAGCATGCCTTGTTTAAAATATGAAGTGATTAATATCATAAATATTGTAAGCTTACTTTATTTATAGACAAGACTTGTGAATAGTGGTAATTGATATATGACTATGTTGATTCATGCCTATGTATTTGTGCACGGTTACTATTGCACTACATTCACTTACATTTATGGCATGCCATAAAAACAACCTAAAGGCCAAATTTTGATAAAGGACCTAAGGGTCATGTGTTGAATTAAAAAAGCTTGGCTTTTAATAAAATGACCTAAGAGTCAACATTGTAGCTTGGTTTTAAATAAAAGGACCTTAAATTCATATTGTGATAAGTTTGATTTATAAAACTTAGTTTTCAACATATAGATTTACATGCATGGTTTTAAGTCGCAAAGTACCACTTAATTATTGCTCGAGAGTTGTCTAAGGGCACTCATTTATTTAGCTTAGGTGTTACTTAATGGCACTCATATACTTTACTCAAAAGTCACCTTAAGGCACTTATATTTTACACTCAGGAGTCACCAAGTGCTACTTTATTTATTTGGGAGCTGCCTAAAGGCTACTATTTATTTACTTGGTTATGATACTAGCTAATGCATGTTATGTGCATTAGTATGGCATATCATTACATCTGTAACCATCTATTGGTTGTTTTAATGATTTGTGTTCAATTATGTTTTATATAACTACTTGCTTTGATTTATCATTTTGCTCACTTAAGTTGATATTAGGAGGCTAATTTGTTCTATCCTTAGCTGATGAAGATAGAGATGTTGCATATGAAGTTTAAGAGATTTGATCATGCTTATGTTAATGATACATATTTTGAGACTTTGCTGAACTTAGGTTATATGTGGCCCTAAAGTTATGTACTTATGAAATTATGCTTTCGCGACTTTTATAAATATGTAATATTAGTTAATTTTAATATGTGCTTAATTTTTAATTAGCCTCATACTCAATTCAAGAATAATATAGCATATCATTTCTTAGGCACTAGCATATAGAAAAATAAGCCTTGAGAGGCAAGGCACTATAAGAGCCATCCACTTGTATGATTGAATGACCAGTCATTCACCATCCTTTTTATGAAATGAAAAATAACACATGTTGGTGTATTCTTAAGGTGACACATGATGCTTAAGAATACTCTAAAAACATGATATTCAACAAATCTTAGCCCCATTCCGCGTACATATGGCACCATTTACTGATTGAAAGCAAAGGCTTTCATGATATCATTGCCTCTACATCCATTTCTTATCTTCTAAAGTTTTCCCTAGTGCAGTGTATTGAGGTGATAATTACTCGCTTAGTAATCCTTAACCACTTGCTCCTTTTGCTATTTCGTGTATAGAATTTTAGAGGAACTTTATGTTTAATTCTTAATCCAGGTCCAAAATCAATCTCAATCTAAATAATAGATTTTAGTTTTTTTTTTTTTTTGGTAGAATGATAGATTGTAATTGGAAAAATTATGCTACATGTCATATATGTTTGTTCCATAAGTCAATAAAGTACATTATATTTTAATTGAGTAATTGGAGTCCCTAAGTTTATACCAAAATTCAATTAGGGTATTTATGATTTAAATGAGCCATTTAAGTTTTTTGTGTTCATGTTATTGCACCAACTAAATCCTTTTTCAAGTATTTCCTATGATGTATGAACATAGAGTTCTAACATCACATGTTATCATAAAAAAAAAAAAAAATTAAACAATCGACTCAACATATAAAGTATTTAATAAATTTTTGTATAAGCGTAAAAAACTTAAATTATCTATTTAAAAGATAGAAAACTTAACTGACTTTTGACATAAAAAAAAAAAAAAGATTTCAAATATAATCTCAATCGTAGTTTGATTGTGAGTGGATAAGGATTTGCATACTTCTTGATGGCACAAAGGAGAGAGACGGTGTGGTGTTGGTGGAGTGACCAAGTGTGGTGTTGGTGTTGTGTGTTCTACAAGCTTTAGTGTTGCTAATTACACAATTAATGCAATTAAGTCTAGTCATAGTTACATCCATTATCTTATCAATTAATTTATGTATTTATATCAATCTACTATATTCATGTTAACATAAGGATTATGTTTTTCAAGTGTAAGTGCTATTCGTATTTATACTATTACAAGGGTTCAAGAATGAGTTCTCTATAGAAAATTTATTGAAATTAGAAAAAATTTAAAATCAATGTTTCTAAGCTAGCCTAAAACCAAGCGATATCATCATCTATTTACTTCACATAGCAATTATACATTATAAAACTATAACACAATACTTATTCGTAAAATTTATGATATCAAGCAATGTAACGGCATGATTGTATCTATTAAAAAATCAATTAATATCATTTGATGTCACATAAATACTTATTATAATGATTATATAATTCTTGTAATTGACATAGGATATATTTGCAGCATTTATGAAACCGCAGAATATTTTCTTGGAAATTATTAGTTTATGTTAGTTATTAAAGTTGCTCTGATTCATCATAGAATACTTCTTTGTGCTTTTTAGATTTTTATTTTTATTACAATCTATTATGTTTTCTTCAAACGCGATATGTATATGCAACCGATAGTAGGAATTGAAGGAAACAATAAAATGCACTTAGAATCATTTAATTTTTATATTTAATCTCAAATTTAAAAGTTGGGTGGAATTCACATGATAATTTTCAAAAAATGGAAGATTACTTTCTATTTTATCTTTGCTTAACTTAAATAGTTTTATTTCTAAATTTAATTTTTATATTTACATTTGATCAAATAGTAAAAGAAGCTATCAACAATTTTTTAAAAGCTATCGAAAAATTTTTTTAATGATAAATAACCCAATTATAATAAAATAAGAGCCATTAACAATAAAAATAGACTATATGATACAGAACCTCCATGAATACGCTTAAGAACTCTTTTTGGATGTTACGAACTCTCATAGCAGTAATACAAAAACATTTGTAATCAATTTGATTCAATCCCTAAGATGGACTAGAGTTAGGTTTTTCTTAGTTGTTGATCATAAAATTAGAACAAAGGGTTTGTTTTAATGCATAACACTCCACAAGAAAGGCGATTAATTATCTCTTGAATGTTTCTAAAGCATGTATTATACACAAAACATAAGGGAATATCAAAGTCTTTTTTATTTCAAGATGATCCAAATAAAGCATGTATTCTACACAAGAACATAAGGGAATATCAAAGTCTTTTTTTATTTCAAGATGATCCAAAACTCTCCTCTAAAATGCTACAAAGAGGGTATTTATATGTCCCTCCCAAAAACCCTAATGAAAAAAAAACAAGTTACAAACACAATTAAAAGAAAGCTAGTCCCCAATTAATTATAAGTTGGCAGCTTTTATTAAACACCTGCTAGCCTTGAATTCTAATGCTGGCAGCTTAGGCTAGCGGCCTTTATTTCTCCATGCCGGTAGCCTTTATCCACTAATGCTGGCAACTTAGGCCGGCGGCTTTTATTCCTCCACGCCTGTAGCTTAAGCCAACGACCTTTATGCTTTATGCTGGCACTTTCATTTTAAAGTCCGATAGCCTTCAAGCTTTAATCTCCTCTTTGACTTGTACTAAGTTGTATTGAACATGAGTTGCAATAGTTCTAAAGTTTTGATATCCTTGAAATTCTTCACTAACCATCTTCACCAAGTCTTGTAGATGAACACTTAAAGCTTGTTGTATCTTCTTAACTCGAGATCTTGTTATGAGTCCTTGAGGCATGCTAATCGGACTCGAAATCCCTTGGCTTGCATCATGGCCTCCTCGATCCTCATGACATGACATCTTCTAAGCATGGTCCAATGGTCTCTCCATAACACTATACCTTATAGTTAATTTTGAATAATTATACCGTCTACATATTGAATAGAGTTTCATACATCAGAGCAAGTAGAAAACAATTTTACAAGGTGATATCACTACTTAAGAGAAAAAATGATGTAGTTAGTTGTAAATTGTGATGCTTATTGAATAAATTATAATGGTTAACCTTTTTAATTATGAAATGAAAATTGCACATGGCTATAATGGAAGGGGCGCTAAGAAAACATATTACATGGAAACCCTTAAGTTAACTTGTGGGGGGAGTTTTTTTTTTTTTTTTTTAAAAAAAAAGACCCTTAAATTATCATAATGCCCCCATTAAAATTATTAAATTTAGGAAAGCACTTGCCATTCTTACACCTCTTAAAAATATTGATTCTACGAATTTTCCTCCAATATTGTTAAATTTGTTTTTAATATTAGTATATAATTGTAATTATTTTTTATACCAATTTATTATATGATATTATTCTTCATATAATTTATTGAAAATCATATAATACTAATTAATGGTAACCCAAATTGGGTAATGAATCAACCTTAAAAAATCAATTACAAGTATATATCGATAAAAAAAAATGACTCCACCTTTATTAGTTCATATTGCTGCTATAATTTTTGTAATTTTCTAACGATGTCACATAATTTATGTAAATATTATATATAAAAGTTTTGGATAATGTGGTAAAGGGCATCTAAAAATTGAGTTTTTCCCAATTCTATGATATGTTATACCTAAAAGCACTTTCTAATTGTGAAATTTTATACATGAAGTTTTGAATTGTTAAACATCATATTTAATTGAATTATTAATTCATGATCTACCATGTACAATTGTTAAGTTTCATTAAACAGCACAAATATAAATGACAAGTTAAGAAATGCATTAGTAAATTTGTCTTTTTTTTCGGTCTTTTAGATATCTTTTTAGCATTATTTCAAAATGTATGTTTGTTTTAAAAAAATAAAAAAGATTATATATATATATATAATTAAGTAAAAATTAAACTTATTTATTATTTACTTTATTTATTTTTATGTAAAAGCAATTAAAAATTTTTCTTTACAATGCATAAAATATTTAAATCAAGTACATAAACTTTTACTTCTCTAACTCCCATAACCTAATCCCACTTTCACTACAATTATAAAACATAAGATGCATATAAATAATTTTTCAAACTTCAAATTTCAAACATAATTTCAACAAATATTAATTAAAATACTTATAAAATTCAAAAAAGACGGGGAAAAAAAAAGTCAAAAACTCCGTGGTGCTCTAATCTTGAGAGAGAGAAAAAGCAGGTTTTTAGTTAGTGAATTCGAAATCGGTCTACACATGAAATATTTTATTATTTTCGTTAACAAGTATTCCTCCTCAAACTGATGTTGCAATGGACATAGCTGCTTGACAGAGTTCCTATCTGCTCATCGGAAACCCATCCTGAGCGGAGGCGAAAGAGAGAGACCAAAATGGGTTCCACTGCGACTCCAATTGGCTCCGATGAACTCTCAATTTGGGGACAAATCGAACTATCTGAAAAGTAAGTATTTCTTCTCAATCATTTCCATTCTTCTCCTTCTTCAATTCCTTTTCTCTCTATAAATTTCTAAACAAGTTGTTTCAATTTTTAGCTACCTAGTGTGCTCCATGTACGAAGAAGCCGCTTCCTCAGCTTCCTCAATTTTGAGTCAAATACGACAACGTAGTGAAACTATTGAAGTAACGGTGTTGCATCAAATGATGGAATCAACTGCCACTGTCTTGGTTCAATCCCTGCGACAATTGGGCAGGTCTTTTTTTTTTTCCCTTCCTTTCAATGGATCCATACCCTAATTGCTTCTGTTAATTGTACGTGTTGTCCTGTATCGCTTTGCTCGGTTCTGTTTATTGTTGTTAAATTAGTTTGAACAAAAACGAGGGTCTTGAACAAAGTTTCTTCCAATTACGCGTCATCTCGTTCTTGCACTAAACTTTTATCTTATGTGGTAGCATTTGATTGATGGGACATAAACTGGTATACTAAACGTGAATGGGGAATTCTAATAACGGTATAGCCAATTCTGCATCTGTGGTATTCGGGAGAGCTTGCTATGTGACGGAGCATTTAAGGGTCTTGAATTGTTAGTAATTTTAAATACAGAAGCTTGATTCTCCACTGGGCCAAACCTTGTTGCTTGCTTGTGGGGCCACTGTGAGAGGGAGGTCTCAACAGACCTGTATCTCCTAGGTTCTCAGGATACCTGAAAAAAGTGCTATGAATTATATCCATGAAGAATGTAGGAGGAAAGAGATTAGTTTTTTATTCCTCTTCTTGCTTTTCTTTTTACATAGACATAGTGTATATATACACTTACAAGAATGCTATATTAAGAAAGAAAATAAACTCATCTTCTAATCTAATATTTAATTCTGTAATAAAATCTCCTAGCTAGCACAATAATATTACATATATGTCATACACTCCCCCTCAAGTTGGAGCATAGATATCACACATGCCCCAACTTGCAAACTAAAGTATGATAGGTCCTATGACACAACCCTTTAGTAAATACATCAGCCAGTTGCTTATCAGATGTCACATGATGTAAGCTCAAGATGCCCTCAGTCAATTTCTCTTTGATGAAGTGTCAATCAATTTCTATATGCTTGGTTCGATCATGTTGAACTGGATTTTGTGCTATATTGATAGCAGCTTTATTGTCACAATACAAGGATGGTGCTTCTTTATCTGACAGATTTAATTCGTCCAATATCTTCTGTAACCACAGAAGCTCACAAACCCCTTGAGTCATAGCTCTGAATTCTGCTTCAGCACTTGATCGAGCAACTACACTTTGTTTCTTACTCCTCCATGTTACAAGGTTTCCTCCTACAAGTGTGCAATAACCAGTAGTGGACCTTCTATCACTTAGAGATCCAGCCCAATCTGCATCTGTAAAGCATTCTATCTGAAGGTGACCATGCTTGGCGAACAGCAGTCCTTTTCCAGGAGCAGACTTCAGATATCTCAAGATGCGAAATACTGCTTGCATGTGTGATTCTCGTGGATCATGCATAAACTGACTCACTAGACTGACTACATATGCAATGTCCGGTCTAGTATGCGAGAGATATATCAGTCTTCCTACTAATCTCTGGTATCTCCCTAAATCAACTAAATCACCAACTCCAGCCTGCAGCTTGTGGTTGTTTTCAATGGGAGATTCTGCTGGTTTACACCCCATCATGCCAGTTTCTTCCAAGAGATCCAGAATATATTTTCTCTGAGAAATGAAGATACCTTTCTTTGATCTAGCAACTTCAATGCCTAGGAAATATTGTAGTTTCCCTAGATCCTTGATTTCAAATTCCTGAGCCAAAAGTTTCTTCAGTCGAGCCATCTCCTCTTTATCATCTCCTGTCATCACTATATCATCAACATAAACTATGAGAATAGTAATTTTACTCTCATTATGTTTAATAAATAGCGTATGATCCGCATTACTCTGTTGATAGCCAAAAGAGATCATGGCTTTGCTGAACTTGTCGAACCATGCTCTAGGAGATTGCTTTAATCCATACAAGGCCTTTTTCAGTCTGCATACTTTTCCATGTGTTGTTTCATTATCAAATCCATGAGGATCTCCATAAACACTTCTTCTTCTAAATCTCCATGTAGAAAGGCATTTTTAACATCAAATTGCTGTAAATCCCAGTCAAGGTTGGTTGCACATGATAACAGGACTCTGATCGTGTTCATTTTAGCTACTGGAGCAAAAGTCTCCTGGTAGTCCACTCCATAGGTTTGAGTGAATCCTTTAGCTACCAATCTTGCTTTGAATCTGTCAACTGATCCATCAGCTCTGTGTTTTATAGTGAACACCCATTTACAGCCTACCAGTTTCTTTCCAGGTGAGGAGGCGACAAGCTCCCAAGTCTCATTCTTAGTCAAGGCTTTCATTTCTTCAATCATTGCTCTCTTCCATTTTGGATCGTTGAGTGCTTCCTTCCAATCCTGTGGAATAGACACAGACGAAATGGACAAGGAAAAAGCTCTATAGGAGGGAGACAAAGAATCATAGGAAACAAAATTAGAAATCGGATGTTTAGTACAGGCCCTGACACCTTTCCTTTGAGAAATAGGTTTATCTAAATCATCAAAAGACAACTCACTAGAAGAGGAGGATTCTTGGCAGCAGAGAGTAGGTTGCACAATGGCTTCTTCTGTCTTGTCTTTGTCTCTCCTCGAGTACCTCTTCAAATCAGGTTTGTCTAGACACCCAATTTTCTCCTCCTGGATAATAGTCTCCTTCTGACCATCATTTTCTCTTGGGGTAAAATCAGTAAGAGTCACAGAACTAGGTATCATCTCTTCCTTTGCCTTATTCTCCCCCTGAAGAGATGACTGGGTTGGATTGAAGTAGGGTTCAGTCTCTCTGAAAGTAACATCCATACTTACAAAATACTTCCGAGATTGAGGGTGATAGCATCTGTAACCCTTTTGTGTTGGTGAATACCCAATAAACACACACCTAAGGGCTCGTGGATCTAGTTTTCCAGCATCCCTAATATGAACAAAACAAACGCATCCAAATACCTTTGGAGGAACAATGTACGCATTTTGTCCTTTTAAGGTTTCTAAAGGACTCCGATAGTCAAGAGCCCTAAGAGGCATTCGATTGATAAGATATGCAGCAATTAAAATTGCATCCCCCCAGTAAGGCTTAGGAAGATTCATGGTAAACATAAGCGACCTAGCAACTTCTAAAAGATGCCTATTCTTCCTTTCAGCTACCCCATTCTGTGCACTTGTATATGGACAACTAGTCTGATGAATTATCCCATGCGATTCCAAATAAGAACCAAATCTGCTATTGATGTATTCAGTGCCATTATCAGTCCTAAGAATCTTTATTTTAGCATCAAATTGAGTGCAAACCATCTTATGAAAAGACTGAAAACAGGAAAACACATCACTTTTAGCCTTAAGTAGATATACCCAAGTCATCCTGGTGCAGCAATCAATAAAAGTGACAAACCATCGACTACCAGACAAAGAAGTAGTTTGAGTAGGGCCCCAAACATCAGAGTGAATAGTCATAAAAGGAGACTTGCTTTTATTATTACTCAAAGGATAAGAGTTTCGAGAATGTTTTGCATATTCGCAAGCATCACAAAATAAAGAATCAGACTGAGTCTTTGAAAACAAACTAGGAAATAATGTGCGTAACACTAAAAAAGAGGGATGGCCCAAACGCCTGTGCCATGCAATATTTCCTGATTAACATCCTTATTTCCCCCAAAAAGGCCTGCTGAAGACTAGAACCTTGACCTCCATCCAACAGATATAAGCCATTGTGCAATCTACCACTGCCAATCCTCTTCCCTGTTTGAAGATCCTGAAAGACACAATGATCAGGGAAAAACTCAATTTTACAACTGAGATTTTTTGTAAGTGCACTGACAGATAAGAGATTGACAGGAAATTGAGGGACATGAAGTACAGAGGATAGTTCGATATGAGGAGTACAAAAAACAGAACCTGTTCCAGATATTGGGGTGAAAGAACCATCGGCAATTCGGACATTATCTCTTTTGAAACACGGTGAGTATTCAACAAGGTTTTTTGAGGAGCCGGTCATGTGTCTATTCGCACCAGAATCAATAATCCAACAATTAGTATCAAGGGTAGCAGAAAAAGCATTACCTGATTGCACAAAATTGGATTTGACACTGGAAGAAGATTCTTGATGAGACAAAAGACGCTTGAGATGCTGAATCTCATCAGGAGAGAAAAAACCAGAGTGAGTCATCTCAGGAGTTGACTCCATAGCTTCAGATAAATTGGCCCGAGTAGAGTTAACCCGTTTACCTCCACGACCTCTTATTGGACGTCCATGTAACTTCCAGCAAGTCTCTTTAGTATGTCGTGGTTTCCCACAATAATCACATCGTAAATGATCTTTATGAGAACTATGTGTTTTCAGCTGCTCAGATGAATCACTGGCAGCTACCAAACCAGACTTCTCAACCTGCGGGATATAGAGCATGGCACTGCGCCTGCTTTCTTCCTGTTGAACATAGGAATATGCCTCCTCAAGAGAAGGAAAAGGTGTCTTACCGAGAACATAAACTCTGATCTGATCAAATTCATTGTTTAACCCAGCCAAAAAATCATACACCCTTTCTTTTGCAAGTAATTTCAGGAACTTTACTGCATCTCCGGTACAATCTGCCTGAAAATCTTGATAATAGTCAAGTTCTTGCCACAAACCATTCAACTCAGAAAAATACTGGGAAATTGTCATTTCTCCTTGCTTCAACCCATGGACCTTGTTCCGAATCTCATAAATCTGAGCATCATTTCCCACCCGTGAATAGGTGAGGGTTACAGCATTCCATATCTTTACTGCTGTGTCAAGCAATAAGTATGTTCTTGAAATATGGGGTTGCATGGAATTGATAAGCCAGGCCATTACCAAGGAATTTTCAGAATCCCATTGATGGTATAATGGATCGGTTGCTACTGGTTTAACTTTAACACCGGTAATATAATCCTGCATTCCCCTAGCTTTGATAAACAATAAACAAGACCGTGACCAAGCAAGGTAATTGTTCCATCAAGCTTGACAGGGTTGATTTGCAGTGACGGATTATCAGTACTAATTCCAGCAATTCTCTTATCAGTTTCCATAATGTAAACAGTTAACCCAAGCAATTAAGACAACAGACTTAAAATAGCAAACTGTACCCGTAAACTTTCAAACCGTACCCGTACACAAACTGGCAAACCCCGTATGAATACACACAGGGAAGTAATGAGCGCAACCTAAAGCAAAAACACTTGGACGCAACCTAAAAAAGAAACGAAATCACCTGGAAAGCAGTTGGAGGGCGTCGGAAAAGAAGGGCGAGCAAGACAGCGGAAAGCCCACGAAAAACGGTGGTCGGAACAGTTCGCATGCGCCTCACGCGCCGACGGCCGGCGAAGCTTCAGGTGGCGCGTGTGACTCACACGCGCGGTTTCTAGTGGTCGGAGAAGAAGGGGTTGGTCGGAAAAGGGAGGCACTCCTCTTGGGATGGGTGGTGTCGACTACTTTTGAAGAAAAAACCTCTTACACGGCGTTCTAGGGTTTCAAAAACAAACGCGCCAGAAAAAGAAAAAAAAAAAAATTAACCTAAAAAGTGGTTTTAGGCTCTGATACCATGAAGAATGTAGGAGGAAAGAGATTAGTTTTTTATTCCTCTTCTTGCTTTTCTTTTTACATAGACATAGTGTATATATACACTTACAAGAATGCTATATTAGGAAAGAAAATAAACTCTCCTATCTAATATTTAATTCTGTAATCTAATATTTAATTCTGTAATAAAATCTCCTAGCTAGCACAATAATATTACATATATGTCAACAATCCAACTCTCCATTATTCATTTTTGATAACATAGGATATGAGTAGACACTATGTTAGATGTTACCAATTTTTTAAGTATCAATGTGTTGGTGTGTTTGTTAATGCATTTGTTTCCATATGAGAAAACTGCTTTAGAAACATGAGGGAGACACGATAGTAGACAGTACTTTATGTTGTATAATTTGTTTCTTGTATCGATGTTAATGCAGGACTTCTCAGATTTTGGAGGAGCTCAAGGCAGTATTTGGTTGTGCTGCTGCTATTCCTGTTGAAGTTTTGCTCATTAGGTACTCCAATACTATTTATTTATATGTTTGATAGTTCATATCCTGAAAAACTTATCTATCCAAGCCATAATATTTATCATCAAGGCAGTGTGGTAGTTATTTTTCCACTTAAATCAGATCTTTTGTTAGTACAAGCATGTATATTAATGCATATAAAACTGCAAACATGAGATGTGCAGTACAGTTACGTGGTGATTTAAATACTTATACGAAATTTCATTTTAGACTAACAGTTAAGTGAAGACAATAATTCTGTGTTGGTATGATATCTTAAGGTTGTTTTCCGAACAACTTCACTAAAGAACTTAGTAAAAAGTGCAGTTTATGCTTGCTAAAAGATTTAAGGAAATCATAACTTGAGCTTCAAGGAACTTATAACTTCCATAGAGTAGAGCTAGACACCTTACACCACAAATAGCTTTACCAAGCAAAGTAGGGAGAGTTCTTTGAAGTTCTTATGTAAAACTTACCATTTGGAATGTGGAGAGGGCTAAATTGGATTCTTGGGTTTTAAGCTTAGTAATAAGCTGGGTTGACTATTTGGGTTAAAGTAACAGGGTCTAGAAAGTCAAATAAATGTATTTTGGGATGATCTAAAGAAAATTTGGTATGGTGGGCTTAGAGTAGGAATCATTAGACCAACCTGTTTACTCTTAACCTTTTTTAGGGAGGTAAGAAAGGCCTTTTATGGGCCTAAACTGAAAAGGAGCCCATGAAAGATTCCATCAGCAAAAGGACTTATCTTGGCTGTCGATCGTTGATGCAATTCGACAAACATTGTTGATAGCAAGAATGAAATATCAAATTGAGCTTAGAATTAAGAACACACTACCTCTCGTAAAAAATTGTAGGGTTGAAGCTATTTAACTCTTTCACCTATTATGTATGTGTTTGAATCCCTGAAACCACTAGCTTCCCCTTCCTGCTTCTCACTGTTAGTCATCTCTTATGTATCATTCCACGCCACTTCTCTAAGGCCATTTGTAGCATGAGAGACACGATGCACAGACGCGACCAATGCAACAGGATCCACTATCTATAGTTAGTGTTTGCTTCAGGTTCCTCTTCATTATTTAAATTTGCTGTAGTACATCAATTAATGGATGAGCTGTCAATTAATGAGGGGAATGGTCATGCCATTTGCCAAGATTTCGGTAACATATAAAACCATGGATCAGCCTTACCTATGACCAAAAGTTTTTACATGGATGTTAAGTATTGAGGCAACTATCTTGATGGACAGAACATTGATTACACCTTACCTTTCCTTACTAGGTATAGATAGATGGATTTGTCTACGTTAGAATGGATAATCAGGGAATGTCATTTTGTTCATACTTTCTATGGGGATTTCTATCTTCTTGTTGGATAATCAGGGAATGTCTTTTCGTTCATACCTTCTATGGGGATTTCTATCTTCTTGTTGTATGATTTAAGAAGGCCTTCTGGTGAGCCCTCTGTTTTATAGTTGCCCAATAGCTAAGAAACATATGATATCATGGATCATAATCTGGCTCTGCAGGATGGCCTTCAATCTTTGTATCTATAAGTGAGGTGCAATTATATATCAACATCTCTTGTTTATGAGGGTTCTTGTGTCATTTTAATTGTTGTGTGAAGTTCAAGTTTCTTTCCTGTCTATAATGTCTAGATTGTGTCTTTTTTCAAAAGCATTTCTTTATTTGTTTATTCATATCCTAAAAGGGAACTCTAATATTCCTAGAAACATACCAGAATAAGTCTATACCTAGTTTCGATGAGGGTAGAGATCAAAGAAACACAATTTTGAGCTTGAATCTGATGTGCGTGAGTATGGAAGATATGGTTTTAAAATGCATTTTTATCGGATTAATATATTTTAATGGCCTTGATTTGAAAAGAAACAGGAGTAGTAAGTTTGAATAACGCAAATGATTTTCTTTCCAGTGTTTGTTTTCAGATATCTGAAAGTTCTCCAGGTGTTAAAGATTTTTTAGAAGAGTACCTAAGCAAATGGAGTTACACAGCTGAGAAATACTACGTGTCTATTGATGCTAAAGAAGCTTTTAATTGCATGGGCAGAATTAATGGGTGCATGGTACTGGAACCTGAAAAGTACTTTGAAGTTGTTGAAGTTTACATAATGATTGTTCTTGCAAAAATTTCAAATGATGTTGACCATGCAATATCTTGGGTTGAGAAAGCCGCATTGCCTGAGGACAAAAGGCAGGTAAGGCAAACTCTATCACCTGAACTTTTGCTGCTCTTGGTTAATGACAGTCCCTTGTCAATCTATTGGTTATTGCTTAGGTGGACTTGACACTTTCAGGAGCATATGCACTACTCTACTTTGTAATATGTTGTTTCGTTTGGTTTAGTTCTTTCCTTGAAAAAGTTGTCTAGTATCCACCCACATGTATTGTGTTTAGAAGTTTGACTTTGAATTGAATGTTAATGCTTTAATGACAACATGCATTCAATTTGAAAGGCCTATTGCTAATGTGGCCTAATCTTTTTTCTCTCATTTAACATTAGAATATGCAAATAACATGATGAAATGCCACATAGTAAATATCTTGTCACTGTCTCTCCATGATGATTAGATTAGTTACTTGTTCATTTCGTTGTAACAACAGTTTCATTATAACTTATGGAGTAGTTATTACAATATTTAGTTGCATTTAAGGTTTGTAATAGTAATTTCATAAAAATGCATATTATAAAAAATATTTAATAATCATTTATCACTCAAACTATAAATGGCAATTTAATGTTGGAGTTGATTTTTTTTTCCCTCCAAAATATCCTTATTAAAAATGAAATCAATAAATGACAATCTTATTACAACTCTATTCCATTCCTCGGTAATACTTATTACATTATAACCTTATTCTATTTAGCGAAGTGAACAAGTAGTAAATGAAAAAAAATGCATTAGTTATTTGGCCAAGGATGTTTGTATGAATTCCGCGTCATTTCTCATCTATTGGATCAAATGCAAAAAATTGTAAATGATTTGTTAATTTTAAAGAAAAGATAAGCAAACATTTAGGGACTTGTATGACCTTCATGTTTTTCTTGACAGCAAAGTTGAATTGGATCATGATGTACTTTGTCCATTTAGATTTTCTATAAATCCTTTCTGCAATCTGTAAAAACATGTAAATGGAGTATTGTCAAAGTCCTTTTGCTTGTTTTGGGGGCATGAGGCCCTTACCAACTGTTATTAAGAGTAATTGAGTCTTCCCTACTAGGCAATTTTCATCATGATTCCCCTTGGTACTCTAGGTACTGCAATATAAAGGAGAAGTTTGTAATCAGGAATTATGAATCTGTGATAGCTAGAGCCTTTCAAGTGATGATTTCTTAATCAGATTTCCTTTCTAGTTTATCCGGAGATTGGGAGCAGTGTCCTCAATTTCACTAGCTACCTTTGATTAGCTGTAATTTAGCAAAGTTAATTCTAGTTATTTATGTTTGTACTAAAGCAGATCCATGATTAAAAAGTCTAATCCTTCCCAAAAGAAAGAACACAAGAGTGTGATCTAATTGAAGAGAATAGCTACCTTAAAATGTTGTTCTTCTTGATGGTTTACCAAAGCTAATTGTTATCACATGCATAGAACTTAATAGAACACGTAGCCATATTTGCCAAACTTCTAGTAAGGTACACTGGTTTTTGACAAGCAGCAAGATTTCTGCTTATGGGTGCTTTTGTTAGACAATTCTGCTATTGTACTAACAAAATAACACTAACATGTGCCTGTCAACACTTAACAGACAAGATTGAAGAATGTTTTGAACTGGTTTATTTGGTAAATGTAATTTCTCTTGAGACCATGCCCCTTTTAAGAGTTGTAATGGGAATTATCTCATCACTGTTTGCTCTCAGTCCCTCTCTGAGCATTCTTGAAACTTTTCAAGTGGGTATTATGCTTATTTTCTGTTTGACATTATATTTACATGATGATCAAGATTTTTCTAGATGTGGGTGGAATAACTTATTTTCTTTGGCTTTCAACTTGTTATGGTTTAGGACTTCATTCGCAGATTACATTCTCTCCATTCTACTAAGGAAACAAATAAACCAACAGCTGCTTCCTCATCATTGCCATCAAATAAACATGAAGATCTTTCCTCCATAAAAGAGGTATCTGAAAGATTATCGAATTCCACTCTGGTGAAGTCTTTGCCAAACAAAGATCATGACAAGCAACCACTACTGAGATTGCATCGAAAAAATGAGCCTTGTATTTGGTGGTTTCCGAACATAAAGTTGAAATTTGGTAATGCTCAAATTGTCATATCTAATGGGAAAATTTTGCTTGGCTGCCTGATCATTCTTGCCTATTTGGTACAGAGGAAAAGGTCCTATTTGGGGAGGTAAGATTGTATTCCAGTGCTTTGATTTCTTAAGGCTGACATGATTTTTGTTTGGATTGAAATGATTTTTGGACTGTTAGGGGATCAGGCTTGTGACCCAGTTGTTAGTTGTTCTATGGGCAAATCCTTGGGTTTTTTAGCTTTTACGAACTTCTACCTAGGTTTACTATTTTTCTGATTAAGCAGGGCTCATTTGAGAGAACTCTAGATCTTTTACTGTTTTCTAAAACTGACTTTTAGAGGGAAAAAAAAAAGTTTACATTTACATCTTACAGACATATACATACAAGATTTACCATAACTACCCATAACCACAAAACATAAAGAAAAGCTAAAAGCGCACTATTTACATGTGCTACCCAACACATGCACACACTAGCTACACATAATCACTAACACAAGTCACCACACCAGGTACTCCCCTCTAGAGTGCAGCTTACCTCTCACACGATGATTGAATATACCTGGTTCTGCATCTTCTTTGTTGACTTGCTCATTCTTCTCTTCAATGTGGTCAATTCCATTGAACCAAAAGAGACATTTACACTTGTGTCCCACTATAAATGGATCATCGCAGTTATAAGGAAGCCCCTTTTTGCACCTTTCCTCCAACTGACCCCAGGTGAGTGCTTACTTTTTGCGATAGCTTCATCTTGAGGACATCCTCTTTGTTCATATAATCTTGCGGGACTCTCTGTGTGTGCCAAATCTCATGTGTGATGGAGCTCCCACAACAATGATGTCCTTAATCTGCCAATTAAAATGGCTACTTCCTGCTCTGGACTCAAGGAGCTTGCACGAGCAGCAAGTTGCTCAAACTTGCATTGGTATTCTTCTGTACAACCCGTTTGGCATAGCTTCAACAATCATCCCAGTTGTTTTCCCCCCAGAGGCAGTCCAAATCTTATTTTTAGTTTTTTCTTAATTCTTCCTCGCATAATATGGTTCTCCAGCTAAAGTTCAAAGAAATGCTCCCACCTGTTGATCCACCCAAAAGGGTCTGAAGATCCCTCATATTGTGGGAAGTCCAATTTCGGAAACTTTGGTACATATTGTGCCAGCTTCTTGACAAGCAGCTTGCTCACATCTTCTCTCTCTTTGCTGTTGATTATTGCTTCCCTCTCCTTGTTCTCCTTCTTTTTACATGCAAGGTGGTCAACTCCAGTGATAGTTCCTTAAGCCACTCTTCAAATTTTGCCTTATCTTTGCTCCTTTCTGCACACTCCCTTACTTGATCTACCTTGTATGAACTCTAGAAAGGTCTTAAACCATCTTGAAACTGCAGAAATCAGACAATGGTGATGGCTCTGATCGGATTTCTGACCTGTTTCTTGGTTGTTCTAGGGTGAGATCCTCAGGTATTTTAGCTTTACAAGACATTTTACCTAACATTAATATATTTCTAATTAAGCAGGCTCACTTGAATGAAAATTCTAAATCTCTTGGAATTTTTTCAAACTGATTCTTGGAGAAATCATAACTTACATTTCCAATTCACAAAGACAGATACATGAGACTTGGCATAAATACTCATAACCACGCAACTAAAGAAAAGCTAAATTCTTGAACCTCACTACTTATGTGTGCTATACCACCCCACCACACTTTCTGCATTTAACCAAACACAACATGTGATCAAACTAGCTGCACATGATCACTAACACAAGCTGCTGCATCACATTCCGACCTTCGCCCATAACATTGACATTGCAAGTTATGCACTAAGATAATATAAGAGGATTATACTTTGCGGAAGGATTGGGCTCCATTTGAGTGGTGGCAACACAGAATAATCTACCAAGGTTTGGCAATTCCTGTTTTTGATGAATTTGAACTTGTTATAGTAGGAAATCTGCCGATTCAAAATTTTTAGCTTGGCAGTATAATGGAATATGGATTTATTTTCAATCTTAAAATTCAAAATGTTAATGTGAGGAAGTGAAATTAAATGGGGGAATTTTATGTGGAAGAGTTATGATCTTTATATATTGATTGCCTGGATTTGTCCATGGTGTTCTTCACCTGCCTTTAATGAAATAGTGGTCTTATTCTATTATCCGTGTCATGAAAAGAGGCAAAGAATCCATAAAAAAGCTGTGTCCTTTCATCACACATTATCTCGGTTCAGATAACATCTTGGGGATTAACGAATTTTTGAAAACACAACTACAGATATTCATTGGTTTGATCTATTGGAATTTCCTGTTGTGTGTAGAATGGCGTTTCTCTTTGCAAGTTTCTATTTCTATTACATGTGTACACTCCTTTGGTGCTTTATCGCACTTGCTTGGTATTATAAAGGAGGCTAGCTCTGGAATTCATATTGGTGAGACGATAATGGCCTGTCTAATTTGTTTTTGCAGTTTCTTTGCAAGACAAGCTCAATCCATGAAGAATGCTTTGGTTGATTTTTGGCGGCTTGCATTTTCATACCAAGTAAATCCATTAGCTGCTGTTCAACCTCTTCCTCCCACAGCAGCTTCAGGTCGCTGAGGAATTTCCTGCCTTAAACTTGTTTTGTTTTTCCTTTACAATAACCTGCACTGCTGTAAAAATGGTTAGCTTTATTGTTCTGAGTTCCAAAGGATATCACCATATTGACTAGTTTAGCCGCCTGTGCTAATGAACGGTCAGTCTATTGTATTCACACCCTCTGAGCATAATTATATGGAGTATCCAGTTCCTTAAGAAGCAACGGAGTAAGTAATTTTTGGCATGCGTTAGGGGCGAGACCTTAGTTGACATGCAATTTTCAGGTACTGTTGGGGCTGTTTCATCTGCTAAGCACAAAAATAGTATGTAAAGAGCTTACTCAATGAGAGATTCGTAATTCGTAATCTTTGATGTAATTGCATACACATTTTACAAGATAGACAAGCGTTTTGGAGATGCAAAATTTGTTTGTTAAATATGCTGAATAGGTGGATCCTTTGCGTGCATTATTTGTCACATTCTCTGCGATGGAAACAGCCAGAAGTTTTTCGTCTTGAGATATAGGTTTTTCAAAAGTTCAGATAGTTGATCTGTTCAATAAATTGTAATTTTTGTCAAAGCCTACTCGCCAACTACTCCATTTTAGTTCAATATTTACTTTAATTTGATTTCACATTGAAGTGTTAATTCGAATCGAGAGCTTGTATTTAAAATTCTAAGTTGGATGTGTGAGTTGAGTTTAATACCTTATCATCTAGACTCAATTCGATTCTTTAACAATCCTATCTTTTATCAACACTTAGTCACTTCTATCTCCACGCGATTTGGAAATTGAAATTAAACAAGGATGTGTTTGTTTGGTGGGACATGTTTTTTTTTACTTATTTTGGATTTTTGTTTGGATGAAAGTTCTACAAATGTTAAATGTTGATGTAGCATTCCTGGTAAGTTGAAAAAATAAAATAAAATTAAAGATATTGATACATAATGTATTTAGATGAGTGACATATTGCGGTAATTAGAAATTTTGTATAGGTATTTATGACTTGGTTTTGAGTATTGTGTTCGGTAGATTTAACATGAAGTGCTTTTTTGCTTTCCCAACTTGTTGCTTAGCAGTCCTTCCACCTAATAGATTGCTTGATTAACACTTATTAGGTAACTAAAGTCGCTAAATCAATCTAAAGTCAAATCATTGGCCGCTAGCAGCCTTGGTATATGATCTTAAAAAGCTAGTGAGAAACACTATGGTTGATGGTCAAGGAAAACATTGATGGAGAAATGGGGATTATGTTTCCATTTGACAAATGAGAAGATAATTTTCTTATTTTTTATTAATATTTTCTACGATATAACTACCACAATTAGTGGAGAATCATTGTTATATCTAACTATTAACATAGCACTAAAAGTTATATGTGCAAACTTTTAAAATTATTAACATTTGATAATTGTAAAATATAAATTACGTAAATATTAGAAAACATCTTTTGTTACTATTGTACAATAGATGTATAAATATTATCCTATGAAATGTACACAAAAAGTTGCATATATGGATGGTATAATATTAAAAAGCATAGCTAAGCCCTTATAGTCTAGTAAATAGACTCTAACTTTCATTGGGATGAATTAGGTTCAAATCCCTTTTCCTCATTATAATCATATATATATATATGTATGTTGGCCAACAGTACTATTGTAGACACTTCTACCACACCCATACATGCTAAAGCAATAAAACAATAGGGTATATTAGTCTCACAAAGTAGCATTAGGCAAAAATGGTAGTACAACACCGTGATGTGCGTTACGTAAATTTTTAACAAGTATACTAAGTTGGACGTAGCATAGTCTAAAAACCTAGTGAGCTTAAGGTCAAACATGACAATTGAGTTAAGCAACCATTAAGCTATGCCTAACTAATGTTTATTCGATTAAAATAGATAATAGGAATGTTGAAATATAAACTTTGTAGTCTTCTCCAAGATTAAGATTCAAACTAACCTATTTACAAACAACATAGACTAACAAAAGTCTAAATCAAAATTAAACAAGTGACAAGATAAAGGGAAACAAAGGAAATGTTCTTAGTTTCCAATTGGTAGCATCAACTATTTCTTTCACCTCAAGCCTATGCCGGATCCTTAAGTGAATGGCTAGCGATTGTTTGTACTGCTTCAACTTCTAAAAATCCTTTATATTGATGTATATTAACATGGAACTCTCCTTCCCTATCATTAATAATCTCAATGACATTGTGAGGAAAGACCATGTGGGAGGAATTTGAGGTCGAGTGAAGAGCAAAACCTTTTGACCAACCTCGAACATTTTTCTCATGCACACAGTTATCACTTTATCTCTTTTCTCTTTCTTTACATATTTTAGCACTTTCATGGGGTTCAAACCTGAGCACATGAAACTTAGTTAACTTAAGTAGTCGTTTTTCTTTAACCTTAATGAAATCACGATTCATTTTCTTTATTACCTAACATGCTTTATACTCTAACTAGATTGAAAAGGGACAAGACTTCTATGAACAAATCTGTAGAAATATTCCCATAGGAGTCTTATAAGCCCATAATGCAATGCTTGGCTTTAAAACCTACTGTTTTCTTAAATCACCGACATCGTGGCTCATAGCCAAGTGCTTAAACCCTTTAAGCTACAAGCCTAACCTCCTCACCACTAAATTAGATCCCAGGAGTATCCTAAAACATATGAAATGTATGGCTAACCCAATAGCAAAAGTTTTGTGAGGGGACTAGAGTAGGCACCATGAGACAAAAGTTCTTCCATCTAAAGAGATTCTTGGATTTCTCAATTTAACGCCACAACTTAACTATTTGTATGTGGATGATAAGGTGTTGTAACCATACATTATACACCCTTTCAAAAACTTTGTTGCAAAGTGAGATCTCTCATCTCTTATAATGATTAAAAAAATGTTAAATCTAGAGAAAATATTTTTCTAAAGAAGATTTGTGGCAGCATTCATAACACTGGTGGAGCTCACTAGGTCATCCACCTAACTCATTGTCAACAGCCACTAAGTTATATTGCATCCATGTGAGGTGGGGAATGGCCTCATGAAATCTATGACCTAAACAATTAAAAGTTTCGTGATGTGTGTTAACCTGCTTTTGCATTTCAACAAGTGTAGTAGGTTTGCTATATCATAGTTCTAGAAATTTTTTTATCTTGTAAGTCTTGTTATTAGTATCGTAGGAGCAAAACTAAGCCTTGATTTGATGTGAATTTAGCTAACAAAGAATCTTTCATAAATTAATTTGGAAACTTTTAAAATATAGATTTTTCAAATTGAAAACTAACTCAAGCTTATTAAAAGTAAGATTTTAACTATGTTAACTAAGGATGTGGTGTATTGCATGGTTGTTGCAAGGGCAAGTGTAGTTTAGATCAATTTTAGTAAATGTGTTTCAAAAGTGTGTTTTAATTTTTTCTAATTTATTTATCTATTTCCTCTTGAGACATGTCCAACTCATGCCTTCTAGCTAATCATCTAAAGCTATTGTTAATTAAATAAAAAATGCATTATTGATCATATAAACATTAAAGTTATACAACATTATTTAATACTTATATTTTAAATGCATTTTGCATTGTTAAAATCGCCTGGCTCCCATCAATTGGCTTAATTTAGTGCATAAATAATAGCAACAATGAGAATATATGGAATATACATTGTTTTTAAATTCCATTTACATACAACCAATGTTCATTTCAACCTATTTAGCTAGTGTCATAATCACGTACTAATTTAGCTACACATATAAAGCAATTTAACAACATTAGCAGAGCATGAAAATAAGAAGACTCCATTAAACTAATGATAACAAGTATTCAACAAAGTAACTAAAAACAAACCTAAAATCGACTATCAATAACAAGCATTAACCAAATTAAAAGTAATCTAACATTATGATTAACTACAATAATAAAGCTAATTAAAAATAATTACTCTAAATGACAATTAGGTATCTAACAATATTTTTAAAATCTTAACCTAAAAATTAACCATGGTTTACTCAAAAAGGGGCTTGAATAAATCAATAGCTTAACCAAAGTGTAAATTCATGTCAACAAAGTTGGTAAGCGATTTTGCCTTTGTCTTTAGAGGGTAACTTTGTTCATGTCCTATTTAACTTCATTTGAGTGAAGTCATAACTTTAAAGGGTTTATGCCAATTTGAGGCACTTTGTTTGGGTGATGTGCTAAATCATTTAACTCAAGTCTTTTCTCTTACTTTTGACTTGACTTTGCTCTAATCCTCATGTATCCTTGATCATTTAGACACTTTCGCATTTTTGAGCATTTTGACCTTGAAAAGCACTATAAAACACATGAAAACAAAGACAACTATTGGGTTTTCTAATGTAAAATCATGGCATAATATGTGCCCATCACAAACTTAAGGTTAACATTTTGCTTGTCCTCAAGCAAAATGATATTGATTCTACATTCATGGACATAATATGTTTCATGATTATACTTTTCAAGATTAGATGGGTAGAAAAATGTTGAATAAGATAAGTATTAACTACTATGTCTAGTACACATCGTTAATCAAGGACTACATAATATTGCAAGGATTAATCTTCTATCATGTGTAAGTTCACAAGGATATGATCACCTTATCCTACATTAAATAGTAGATGTGCTCATAACTTATAAGCAAACATGAGCAAAATATATTTGATTTGTTTAAACAACTATCAAGTAGTAGAATAATGACTTTTTAGATTTTTTTTCTTTTCTTTTTCAAACTCTCATACTTATATTATCTAAACTTAATTTTTTTTTCTTTCCTTTACATCTGATTGCCGTGTTTTGATTTTACACATATACGACGGTGAAACAATTGAGAAAGTAATGATAATATGCCTTTACCATATAAATATATTATAGAATGCCAAATAGGCAAAATAAATAATTTATAAGGATTGTAAGAAGGTAAATGAGGTTAAGTAAGGGTTTAAAACTTACTAATGTACCTATGTGTCATTAGTTGAGAGATTCACCCCTCTTGGACATCTTGTACAATGTTTAATTATCATTTATTTTATGCTTTTACCTTATTTGTGACTGGCAAGCCAACATTCCCTTCTTGTTTCCTAAGACTTGTTCCGAGCCCATTTCTTATCAGGAGAGCTTTCATCCGATTTTGCCATGGTTCCCTTTATGATTGTGAGGAGCAACGTTCTCAATCGGTTTCGGCCTGTTATAACTATCATCAAGAGAGTGGCATTAACTCTCAGCTAGTTTATTCATGAGTGGATAAACCTACCTTTAGAGTACTCACACTCCTAGAACAAAGTACCATGCCGATGCCACTCACTACATTTTAAACTTAAGTTAATCCCTCACTTCCCTCATAATGTCGTAGACCGTAACACTCTTCTCTACCTAAATTCATGATGCCTTCATCATAAGGCCAGTCTTCATCATCTTTCCCCATTGGCAAACTCCCCTAAGGTCTTTTTCGACTAAGACTACGATTTTCTACGAGCTATCCTCTCTAACCCATGCCCCCTCTTTCTATCATTCAAGATCTCTTCTTCTTGAGTTGTCTAATGGTAGAGCGGTCCCTCACTGTACTAATTACTATCCTCCTTTACCCATTGCTAAACTCCACCCCAAGATCATTTCACCCAAGACTTGAAGCATCCTCAAGCATTCCTCCCTCGCCCTTACCCTTCTCCATATCCTTTAAGATTGCTTCTTACTGAGTTGCCCGACAGTAGAATGACTTATAGTTGTACTTTTCCTTATGTTATATTGATTTGGGCTGCTTATTACAAAAGTCTTAACTCGCGATACATCTACTTCCCTTTTCACAGCGGTGCCCTCCTAATGGCTGTTTCTCCTCTCAAGCTTCTCCCACATGAACTCTTTTGTCAATAAGGTTACTCGCACATAATTTTTTTTTTCTTCACTTAGGTAGTGTTTAGGTGACTCGATGAAACTTGAAACATTATGGTTCTAATACCATTTGTCATGGGTTGGGAGGTTCACCCCTCTTAAACATCTTGTGTGGCATTAGACTATCATTTATTTCATACTTTTGTCTTATTTTTCTATGGCGAGCTAACTTTCCCTTTCTATTTTCCCAAGACTTATTTCGAGCCTATTTCTCATTAGGAGAGTTTTCATTCGGCTTTGCTATAGTCCTCCTTATAATTGTGAAGACTAATCTTCTTAACTAGTTTCGACCTATTATAGCTATCATCAGGAGAGCGGCATCAATTTCAAACCAGTTTGTTTATGGGTGGCTAAACTCGCCTTTAGAGTACTCATACCCCTAAAATAAACTATCCTATTGATACTAATAACTACATTATAAGTCTAAGTTGATCCCTCATTTTCCTTTTAATGTCACAGAACGTGACACAAGTATGTGAAAGCAATGATAAATAAATTGATTAAGGAATTTATAAAAATAAAAAAGGAAAAAGTGTTTTTTTTTTTTTTACATTTATCATATAATAGTTAACACATGTTTCTTGATATTGCAACTAAAGGTAACTTTACTCTAAATCTTTTCTCCATTTTGTAATTTATTTGGATAATGTGTTTTTATGCTCATATAAGACATCAATTTTTTCACGCTTAATATTATAGATTATTATCACTTTAACATGGCAAATGCATAAAAAAATCACCAAGTTGTTATTAAATTGTATTAAATAGCTCTAACTAAAGTAATATTGTGTTTTCCTCTATATTGTTATAAAAAATCACAAAGTAATAGAGTGCTTAGAAGTATATAGAAAAAGAAGAATTATAAAAAATAAATGTGGTCGACTAATAATGCTTCTTTGTGACAATATATAATGATAAAAAAAAAAAAAACCATGGGAACAGAATTCAGTGTTTCCACCATTTTACGCCCACGGAATGATGACATAGTAGCTAAGTAATATTGGTTTATGTAAATAGCTACCATAGTGCTATGCATATAATCAACTAATTAAGATTTTCTCTGTTATTTTGCAGGCACATCTTGCCAATATCTATAGTGAAATTAAAAAACATATATATTGTATTTATGAATTCTAGGTACATACATACAATATATTTCCTTTTTCCTTTTTTCAAATCATCATCTCGCCTATAATATTGTTATAATGTTGCATATTTATATGTATTGTTTAAAAATATAACAATTATCACTTTTAATTTTAATTGTATTATAATATTGTATATTAGTAAGTAATAATTATATTGCTTTGAATCTAATTAATAATATATCTCAAACTTGTATTAAATTATTATATATTTATGTAATATATATGAATATTACTTATAATTATATCATAATTTTATATATTAATAATTAATAATTGTATCAATGAAATACTAATAATATATTAACATCGCATATACTATCATAACTAATTATTGTCTGATGTATATTATAATATAATATTATTATGGATATCATATGAACAAAATATATGATATTTGGTTTGCAAGGTGAAAGCTGAAACTTGAAAATGTTTTATTTATATTTTTTTTATTGGATTCATGAAGATGAAATATTTTCCTAGAAAAGGTCTTCCTAGAAAAAAATGCTTTTCAGCAAATATGGCTTAGTCTTTCGTTGCAGGAAAAAATATTATACAGGAAACATTATTCCTATTTTCTTTTGTTTATCATGCTAAAAATAGCGAATTAGTTAGATTTTTTTTTTTTGCAAAATAAAATATTTTCTTATTGAAAGAAAAATTCTAATATCTATAAAAACGATTTATGTGTTAAAAAATGGAAAGTTGTTTTCTATATTTATTTCTAAAAGTCTTCTACTTCTCAAAATGTGGGCTTTTCATTTGATTTTTACCGGAATTGATATATAAATTATATTTTAAATAGAAAAATTTAAGGAGAAATAAACTAAATTATGAGATAAGCTAAAAATGTTTTAATCATGAATATAAAAATGTTTTTTATATTTTATATTTTATATAAGAGGTCCGTGTAATATATATTTTTGCAAATATGCCTTTTTCAGCACATTTTTTCTTTTATAATTACAATCAAACACTTAAAAACTTATTATTTTCAGAAAAATATTTTATATGGAAAACATTTTTGGCTCATGATTTTCTTGTTCTTTTTTTTTTTTTTTTTGGGCCGATGGTTTTCTTAAAATGGGTATACATAACATAGCCTTTCTTCGAAACATGAGCACCCGAACTTATCTATAAATACTTCAGAAGGCCACAGGATTCGGCTCCTCCTCCTCCTGCCGCTTTTTCGACGATGTCCCTGTTAGGTTAATTATCTCTCAGTTACATGAAAAACCTTCTTTAGTTAATCAGAAACCCTAATTCGTTTCAAAACGTAAACCCTAGCTTAGAACATTCCGCTCGCTCACCATGGGTGATTACAACGATGCTTTCAATCGCAATCAGAATGCCGCCGTTCAGGCCCGAACCAAAGCACAGAGTCGCGCGAACGTTCTACAGCTCAAACTGGTTCGTCTTCTACTCGTTTTAGGCCGACTTGGTACTCGTGTATAGAACTAGGGTTTATGTGCTTTAGGTACATGAATTGACTTAAGAACTAGAAATGGAGTATATTTTCTGGAAATGATTTGGTTTGATTGCAATTTGTAGTTTGTTATGTGTGGTCTTATGTTGAGAGAGGAGATCGGTTTGTGGTTTAGGGTTTTGTGTTAGCTGGATTACACTAAGTTTCAGCCGTGGAGTTGAGTTTTCTGTCAAAGATTTGGCCGATTATGTTGGAGAAGTTTGTGTCTGATTTGTGGACTTAGTGAACATCTCTTTTGCTCGGACTCTTCACTTGATC
The DNA here is from genome assembly GCA_037954665.1 of Laguncularia racemosa. Classification (NCBI taxonomy): domain Eukaryota; kingdom Viridiplantae; phylum Streptophyta; class Magnoliopsida; order Myrtales; family Combretaceae; genus Laguncularia; species Laguncularia racemosa. The sequence continues at coordinate 1,080,529 of JBBMOL010000166.1, forward strand.
GTGCAGTATCCTTGTCTAAAACTTTACATTCCATTACTTTTGACGTGCTGGAATGGCTGCAGCCAGGAAAAAGTGAAGAGTTGGGGTAGGATTCATGCGATTTGTGAGAGAACGATTTTAATTTGACGGTACGGGATGAATGCTAGCAATTAAATTTATCTGGAGTGAAAATTTGGCAAGTTTGCATGGGTTTGTAAAGGAGCTTGATAAGGATATGATTGATCTGTCTAAATTTTTATGGAGCTGATTTGATTGCAGCATTCTACCCCTCGTCCTTGGTTTTTCTCTTCTATTAGACTTGGGAAAGGTTTAGTAGGTTCCCCTTGGCCCCCTACCCATCCTTCCCCACCAACCCACCTCCCCCCCCCCCCCCCCAAAAAAAAAGGAGGCCTGATATGGCCCTGCTAACTAAGGTTTACCAGAGGAGAAAGAAGAAGGAAAACTAAGGGGTGCCAGGGGAAAAGAATAAATAGGATCGGGCCAGTTAGGGAATAATTAGTAGAGGAGGGGTTGAGGTGGAATGGGTAGCTGAGCTGGAGCATGGGACACATGAAGGATAGGAGGAAGGTAATCGTGGCTGACGTGGAAGGATTATAAATAGTTGGTTATAGGGGAAGGAGGGAAGTAGAGAAAAAAGTATCAAAGTTGGTTAGAGGAGAGAGAGGAGAGGGTAGTCCGGCGGGATCAGCCGTCTGGCTACCGGTGAGGGTTGTAATTTCTTTCTTTTTTATCATTACTACTTGTAAAATCCCTAATCCGTTACGGAGACTTAGTAAAGATCATTACATCTACTCTTCCTATTGTTAGATACGTAACAATTATTGGTTCCGTTGTCGGGAAACCCACCCCACACCATCGGAGCATTGGCACATAGTACGAGAATCACGACATCCTTCGCTGAGGTATGACACGGATGGATAATCGCGTGGAACTGTTGGAACGGAACGTTGAAGGAATACACATGGAGTTCACGAACGTACAACAGCAGCTGGGAGCAATAGAAGAAGAACAAAAGCACATGGGGGGAGAGCTGACCACCATACAGGGCAAGATGGATCGCATCCAGAAGCTGTTAGAAGACTTATGGCTCTAGAAGGAGGCGGGTGGCCAATCTGGTAGTAGCTCGACCATGACCAAGGATCGGGGTAAACAAGTGGGGATCCACGCACCACTGACGTCGGCTCAGGGTTGCCCATCGGAAGTGAGTTAAGAATGGAGGTGGACGATGAATTTCGTACCAACGCCTTACGCTTAATACTTCCTGCGTTTGATGGAGATGATCCTTCCAATTGGATCTTGATGGCTGAATAGTACTTCGCCGCGCAGTAGACGAGAGAGGATAGGAAGGTAGTGCTGTCTGCCATGTGCATGAGAGGACGATGCAACCATTGGTTTCGGATGTTGCAACGAAGGGAGGTCGATCTGACCTGGTCACGCCTGAAGGAGGAGATCATGAGACGGTATGGGGGTTGGCTGGCGTTGAACCTTTTCAAGAGCTTGTCGCAGTTAAGGCAAGGTGGCACGGTTCAACAGTATATTGAAGATTTTGAGTCCCTCATATCCCACGCTCCATCGATGTCGGAAATGCAGTTACTGGGGTATTTCTTAGGAGGCTTGCGTGACCCAATCCAGACATGGGTAGATACCTTTGCTCCAGTGACTCTGGAACGCGCCATGGATCTAGCCGTCAAGATTGAACGAGAATTCGACTGTGGCATCTTCCTCACTCTGGATCAGGGAAACGTAGGTTGGACTGACCTTCAACCACCAGCACCACGGTCTCAATACCTCCATTGAGGGAACAGTAGCAGTGCAGGACTCATTTCCTCTCCGGCGTCACTGCGAGTTACCAAGTTGACAATGAATGATGAGGCACGAATGGCCTCTAGAGATGGAACTATCCTACTGAGAAGGCATGACAATTCCATGGGAGGTGGGGTTGCATCAATTGCAAGGCAGGGAGGAGTCAAGGAAGGGGTCAAACGACCCCCCGGACAACGGCAATTATCCCATGTAGAATTCTTGGATAAGAAGGCGAAGGGGCTGTGTTTCAAGTGCGATCAGCCTTTTAACCTGGTCATTGATGTCCAAATAAAACATTCCAGCTGCTGGTATTGGAAGAAGAGGCTCCTGGAGATGAGGAACGGGACAAAGGGCAGCCGGCTGGTGATCAAACATCCCTATCATTGTCATTGTTGGCAATGCAAGGTTTTAACGAACCTTGTACAATGAAAATGCAAGGTAAGTTGGATTCGTCCCCTATTGTGATTTTGGTAGACAGTGGTGCTAGTCACAACTTTGTATCCTTGGAATGGACCATGTGTCAGGGGCTGCCACTATATGATGATCGTTCCTTTAAAGTAACGTTGGGAGATGGGAGATCAGTGGAATCTCAAGGGTTCTGTTCTAACTTACAGCTTCAAGTAGGGCCATATCGCACGAGCGTGGATTGTTATGTGATGGAGTTAAAGGGGGTAGATCTGATTTTGGGGGTGGCATGGTTGAAAACATTGGGAGAAGTAAAGGTAGATTGGGCCAAAATGATGATCAAAGTTACTCAAGGCAATGAGGAGTACCTGCTATGTGGAGATCCAACATTGTGCCGTTTTCCAATCTCCTATAAGTCATTACAGAAGTTGGGAGATGTGGATGAATGTAAATTATTGTGGGTGATGGCAGTAGCACCGCAAGGAGAGGAAAACATTCCGGAGGCGAGTTTGGAGGATTCGTTATCAAAATATAGGGACATCTTTGATTTCCCACAAGGCTTGCCTCCCACCTGCTCCATAAATCACCACATTTCCCTGATAGAAGGAAGGGGTCCCATATCCGTGAGGCCTTATAGGTACGCGTATATGCAGAAGAACGAGATAGAAAAGCTAGTGCATGATATGCTGGAGGCAGAAATTATGCGCCTAAGCACCAGCTCTTTTTCTAGCCCGGTGATATTAGTAAAGAAGAAGGATGGCTCATGGAGATTTTGTGTAGACTATAGGGCCCTCAATGAGGTGACGGTGGCAGATAAGTATCCCATTCCAATGATTGACGAGTTGTTGGACGAGTTGTATGGGGCAAGTGTATTCTCAAGGATTGATCTTCGATCCGGGTATCATCAAATACGCATGGCTGAGGAGGACATTCATAAAACGGCCTTCCGCACCTGTCAAGGTCATTATGAGTTCTTAGTCATGCCATTTAGATTGACCAATGCCCCGGCCACATTCCAGGCTATGATGAACGAGATTTTTCGGCCTTATCTAAGGCAATTTGTCTTGGTATTCTTTGACGACATTTTGGTATACAGTGGAAGCTGGGACTCACATGTGCAACACTTGGAACAAGTTTTCTGTGTCCTAAGGCAACAACAATTTTTTCGCCAATAAGAAGAAGTGCATATTTGGACAGGCTAAAGTGGAGTATTTGGGGCATATCATATCAAAGGAGGGAGTGGCTATGGACCCAGCCAAGATACAATCCATAGTGGAATGGCCCCAACCATCCTCCCTTAGAGGACTTCACGGGTTTCTTGGACTATTTGGATACTATCGCAAGTTCATCAAGGACTATGGCAAGATAGCCAGACCGCTTACGGATTTACTCAAAAAGAACGGATTCAACTGGTCCGAGCAAGCCACCACCGCATTCAAGGGGTTAAAAAGGGCATTAGTAACAGCTCCAGTCCTAGCAATGCCAGACTTCTCCCACACATTCATTGTGGAATGTGATGCATCAGGGAGGGGGCTGGGCGCGGTGCTACAATAGAACAATAGGCCGATTGCTTACTTTAGCAAGGCCTTGGCGGATCGTACTTTAGCCAAATCCACGTACGAGAAGGAGTTGATGGCTTTGGTGCTTGCGATCCAGCATTGGCGACCCTATCTGTTGGGCAAACAGTTTGTGGTCCGAATTGATCAGAAGAGTCTTAAACATTTGCTTCAGCAAAGGATCATGACCCCTGATCAACAGAATTGGCTACCTAAACTATTGGGGTATGATTTTGAGGTGCAGTACCGCAGGGGAGAGGAGAATAAAGTGGCTGAAGCCCTTTCAAGGAAGTTTGATGAGACTCATCTGATGCAAATCTCCGGGCCAGTATGGACGGATCTGTCCACAATTAGAAGGGAAGTAGAGGCTGATCAAATCCTAGCGGAGAAGATGCAACTGCTGAAGAAAGGGGAGTCGACAGGCAGGGGGGTTCCATTTGGAGCAAAACACGCTATACCACCACGGAAGATTGGTAGTTCCGGCGAAGTCTAAGTGGCCCCTAGTGTTTCTACATGAGTTCCATTCTTCACCCATTAGGGGGCATGCGGGGTTCCTCAAAACTTATAGGAGGATAGCGGCAAATGTATTTTGGATAGGAATCAAGAAGGACGTAATGGATTTTGTAGCAGCGTGTGTGGTGTGCCAGCGCCAAAAATATCAAGCGTTGGCACCGGTTGGGTTGTTATGTCCACTTCCAATTCCCATGGCCATTTGGGAAGATATCTCCATGGATTTCGTGGGAGGGCTGTCGAAATCAAAAGGATTTAATGTAATCCTGGTGGTGGTTGACCGTCTCTCAAATATGGTCATTTCATTCCTGTCAAGCACCCTTACACGGCTAGGGGAATAGCTGAGGTATTCATTAGAGAAATTGTACGTCTACATGGCTACCTGAAGACGATTGTGAGTGATCGTGATCCTACCTTCTTGAGTAGTTTCTAGATTGAGCTCTTTAAATTACAGGGCACCCTCTTACATTATAGCACAGCATACCATCTGGAAACGGATGGACAAACGAAGGTTTTGAATCGCTGTCTGGAAGGATATCTACGCTGCTTTGTGAGCCATCAACCAACACTGTGAAAAGTATGGCTTCCTTGGGCAGAATTCCACTATAACATAGCCTACCATACCTCATCTAAAATGTCGTCATTTGAAATAGTGTATGGCTGACATCCTCTGGGCTTGCAGTCCTTTGTTGATAAGGAAATAAGAAACCTGGAGCTGCGGCAGGCATTAAGGGATCGAGACATCATTCTGCAGCAACTAAGGGACAATTTAGCTCATGCACAATCCATTTATTGCAGGAATGCCAATAAGCACAGGCGACAGGTGGAATTCCAGGTGGGAGAATGGGTGTTCTTGAAGCGCCGTGTATCCCTTTGGCCACAGCTTAAAAGCTCCACTCCCAAACTGACCTCGAGGTTCTTTGGCCCATTCCGAGTTGTGGAGCGCATTGGACAGGTAGCATAGAAGTTGGACCTACTACTAAGTGTCGCATACATCCGGTCTTCCATGTCTCGTTATTGAAGAAGGTGGTCGGAACTTTCTCTTCCATAGTAGAACTCCCACCAGATTTGGCCGAGGATACCACAACACTGTTACACCTGCCCGTAGCCATCGTGGGAAGACGTTTTAGGCGCGAGGGGTCAGTAGCCATTCCTCAAGTCCTGGTACAATGGCGGGATCAAGAACCCGAGCATGCTTCATGGATGGATAACTCCGAGTTCACATCCCTCTTGCCTGATTTCGTCCTTGAGGACAAGGACAGTATAACGAGGGAGGCAATTGATATGGCCCTGCCAATTAAGGTTTACTAGAGGAGAAAGAAGGAAAACTGAGGGGTGCCAGGGGAAAAGAATAAATAGGATCGGGCCAGTTAGGGAATAATTAGTAGAGGAGGGGCTGAGGTGGAATGGGTAGCTGAGCTGGAGCATGGGACATGTGAAGGATAGGAGGAAGGTAATCGTGGCTGACGTGGAAGGAAAATGGGGGGGGGGGGGGGCAGCAAGAAGAATTATAAATAGTTGGTTAGAGGAGAGGGTAGTCCGGCGGGATCAGCCGTGCGGCTACCGGTGAGGGTTGTAATTTCTTTCTTTTTTATCATTACTACTTGTAAAATCCCTAATCCGTTACCGGAGACTTAGTAAAGATCATTACATCTACTCTTCCTATTGTTAGATACATAACAAGGCCTATATCAATTATTAAGAGCCCAAGAGTTTTACCTATAGACAAAATGGTTGATGGCATCTAACTATTTTTAAGTTAAAGACTAAGAATTAGAAGCTGTACACTTAAATTCTTGCTTTGTTAACTCCAAAGTGTCCAAGTAGGATGATTTACTTTCCAAGGAAAAAAAAAAGATAACATTATGTAGACTTTGATCTATGGTTAACTCTTTCTTGATGTTTTTCTAGATTGGTCAGAGCCATCCAACTGGCTTGACAGCGAATTTATTGAAGTTATTTGAGCCTCGACCACCATTGGAGTTCAAACCACCACCAGAGAAGAGAAAATGTCCACCCTACACAGGTGTCTATATATATATGTATATAAACATTTGCATTAATTTTGTTTTTTGGTATTATCAGTTACTTTTTTCGTCTTGTTGATATGTAAATGTTTTCTTCTTTATCTGAAGGAATGGCTCAGTTTGTCAGTCAATTTGCTGAACCTAGTGATCCAGAATATGCTCCTCCTGTTCAGAAAGGCGAAACCCCTGTAAGAAATCTCTCTTGTTTTAGGAATGTTGCTCCAGTTTTCTTCTTATAGATGTGAATTTTCCTGCTCTCTTGGACTTCGTCCTGTGAAGTGTATTGCTTGTGTTATTTCACCATTACACAATTCTTGAGCTCATGGGTACGGTAACTACACTTTTTTATCTCGAAATTAATAATTGTAGTTACATATTGTTTATTTGTTTGGAGTAGACATTGCATGTCATTCTGCAATAGTAGGACTTTTCTTGAAGTTCTTAAAAAGTATTTATGCTCAGTTCAATCTAGTCTACAGTTCAAACATTGTACAATAACTTATTATCAGCGTTGTAAGATTCTCCCCAAAAAGAACTCTTCAACACGAGTTGTACTTGATTGGTGCACCAGATGTTAAGGATGGTTCATATATATTGAGGAATAGCTGGTTTAGTGTGGCAACACTTTCTTGTCGTGAAAATAAAAAATAAGAATAACTTTATAATCCTACACCATGCCAATGGGGAAAAAAATAATTTGGCTTATGTATGTTAGCCTTTGGTTGCGAAAGGTCCTTATTTTTTTGATATGACCCAAATTGAGGATCGATTGGATCACAATGAAAGATAATTGCAGAAGGGATTTTATTGGGTTTTTTATAAAGGTTTTTATGAACAAAAGGGATGTTAGTGTTTAGGATACTGAAATTTAAAAGGGATATGGGTGACTTGACAATTGAAAATTAATCACCAATTGTGAAAAGTGGGGTTGATTAATTCTAAGATCAATGTGACTTACGATTAAAGGCTTAATTTAATGATTTGCAAGATTATTGATATGGTGCTTGGTAATCTAGTAACCTAAGTTCACCACAATAAACGATATTGATTGATAAGAACAAGAGTATAGGAAAAATCTTAAACAAGCTATGGGTATTTAATATGATAAAAAGGTGTGATAATTATTCTATTACATAGCATGCCTATTTATAAGCTCAATTAAATACCCTAATTCATCTAAGAAATGGAATAGCAAAATAGGAAAGCAAAAGTTATTGGAAATAACAAATGTGTAAAAGGCTTCAACACTCAATATGTTGATGTAGTTTGAAAAAGGTCATAGTAATGTATGCTTTGTTGTGGCTCAAATTTGGTTAACCTAAATGAAATATGGTTGATCTACTTTGCTTTAGTCTACTTTTGGTCAACTTTATTGCATTCTGGTCACCATAAACAAGTCCCTTGGCCTCTTGATTGACTTTATAACTCCTTGGACTTGTCTTGGGATGTCCGAATCGCGATTCTTGCTTTTGAAATGATGTCTTGGCCTTAGATTACCATCACTTGCCCTCTTGGGCCCTCTAGAATCCTCTAAATCCTTTCTTGAACTTTCCCTTTCGTAAATCCTTGGACTTGGGTTCTTGTTGTCACTACTACAATGGCAAAGATTTGCCCTCGAGTCTAGCTGTTAACTTCTTAGAGAGAGAAAATGTTCTCTCGTCTCTCTAGAAACCAACTTAAATCACCCTAAGAAGCCACTTTTCTTAGGTATCAAATAAACAACCTTATCCACACTCAAACACACTATTCGCCCTCGCAGTACTGCCCTGATCCTTTTCCTTCCCTTCGTCTTCCTTCCCTGACCTTTCTTTTTTCCATTTTTCCTTGATCATGGCTTTTGGTTCTTCTAACCGTAAGCCTATTGGTGGTTTCCACCACACCTTGGGGGTTAGATTTCCCTCAAACTATTTCTCTAATTTGGTTTTTGGAAACCATTGTGCTCCTCCCAAGGACTCTGACGTGGTTTCCCCCTTGGACACTAACGCTACAAATGCTCCAATACCTGGGACCTGCCACCTTGGAGCAAAAACGCTTGCCACCTTGGGTTTCCAAAAAGGAGAAGGAAACACTGTTTTTGAGGATAGTCTTTTTGGCAACATGGAGCAAGACTTTTCTGCCAAAGGAAAAAGCAATGTCAACCCTTTTTCCACTTTCGGAAATTCTTCCTTAGAGCAAGTGAAGGACTTGATGGACGAAATTGACAAGGAAAACCACCCTTCGGTTAATAAAAAAAAGCCCCAAAGCTTCTCTCAGGCTTGTGGGTCGTCATCGGCTATCTACCAATGTTTGAAGTTCAAGCTTGAGTACTATCCTCCGATCTCCCGAGGGTCTGTCCCTAAAGTGAAACCTTCTCTTTTAGTTGCGGTGCAAGGGGCGAAGAAATGGGAGAATATACTGGTGGGATTTTTTTGGGCAAAAAGATCCTTTTCTCCCTTGTCCGAACTACAACCCTTAGAATTTGAGTGTCCTTGGAAATAAAGATGGATTCTTTTATTTCAGATTTGTCAATGATAAGTTCATTGATGTTATTTTGGAGAAAACATGGTTCTTCGCCAAACATCTTCTAGTCCTTCAGAAGTGGAAGATAGGCATGCCACTTTCTAAGCTGCAACCCTCGCGCATCCTAACCTGGGTGTTCTTCAATGGGATTCCATGCAAGTACCTAGATGCTGTGGGAGTAAGCTACATTGCAAGCGCAGTGGGAACTCCCCTTCAAGCGGACACGATGATAGTGTTCCAAGCTAGAGCAAATCAAGCACTTGTGCTAGTGGAAGTGGACGCAGCTGTGGATTCTATCCCCATGGTGTAATTAGAGAGGGAGATGGGACATCCATGTAGATAGGGGTGGAATATTAGAGCATCAGCTGCTCTGTTATCAAGGCCTTTCTTATACTGAATGTTAAAGTCATAACCTGATAGCTTGGTGAGCCAATGCTCTGCTGAGCTGGGGTTGCAAAGTTATGAGCATAAGCTCTTCTGATCAGTACAGACAACAAATTTCCATCCGAGCAAATAAAGCCGCCAATGTTGAATGGAAAGCACCAAAGCCATAAGTTTGCGCTTATAAGTAGACTTGGCCAAAGTTTTATCTGCCAATGCTTTGCTAAAATATGCGGTAGGCTTTTGATCCTGTATAAGGACAGCCACAATACCTTGAAGAGAGTAGTAGGTTGGGAGATTTTTCCATAATTGCAAATAAACTTGCGATAATATCTTGTCAAGCTTGAGAAACCATGAACACCCTTCAAAGTAGTTGGATTAGGCCAGCTTAGAATGCTGGCAACCTTAGAAGGATCCACTTGAACACCATCAGTATCAACAATGTGGCCTAAGTATTCTAAGGAGCGCTGGCCAAAAATTGCACTTCTTGCAATTACAACTCAAAAACCGTGTGCGAATGAAAGAAGTTGAGTCTCAAAGTTGTCACTATAAACCAAAATATCATCAAAGAAAACTAACACAAAGTGATGTAAATGAGGGCGAAAAAGGTCATTCATTGTCGATTAAAAAGTAGTGGGAGCATTGTCGGGGCTAAACAGTAGGACCGAAAATTCATAATGATCTCAATGTGTTCGAAAAAGGGCTTTAGGAACATTTGCATGAACACGAATTTGATGATAGCTTGCTTTGAGGTCAATTTTTGAAAAAAATCCAAGCACCATTAAGCTCATCAAGTAATTCATCAATAATAGGGATAGGAAACTTATCTGGAATAGTAGTGGCATTGAGAGCACGATAATCAATGCAGAATCGCCATGAGCTGTCCTTTTTCTTAACTAAAAGAGTAGGACTAGAGTGAGGTACAACTCGGATGAATGGTACCACTTTTCAACATTTCTGCCACTAATTTCTCACGATTTTTTGAACCTATGCAAATCAGTATGGGTGAACATTGATAGGACCACAACCCTCCTTAAGTGCAATACGATGATCAGTATCATGTCAAGGTGGCAATTGAGTTTTACCTGCAAAGACATCTGTGAAATTAGTCAGCAAATCATTTAAAATGGGCTCCATAGAAGTAGTAACATTAGACAAATTAGAAGAAAATCAAACCATTGCGCAAAACTCCAATATCAACCTATTTCTGTGGGGTATGGTAAGACACTTCCAAGATCACCCTGCAAAACATGTTGCCGATCATTTAGCACAAACTTCATAGTCATTAGAGCCAATCAATCCGTGTTTCACCTAATGTCCTTAACCATGGTACTCTCGAAATGAGATCAATACTGCCCAAATCAAAACTACAGCAATCAATCATAACACAATAAGTTCCCAACTCCAATAACAAGCCATGCCGATACCATGGGATTCCAAACAAAAACCATCCCCGAGTTTAGCAACAAACTTCATTGTAGGCATAATAGGCAAGGGAAGTCAATCCACCAATTGTTGAGAGACAAAGTTATGATTGGTGTTGCTATCGACTAAAATTGAAATAGAAGTTGATGATAGAGTACCTCAAAACTTCAATATTTTGGAAGCATTAAAGCCTTGCATAGCTAACAAAGACAATTCCAAATTAGAAGCAAGAGTAGCTTTTGAGAGTTCTGCATGTGGCATTGATGCAGCACTTGCCATTCTGGTTCTTCTTCAAACACAGTAATGCGTAAAAGTGTGATTTGCACACTTATGAGTTGGACTAAAAAGCTGATCACACTTAAAACAAAGGCCTTTGTTTTGTTTATTGACAAATTTAGCATAAGACATCTGTCATTGGCCTTCGGTGCCTTGAGTCCCCTCATTGGAGGTATTGGCTTGGTTAGAGACAAAAGAATATGAATCCTTCCCTTGCATAGATGGACAAGCCAAGGTGGAAGCAGTCGACTTCACAGCAGGTGTAGAAGAAGCATACTGTAATGGAGAAACTTGAGGAGTATTATAATCAGTGTGAAAAGAATGCACAATATGCAATCAGCGAGACTCCGGAGCATAAGCCTAACCGTGGAGAAACTTGCATTCAACATCAAATGAAATCTCAACTGCCCGATCAACAGATATTGGAGCTAGAGTAAGGACACACAAGCGGATATCCTCCTTTAGGCCGCCTAAAAAATAGCCTAAAAGTTGAAGTTTAGAAAGTCCATTAGTCTGAGCAATCAAGGCTTTGAACTCGTTGACATGAGCTTTAACAGAACCATGCTGTCAAAGAGACTGACATACAGATTAATAGCATCACAATTACAATAATGATACATCATCTCTCACTTCAATGTTTCCCAATCCAACAGATGAAATTGAGATTGAAGCCTCTACAACCAATAAACCATATGGCCTTGCATGCTGAGTTGGGCCAATTCCACTCGCTTCTCTGGTATGATTGAGTGGACTTGAAAGTAATGCTTGGTTTGTGTGATCCATGTGACATGATCAGTCATCAAAATAAGGTAAAGAAATCCGACTAGCATTTCCGTGATAAATTTCCTCAAAAGAGCTCTCAAGAACAGGCGAAGAAGAAACTGGAACAGAGGAAATGTTTTGCAATGAAGCTGATTCAATTGCTGTGGTGGATGAACTAGGGTGGATCAACAATTGCTCCAATAATTTCAATGGCGAACTCATTAACTTCTGCATCGTGTTCATGTTATCTGTCATAGAAGATAATTTCTGATCAGCAACATCCATACGATCCAAAGTATGGGAAACTCCTTGAGTCAATTCTAGATTTGCTTTCACAAGTGCTTCCATATGGGCTTCCATCCTTGTCATTGCAAAGTAAGATGATCATGAAAATCAAAGCATAGATGAGCCATCGATGGTGCCAATTGTTGCGATTCTGCTAGCTTAGGGCAAACAATAGGCTATTTTACTGATCAAAGAAGAAAGAAACCGGACATAGACTCTAGCTATGAAGCTTCCTTGAGCACTCTTGCTCAACTAACAACTAACCGAGTTCCTTCTTAATTCAGAATAGCTATTATACAAGTATTTATACCCCACTGTCTATTGCAAAACAGTCTAGAGATCTCTAGAAATATCTAGAAGAAATACAAGGAAAAATATTTAACGTAGAAAATATCTCTTAACTAACAAACACACTATAGTAAATAAGTCCTATTTCCGCATCTAGTGTAAACACGTGTAATAGGCTTCACTCCCCAAGGAAGCATGACAATGTCTATTTGGATTGCCTCTACGACTCCTAACACTACTGTTGTTGACACTTTCTCTAGAATCTTTGTTATCCCAATGCAACTATCAATGACCAAAAACTCAATCTAATATAATTTTGCCACATCATATCACCAACACAATCAATGCTCCTGTTTAATCACTCTCACTACCAATCATAACACAAAACCTCAATCAAAAAATTGGAACAATCATATGATGGATCACGGAAAACTGACTAGTCTCACACGCCACCTCCTATGGTTTCAAATGGTCTTCAATCAAACAAATTTCAAATTTGTAGCTGCGTTTTGATATCAAGTGCCAATTCGAGGATCAATTGGATCAAAACTAAATACAAAAGGAGGGGTTTTTTATATTTGTTAAATAAATAAAAGTTATTGTAAGTGTTTAGGATAGTAAAATTAAAAGGGATATGGAGATGTTACATACCAATTCTGAAATTGAACTGGGGTTGATTGATTCTAAGATCGATATAACTCATGATCAAGGGAGTAATCCAATGATTTGTGAGGTTATTGATATAGCACACTATAATCTAAAAACTTAGGTTCGCCACAATCAATGGTATTGATTGACGAGAACAAGAAAAGTCTCAAACAAGCAATTGGTATTCAATACGATAAAAGGTCTGACAATTGTTTATTACATAGCGTGCCTGCCTATGTATAGGCACAATTCGAAAAATTGTGTAAAAGGCTGAAACATCAAATATGGTCTAGTCTGAAAACAGTCAATTAGTTCGACCTAATTGTAAAGTTGGTCGGCCTACTTTGCTTTGGCACAAATTCTTGTCGACATAAATGAAAAATGGTCAACCTAATTTGCACGGGTCTACTCATGGTCAACTGTATTGCATTCTGGTCCCCATAAATGAGTCCCCTGGCCTCTTGATTGACTTGATAACCCCTTGGATTTGTCTTGGGCTATCCTGGTTGTGATTCTTGCCTTTGAAATGTTATTTTGGCCCTAGATTCCCATCACCTGCCCTATTGGGCCCTCTAGAATTCTCTCGATCCTTTCTTGTATTATCCCATTTGTAATACCTTGGACATGGATTCTCATCACTTTTTGTCCAAGCTTTCTCTTCATTCACAACATTCTATCTCCTCTTTATGTGCAGGTGGAAAGAAGGGCTAGAATCCACAAACTCAGATTGGAGAAAGGTGCAGAGAAGGCATTGGATGAACTAAAGAAATGTGAGCTGCTTTCTCTCAGTAATATATGAACTAAAGATATTTTAACCTTATAGCAGCAGCATCTCATGGAATTGACTTTGCACTGCAGATGATCCCAGCAGTGACCCCAATATTTCTGGAGATCCATATAAGACCTTGTTTGTTGCTAGGCTTGTAAGTACATAATTTTATTGCATAATGCTTCATATCATGAGTCAGTACCAGCTGAACGATTTGATGTTTTCTTTTACTGCAGAGTTACGAAACTTCTGAGAGTAGACTTAAAAGGGAGTTTGAATCTTATGGACCGATAAAAAGGGTAGGTATTTGAGCAACCCTAATGGGTTCGGTAAGAGGATCTTTGTATTGCAGTACTTCATTCTCCTGGAATGCATACCAAAGAAGATTTCTTTGTATTGCATAAAGATATTTATGGTGGAAAAAAAAAATTTTTTTTAGCCCATCAGATTTTACGGTACTTGTTTTTCACCTAAACATACTGAGATTTGGAAGGTGAGCACAAAAACAAAGAGGCTACTATGCAATTGTCAGGTGACCTAAACCCGTAACCATGGGTTGCTCTTGCCTGATTTTGCAACTGGCTCTTATGCAAGCGCTTATCATAATACTTTCTTGATGTAGAACTAACAAATACTTGGGAAGGGAACTTCAAGGGTGGAATTCTACTCCCACCTTGGAGTTTCCCTTCCTTAAGTTTGTTAGATTTATTGTATTTTGTTAAGAGTTCTTTTGCTTCAAATTTTCTCAATTTGTTTAGAATGGATATTTAGATTTGTTAACAACCTTTACCCTGTTTAGTAGATATTGTGCTATGCTATATTGAGTGCATGCCATTTTTTATTCTTTCTTGACTTGAGTAGTTGTGCAATTTCATATATGTGCAAGTGGCTGAACTAGAACCTGCATATCCTTGTGCTGCCTCATGCTGGCCAGAATAGATAATTGCTCATTGCTATTTCTTCTTATTGGCTATCAATATCTTGGTTATTTATTTGGAGAATAATATAGTATCAGATGTTTAGTGACCTTGGGATGTGACTACTTTTACTAGATATTAGTTGTGCATTCATAACTGAATCGTACGTTAAGTGGTTTGGAGAGCTGTTGGTAACTGAATATCATTATTCTGGGGGAAGTCCCTGGTAAGGGCTGCCAGATTATCCTATTCCACTTTGAAAATGTATTGGTTGCTCAAATATAACCTCATTGGAATGAACGCTGCTGGTTCATCCTGCAAGCAAAGCTGAATCTATTAAGTGAAAGGAGCTGTGTTGCATTGTGCCAATTGGCCTTTGTTTTCAAGCAACCTAAGAAGAGTGACAACTTCTATTCCTGCACTGGGTAAAACAAATTGGGAGTACACCTTCTCTTTCTCTTTCATTTGGCTTTCTAACTGATGCTGTTTTGACTGATAAAAGCTTAGCCTTTTTGCTTTAGAGGCTTTCCAAATACATATTGGCAGTTGAGATCATGTCCCGGTATTCTCCATTTTAGTAATATTTTAGTATCAAATCTATTAAGTTTAGCAGATCTGTGATGTAATGTGCCCTTTGGTCCTAGTTCCCATGCAACAAGGAAGAGCAACAACCAACTTACGTTCCATCTGGGTAAAACAAAGTGGGGGTATTAGCATTTGTTTATCTTTCATTTGGATTTCTAACTCATGCAGTTTTCACCTAATAAAAGCTCCACTGCTTGCTTTTAAGGGTTTCAAAAACATATCAGCAGTCAAGAAATTGTCCTGGTATTCTCTATTTTTGGCAGTATGTTATTGTTAAAAAACTTAAATCCCTGGTAAGGGGAACTTAGTTGCATCGAGTTGTAAGTTTGCCACGATACATCAGTTTTTCTGCAACACTCTGCTGGTGACGATATCGCAAGGGAAGCTCTTTGGCTTAAAGGTGAGCACGGCTAATAAGGCATGATGCCTACCTGCCGTGCCAGTTAGGATTTTGATGTTTATAGTTTACTTTTGATCATCTTATTAATAGGATCTAGGGTAGATAGGGATATATCTTAATTATCTTTTCCATGGGACATGCATTTTATTCTGCTGGGATTTTACTGTTGCCTTTTGATTTTACAGGTAAGGATTGTCCATGATGTAGAGACTCAAAAGCCTAAGGGTTATGCTTTCATCGAGTACATGCACACTCGTGATATGAAAGGTTTGTTAATTTGGCAAGTTCATGTTTTAACTCGGTCACCAGGTACATATTTATATGAGCTTTTTGCTTATGCTGTCCAGCTGCTTATAAACAAGCTGATGGAAGAAAGATTGATGGTAGAAGGGTGCTTGTGGATGTAGAAAGGGGTAGGACTGTTCCAAATTGGCGCCCACGTAGACTTGGTGGTGGACTGGGAACCACACGAATTGGGGGTGAAGATATTAGTCAGAGGCATTCCGGAAGGTAAGTAGATAAATATGGGCCCTATTGAAAACGGTCTGCTGCAAAAAGTTGTTTACCACTGTATGTTGGTTCTGATTAATAACATATCTGTGCTCTTAATCATGGGTCTAGACTTCTGACCTAATTCTTGGAAGGTTGAGCATATTTATGTTCTAAAGCTTAATCATAACTCTTCATATGCTGAGGATGGCTACTTAATCAAATTCCATTGAAATGTGTGAAACTTCCAGAAAAATGAAGTAGCTGTAATTTTGGTTGTTTTGATGCACCGAGTACGAGCATTGCATCACTAGTACTTAAGGCTTTCATTCAGCCGTCTGTATCAGGATTTCCCATATGGAGAGAAGCATTATAGGTGGGCGGGGGTGATTAGTAAGGTGGCTGTTCATGGGAGGTGGAAAGAGAGAAGTACCGAAATCTGAGATACTATAGAAGTAACACACTTCATCTGAAAAATTATGAATTTAAACTTGATATTCAATTGTCATAGAACTAAACGCTTTCGCTATTTGATTTTATTTATGAATTAGACTTGAACTTTGGTCATAATGCTCTAATTTGTTATGTATCCCATTTTAAATAGTACATGATGGCATATCCTTTTTTTTTTTTTTGTCATCTAGCTATGTTCTCTACCCAAGATCTGAAGAAAACAAAAAACCTATATGAATCAAATATGGGTATCTAGGTCTAATTTCAAGAATGGCCTTTTGATTGGTCGACCTTTGGTTTTCCACATTGTTATGTACTTAAGGCGAATGTTTTACATGGTATCATCTGGTTTGTATAATTTTCAAGGGATTGAAAAAAATATCAAGTACATGTATGTTTTGTGAATTGGATGTGGGATTGAGGTGGCAAGGAGAATGAGAACATTTTACTTTATAGTTGATTGCCCTAGGAACTTCAAGGAATCTGGCTGTGTGGTTGTCTAGGTTGATTCATTTTGTTAGATTCAATGAATGGAATTTATGTTTGAGCATTGTATTAATGTAATTTAGGATTTGCTGGTTCATTCTAATTTGTGGAAGCTAAATGCTAATGCGATATATCATATGCTTATTACTTAGAGAGCAAGGGCAGTCTGGTGGACCAAGTCGGTCAGAGGAACCACGTACTCGAGATGATAGGTATGAAAGGTATACTCTGTATTCTGTCTTTTCTGCATTCTTGTGCATCATGCTGCAGGAAAGAGCCTAATGATATGCTGTAAGATACACTTGATGATATGGACACGGTGCAACTCTCTTAACTGAGTTGCTCAGAAGTCTTGCGTTGGCTAGAACAAATCATGGTTCGCCAGATGATGGTTAAAAAGCAACCTGCTGTTTTTTTGACTAGTCTCATTGTTTTATGTATGGTGTCTCAGGGATAGAGAAAAGTCTCGTGAAAGAGGAAGAGAGAGGGAGAGGGAGAGGGAGCGCGAGAAGTCTCGTGAACGCTCTCATGATCGTCCAAGGGATCGGGATCGGGATCGTGACCGTGATCATAGAGAGGATAGGCATACAAGAGATCGTGATAGGGATAAAGATAGGGACAAAGAGAGGGATCGCCGTGATCGTGATGGAAGGCGTGATCGTGATAGGGGTAGGGATCACAGAGAGCGAGACCGTGACCGTCATCGTGGCCGTGATCGTGATCGCTCACATGACCATGATAGGGACAGAAATTATGAAGATCGGGAGAGAGAGCAGGACCGTGATCGTGGGCGCTCCCATGATAGGGAATCTGACTATGACCGAGTTGATTCAAAACATGAACGGGGACGACATGGGAGGGATCATGATTATGATCATGCTGAGGGAGACGATGACCATGGATGGTATGAGCACCCTGAGCATGGGGATGGACATCACCATGCTGAAGTTGGACATGACTATGATCACTATGAACGTCATTGGAGTCGGGAGCAGTATGATGAGCATGGTAAGCATGACCGTTATGATCAGTATGCTGACCAGTCTCATGAACGATATGATCAAATGGAGGAAGATGATTACCGTTACGGCCGTGCTGGAAGTAGGGATGCAGAGTAGCTTGGCACCTCTTGCCTTTTGGGTCTTACTATTATGGCCTAATTTGGCTCCTTTACTTTTAAAGGTGAATTTGATTGTTGTGGATGGTAAATTCTGTTCTTTGTGTGTGGAACTTTCCCTTTTTTGTTCCCTTTTTTAACTTGTGTTACAGATGTCTCAATGATTTGAAGACGTATGTGTTTGTGAATGCAAGTTTTTGTCTTGGGATAGAGCTCCTATACGATCTTATATTTTTATTTCAGTTTTGTTTGTAACTAGCTGTAAATGGAGGTTTAGGATGGTGGTGGTGGTTTTGGTTTTTACAACTTATTACCTTTCACTCCACTGATAAAACTCGGCAAAAACTCGGTTTTTTCTCCCTTGGTGAAAGTTTGATAGAGTACTCCTTGTGTATCCTCTTTATCAGTATTTGGAGCTCATTACGTTATACCATCATCTTAGCCTTTGTCGGAAGATATTCTGATAGTAAGTGAAAGATCGAGCCGACAACCAACATTGTGAAATTCTTTCTTTTCATGTGGAAGAGGTGCCCTTTTTTTAGGTCTGAGCCTTTGTCGGTCTAGGACAAAAGTGCTCCTACTTAAGGGCAGAACGAATGTTGTGCCGTTATTTATGAACTTAAGCCTGCCGGAGTTCGTCATCGAGTATGAAGTTACAACCGTCGTATTATAATTATGATTTATTTTGTATTTCGTCAGAGATTCAAAATGTTATAATCCGATTCTAACTTTGAAGCGGGGGTGCTCAGGGTTCAATTGACGGATGGAACTGGATCGAATTGCGCTTAAAATGGCTCAGATTAAATCCTCAAACAATGCTTTTTTGTTTAAAATTTATTCAGACGTTTTTTTAAAAGCACAGGCATTGTATACGTTTCTTATTTTAACGCTCACTTGTATTATTCAATGCAAAGAAACTGATTTTATATGATAATTTTCCTTAAATAAACTGAATAGTTACATTGCAAATTTCCTGCTTGGCCATCCATGTTACGTGGTAAGCAAGTTGAGTGGGGATTACGGGATGTCGGGTTTCATTGAGTAAAACTATAAGAATGAGAAATTAAGACTAGATAAGATATGAGAGTGATCTCATTGAAGGTGTAATAGTTTATTTTGATGTAAAGGCTTTTTTTTCTTTAATTTCACCATAACGTTGCTTGATTGGTTGGGTTTGTTTGTTGATATTTACAAATTAAAATACAATGCTTTTTTGTTTAAAATTTTTAAAGCAGCAGTTCAATTTGATGTAAAAGGTTAAACCAAATTATGAACTGTTTTGACCTTTCAATTAAATCGTTGCAGTTCAATTCAGTTTTGGGTTCAACTCGACTTAGTTGAACAGCCTACTTCGAAGGTGAAACCAAAGTAAGCACTCGAAATGTTAATAAACTTCGACCATTTAACACAAGGATGTAATGGATGTTTGGATGAGAAAATGAATGAGAGTGAGAAAATGCTCGACCAACTGTCGCCACGGCCCAGCGGTCCATAGATTATATTTTCTAATAACGGTTATGTGATATTTTGATTTTTTTTTTTAATATTACATTGATCCTAAAAAGAGTTCTTGGTAGATCATAAGATTTAAAAAAACAAATTTGAAACTTTCGCTTCTGACTTACTTGAAATCCCAATAGGACATTGCATATTCCAAGTTGAACTCGGTTCTATTATTATTATTATTATTATTTATTTATTTTAATGCCAAACCCCATATGCTAGGGTGATATCAATCCTGAATTTTATTAATAAATAAAAGATTAAAAGAAAAGTGGGGATGTGTGGTCTAACCTCTTCAAAATTATAAAATTCTTGTAGCCACCTCAAAAATAGAAAAGGTAACACTTTCCCTTATAATTTAACCAGCAGAAAATAAAACAATTAGTAAATAGCGAGAAGACTATTTTTAATGACAAAAAAACCCGTTAAAAATAATATAACAACAAAACACTACTTACAACCAACGCACCTAAAATTATTTCACAACTAGATAAAAGAAAGTGCTTTTAAAAAACAATTCGAAGATTTTCAAATCTAAAGCTAATTTTGATAGAGAATCCTTTTAAGCTCTCCATTCAAATGGAATTTAGATGAATAAGAAAAGGTAGCCTATTCATATTATTATTATTATTATTATTATTATTATTATTATATTATTATTATTTCTAAGCTCTCTAGTGCTCTTACAAAGTCACTTATACTTCAAGGTCTCTAGTAACTTATTAACTTGAACTTTAGATTTCAATTCATCATAGCTTCAAAAGCTTCTTTCTTTTTTTGACCAAAGAAGTTACTCATATGTAGTTTCTTCACTCTTAAGTAATCTCACCATGGATGGGTATCTATTTGAATTTCTTTAGGTTGAAAATCTAGAGAGTTACACCTCATGCACCTTACGTATCTTTTACAAAAAGAAAACTCTAAATGGAATTTGGAAAACAAACTCTATTTTTGATGTCGTCAAAATCTTTGGAGATTCTTGTTATGATAATGCCTTATGTGTGTCCTTAAAATTGGGACGATCTAGCGAGGGTAGGCAAAGGGCCTCTGGTCCTTTCAAAATTAAAAAAAAAAATCAATTATGAAAATTTATTAAAAAAAAATAAGAAATCATATATATTATATGCATATTTTAAGAGCAAAGCTTAATAAGATAATATGCATGGTTTAGTGATAAGGTATAAAAGTTTGCAGCAAGAGATCATCAGTTTAATTTTCTTGAAAGTCATTTTGAATTTTTCATGTTGCATTTACTACTTGAATAGCATTTTTTTTTTATTTTTTTGTTTAATTTTTTATGGTAAGTAATGTGTAATACCTTTGGGCAAAATTAGTCAATAACTATACAATAAATACTAACATGCACTTTTTAAGTATTTGGTCTAAAATTTTTTAACTAGTACTAACAATGTTATTCATTGCTTAGATTTAAAAACCAGTATTAATTTCCTTCCATAATCCATATGGGACTACATTTTGTATTGGATATTACAATTTCCTTCCCTTAAACACATGGTGTGATAACCTTAAGTTTTGGATTTCGAATTTCAGCCCGTAGAATATATCTTTATGAATGAAGAATAAAGAGTAATTACCATCATTGAGGGAGTGTAATTAGCAATCGTGCTATAATTATTAGAATTGGAATGTATATATAGAAAGCTATAGTGTAGATATTGGTATACGTTTACATTATAACAAGTATAGCTACATGCATATCAATGTTGTATACTTGGTTACATTATAACAAGTATAGCTATATGCATACCAATGTTGTATACTTGGGTGCAGAATATAGAAATGGTAGTTCACTAATAACTAATTAATAAATAAATTAAAAAAAATGAAATGATTAGCACTTGCATGTGGTGTCGGACAGGAAAATAATCACAACTTAGCCAAGGGTAGAGAGAGATTACACAACACAAAACACATTAGGGCTTTAGGCCAAACATAATGTATATCACTCATATCTTCTCTTCAGTCAAATTTTCATCACCGAATCATACTCCTCAGAATTTTCCTAGGAACCAACAAATTCAGCTTCAAAGAAACACCAGCAAATGGTTGTTGCAAGAAATCAAATGAGCTTTTTTTTTTTTCTTGGTGGTTAGGGAAATAGAAGAAAAATAGAGCAAAGGAGCTGGTTAGGACGGTCAACAGGGTTGGAGGTGACCTGCTGTTACGGCCGTCTGGAATTAAAATTTTGGGGTGGCAGCAGGTTCCTCCGACAAGGTCTGGCGGCTAGGGGAGCAATGGAGCTCCGGTTATGGTAAACCCCTAAATCTCGCCCGGATTTTCTTAATTTTGTTAAAAACATTACATCATGGAGGAAAATTCTGATTTTTGGTTTCCTAAGTATATTTAGTATTTAGATTTGTGTGGTATTTTTATTTTTTGGAAATTACCGGGGATATATGTTCCTTAACAATGGTCATGCTCCAAACGAAAATGTATCGCTGTTTTTAAAAATAGTAAATGATGTAGTTTTAACTTGATTCTTGGTATATAGATGTTTAATGAGATATATCAAGTTTTCAAAGAAAAAAATTTTGAAAACCGATCACGTTTGGTATTTTTCATAAAATTTCCGATGAAAACTGCAAATTCCTTGAAAAATACAGTATTAATTAACTTGTCAAATTTGTATGTAAATACTAGATGTTCCTGATCAGTTTGACATATTTAGGTTGTGTTGAAATGTTAGCAAGGGTTGATTTTGGTAATATGTGTATATATATATAAGTATGTGAACGAACTTAATAAATCATTACTTTGATGAAATAAAATGCAAAACATGATTATCCACTTGATATTATAGTCTACCTCATATAACATTATGGGATTATAACAATTTTTATCTCGCAAGATTAATTGGATCCATATACTATTTAACAAGTAATGGGAGTTTCACTATGTAATAATGAAATGAGTGATTTTCATTGATGATACAGTTAGGATAAGAATCGAATGATTAAGAGAAGTAAATAGCTTGTTTATATTTCGAGAAAGGAAATAAGAAATGATTGATCGATTATTATATAACTTGGAAGTTGAATAGGTTGGTTAGGAACGATCGGTATTAAAATATGAAGTTTTGTTGGGGTAAATAATTTATTGATTAGCTAATATGCATTTAATGGTACTACGTAGATGGAGTGGGGGATTTCTTTCGAATAGTTGACTTGTTGGATTTATTGGCTTGGTGAGTACTATTTTGATTTGACTAGTTATGGTGCGAATGGTTGAGAATGTAGAATATTCGCTTGATGGTTGTTGAGCCTTGTATAATCATTTATGGTGACTATTAAAAGAGGATTCTAGAACTTATCCTTGATCTTGTTGTACTGTGTTGTTGATTTTGAATGTTTCTTAAGTAATGATTTACTAATCATAACGGTAATATTAGTATGTGAAACAGGGGTGAGGGTTGATCTTTGTTGTGTTCAATTGATGCTTGTAATATAACTATGTTTTATACATCTGTGATTGTGTTAGTTTTTTTATTGAATCAAGATCTAGTGGTATGTAGTGTGACTTGGTATTAAGCCTAACCTTGAATTGTCAATGGTCACAAATTATGCTTGGCATGAAATGATTTGATACTAAGTAATGACCTTTGTGTACTAACCCAAAATATATAAATAAAGTAAGGCCTATTCCTTACTCAATAAGTTTGTGGTACAATCTTTGAATTGACCTAGTAAGTTTGTGGTGTGGTGTATGAACTAACTTGGTATTAGTGAGTTATTGGGATTTGGTTACCCTGTTTGTTTGTGACAAATAAAAGGCGCATTAAAAAGTTATTATCTTGAAGTAGAAGTGTAGAAGGGCAGTTAGTTGCCAAGTAACATCAACTTTATGAGTAAATGTGTAAGAATAGGCTAGGATAACCCTTGATTAGCTATTTCAGATATTGATTAGAAAGTTGGGATAATTGGTAAGTTGGACAGTTTTGGTAAGACTTCAATCGTTAATTGTATTTGCATTGAAATTGAGGAGTGTTTGTTGAATTGTTTCACAACTAGATAAAAGAAAGTGCTAATGGAAAACAATTCGAAGATTTCCATATCCAAGCTAATTTTGATAAAGTCCTTTTAAGCTCTCTATTCAATTGGAATTTAGATGAATAAGAAAAGGTAGCCTATCAATTGTTATTCAGAGTGCTTAAATGTTATTATTATTATTAAGCTCACAGTGCTCTTACAAAGTCCCTTATACTTCAAGGCCTCTAATAACTTAATTTGAACTTTAGATTTCAATTTGACATAGCTTTTAAAGCTTGTCTCCATTCATTGTTTCTTTTTTTTTTTCTTTTTTCTTTTCTTTTCTCTCTCTCTTTTTTTTTTGGGCCAAAGAAGTTACTCATTTGTAGTTTCTTTACTCTTAAGCAATCTTACCATGGATGGTATCTATTTGAATTTCTCTAGGCTGAAAATCTAGAGTGTTACACCTCATTCACCTTAAGTATCTTTTATGAAAAGAAAACTTTAAATGGAATTTGGAAAACTTAAATTCTATTTTTGATATAGTCAAAATCTTTGGAGACTCTTGTTATGATAATGCCTTATGTGTGTCCTTGGAATTAGGGATGATCTACTAGGGGCAAGCAGGGCCTCCAGTCTTTCTAAAATAAAAAAAAAAATGAATTATGAAAGTTTATTGAAAAATAGGAAATCATACATATTATATGCATATTTTAAGAGAAAAGCTTAATAAGGTAATATGCATTGTTTAGTGATAAGGTATAAATGTTTTTAGTAAGAGGTCATGGGTTTAATTTTCTTGAAGGTCATTTTAAATTTTTCATGTTGCATTTATTACTTGAATAACATTTTTTATTTTTTATTTTTTATTTTTAATTTTACAGTAAGTAATATGTAATATTTTGACCAAAAGTAGTCAATAACCTTACCGATAAATACTAACGGGCACTTTTCAACTGTTTGGTATAAAATTTTTTAACTCATGTGAACATGTTATTCATTACTTGACTTTATAAACCAATATTAATTTCCTTCCACAATCCATGTGAGAATACATGTCACTTTAAGTATTACAATTTTCTTCCCTTAAACACATGGTGTGATAACCTTAGGTTTTGGATTTCGAATTTTAGCCCTATACAGTATATTTTTATAAATGAAGAATAAAGGGTAATTGACATCAATGAGGGAGTGTAATTAGCAATTACGCTATAATTATTAGAAGGGAAAATTGCATGGACACCTCTTGCAAACTTTTAAAATTGCATGGCTCCGTTGATTTTTGAAAAGTTTGCACCAAAACCCCTTTAAACTGATATGGGCCCACCTTTTAATGTGTTGGTTGACTTATGTGGAGATTTTTGCAAATGTGTGCACGAAAAATGATAAAAAAATAATGCCATGCCAATTTTTTGCATTGACATGGCGAAGCTTAACCCATTTTTCATCAATACCTAGATACACTCTAATAAGCCATCCACCCATTCAACCTGACCCATGTATGACTTAAAAGTATAGAAAAAAAAAAAGCATGTTACAAGGGAAAATAATAAGAATAGCACAATTAATTAGAAGCTCTCCAAAATTTCCTTTCAAAGTACCCTAATCTTGACCTGAGCACACTGAAACCTTAAGCTTGAATCTAATGAAAAATACAACAAATTGAAACTCACATCACCTTATTCCTTCCCCCAATTCACAAGTACTTTCCGTAATCACCATGTAAGAAAGCCCTAACTTAAATTGTAAGAATTTAAAAGCATAAAATCAACCTGTTTGTTGGAGAATAAGGAAGTTGTTGGTGAAAGATGAACAAGATACACTCATTCGTCTTAACTTTGAAGGCAACATCTACATGGTCAATGGTTTCGATATGAAAGGATAATGTTTCCTTAATATGGTGAAGGAAATAGTTGGAGTTATCTTTGGGATGATCGAGAATTATGTGGAGGTGACAATTCAGTCGGGGATGTTGGGCTTAAATGAAAAAATAAAGTTGCATTCTGATGAAACAATGATGAACATGTTTACACTGCACGCTAGAATCACGGAGATTAATATATACTTATTGTAACACTTGAATTTCGTAGGAGTTGGGCATTATTAAGTAATCTTTAACCCGAGTCAATTGTTGGCTATTACATGAACTGGAGCCAAAGTTAACTCCCCTCTCAATCATAAAGGTAAGATTTGATCCCATTGAAGATGAAATTTTCACTTATAATAGTGATGAGGAGTTTAAATGTCATGGAAGTGAGAACAAGATTAATAGTAGTGATGAAGAGTTTGAATGTAATGAAAGTGAGAAGGGGTTTGATAGTGTTAATAGTAGTAGTTCATTGCTTACTTTCGATAAGTTGAGTGAAAATAGTAAGGATGGGTAGTTGGATCATGATAAGGATAGTGTAATTGAGGGTGATGTTTCTAAAGAAGACGACCAGGATGAGGTTAGTAACTGTAGGAAGATTAGTGTAGGGTCAAAAATATGAGGGATGGATGGTTGTAAGAGATGGTCTTGTGATTCTCAAGGGAAAATTGTTTTGGAGAAGGGCTGTATATTTCTAGATGTCAAAGAGTTTAGAGAAGTTTTGGAGGAATATATAATTCAAGAAGGGTTTGAAATACTTAGACAAAGAAATGACAAGAGTCATTTCATTGCTATTTGTGCATCTGAAAACTATTCCTAGAGAATTTATGCCATTATTGGACCTAAGCAAAGTTGCTTTGTGATCAAGACACTAAACCCATAACATACATGCATTAGAACTGGAAATAGATTAGATACTACTTCTAATTAGATTGTGGGTCAATTACTGGATGAGTTATTTGTCAATTTTAACATCATGTATCAAAAAATGAATACGAAGTTTGGCATAGACCCTTCTTGACATAAGTTTTATAGAGTAAGGGTTAAGGCAAATAAGATGATTGAAGGGAGCCATAAAGAAGATTATTCAATTTTGCTTGGATATGCTGACCTTATTAGAGAACATATCCAAGTAGTGTTTTCAAAATATAATATTAGGATAGGCCAAAAGGCTCAACTTCTTCTCTTAGGTTTAAATGTGCATTTGTATATTATGAGGCTTGTAAGACTGGCTTTATAAAAGGATGTAGGCCTTTTCTTGGGTTAGATGGTTGTAATTTGAAAGATTAGAATGGTGGTGTACTCCTGTTAGAGATTGTGCTTGATGGTAATGGTGGTTTGTTCCCTCTTGCATGTGCCATAGTTGAGAAGGAGTTTAGAGATAGTTAGGAGTGGTTCATGTAAGGGCTTTAAGAGGTTTTAGGTCCAAATTACAAAGGATCCATGCTTACCTTCATGAGTGACAAACAAAAAGCATTTCTTAATTAATATATTCATATTGTCATAATAAATCCATACTTGCATTATTTAATTCTTTTTAAATTTCTACTACATAGGGCTTATCTGATGCAATCACAATTGCTTTTCCATTAGCTAGACACATGAACTATTGTAGACACATCTATAAGAACTTCAAGGCTAATGATGTGCTCAAAACCAAGGCCAAGCACACAAAACCCAATTGAAAGACCAATTACACAATGAAATCAAACTAGTCTTCCAAATTGCATAAATTGTCAATCTTTATAATTCCAAATCCACAAATATAAACATGTATGAAGATTGCATATCCAAGAATAATAATGCTCTGATACCAAATTATGATGTGCCTAAAACCAAGGTCTAAGCACATGCAAATGAACCAAAAAAACAACTTCAACTCTCAAAATCAAAACTGGTTCAAAAGGGTAAAAATTGTGTGAACCCTAGTGAAAATGTAATGAGATCCAAATACTCAATGATGCAATTACAATTACACAAGGATAATTTCTTCCAACATAACACTAATCACTTGTAAATCCATGCGAATAATACACAATAACAACAAATTTTCAACTCAAAGATCCCCTTTTCACTGAATACAAATCACGGTTCAAAATTAAGTACAATTGAGAGTAAACAACAAATGCTTAATACCAATTAACTAGGAAATAACAACTTGATTACAAATGTAATCAAATGATACAAGAAGATTTCAATCCAACCCTGGATATGACTTACTAGAGATAAAATGAAACACAACAATAAGAGATTGATATTACTCACAATTTTAAGTGTTGCACTCGCCATAATTTCAACTCTTGGGGTTGAAATTGATAAGAGTCTAATGACAATTAGGAGAACCCTAATCCTCATGAAAAAGTGTATGTCAAATATGAAAAATGGCCTCCTCAAACCCTACTTTAAGCAAGTATTTATACTTGCTTCCTTTAGGGTTAGAAAATGCACAAAATTACAACTATGCCACTTTTAGGATGGCCAGTCCTAAATGAAAATTACAATCAAAATGAAAGTGTCCCAAAAGAAAATACAACATAAAATAGTCCATAGAACAATTACAAATAAAAATAGTCTCCATCATGCTAGCTTTTTCATAGGATTCGTTGGGCTAACGCATCGCCGATTTAGGTCGGTCCATGGATAACCCACAAGTTGAGTCTTAGTGAGTTTGTCCACCATCCTGTAAAATACGATAAGTGTGCCTGTTGGAATATATAATACATGAATAAGATAAAATGGGTTAGTATACGAATAATTCCAAGGTCGATTTGCTCAAAATGAGCCCTCATCGCCAAGATTCGAAATCCTTTGGTTCTTGCCCTAATGATAGGTCTTGTCAGATTTTGATTCCTATCAGCTAAGCATTTTAACTTGGTTCTTGGAGTAAACTTTGGGCCATTGCTAAAGCATATACTAAGTGGGATCATAAGGTTGTTATAAGGCAATTAGAGATGCATGATAATGATGCTTATCAACGGTTCTCAAATATGGGAGTTAGGTATTAGGCAAAGTATGCATACAATACAATGTGCAAATTAGAGCACGTTACAAATAACATGATAGACAGTTTCAACAATTAAGTTGGCAAGATACGTAATAAGCCAATTATTGAACTACTTGAGGCAATTAGATTGAAGCTTACATCAATACTTCAACATCAATACCAAATGGGGTGTACTTGGCAGACACAGGTTTGTGATCATGTTAGGAAGCAATTAGATGTTATTTTAGTTGAAGCTCAATCATGTAGGATTAAACCTTTTAGTAGGGGAGAATTTCAAGTTCGCAAAGGGAATACAAACTTTGTGGTGAAATTAGGAAGTTAGAGTTGTAATTGCCTCAAATGGGAACTCACTGGACTCCTATGTAAGCATGCCACGACATGTATTGTACATATGAGGGCAAATATTGAAGACTATTGCAATGCATACTTTCTAAAAGTAAGATATCTGGCTGCATATGATCAAATAATTCATTCGGTGCTAGATAGTAGCACAATAAAAACAACTATGAAAGTACTACCCTCGTATCTACACCTCCTTCTTGGAAGACTGAGAAAAGAGAGAAGGAAAGATTTAGATGAGAGTGGGGTTAGGAGATCTAGTTGAAAGAAGCGAGCACTTTGATTCACTAATTGTGATCAATTAGGTCACAATTCACTCACATGTTGGCGAGTGTTGGTGAGAGACAAGCTTTTGAAGTAGGTATTGCATCTCATGAGTTATTTTTTCTTTTGTTGTTCTAATGGAAATATTTGTGTCTTAGAAAATAGGATGGGTCTTTCTCTGCTTCTAACGGTATCTTTAATATTGACTAGATTATTCAAAATGATGCTGTGATCGATATCAACTAGTTTTTGACAAGTCATTTGATCATATCCTTATATGAACAATAGAATGAGAAAAGGATGATTTTGATCTCATTCATTGATATATTATGTATTCTTCTTAGACCAGAGGTCACCAACTAAGAAACCCACAAGTATCACAAGTATAATATAATTTCCCATAGTTCCTCTTGCTTTCTAATATTTTCGCCAATGCTCTAATTCCACCCGAACATCTATGGTTCTTGAATTTTAGCCTATTCTTGTGTGTGTTTGACGTCGTTGAAGAGCTCTACAATGCATAAAAAATTAAAGTAGTAATATAAAAATAGCAAATCTAAAAACAAGAGGATGAATTTTATTAAAAGATAAAAAAATGTACTTTACAAATTAAGATTTTAGGAGTTTAAGATTACACCAATTACCATCTCTGTCCCACTTCACTGCAAATCCATGACTCATATTAAGTGGGTGCAATTTTGTGTCTTTTACACATCTAATTTCATTGTATCTACCCTACATCTATCCTCTTCTTATCTAAAGTCTGTAACAAACAAAGGATCATGTACTAACTTTCTCAACAACACCCTTTACTTCTTTCTTAGGGATATGGTCTACATATCTGAATAAAATAAGATCTCTAAGTTTAAGATTACACCAATGACATAGGAAAAGGCAATGTCATGTCCTATATTCTACAAAATATTTGGTTAACATATGTTGAATGACTTACATTAACATTCATCAATCACAATTATATTATACCAATTGTTAGCACCTTCCTACTTTACTGTAAATTCATGACATCATATTAAGTGGTTGCAATTTCATGTCTTAGAAATAGCATCTATCATACATCTTATTAACATTTCCTCTTAAGTAACCAAAATTTTTTGAAATGGCTTATCTAATTTCATTATATAACCATTTTGACTAAATCACCTTCCATGCCATCATATTGTCTTATACCGATATAAAAACTTTTCACTATAAACATAAATATCAGATCAAGATTATGATTTCTCTATCAAATACTATAAAATCAAACATATGAAAATATAAGGTGAGTAAACATTAATTACCTCGAAAATATTTCATCTTGTCCTTCCATTTAGTGGCATTATAGTTAATTAGGGATTTTGTAACAAACTATTCAATTTGGGGACTTCTCATTGACAGGAGGGGTCAGGGTTTTAGTATATTAAGGTTTGGGGAAGGAATAGGACAATTGGGGCTTCAATTTGCGATATTTCACAAAGGATTAGGGGTTAGGGTTTCATGTGTGTTTGGGTTAGGGTTATTGTTTCTTAATGGTGAATATTAGTGTGCTTCATTTTTACATTTTACTTTCTTTGCTTTCTTTTGAATTGAATGTTTTTACTTTTTTTTTTAAGTGACATGGGTCGGGTTGATTGGGTGGATGGCTTGTTAGAGTATATCCAAGTATTAATGAAAATTGGGTCAAGCTTTGCCATGTTAGTGCAAAAAATTGACATGGCATTGTTTTTTTTTTTTTTGTCATTTTTCTTGCACACATTAGCAAAAATCTACACATAGGCCAACCAACACATTAAAGGGTAGGCTTCATATCAGTTTGAGGGGGTCTAGGTGCAAACATTTCAAAAAGCATGGGGGTTATGCAATTTTAGAAGTTTCCAAGGGGTGTCCATGTAATTTTCCCTTATTAGAATTGGAATATTGAAATATATCTGTAGAAAGCTATAGTGTAGATATTGGTGTAAGTTTACATTATAGCAAGTATAGCTATATGTATATCAATGTTGTATACTAATGGAAGTTAACTAATAACTAATTAATAAATAATAGGTAAATAAATAAAAAATGAAATACTTAGACAATGAAATGATTAGCACTTGCATGTAGTGTCAAATAAGAAAATAATCACATTTTAGCCACGGTAACGAGAGATTACATAACACAAAACACATTAAGGCTTTGACCAAACTTAGAATATATTGCCCATATCTTCTCTTCAGTCAAAATTTCATCATTTAATCATATTCTTGAGAATTTTTCTAGGAACTAACAAATTTAACTTCAAAGAAACACCAACAAATGGTTATTGCAAGAAATCAAATGAGTTTTTTTTTTCAAAAAAAAATTATTAAGGAAATAGAAGAAAAATATAAAGAAAAGGGGCTAATTAGGGCGGTCAATAGGGTTACAGGTGACCTGCTATTACGTCCATCGAGGATTAAAATTTAGGGGTGGTAATAGGTTCCTCCGACAAGGCCCTGCGACTAGGGGAGCACCAAAGCTTTGATCACGATAAACCCATAAATCTTGCCCAAATTTTCTTAATTTTAATAAAAATATAAAATCAAGGAGAAAAATTGTGATTTTTGGTTTCCTAAGTATAATTAGGTTTGTATACTATTTAACAAGTAAATGGAATTTCACTATGTAATAATTAAATGAATGGTTTTCATTGATAAGATAGCTAGGATAAGGACCAAATGATTGAGAGAAGTAAATAGCTCATTTATATATCGGTCAATTTGATTCGAGAATGGAAATAAGAAATGATTGATCAATTACTATATAATTTGGAAGTTGGATAGGTTGGTTAAGAATAATCAGTATTAAAATTTGAAGTTTCATTGGAGTAAGTAATTTACTGATTGGCTAAAATGCATTTAGGTGGTACTACATGGATGAAGTAATTATGAGGGATTTCTTTTAAATAGTTGACTTGTTGGATTTGTTGGCTTGGTGAGTATTGTCTTGATTTGACTAGTTATGGTGTGAATGGCCAAGAATGTAGACTATTCACTTGATGGTTGTTGAACCCTATATAATCATTTATTTTGACTATTAGAAGAGGACTCTAGAACTTATCCTTGGTGTTGTTGTACTGTGTTGTTGATTTTGAATGTTACTTAAATAATGATTTGCTAATCATACTAGTATGTGAAGTAAAGGTGTGGGCTCATATACATTGGTGATTATGTTGGTTTATTGATTGAATCACGATCCTGTGGTATGTAATGTGACATAGTATTAGGCTTAACTCTAAATGGTGAATGGTCACAAATTATGCTTGGCATGAGATGATTTGAATCTATCTAATGACCTTTGTGTACTAACTTAAAATACTTTAACAAAGAAAAATCTATCCCTTACCCAATAAGTTTGTGATACAATCTTTGAATTGACCTTATAAGTTTCTGGCATGGTTGATGAATCGACCCGATATTAGTGAGTTATGGGAATTTGATTACCTTGTTTGTTTGTAGCAAGTGAAAGAAGTATTAAAAAGTTATTGTCTTGAGGTGAAAGTGTATAAGGGCAATTGGTTGCCATGTAACGTCAACTTTGTGAGTAAGTATGTAAGATGCTAGGTTGGCCCATCATTAGCTATTTTAGATATTGATTGGAAAGTTAGGTTAGCAGGTAAGTTAGAAAGTTTTGATGAAAGACTTTAATTGTTAACTGTATTTGCATTGAAATTGAGGAGTGTTTGTTGAATTGTAATTACCTTGTTGTGTTTTGATGTCTTATTTTCTAATAGTCACTTAGCTTTTTGAAAATTTAAGGGGTTAATGTTCTATGGACCTCAAGTATAGGTGCATAAGTTTAGGTTGACATCCGGGATTTTGGAAACTTTTTGAGAGTGGTGAAGAAATAGGAAGAAGATTCCAACTTTTGTTTTTCCTTGTTTATTTAGTAGATCACCACATTACATTATATATAATTTTCATGATAATATCTAAGGAGACTATGCATAAGCCTACATGTGGTTCTATAAATTTTAATATAGATAATGTGAATGGTTAGCAAATTTAGAAAAGTAGGTAAGTTGGAAGTGAAACCAACTTTAGTTGGTAGGTTGATTTGTGGTAATTAAATAAGTAGGTTAAGCTAAAATGTAGAAGGTAGGTTGTCACACATGGAGCATCACATAATAATATTTAGTTCCACGATTTATAATCTATAGTTAATTAACTAAATCATCTTGAGTTACAATTGATTTATTAGCAATACAGTATAAATAATACTTACATTACTATTGCTCCAAATATTTTGCTCTCATCACAAAATCTGTTAGTGATAATCATATTACTTGATATATTTTTCTTACAATTAATATTATAAAAATGAATGTGAATTATTGAATAACTGTTCACCTAATCAGTTATATCAAAACTGATAATTTTGTATAATTGCTAAAGATATAATCTTGTAGAGTTATTTTTTAAAAAATATTGAATAATACTTATATTTATAACATGCTACCTTTTTTGCTATACTTGTAATTTTTTTATTTAAATGTTTTTTGTATTATATTTTTGTTGATAATGAAATCTACACAAGTTTTATGTATTTTTTTTTTTAATAAATTGATGATTAAGTTTCAATTAATATATATACTACAATAAAAATGGAAAGAAATTTATTTTTTAGCTTCTTGCGAAGTGCATTGAGTACCCTTGATCATTTTAAAAAAAATTTAACATTTTTTTATTAGGTATTAAAAAGTATTGTGGATGTACTTGGCCACTAAATCTTTTTATATGTATGCGATGCTATAAATAGTTGTAATATTTATTTAAATATAGTAAGTTTTGCTCTCTAGTTATATATTTTTGCATTCTTTACTGCTTAAACTCATGATTATATGTAAGGTAGACTATTATGATAGGGTTACCCTTTAGAGTGTGACAACAACTAATCGATATATAACTCTAGCCAGACAAAAATTAGCAATACTATGCTGAAACAAGTACACTAAAAATTCTCCACAATTATATAAAAAATTCAATTAGCCTTCAAGTAACTTAAGTTGTTCGTGTCATTTTATCAATAAAAATTTTGTGTTTATGACCATAAATTATTAATGGAGGTACTTATATGGTGCAAAAATATAAACATTAAAGAATTAAATGATTTATTTAAAACTTACACGACATAATTCAATTTTGACATAAGAATTGAGAACTTGAACAACCTCCTTAAGATACAGATGGCTCAATTGATTTTTTTTCTCTCATAAATTTTGAGGGCCTCTTCCATACTTACTCCAATAATATTTATTAAAAAACTAAAAAGAGAAGTGGCTTATCATTTCATAATATTTTCTTAAGGGTTTGATAAATATTTGAGAAGCTGAAAATTTTACCTTTTAAATCTTAACAAATACTCATTAGTAGGACCATTCCTTTTAGATTTTTTTTTTTTTTATACTAGTCAACAAAATACCCACATCAAGTGTTAAATGTCACTCTTTGTATGGTGTCCAATATTGTTACACTTCACATTTGTCCAGAGAGAGAAAAATCATGCAAATAGGAAATTAATCTTGCACAGTTTTTTTTTTTTTTTTTCTTCTTCTTATCATCTGTTATTAGTCCGTTTCAATATCATATTTAATTGAAAATTGACCTTGGATTATAGAATTTCAAAACGGTAGTTATCTTTTATTATTATTAAAGTAATAGATGGGATATGATTGATTGGATGGATGATGGCAGATTGATGCTTAATTTCCAAGGCACTGTGCAAGTCCAAATTGCTAAGGAAATTGGAAAGTAAAAAATCAAGAAATAAAGTTCAACTTTTTAAATTTCATGACTGCAATTGTGACACGGAGTATTAATGAATTTCTCGAAGTGCTTTCCATTTCCGACAGCGTCAGTAATCATTTTACTTGCCCTCCCCCTTTTTCGTTTATTTCGCCCTCTACTCTGCCCTACTAGCTGTGAATGCATCACCTTGGATTCCTCGTAACATATGTAGGCTTTGACCCGGTTATGAATGGCATGAGTCGAAGAGACAGAGTCTATTTGCTTGAAATTGTAATTTATTTTATAGTATTTTAAAATCATATTGTATTATGTAAATATTTATAAATTTATTTTTTAAATTTTAAATTTATATGATATAAAAAAATAATTTATATGTGAATTATTAATATGTAAAATTTATGAAAATTATAAAAAAATATATAAAATTAATTTTTTTTTTGATCTTATTATTTTAAGTTCTATAATCTTGTGACTTAGTAAATGGAAAAGAATAAGAAAAAAATAACCTAGAGAAAAAAATAGGGAAGAGTGAGAAAAAGAAAAAGGGATGGCATTATATTTAATAGTTTAGAGTTATTTATTTATGGACTTAAGCATATTTTTTCTCCTCCTTTTTACTAAAACATTTATTGCTAAAAAAATATAATATTGTTATTTACTATTCATTTAATAATACTATTTAATGACATTTTATAAGTTAAGTATAGGGTATCTTAAAATCTATACTTTATATACTTTACAGTATAAGTTTTAAGGTTGGTATCGGATCTTATATCCGTATCTTACTTTATGGGAGCAGATTCCAAAAAATCTGTATTCGAAACCTATCTAATTGAGTAAGGTACATGCAGATATCCTGTATAATAGGATTATCCACTCATTGCTAGTTTTCACCATGAACTATACTTGAGGTCAATCCATCGGAGTAAGAAATCTAAATCTACTAAGTCTTTCATATTGCTTATTATTTTATTTTACATTTACTAATGTATAATTGAAATATTATTAAAATGTATAATTGAAATATTATTATCAAACATATTATTTATTCTTATAATGAGCAATATTATAAGTATAAGTATAAGTATATAATATTATTTATTTTACAAGTCTTAGTGGATGTTTTTCCTTTTTACTTGATTTAAGAGTCATTAGATTATGAATTTGAAAGTATTTTAGTTTATATTAATTAATCAAGCGAGTTGTGAGTTTCCCATTAGTTTAGAAAGCATGTAGTCAAGAACCCTATAAGGTTAAGGATGAGTTTTAGAACATCTAAGAGGATATTGAGATGGGTTAAATTTTTATAAAACTTATTCTAAATATGCATTTTTTGCATCCTTAATTTTTACACCAACTTATCTTTAGATAGTATAAAATTTGTAACTTTTATGGTATCTATTAAGTATAAATCATTTTCTAAACAAAATATATTATTAAATATTTTTTTTTAGTCAATATCTTAAAACACAAATGAAAACGTGAGTAATTAGTTCCCATGCTTATATAGCCACAC
Source organism: Laguncularia racemosa (assembly GCA_037954665.1). Lineage (NCBI taxonomy): Eukaryota > Viridiplantae > Streptophyta > Magnoliopsida > Myrtales > Combretaceae > Laguncularia > Laguncularia racemosa. Next base: position 1,116,854 of record JBBMOL010000166.1, read on the forward strand.
TTACATTCATGAGGCAAGACACCATGGAAAAAGTTTTCCTTGAAACTGCGGAAAAACACTTATTTTACCCTTTGAAGTTAACACCTAGGGAAAAAAAAAAACGCTATTGGTAAAGACATATAATAATGTATTATACACATAATTATATATTCAATAATAAGATATATTTCTAAAACATTTGGAGATTGGATAAAATTAGAGTTCCACAACATTAATAAGGCAAATTTAAATTGTTTAACCATAAAACCATTAAACATAATTCAAACTCAAATCATCTAATATAAATAACATCAAACAATTAGTTAGTTACTTATGTAGAAATTGTATTGAGAAAAGAGAAAAAAAAAAGCACTAATTCTCTCCATGGACCACTCGTTGAATCCTAATTGAATTTATAATTTGAAAATGAATCTCTATTTCTAATGTTAAAAAGAACACATGTTAGCTTTCCATTTATACAATGGCATCTTCAATCGATTTAGCATCTACAAATGTCAACACCAATCACAAGGAACTTAAACCTAAGGAAAAAAAAGTGGAGGAAATGCAAATAATCCCATAAACTTTAATTTGCATGTGGATATACTTTCTAAACTTTTAAATATTGTAAATCACTTTTGATAAATTGGCAAATAGCCCCAAATGTTGTAAATAACTCCTAAACTTTAACTTCGGTGTGAAAACACTTCTTAAACTTATCAAAATATATTTTAACACTCTTTAAATTTTGAATTTGGTGTGTTTTTTTTTTTAATTAAATATGTAAGTATCCTTCATATTGTCAATTTATCAAAGTTTAGGGGGTTTTAAGTTTAAGGGTATATTTGCATTTAGGTCAAAGTTTAGGGGTTTATTTGCAATATTGTTAAACTTGCAATTTTACTTATAATCGTCATAGGGTTTGTAGAATTGGAACATATAATTGAAATAAAAAAATATAAGTTTCTATATCCACTATAAAATAACTTAAAAAAACTATAAGTATACTTACAGTAATTATAAAAACTTGAGCTATAAGATGGATTTTTTTTTTTTTTTAAATCAGCATTAGTTTTTGTTGTGGCTAGTAATAAAAGTTATATACTTGTAGTAAAGATAATTTAGTACAAGTTGTTATGCAAATGCATAAAATTACAATAGAAATAGTAGTACCAATATGAAATGCATTACAACATAAGCTATCATAGTAATATAAAATACTACCACAAATCATTAGCTTTTTTTAATTATAAAGATTACTACTAACCCTTCCATCATCATTACCACCACCATCACTGTCATTGTCTTCATTGTCAACACCAACCTACATTATTATTAGTACTATTATCAATGATATCCATATTTTCTAATTGCAAGTGTTTTAAAGTATTAATGATATCCATAATTTGTGGAACTCTAGTTGTATTTTTCACTCTTTAACCCATTTAACTTAAATATATAAACTCAGTTAAAAACTCACAATTCTACTGAGTTTATGTGTAGACTCGCAATTCTATTATGAGTTAATATGGAAATAATTTTATATCCAAGTTAACTCGAAAAGTATTCTAAAATCATAAACTCATAGAATCCAATGAGTAGAATCGTGATTTTGACAATTATGGTTATTTATAATGTAGCGACCCACCTGTTAGGTTTGATTCTTGAACCTATTCAACATTCCTGTAACTATCTCTAGTACCTGTAGGTGGATTGTTATGCCGTCTCTAAATTAGAGATAAGGCAAATTTGGCTAATCCTGAACTTGTAACTCTAACCTATATATAATTCTATAAACGTCCTGTAAAATGGTACTAACAACGCTATCATTTCAAGTCTACATTATATCTAAATAACTATACTTAAAATCTTCTATCACATCATACATCATATATATATATATACCATCGGGATCTGCATTCTTGGTAAGTAGGCACAACCTATGATTAATCTTGTTGATATCGGAACCACCGCAGTTGTGCTTGAGAACCCCTTTTGGCTATTACGGACCCCCACAACAACAACACGAAAACCTACGGATCTAATTGGAATCAAACCCTAAGATAGTTTAGATTTAGGTTTTTTCTTAGACGGATCGATGAACAAGCTAGAACTACTCAAGCCCTAACCTCGAAACTGTCCACAGGAAAAGATCGATCAACTCTCTCCTGAAAGTTTCTTAGCATGCATTTAATCAAGAACGCAAGGAATTAAAGCGACAATCCTTATGGTATTTCAAAGATGACAAAAACTCCCCTTTACATCGTCTTATCTTGATATATATATATGAAGACATCCGAGCAATACATCGTAATTCACGAAATAAGGAAAAATACAACGTAATTAAAAGATGGCCGACTGTCAAGGCCGGCTCAAGGCCGGCAGCGTATATTTAAAGGCCGGCAACCTTTCAAAACTGGCTTCAAGGCTGGCAGCCTTGATCCTGGACCGGTTCTTCCCACTTGATTTCCATCACATTAAGTTCCCTTTGATCATCCCTCACCTCGAAGCTTTGGATTCCTTGAAGCTTCTCACTTGTGATGTTTATCAAACCCTGTACATGAGAAATTAGGATTTGTTGCAGCTTCTTAGCTCGGGATCTTGTGATTGGTCCTTGAGGTAGGCTTATTGGACTTGAATCCCTTTGAACTTCAGCTTCAGCCACTTGACTTTCTTCTTGATTCAACCCTTGAACTTGGGATAGTGGCTCTTCTATAACATTCCCCCTCTCCTCAAAAGGATTCGTCCTCGAATCAAAAGCATCACCTACATCAAAAGGACTCAGGTCAGCGACATTAAAAGTGGTACTAACGTTATACTCACTTGGTAAGTCAACTCTGTAGGTGTTGTCATTGATTTTCTCAAGTATCTGAAATGGACTGTCGCCCCTGGGGTTCAACTTGGATTTCCTCTGTAATGGAAACCTCTCCTTGCGAAAATGCACCTAAACCCAATCTCCAGGCTGAAAAATCATGGGTCTCCTGCCTTTGTTCACCCTTGAAGCTACCGTGGCATTTTGTTTCTCAATCCTACTCTTTACCTGTGCATGTAGCTTTCTCACGAAATCTGCCTTAGAATCAGCATCAAAACTCACAAACTTGTTAGGTGGCAATGGCAATAAATTAATAGGAGTCAGTGGATTAAAACCATATACAATCTCAAATGGTGAATAATGAGTAGTGCTGTGTACAGCCCTATTATATGCAAACTCTACAAATGGTAGGCAATCCTCCCAAGTCCTAATGTTCTTCTCTATGATTGCCCTCAACAACTGAATTAAAGTCCTGTTAACCACCTCAGTTTGCCCATCAGTTTGTGGGTGACAGGTAGTTGAAAACATCAGTTTAGTTCCCAACTTTCCCCACAATACTCTCCAAAAATGACTAAAAAATTTTACATCCCGATCACTAACAATGCTCCTAGGTATGCCATGCAGACGTACTACCTCTCTAAAGAACAAATAAGCAATGTATATAGCATCATCAGTTTTATGATAAGGAATGAAATGAGCCATTTTACTAAACCTATCAACCACAACAAAGATGCTATCACTACCCTTCCTAGTCCTAGGTAACCCAAGCACAAAATCCATAGACACGGCAGTCCAAGGTTCATCAGGAACTGGCAGTGGTGTATACAGTCCATGTGGTTTCAATTTAGATTTTGCCTCCCTACATGTGATACAGTGTTGACAAACTTTATGCACATCATGTCTCATGCCAGGCCAAAAAAAATGTTGAGTCAGCATATCATAGGTCTTGTCGACCCCAAAATGCCCTATTAAGCCCCCTCCATGGCTTCCTTAACTAGTAATTCCCTCACAGAACCTCTAGGAATACACAACTTACTTTGCTTGAACAAGAATCCATCAGACACATAATAATCATTCATCCCATTCCCGTCGATACAAGCAGCAAAAATCTCAGAAAAATCAACATCATGTGGGTACAACTCCTTCACCAACTCAAATCCTAACAAAGATGTACTAAGAGAGTTAAGTAAAGTGTACCTTCTTGACAGCGCATCAGCAACAATGTTCTCCTTACCCTGCTTGTACCTGATCACATAAGGGAAGGTCTCAATGAATTCCACCCATTTGGCATGTCTCCTGTTCAGCTTATCTTAGCTTTTTAGATGTTTCAGGCTCTCATGGTCTGTGTGTATAACAAACTCTTTAGGCCATAGATAGTGTTGCCAAGTCTGCAATGAGCGTACTAAGGCATATAGCTCCTTATCATATGTTGGGTACTTCAATGTTGCCCCACTCAATTTTTCACTGAAATACATTAGTGGCCTGTGATCCTGCATCAATACAACTCCAATCCCTATGCCACTAGCATCACACTCAATCTCAAAAGTTTTATCAAAATCAAGCAAAGCAAGCAATGGTGCATTACACAATTTATTCTTAAGTTCATTGAAAGCATGTTCTTGTGCATCACCCCAAGTAAAACTAATATTCTTTTTCACAAGTTCATTCAAAGGTGTGGCTATTGTGCTAAAATCTCTAATGAACCTCCTATAGAAACCAGCAAGTCCATGAAAACTCCTCACCTCACTAGCAGTCTTAGGTCTAGGCCACTCTTTAATGGCTTTCACCTTCTCTTCATCAACCTCTACTCCTTGATTAGACACAATAAATCCTAGAAAATTAACCCTATCCATGTAGAAACTACACTTCTTAAGATTTGCAAACAGCTTTTCCTCTCTCAGTTTTGTTAACACAAACTCACATGCATAACATGATCATCCAGAGACTTAGAGTAAATCAAGATATCATCAAAATATACCACAACAAATTTACCTAAGTACTCACGCAGCACATGATTCATCAGTCGCATAAAAGTGCTAGGTGCATTAGTAAGACCAAAAGGCATGACAAGCCATTCATACAAACCAAATTTAGTCTTAAATGCAGTCTTCCATTCATCTCTTACTTTCATGCATATCTGATAATAACCAGATTTCAGATCAATTTTCGTAAACAAGCAAGAACCATACAATTCATCTAACATGTCATCTAACCTAGGAATAGGGTGACGATACTTTACAGTGATTTTGTTGATGGCTCTGTAGTCTACACACATCCTCCAAGTCCCATCCTTCTTAGGCACTAGAATCATAGGAACTGAACATGGACTCAGACTCTCTCTTACATACCCTTTCTCCAGCAATTCTTCAACTTGTTTCTGGATCTCCTTGGCTTCACTGGGATTAGTTCTGTATGCAGGTCGGTTGGGTATGGCAGCTCCAGGAATGCAGTCAATCTGATGCTCTATGCCCTTGATTGGTGGAAGTCCACTAGGCAACTCCTCTGGAAATACATCTCCAAAATCCTGCAACAAATCAGAAAACACATTAGGCAAACATGGGTTAATGTCATTAGTGGCCAAGCAAGCCCCTTTGTACAGAAGTACAAATATAGGTCTACTGGCACTCAAAGCATTCCTAACCTTACTGGACCTAGCAATCAAGCTCACATTTTTACTCTTTTTCTCTCCTGGTCGATTGTTGTCTTGTTTTTCACTCCCCTCTTTCTTTTCACTCTTCTCAATTTTTCCACTCTTTTGATTTTTACTCTTGTTTTTCTCTCCTTCTGAAGCGCTCTTTCTACTCTCCTTCTCTTTGCTTTCAGCCTCCACTCTCAGCCTCTCCAATTTACATTGGTCCTCATACACTTCTTTAGAGGACAGTGGTGCCAAAATGGTTTTCCTGCCATCCTTAGTAAAAGAATACCTGTTGAGATATCCATCATGCAAGGTTTTCCTATCAAACTGCCAAGGTCTACCTAACAAGATGTCACCAGCATGCATAGGAACAACATCACAGACCACCTCATCACAGTATTTGCCAATGGAAAAAGAAATGAGGACTTGCCTGTTCACCTTAATCTCTCCACATCACTAAGCCACTGAAGTTTGTATGGCCTTGGATGTGGTATAGTAGGCAATCCCAACCTGTTAACCAAGAGTGTACTCACCACATTAGTACAACTCCCTCCATCAACAATCACACTACATGCCTTTCCTTGGACATGTCATCTAGTATGAAACAGATTCTCTCTCTGTTTCTCAGGACCATCCTCCTTTAGCTGGGTACTCAGTGCATGCCTAGCTACAAATAGGTCACCTCTCACAGCCTCCTCAACACTACCAGCATCACTACAAGCCTCCAGCTCGGGCATGTCATCATCTGCACTCTCATTATCATCTCCCTCATCATCTGTCACAATTTCTCCATTTCTTATCACCATTGTTCTCTTATTAGGGCAATCCTTGCTAATGTGCCCTACACCCTGACACTTCCAGCATTTAATATCCCTGTTCCTGCCCTTGGGTTCAGCCTCCTTAGGTTTCTCAGGTGAAACTCTAACTACCTTTCCCTTTGGAACATCAGTAGTAGGCTTACTTCCCTTAAGATCAGACTTTCCATAACCCTTCCATGCAGAATGAGAACTGGAAGAAGGTTTGGAAACATACCTGTATGGACCTCTGCCTTGGAGTTATCTCTCAATTTTGATAGCTAGATGCACCATATCCTCTAACTCCACATAATGTTGCAATTCTACCCTATCAGCAATTTCTTTGTTTAAACCACCCAAGAATCGTGCCATGGTGGCCTCCTCTTCCTCATCCACATCAGTCCTGGTCATGATCATCTCCATCTCCTTGTAGTAGTCCTCCACACTCTTACTACCTTGTCTCAACATTTGCAACCTTTGCATGAGTTCCCTGTGATAGTACCTGGGAACAAATCGCTTTCTCATCACAGCCTTAAGATCATGCCAGTTATCTATAGGATACTCCATGTTCCTCCTTTTGTTGGTCATCGGTTGATCCCACCAAGAGATAGCATAATCTTGAAACTGGGTTATAGCCAACTCCACTTTTCTCTCCTCACGACATTGGTGACAATCAAAGATCAACTCTACCTTCTTCTCCTACTGCAAATAAGCCTCTGGATCAGACTTACCATGAAAAATGGGAAGTTCCAGTTTAATTCCACCCAATCCTCGATCTACATAATCATCATTCCCTCTACTTCTACCAGCAATGTAACGCTCATGTGTTCTTCCTCTTCCTCTACCAGCTCCTACTCCTCTTTTTATTCCTCTACCACCTCTTCGGCCCCTATTGACATCCAACACTGTACTTTCTTCATACTCCTCCTCCGGATAGTCACTATCATCATCCACATCAACTGTCTGTGGAATAGGAATCCTACCTCCTCTATGCCCCTCTCTAGCACTAGGCTCCCTATTTTCAACTGCCTGTAACCTCAAGTTCATTCGCTCCATAGACTCTCTCATGTCTATCAATGCTTGAGTCATACGCCTAAACTCTGATTGTTGAGCCTCCTTCAACAGTTTCTCATCCACAGTTCTCTCCTCCTTACTCACACCAACACCTTTACCAGACATCTTATCCTGCAAAACTAACAAACGTTAATTAAAATTTCAGTTTCCTAACAAGCACTCCCTCTCGTGTTTACACTCAACTGATGGGGTTGTACTCTCGTGTGTCACACAATCAAATTAGGTCTCACAGGTGTTCCTCACACCTCTCAAGCTTGCTCCTCGATGTTCTTAATCGAATCACACCTAGAAATAATCAAAAGAGAAGTGTATGACACAGACACAATTAGTGTTTCCCAATATCCCTTGATGAATTTACACTATAATTCTAGAGTATTTGGTGTTTTCACAAAGTTAAGATCCAACAAAAACCGCAAATTCAAGAACCCTATCAATCAATCAATATATATATCTTTTTTTTTTTTAAATACGAATTTCTTTTCTTTTCTTGATAGACAAACCCTAGAATGATGGAAAGGTCACAACTTGAGAGAGAAACACAATAGAACATGTAAAGAACACAACTTTATATATTAAACGAAGATAAAATTAAAAGTCGAACAAAGATCAATAAAAGATATAACCTGATCTAGAGCCAAAGCTCTGATACCAAATGATACCGGAACCACCGCAATTGCGCTTGAGAACCCCTTTTGGCTATTACGGACCCCCGCAACAACAACACGAAAACCCACGGATCTAATTGGAATCAAACCCTAAGATAGTTTAGATTTAGGTTTTTTCTTAGACGGATCGATGAACAAGCTAGAACTACTCAAGCCCTAACCTCGAAACTCTCCACAGGAAAAGATCGATCAATTCTCTCCTGAAAGTTTCTTAGCATGCATTCAATCAAGAACGCAAGGAATTGAAGCGACAAGCCTTCTGGTATTTCAAAGATGACAAAAACTCCCCTTTACATCGTATTATCTCGGTATATATATGAAGACATTCGAGCAATACATCGTAATTCACGAAATAAGGAAAAATACAACGTAATTAAAAGATGGCCGGCTGTCAAGGCCGGCAGCATATATTTAAAGGCTGGCTTCAAGGCCGGCAGCCTTTCAAAACCGGCTTCAAGGCGGCAGCCTTGATCCTGGACCGGTTCTTCCCACTTGATTTCCATCACATTAAGTTCCCTTTGATCATCCCTTGCCCCGAAGCTTTGGATTCCTTGAAGCTTCTCACTTGTGATGTTTATCAAACCCTGTACATGAGAAATTAGGATTTATTGCAACTTCTTAGCTCGGGATCTTGTGATTGGTCCTTGAGGTAGGCTTATTGGACTTGAATCCCTTTGAACTTCAGCTTTAGCCACTTGACTTTCTTCTTGATTCAACCCTTGAACTTGGGACAGTGGCTCTTCCATAACACTTGTAGTTTTAAGTGGCTTAAAAAGATTACAAATCTAACCTTATACATACATATATTTACATTACAATCCGAAGATCAATACCTGTAGATCTTATTTATAAGCACTACAACATCATGTACAAGACATCTTATTACAAAATAATAGAGGTTCTAAAATGGAAACTAAAGGCTTGTTTGCCTCTATTTACACTCTTAAAAAACCTAAGTCTCCAGCAACTTTTTTTTCAGTACCTGTACTTGAGGTTAGCAAAAACACTAACCCCTCAGCTTCTTAAGAAGCCAAGTGAGTAAATAATCAAGCAACCCAGCAAAAACAAACAATAAAATCACATAATAATAACCAACAATATTATTCAATACTTTAGAAGTGATTACTCAAGCAAGCAAGTTTTCAACTCAAAGCTATACTCGCAAGAAACCCAGTTCAATTTCTTACATTTTAACATCATCATGATCTTACTTAATGAACTTTTTCTTATAATTCCATTTTACCAAACTCATAACCTTTTCATTGGAGACCATTTCAAGTCTCACCTGTTTACTCATAGGTCACAAATACTTTTCAGTTCACCTAGGCAGAGCCTGTCAACCGGTAGATAAACTACCCTATGTACTTTTCAAAACTTAATGTTTTCTCAACCAATTAAGACATCATTACATACTCTTTTTAGTTAGAAACATTTGGTTCGCCTTTCACCTGCCTCGAACAAGAGGGGTGACCGGATCTCCATAGGTCACTGAATCGGGTCGGTTCGTCAACCGTGCCTCAAACCTATTTGGGTTGACTTAAAGATCGTACAATAAACTTACTAGGCAAGGAACAAAACTTTCCTTATATTAAGTGTTTTGGGTTAGTAGGTACTTACAGCTTAATCCCCATTCAATAAGTCGGAAATAACCAAGCATTACATCACAATCATAAAGCATTCAACAATTTATGTTCATTACATCACACATAATTAGGAACAGTATAATCAAATTCCGCACTCAACTCTCATTCTAAGATTTCTAGAATGTTCCCTTTTTCTCAAAATCCAACCATATTAGGACACATAACCAGCCATCAGTAATCTAATATAATTAAAAAATCTTCCTGCATTGATCACAATAAGTGATCGTTAATCAGGGTAATTTCAGCCAACAACATGTGGTTTACATTATTAACCACTTGTACCCAAGAGAGGAGTTAAGGGGGTACTCACCTGAAACAATATATGCCAATCTAAACAGTTGCACCAACCAAATTCCTATGTCCTCCTCACTCAAAAGAAATACCTGAATCATCAATATACCAATCAATGTTACTCCATTTATTCTACTGAACCATAAATTGCTAATTCAGTATTCCAAATCCCTAAATTCCATCCTGACCTCATATAATCCACCATTTTCCTACAATATCTTATTCATATAAATATGGGTATATTACACTCTATTATATATTAATGTAATTAAATTTCAATTCGATTCTATATCAAATTGTATAATTCCAAATTATCACGATTTTGCACCAAATGCTCCCATTTTTGTTTCGTACCTAACCTAAGATTCTTAACATCATATTACATGTCAATGAACCTCAAATAAACATCAAATTCAACTAATCAAATCAAATTCCCCAATTTTGCTAGTGATTGAATTAAGCCAAATCAAGGTAATTGGCTTGAAAAATTCACTAAAAATAGAAAACGACTCTAATTTGAGAAATTATTGATTTGGTGACGTAATAAATCATATAAGGATATTATATACTAAAAATTACATCAAAACTACATCATTTTCCCTATTCATTTTCCAATTTAATTTCTGACAAGAACAGGACATTTCTTAAGGACCATATATTTTTTATTCAAATTTCACCAAATAGAATTACCAATGTTAATATATATACAAAACTATGTTAGAAAACCTATAATAATAATTTTTCATCAACATTTGATATTTTTAACAAAAATAGGAAGTTTCGGGCGTTACTAGGAGCAGCTCTGTTCACTAACCTCCGGCAACCAACGCCGACCACCACTGTGTCGGCCAGAATCCTCCCCCATGCAAAACCTTAATCCTAGCTTGGCTTAGCAGCAGCTTCACCCTAACCCCTTTGACCGAACATACCAAATCTTTCCCTATTTAATATGATTTTTCTTCAATTTCTTCAAATTCTTGTTGCATCCTATTTCAATCTTGTTCTTCTTCCTCCTCTGATAATTGCATGTTGGAAATTTCAATTGCAATTTTCCCAAAAAATTTGGATGAAATGGAGAGAGTTTTGGTTTTGTTTGTAATTTGGTGATTTTAGGTCTCCTCTCTCTATTCTACATCTATATATATATATATATGTATAATATTACCTATACATAGTTAGATTTAGGTTTGTTTTGCACGGTTTTCCTTCTTTTTTTTTTTCCTAGCCATATTTATAACATATAATATAATATGTATATTTTTACATGTATATATATATTCCATATATGAATATATATGTCCATATAATTCACACATTTTTTTCTTAGCCATATTTATAACAAATAATATAATATAATATAATATGTGTATTTTTACACGTATATATATATTCCATATATGTATATATATGTCCATATAATTCACATATTTTTTTAAATATAGCATATAACATATATATATAATATACATTCATTTTATATTATTGCAATTTTAATTTCAACATTATTGCTTAAGCTTAGGTCCTCACATATAATTTCCCCAAAATTGGAAGAGATATTATTAAGTTATTGAAAGCCAAACATTACAGTAAAAATGCATTTATAAATAGTGCCGGACTTAGATGACCAAATCAATTCATATTGCTTTATAGAACTTAAAATTTTACATATTTTTGAGATTTCTTGCCGTGTAAAGGCACAACATCTCTACACATTGAGGATAGCTCAACAAGGAGTGCCCATGGAGCAATATTTTCAGTCTTCATCAGAATAGCATCATGGAATGATAAATATATAAAGAAAAAAAAAAAAAAGGACGCCTCAATTCATGATGGAAGGTCAATCATAAAAAATAAGCATATTCTAGATTGTTATACTAGCAAGATATACCTAAAAGTACAAGGAGCCAATAAACCGGTCCATAAATGCCACGATAGACGCATATTTGATGTTTTTCCTATCCTTATATATCTAGTATGTATAGATATTAAACATACATAAATAACGCAAAACATAGTTAAGTTACACAAAATGTCAAGTACTTGAATAAAGAGCCAATTGAAAATGATCAGATGTATATAAGTATGCCTAATTAGAAATGGGGAACATTTAAGAAGGATTCAACAATTAGAAAGGTGCTCCATTATCCATTAAGGTGTCTCAAAAAAGGTAAATGCTTATATCATAGGTCATCTTTTTACATGTAGTCTCTAGTGTTTCGAATTGGCTAAAGGAAACAAAGTGCCAACCCCGTCCGTCCCCTGGCTGTATTTGAAATCCTTAAGGTATTTGTCATCTTTAGCGGACTGTTATTTTAATCAGAGAAGCATTAGGGCTATGAATCCTAATACTTATACAATATGAATGTAAAAGTTTAAAAATATCCTTGACTAGCACAAGTAAAAATTTCTAACACTTCCTCTCAAACTAGAGTACATATATTATAGGATCTCAGCTCGTTGCAAGTATAATTCACTCAAATCCCTCAAAGTGACTTAGTATATCATATATCAATTTCATTGGTTGTAACTATGGAAACCTAAGTTCTTTTCACAAATGCTCAAACCAAAGCAATTCACAAATTCTAGATGCCATTATTCTATACTAGGATTTTGCACTTGATATTTATACCATGGTTTGCTTCTTACTCTTCCATAAGACAAGATTACCACCAACAAATACATAACATCATGGAGTTGATCACATCATGTGCCTGTGATCTTTATATGAAATATTTCAATTAGGAGATCCTTTGAGATAATGTATTATATGAATCATAACATTTCAATGATTGATTACAAGTTATGCTCATGAATGACTTCTTGTACTAACTAGAAATGATATATCAAGAAATGTTACAGTTAGATGATTAAGTTTGCCAACTAATCTTCTGTATCTCTTTGGGGCATCTATAACACTCCTACATAAGTTAAAAGCTTAACATTAAGATTTATAGGTGAATCAACTGGTTTTGCTCCATTAAACCAATTTTAGATAATAAGTTAAGCACATACTTTCACTTGAAGAGATACATACCTTGCTTGGATCAAACAATTTCAATTCAAAGAAAAATTTTCAAACTACAGATATCCTTTGTTTGAAATTTCTATTGTAATAGAAATCCCTTAATTGCTTCTTGCCTTTACGGTCAATAATTGCACTATCATCAACATATACAATCAATATAATTTTCTTACCATCATATTATTGATAAAATACAAAATGATTTGAATTACATCTGCAAAGACCAAATTCCATCACAACTGTGTTAAACTCACAAAACCAAGCTCATGGAGATTGTTTTATGGCCACATAAAAATTTATTTAGGAGATAAACTACCCTTCTCTCCTCTTAAATGATAAAACCTGGTGGCTTCATATACACTTCTTCCTTAGGATCACCATGAAGGAAGACATTTTTAACATCTAGCCAATTTAGAGGCTAATGAAGAGTAGTGGCAAGTGAAATTAGAAGGTGTACCGAAGCTATTTTAGCTACTGGCATAAAGTTATCCTAAAAATCAACACCATAAATTTGAGTATAGCCTTAGTAACTAGATGTGCCTTTAGCTAGCCAATAACCATTAGATAAGATTTTCATGAACAGTACCCATCAACATTCATGTTAGAACCTCCAAAAGGAATTCTAATAATAACAAATCATACATGAAAGTTTTATTGATCGGGTTACTTGATTGTGAAGTACAGTTTTATCTTTGATAAAATCCTGGATGAAATATAAAGAAATTAATTATCAAAGTCATGGATTAAATTAGAAGCATGAAGAAGCTACGTGAATGAGAAACACATAATAGAAGTTGATTAGAGCTACACAAATTAGAAGTTATCAGAAACACAAATAATATAATATCTGATTAAATAAAATAAAGATGAAAGAAGAAAAGAAAGAAAAAAAAATTGAAATGCAAAGATAAGAAGGCAAATTAGAAGATACTTTAGAAGTTAGAAGAATGAAAGGTTAAAACGCTATATACTTAAAAGTTTAGAAGCACAAATCAAACACAAAATAAAGAAGAATTTACAAGGTCTAACACTAAGGCTTAGATATATTTGAGTAGTATATCTAAGCATATATATTGTAGGAAATGAGTACGTTTGAGTGTGATGGTCAAGATAATATTTTTATATCAAGATTTGAATAGATATATAAAGAAAGTCAACAACTTATATTTGGAAGAAGACAAGAGACAATTGAAGATGTCTTTTAATGAAGGAAAGAAGATGTTTCACAATTGATGAGTCAAGACTATTACCACAATTGTAATCCTCAATAGAGCCACTAATGTCTTTAAAATTAGTGGAATACTATTTGAAGGAGTAGTAAGGGAGATTTTTATAGACTTATGCTAATCTTGAGGTACGAATTGTGAGATTTGGTAAAGTTATGAGAATCGTATACCTCATCTTGATTTTCTTTAAATATTAGAATATTTGGAAAGATAGCAGGATCCCTAACAATTGGTGCTAGAAGAGTAAACTGATATATAAAGTAGTACCACTATATATTGCTACTTGATTTTCTCAAATTCTCACTCTTTTACTTATTGCATTTTATCCGGTTGCATGTCTTATATTGCAATAATGTGTTTGAGTGTGTACATTACATAACATTTAGAATCATACTTTTCAAGCATACTGACATTATAAACAAAATATAAAAAAACTCGCAAATCTTAAAAGAACTTAAAAGATTGAATAACTTGTGTGTATTATCTTTTCACTTGCACATCTTTGATATGAAATCGAGGATTTCAATACATCAAAACCAAAAGAAAGTTTAGTGTTTCATATCAATCTTGAACTCTCAAGAAGTGAATTAAGTTTTGTGAAGTGTTTTTTGCAATCAAAGTGAATTTTTAAAAATTTAGAACAATCAATTTAATCCCCTTGATTGTTTATTAGGACCAACAATTCAATTTTAAATTTACCATAAAAAAGAGACATAGTGATGGGAATTTGAACACAAACCAATGCTAAAGTCAAGGAGGAGTTGATTTGTATCGAGAAGAAGAAGCTTCTAACGCTTTTGCTTTCGAATGCTATTGATCTATATTGTATACTTTTTCTTTTTTTGCTCTACTCGAAATCATGAACTTTATGGCACAACCTTGTTGTTATGCTTTTGATTGTGACATCTATAGAGCTTCTAGTATTGATTGGAGCTTCTGATTATCGTTTAATTTAGAGCTTCTAGTTGTTGAGTTTTTTATTTAGGTTGCTACCTTTATTGATTTACTTTGGTTCCGATTCTAGTTTCGAATGATTGTACTTATGATTGTTGATGCTTATAATTATTTTAGAAGTGATCCTACCTAACATAATTTTTGCTATAGAATATTCATTCCATACTTTGCATGAATATTATTATGTAATTGGGGGAAGAAATATACTACTATTATTGAAGAAGGAAGTTGCATTAGTGTTGCCTGTACTACCACCATGGAGAAGATGGGGGTTAAAGACCATGGTGCACCTACATCCATTGTGCATGTTAATAAACATTGCGAGTTCCTTTCTCTATTAGAAAGACATACTTTGAAGAGTTGGTTTGTCGTTTAGTCCTTGTGGATGCCACTCATTTACGATTAGGAAGACCATAGTAGTATGATCATTTGGAATGATCATATATTAAATTGGAAGTGAAGGAAAGAAGAACTTCTTCATTAGTTCTAGGTTCTAATGTTTTCAAAGAATTCATGGCCTTTATTTGCATGCACTAGAATCAGGTGATTCTTCATTGATCCCCTAGATATGATAGGCATGAAAACCAGAGATATCATCCATTTAGCGGAGTCCATTGAGTAGAGTACGAGGCAAAAGCAAGAGAACAAGCACCTAAGTGATCCCAAGTTGACTTTGGTCGAATCTCTATAAAGGAGATTCAATCCATAAGACAAGAGTCAAATCAACCTAGAAGAGACTATTCTCTCTAAATCTTTTTCTAATTAATCTCATAGCTTATGGCAAATACTGATTAATTGGAATCCTTATGTCATATCATATTCTCATTAACCATCAATTGTTTATGATATTTAATGTAATATCAATCTATGAGATAATAGAAGTTTGATTTAAGATTTGGTTTGCAATATTTTTGTCTTGAATCATCCATATCCATTTATTTATCTATTTCATAAACATATAGTAACACTACAAGCACAAAATTTGTCTTTAAAGCTTTCTTAAGACATCAAATTTAGTATTCAAAATTCCCTCTTAGTATATCATAATTTCATACTAAACTTAACTTGAAGGACTGCAACTAGACAACCCTTTAAAGACTACCATTGTGATCATCCTTTCATCTAGAGCCGAGGCTTCACTACCATTGTGATCATCTTACCTCCCAATCGCCATGTCTCAACTCTCTCTTGAAGCTCCAAGCACTGAGCTCTCACCAACCGCTCAGATCAAACCAATATCGAGATGTTGGCACCTTAACTCGAGCAACAAGATGTGATGAACTATCCCTAAAGCTCGGATAGCTTGTGTCACACCCCAAATGGTACCTTAAACGTAATAGCCCACTGTATACTATATAAAAACCTGAGAATAACCCCATTATTATTTAGGGATTTGCTTTACAGTATACAAGGCATACTCACATCTAATTACCCGAACAAGATTTAGCATTTCCAAGTAATAAAGAGACAAAATAATTAGACATAGCATAGTGAGCATCATAACACTAATGGACTAAGGCCCCATCAAATATCCATAAGGTAATACTACTATGCAATGGATAATAACTATTGAAGTAGTCTGAATCTATACTGTAACATAAAAACAACTAAGACATAAGTTCAAATCCATTTATATAGATATAATGATGATCACTCTACTTGTTCCTCATCCTTTACACATCCCATTGTATCCCATATTGACTTGTGCCATGCATCTACCAGGCTCAAGCTAGATAGGCTCCTATAACAACGAAACACTGTAGGGCATGTAAGCTAGGTTAGCTTAGTGAGAAAACCCTCATACTACATTGATAAGCAATTACACACAAGTTATTTAAACAAACATATGAATGCATGATCACGCATATGAATGCAACAGTATATACGGTTATTTAGAAACCACATACAACATAGATTTATTGCCTTTTGTTGCTTGTGTTAGGAAATCACAAACTATAAATAGACTCAAGGTTCTAATCACCCTGACTTTCTCTTTTGAGATAGTCACAAAAGTCTATATATTTGTGCTATATTAAAATAAGCTTAAAAATATATGAACATATATGCCCATGATCATGTAGCTAGTGGACATAAATGGCTTGCAAGCTCATATATCCCTAAGGGATGAATCCCCGCACTCGGTTTCAATCAGAGGGTGGCATTTTCCGGTTCTAAGTAGTTCCCAAAAGTCAAAACGATGTTGCACATGAAGTACACCTCCATGCGGCCTTTCTATATCAACATTTTCTTACATGCATAAATACGCAATACGTGATCCATTTTATTAAAGTTGAATATCATTAGATTCACTTATTAGGCGACCAACTAAATCATCACAAACACTTGTACTATTCTCAATCTAAATGTAAGGAAAACCAAATATCAATTAGCCAAATATGATTTAAGGTAATTTGGCAACCATAATCAGGTCAACCATACACAAGTAGATTTCCTGACTCTTACACATACATCCGATTTCATGAGCATTAGTTGTCACGCCCTAAAAGGGGCCTGGAAGTTTCTGCTAAAAGTTATCATGTCACATGTGCAGCCGTTACATGATAACTGTCTTACGAGTTAGAGATCATAAAACTCTGAATAATTAATTATATTTATGACTAATCATTTTACATATAATCATACACTAAAAATATAACTATGGATTCCATGTTCCAAGGTCAACCAAGATTGTAGAGAGTCGAAATCCCCTACCAACTAGTAAAATGGAATAAAACCCTAAGTCTCACAAATTCAATTTTACATTAGGGCCCTAAAATGACATTTCATCTAAATAGTTTACCATTCACAATTCTTACTTTATCATTTTTGGCTTCTAAAAACTCTCGACACTTCACATCTTATCCCAACCCAAGCTTTTAAGATTTTTACCTGTAAAATAGTATATGGAAGGGTGAGCACACTACAGCTCAGTGAATGAGAGTGCAATACTCTCAATGTTACACACACACAAGCAATTTCAAATCAAGTTATCAAATCATATGCTATGCATGAACAACCGTATGAATGCAGCGTCTCACGCAGTCTTTCGGTAACCAATGTGAAGTCTAGGGTTTATGCTCCCCTTAACCTTGGGTTAGAGATTCCGAAGCCACCATTAGTGCCCGGGTCTCACAACCAATTCAATTATTCTTATCTCTTTGATAATTAAAATATCTTTTAGCTTTGATATTATAAGCTTGAGTGTTCTCATACACTGAGCGCTCCTTTGCCTCATGTATTGAGCAACACCCTCAAGGACCAACCGGACTCGGAACCGTCAAGGCACTATAATCCCCTAGTCACTTAGTTCGCACTAGGCAAAACAGTAATCCTCTGATTACTTCCAACGAACCCTATAGCAGTGATGGCCTTCACTATCATGTATTGTCTCTTGTAAATGCATGTCTAATTTTAAATTGAGTTCAATCTTTCAATTAATTGATTTGGGGTGATCAAACAATATATAACGACAAATCAATCCACATTCAAAATGATAAAGTAACTATCAAACATTTAAGACGTATAAGTCTATGAATAATCAATAAGAACCAAGTCCATCCCATAAACAAAATAGCTACACCAAACATTCACAATCATCACAATAAGAAATATCAAACATTACATGTCACAGTTATGATAAGGAGGATCAATCTGACCAAGTAGAATTAGTCAAGCCAGACACAAAATCACAATTAAATAAATTTTTAAAATGATTCATCATATGAGACCAAATCAATAATAGCGTAATATAGCTCAATCTCATCTACCGTTAAATCAACCACTCGGGATTGATTTATAATTCTCATCCTTTGATACCTCTGTGTCACTTCACTTACTGTCAAATCAACCACTTAGGATTGATTTACAATTCTCATTCTTTAACACCCCTATGTCATCGCATCTCTCAAATGCTCCATTTCACATATTCAAGAGTCAAACAAGGTAGCCACATATATATCCCTTCCAATTACTCAAGTACCTAGGTATATATATAATATATATATATATATATATATATATATATATATAATTATAAACATTTAACTAAAGGATAAATTTGCTAGGCACCTCCCCTCATATGCTTAAGAAGGGCAAGAAAATATAATTATTAAGTTTGTAGAATAAAAATTTACACTTATGATTTGTATAGTTATATGCATAAATGTATTCTATAAATATAGTAGGAAAATAATTTTGTCCAAGCGTATATACATATTCAGAAGTAGATTCTTATATGTGTATATAATGACATATATATAATTTCTTTCAGTTATGCATACATATATAGTAGCTATAGAAGGAAAAGTTAGGTTTATATATTTTAGTTTAGTTTGAAGAAAACAATGTTGAATCACGGTATTAGGCCTGTAGTAATAGCATCGGCAAAATGGTGCAAAGTGTTATTGTTAAGATAGTGACATCTAAACCCTTAGCTCATTCTGTCCTCTACATCATTAAGATAATATTCATCCGTAACTTATTCAACTACCAATTTCTTTGTGAACTTCCTTTTCAAACTCATTTAACCCCACTATATACCTTGAAAATAATAGTAACCACAACCAATTGCAACCACAACCAAGTAAGTGAATTCACATACACAGAGTATATCAACATTAAACACAACATTGTAGCTGTAAACATCCCATTTTTGCCCTAGGAATGAGTAATAGTCAATAATAATCGATTTTCATTTTTTTCGAAATTTTCCCAATTTTTCTAATTTAGCAAAAATAATGGAAAATATTCAAAAAAAATAAAAATAAATAGGAAAACACATCAATTTTGAAAAATGATTTCAGAAATAGTAATAATAAGGGATGAATAATTTTTATAAATTTTGAAATTTCAAAAAATACAAAAAATGAAAAAAATCGCATTGCATATATGCAATTTACGATATAAAGAAAATTGAGAAATTGGGCCAGCTTAGCTGGTTCGTGCGTGCGCTGGGAACGTGTGGGAGGCTTGGAGGTCGCGAGTTTGAATCTTCCCCCGAGCACTCGATGCAATTTTTTTCCTTTCGCCTGGAGCTGCCACGTGGTAGCGCGTAATTGGCCGAAGGAAATCACGCGTGTTGCACGTGATCGTCTTCCACACCCGGACAGACGCGAGAAGAAGCCGGAGCAAGTCCGACGAAGGTGGAATCGATCATTTTTTTCAAATCTTCTAGATTACTGTCAAGATAAAGCCAAATCCATAAGATAAATCAAAGAAAAACAAGAGATCAACATCAAACCGTTGGGATAAAATCAAATCTAAAAACGGAAGAAATTCGGATTTATCCAAATCAACCGATTTGAGCTTATCCAAGAGGGTTTCCGGACGCCTATAAATAGAGGAGGAGTGGAGGAAGCCAGAACAGGAATCACAATTGAGAGAAAGTGAGGAAAGAGTGCAAATCGGAGAGCATCGGAGAAGGATCTAAAACCGCGAGCACCGACCAGAGCTAAACCACCACCAGGAGGCAATCTGGGAGTGAACCACCGCCACGATTGGATTCAACACTCTCGAGAAGCTAGGATTCGACACCTCACCCACTGCAAAAGGCCGCCGGAACGCCGTGAACGAGCCTCCTCCGCCGCCGTGTCCGACCGATTCGACCCGACCCGATTTCGACCCGACCCGGATCCAGGTAAGTCGGATTTTCCGAATTAATTAATTAATTTATTATTTGTTATTTAGTTATTTATTTATTTATTTATTTGTTTATGTTTTATTTTTAATAAATAGGAAAATGTAGAAATTAGATTTTTCTAGAATTTAATAATGTAGAAAAATAATAAATAAGAAAAATAATAATAAATAGATAGATAAAAAAATAATAAAAAAATGTAGAAAAATAATAAAAAATATTAGGAAAAATAACAATAAAATTTTAGATTTCAAAATAGGATAGATATTAACTTAAGATAAAATTTTTCACAAAAATCATAAAAAAATCAAAAAAATCATAAAAATAAAAAATCACAAAAATCATAAAAAAAATTCAAAAATTATAAAAGAATCATAAAAAATGAGTTTTAGCACTTAGAAAAATCCTTTTCTTCAAATAAATCCAAAATTGATGTTTTTCCTAAAAATCATTTTCAAAATTAGATTAAAGCTTAGGCTTAGAATTTTTTAGAAAAAAAATGGTAAGAACATAAAGAAAAAGAGATTTCAAAATTAAAATTCACAAACAAACTTAAAGTTTTCAGAAAAGCGAACTACGGCTTATTTGATCCTGAATAGCAGGTACGTAGGCACCCATTCGGGTCAACCCATAAAAATGAATGAAAAATCATTTTCTTGAAATAATTCAAAAACATACTAAAAAGTAACAGAAACAAAATAAAAACACATTTCTAAAGAGGAACAATTTTAGGAGATTAGGTGGTAACCGTAAAGGTTTTAATAGGTTAGCCTCCGGACTTAGAAACTCTGGTTTTTCCTTTTCCTCTTTTCACAAAAACGAAAAGAGGAAATAACGTCAACTAGTGGTCCAAATTAAGACTAATCCGCTCCTTTAGTCTTAATTCAATATTTCCCAACAACAGTTGGGTGGCGACTCCAAAAATCAAACGAAATTCCTAACTCAAGTCGAGGATCTATATTAGATGGGCATAGGGTCTAGTCTAGATTGGATTAAGAATGGGAATTCAAAAATTAGACTCGACAGGATGGCGGCTCCATTAGGGACCTATGCTAGTAGGCTAGCCACCTGAATCTCTTCAATTTGTTATCTTTAAGAAATGTGTTTCATTCTTTTTACTCTGTTGCTAACCTTTCAGGGACTAGTTAGATTTTCAGTTTTTCTTTACTGTGGGGGTTTGCATGCATATGTGGGTGTGAGTAGATGTGGTCGAACCTGGGCCGTCCTAGAAACCTGAGACGGGGAGCCATTGTGTAGGTTTCGGGCGAAGTGAGTTGATTCACCGTTCAGGACCGATTAGGCTACCCCACCCTATGCTTCGATATGGCCTGAGATCCATTTCTTCGAGAATGCGGGAGGCCATAGAGCTCGGGAACCAGTTAGAACCAACCTACTTGCATACATAACATCATAAGGGGTTGACAATTGGATGCCAATGTAATGGTTTGTTATTTTGTCCTTGGAGTTCAGGACTATTTCCCTGTAACATTTTCATAGTTCTGTTTGTAATTAGGTTGTTTCTTATTATAATAGATGGCTAGCAGTGCAGTCGACCGTCTCCTCCGTAAAGAAATTCGGGTGTACAAACCTTTGGACCCAAAATTGGTATTGGACCATTGGTTCACTTTGTACAACCTAGAAGAGCAGGCCTTCATCCAGCAAAAGATCGGCCCCGTCCTCTCACTGACAAGGATAGAGGTGAATTTGCCTTTAGTCCGGGCCATACTCCAATTATGGGAAATCGAGCCCGCTGCTTTCTTTATCGGGCCGCATGAGATCACCCCTACCCTAGAAGAGTACACCCAGTTGCTACAGGCTCCAGCACTGACTGATCAAATCTATACGCCAGACCTTGAGGCCGGGCCAGCCGGTACCTTCAGCAGATTATTAGGCATCCGTAAAACAGCATTCAACAAAGCCCTAGCAGACTGTAATGGATATTGCATACGAATGGATGATTTAGAAGCCTGGTTTATCGCCCAAGAGGACAATGGCGATAGAAAGGACATCCTGTGTGGGGACCCCAAGACTTACAGACAGAGAAGGGTGAACGCTTTCATCTTGACAACCTTCGCCACCATACTGTTCCCCACCGGGACCTTCTATATTCACTACAGGGTTGCAGAGCTGGTGACCCAATTCCTGGAGGGAAGATCCTACATCCCGGCTCTACTGGCTGAACAGATCCGGAATTTAAACTTCCTCAAGAAAAAAGGCCATGGGATCTTTCGCTCCAGCCTCAACCTTCTGCTAATATGGTTTGTAAGCCACCTCAAATGCTTCGGGCTGAACATGGTCAGGAAAACCCTAGCCCAACAGGTGGATCTGGTGGATTCATGTATAGAAAAGGTAAAGCTACCCGACGACCTTACCAGCCACAGTTGGGTAGAGCTGTTTAAGAGCTTCAGTGCTGAAGATATTCTATGGACAGCCAGGTGGAGTTGCTGTAACAAAATCATCTTGACCTGCAAAAACTTCCAAGCAGTGCCTTTAATCGGAATCAGCGGATGTATTAGATATCACCCAAACTCAGTGGTCCGTCAGTTCGTCACTATCCAAGACATAGTTTATCGGCCCTTGGTACAAGTAGTTACCTTTGATTATCAAGATCCGAACCTGTTAGTAGCTGAGAAGTTTGTGAAGCTGGCAGAGGTCAAAGCACTTTGGGAAGCCAGAGTTGAAAGCCCGAATGTGGACCTCGGGGAGCTAGATGGCGAAGTGGGAAAACACCGAGCTACTAGAGAGTTTATAATCTGCCAGCTATACCAAACAGGGGAAAGAGCGTACCAGGTTCCAGATGTCACCCAACCAAGACCTGACAAGATCAACCCAGAGACAGAAATCTACCTGGAGCAGGTTAGGGCCCGAATGGAGGTATACTTTGAAGCTGCGGATCATAAGAAAGACATCTGGAAGGGACGTTTCAAAGAATCCGACCAAAGGAACAAGGCCTTAGAAGCACAATTGGAGAAATGCCAAGCCAAAGTCAAGGAATTGGAAGCCGTCATCAGTGGGAAGTCTGAGCCTCCACAACAGAAGACTAAAAGAACTAGGAAGTAGATCTTTATTTGTAATTTTTGAACTCCAGAATTTTCAATATTAATAAAAGTAAAGTTTCAATATTACATTGTCAATCGGTTGTCAACCCTTTTACTTTTAGCATCCGCGTGACACATGCATATCATTCGTGCATTCATTACACTAAAAGCAAAATAAAATGCGAATCCAGGTATTAAAATAGCTTCCAAACAATCGAACCCTCCTAGAAGCCCAGTTCTCACGCGCTCAAGAACAAAAATGGCCAACAGCAGTGACAACCGCAACAACACCAATGCTAAAGCTGCCTCGGACTCTAGGATCATGTCCCTAGAACAAACAGTCCAACAACTAGCTGCCCAGGTTCACCTCTTAACTGAAAGCATCGGCCTCCTGCGCAACACTCAGCCAACCCAGGAAGAGTATTCAGGGGCTAGAAAGGGAAAAGCGGTGGAGGGATAGCCTCCGGAATATGAGGAGATCAATTCCCACCTTAACCCGACTTTTGAATATGAGCCAAAAGTCAACCAGGGGCCGACCTCTGATGACCTGAAGAGGGAAATGGAAGAGAGGCAGAAGGAGATGGAGAAGTGACTCTTCCAGCAGCTCCATGACAAGATGAAAAGCATTGAAGACCCTGATGGTTTTGAACTGGCCGGAATCACCAATCTGCCAGCATACAGGGAAGAGATATACCCTGAAAAGTTCAAGACCCCAGAGTTTGAAAAGTATGATGGGACCGGCTGCCCCAAAATGCATACTAAGCTATATGCCCGAAAAATGAGCAAGTATGCTCAATACGACTAGCTCATGCTCCAGACATTCCAAGACAGCCTCACAGGCCCTGCACTAGTCTGGTATGCCCACCTGGACTTCAACATTGTCAACACTTGGGAGAAGCTAGCCTGGGCGTTTTATGATCAATATAAGTTCAATATTGAAGTCGCCCCATCTGTAATCGACCTGGGGAGTCTCCGGAAGAGACATGTTGAACCGTTCAAGGAATATGCTCAGCGCTGGAAAGCCCAAGCCGCCAGGGTAGCAACCCCGATATCTGAGAAGGAATTGACATCCATATTTGTCAATACCCTGGACAAGACTTACTTTTCACACCTGGTAGGCCAGACCTCGTCCAGTTTTGCAAAGGTAGTGGCTGCAGGGTGTAGGATTGAGAATGCCATCACCACCGGTAGACTCCAAACAATGGAGCCTCCTAGGGTCACACCGACACAAAGGCCTGTAGGAGGAAACAGAGCTAAAGAGTCCACTATCAGCACGGTCCACTCCGGTAAAGCAGAAAAAGCCAGGACTTGTGTTACATTTCAGACCACGAGTACCCCAGTCCAGCAACCCATGATGGGTCAAACTCAGGCTGTCAAGGTCCCAAGGTAGTTCACTCCAATCCCCATCCCACTCAATCAAGTCTTCGCTCGGTTGAGGGCAGGCAACTTAATTAGCTTCGAGATCCCCAACGACCGATACAAGCCCAAGAATTTCGACTCAAGCCTCAAGTGTGACTACCACATGGGTCAGGAGGGGCATTCCACAGATAGGTGCTGGAGGCTCCGGCACAAAATCCAAGACTTAATTGATGCAGGAATCATACAATTGGATTTCGTAAACTCCCCAGCACCCAATGTCAACACCAACCCACTGCCCAATCACAAGCCCGCCATCAACATGATCACGTCAGAGGAGTCAGCTCCCAAAGAAGCCCCAAGGCAGAATATGACAGAGCAACAGAAGAAGCAATCCCACCAAGCTCTAAAGGAAACACCAAAGGCGCACATTAAAAGAAGGTGGTTAGCTGGAGACCCAACGGTTGGCACTTTGGGGGAATCACACGGGAGATTTCAGTATTTAGTGAACTATTCTTATACCCTGACTGAGCAAGGGCCACATAGCGGATGGGGACCGGAGTTTGAGAAGGAGGACAACCCGGCAAAGGAAGAGGGGAAGACTGTCCACATGATCAACTCTCATCAGAAGCCCAGGGTTATACAGTGCTATGAGGGATAATCAACTGAGGTATAAATCCCAAGAAAAAGATATGTATTCAATGTCCCGATACCGGCAGAGAATTACAAGGCTGCACCGTTCGACTATCGGGCCCTCGAACAAGAGCGACCTCCTATAGTGGGAGGCATCACCCGCTCTGGGAGATTATATGATCCAAAGTATAAAGGCCCGACTGAAGAGCCACCGTGGAAAAAGGGGAAGAAGAGGAAGAGAGACTTGCTGCGTTTACGAAGATGGTTAAGGCCAACGAATACAAGATCATGGAACAATTAAATAAGGTTCTAGCGCAGATATCACTCATGGGCCTTCTCACAACATCCGAGCTCATAGGGAAGCACTCTTTAAAGTGCTGAAAAAGATTCAGGTCCCGGAAGGTATCGCTACAGACAAATTAGGTCACGTGGCAGACTCCATCTTCGCAATGGACCAAATATCCTTCTCTCCGGAAGAGCTAGGAGAAGAGGGAGACCAACATACCAAACCACTATTTATAGTGGTCAGGTGCAATGACACCATTGTCTCCCGGGTACTTATCGACAACGGATCATCCCTCAACGTTTGCCCATTGGCAACGCTCGACTTACTGGGGGTCGATCTAAGTAACATAAAACCTAGCTCCACAGTAGTTAGAGCCTTCGACGGGTCCAAAAGAGACATAGTAGGGGAGGTGGGCCTACCGGTGGAAATCGGTCCACAAATATTCCACATCTCCTTCCAGGTCCTTGACATCCCAAGGTCTTTCAACCTGCTTTTGGGACGACCCTGGATACATGCTGCTGGAGCCATCCCCTCTAGTCTCCACCAAAAGGTCAAATTCATCGCAAACGGGCAGATAGTCACTGTACTGGGCGAGCAAGATTACGCCATATATAAGGAGACTGCCATACCTTACATTGGGGAAGAGGGTTCAGAAGACCTGGGGCTGCAGATCTTCAATGAAGTGAACATGGTAACCAGCAAGGAGGGCCATCAGTTTAAAGAGGGGCAGCATGGGACGTTTGGACTAGGGTACATTCCTACGGCCGCAGAAGAAGCGCAAACAAAAGGTGTCAAAGGCAAATAAGGGGGAAGCTGACCGACACCCAGATGTGCATCCCACTTCTCCAACAATCTTTTCGAAAGGCAAACGCCATTCAAGAGCTTCAGATAAATGAAGAGGACGACAGCAAAGGGAAATCAACCCCCCACACGTCCAACCAGCATTCGACTCTAAACAATTGGTTTTGTTATCCTATAAGTAGCGCTAGGTTAGCTCAAAAGTAGAGAAAAATTATTAAACAAATTTTATTGAGACTCTTTATCAAGTTCAATTACAGTTTGTTTTTTTCTTATATATATATGCTTTCATTTTACTCAGATCTCCTACCATCGAACATCAGGGATATTTCGCACAGGTAAAAAGTAAAAACGCTGATATCGTTTCCAACGCTGCTGGGTCAGTTGTTGAAGGCGATATCTTAGACCATGAAATAATACAAGAAAATTGGCTAAAACATGAACAAAGCGGAATCTCGATCGACGAGCCTGTGTAGACAGTAAATCTAGGAAGCATGGAAAACCCTAAGAACCTCAAAATCGGGACCAATTTGAGTGCCGAGCAAAAACATGAGATAACCGAGCTATTAACGGAATATGCAGATGTGTTTGCCTGGTCGTATGGTGACATGCCAGGGCTAGACCAGTCAATAGTAATTCACAGGCTTCCCACAAGGGAAGATGTCAAACCTAAAAAACAAAAACAGAGAAGATTTAGGCCTGACATCTTACTGAAAATCAAAGAAGAAGTCAAGAAACTACTAGAAGTAGGGTTCATTGAAGTATCCGACTACCTAGAGTGGGTAGCAAATATAGTCCCTGTCATGAAAAAGAACGGAAAAGTATGCGTATGCGTAGACTTTCGGGACTTAAACCAAGCCACGCTAAAGGATAACTTCCCCCTACCTCACATTGATGTTCTAGTAGACAACACTGCGGGAAACCATCTCTTCTCATTCATGGACGGTTTCTCAGGATATAATCAAATAAAAATGGCTGAGGAAGATAAAACCAAAACGACCTTCATCACAACATGGGGACTTTCTGTTACAAAGTCATGCCCTTCGATTTGAAAAACGCCAGGGCAACATATCAGAGAGCCATGGTCGCTATACTTCACGATATGATGCATCGAGAGGTTGAAGTATATGTCGACGACATGATAGCCAAATCCAAAGAAGGAGAAAGCCATATAGATATCCTGAGGAAATTGTTTAAACGACTGAGAAAATTCCAGCTCAAGTTAAACCCAGAAAAATGTACTTTCGGGGTCACAACGGGGAAATTGTTAGGGTTTGTCATAAGCCAGGAGGGTATTAAAATCGACCATGACAAGGTAAAGTCCATATTAGAATTACCTTCCCCACGCTCCGTTAAAGAAGTAAGAAGCTTATTGGGAAGTTTAAATTACATAGCTCGTTTTATCTCACAGCTCACCGACAAATGCCGGCCATTATTCCGTCCGTTGAAGAAGAACACCACAATAGAATGGGACGATGAATGCAAAGAGGCATTCGAAACAATCAAAGACTATCTTACAAAACCTCCGGTCTTGATAGTCCCGAAACAAGGAAATCCCTTATTCTTATACCTCACTATACTCCCTGAATCCATGGGATGTGTGCTGGGGCAGAAAGATGACGAGGGAAGAGAGCGTTCCATATATTATCTGAGCAAGAAGTTCACAGATGGGGAACAGAGGTACTCAAAGGTGGAGAAGACGTGTTGTGCTTTAATCTGGGTCATGCATCGACTAAGGCAATACACCCTTTACTACTATATTGAACTGCTGACAAGACATGATCCCTTGAAATACTTGGCAGAGAAACCAGCCTTGATAGGGAGAATCTTTAAGTGGCAAATGCTCCTATCCGAGTTCGACATCACATACGTAAATCAGAACTCGATGAAAGGGCAAGCCTTAGCTAACCAGTTGGCGGAACACCCTGTCGAGATAAATTCCCAAGAACTACAGGCCCAATTTCCGGATGAGAATATATTGACAGTGGAAAATATGCTAGTAGAAGACTTTGGGATAGAGCAGAACCTGAAATGGAAATTGTTTTTCGATGGAGCTGCCAATGTATTCGGTTGTGGGGTTGGGGCAGTATTGATATCCCCGGACGACACTCAATTCCCTGCAGCGACGAGACTTACATTTCCCTATACCAATAATATCGCAGAATATGAAGCATGTATTCTTGGCCTCAAAATGGCCTGCCAAATGGGAATCCGCGAATTAGAGGTATACGGGGATTCGTCGCTCATCATACTACAGACAAGAGGGGAATACAAGACTAAAGACCTCAAACTGGTACCATATCATCAACACTTGACAGAGCTAATTGAGGAATTCAAGGCAATCACTTTCACATACATCCCGAGAACTCAGAATCAGTTCGCAGATGCACTAGCCACGCTAGCATCTATGATCCAGATAACAGGGGGAGCCGAAGTTCAACTGATGAAAATAGACATCGAAAATCGGCCCGCCTACTATTTAACAATGGAAAAGATACAAGATAACAAACCCTGGTATCACGACATCAAGACCTTTCTCCAAGAAGGTAATACCCCGAAATGGCTAGTAAGAATGACCAAAGAACACTCAGAAGGTTAGCAAGCCATTTACTATTAAGTGGGTCCATACTTTACAAGAGATCATCTGATACCACCCTGTTGAGATGTGTGGACAAAGATGAAGCATGCGAACTAATGAAAGAAGTGCATGAAGGAGTATGTGGACCTCATATGAATGGCTACATGTTGGCCCGAAAAATCATGAGGTTAGGATATTATTGGTTAACCATGGAATCAAATTGCCTAAAATATGTCAAGCACTGTCATTTGTGTCAAGTCTATGCGAACCGGATCAATGCTCCGTCCAACGAGCTACATTTGTTATAGCACCATGGCCATTCTCCATGTGGGGAATCGACATAATTGGCCCTATCACTCCAACAGCATCCAACGGCCATAGGTTTATACTAGTAGTGATCGATTACTTCACCAAATGGGTAGAAGCTTCATCATATGCCAATGTCATAAAAGGGGTAATAGTCCGCTTCCTTAAAAGGGACATAATAGCCGATATGGAGTTCCTAAGTCCATCATCACCGACAACGGTACCAATCTCAACAACAAATCGATGATAGGTTTATGTCAACAATTCCACATAGACCACAGAAATTCAACTCCCTACCGACCTCCAATGAACGGGGCAGTAGAAGCAGCTAACAAAAATATCAAAAAGATCATCGAGAAAATGACAACAACTTACAAAGATTAGCATGAAATGTTACCGTTTGCTCTCATGGCTTATAGGACTTCAATAAGAACATCCACAGGAGCTACCTCATATTCATTGGTATATGGTACTGAAGCAGTGCTACCAGTTGAAGTTGAGATACCATCATTCAGAATCTTATCAGAAACTCAGTTAACCGAATCAGACTGGGTAAAGAAGAGGCTTGATCAGCTGAATCTGATTGATGAAAGAAGACTTACCGCATTATGTCATGGCCAGTGTTACCAACAAAGAATGGCCCGAGCATTTAACAAGAAGATGAGACCTCGGTACTTTAAAGAGGGGGATCTGGTGTTAAGGAAGGTTCTCCCGAACGCTCAAGACTCCAGAGGGAAATTTACCCCAAACTACGAAGGCCCTTATGTGGTGAAAAAGGTTTTATCAGGAGGTGCTCTGATATTAACTCAAATGGATAGTCCAGAATTGAGAGACCCTATTAACACAGATGCTGTAAAGATGTACTATCCTTAGGCAAGGAAATTGAAATTTTGCTAATATTTATGAAAGCCAATGTTCGATATAAATTTCGTTGAGTCAAATTTTTACTTTTTACAAGCAAAGTTAATATTCCTGAATGGTCAATAAATTCAAATCAATTCATCACAACAAATATTCTTAAACACATTACCTACCATATCACCACTGAAAGATAAATGCTGAAATGATAATGAATCTTAATATAGTTTGTGATATAATCCTATATATTTTTGAACATTAGAACTAAGCGCATCATTAGGATAACATTACCGTCAAAAGAGCCTTGCGCATAAAGAAAGGGAGCACATCGAAATTTTCAACCCCGTATCAAGATAAGAAGAAATGAAGCAGAAGCAAACCAGCACGAAGGTTCGGTTGTTTGGTTGCTATCCACAATAAACTGGCAAGCATATTAAAATAAATAACTATCATCATATCATCACATCATTTAGTTTAGGCTGTAGAAAGCATATTCAAAAGCACAAAATGAGTCAGCCCATAGTGGAGCATTTGTCTAAACATTTCCCTTAATAGGGTAGTCAGCCCAAAAAGGGGCACTTCTCTAGATCTCTTCCAAGGTCAGTCTATAAAGGCACCTTTCTAGATATCATTTTTATATTAGGTTAGTCAGCCCATAGGGGGCACTTTCCTAAAACTCTGTTCTCATGGTTAGCCCATAGGGGGCACTTTTTGAGACAAATTCAATCCCAGGTTAGTCAGCCCATAGGGGGCACTTTCCTAAAACTCTATTATCATGGTTAGCCCATAGGGGGCACTTTTTGAGACAATTCAATTCCAGGTTAGTCAGCCCATAGGGGGCACTTTCTTAAAACTTTGTTCTCATTGTTAGCCCATAAGGGGCACTTTTTGAGACAATTCAACTCCAGGTTAGTCAGCCTATAGGGGGCACTTTCCTAAAACTCTGTTCTCATGGTTAGCCCATAGGGGGCACTTTTTGAGACAATTCAATTCCAAGTTAGTCAGCCCATAAGGGGCA
The DNA here is from genome assembly GCA_037954665.1 of Laguncularia racemosa. NCBI lineage: Eukaryota > Viridiplantae > Streptophyta > Magnoliopsida > Myrtales > Combretaceae > Laguncularia > Laguncularia racemosa. The sequence goes on from JBBMOL010000166.1 coordinate 1,148,455, forward strand.
CTTTCCTAAAACTTTGTTCTCATGGTTAGCCCATAGGGGGCACTTTTTGAGACAATTCAACTCCAGGTTAGTCAGCCCATAGGGGGCTTTTTTGAGACAATTCAACTTCAGGTTAGTCAGCCCATAGGGGGCACTTTCCTAAAACTTTGTTTTCATGGTCAGCCCATAGGGGGTACTTTTTAAGACAATTCAACTCCAGGTTAGTCAGCCCATAGGGGGCACTTTCCTAAAACCTTGTTCTCAGGGTCAGCCCATAGGGGGTACTTTTTGAGACATTTCTATCATAGGTTAGTCAGCCCATAGGGGGCACTTTCCTAAAAATCTACCTATGGTTAGCCCATAGGGGCACTTTTTGAGGCATTCAATTCAAGGTTAGTCAGCCCATGAGGGACACTTTCCTAAACTCTCCCGATTAGTCAGCTTTTGGGGCACTTTTCGGAAATACTCTTTCAAACAGTTGCTAATCTAACAAGATGCTTCTGTTGACAGGTAGCCAGCTCATAAGGGCACTTCTTGAGTAAATTTTCTTTCCAAGGTTGCAAGTCTGATAAGACACTTCCTATTATCATTTCTCATACATTCCTACACGATGCTTGAGATGTGTCATGTCGCCAATTAGTCGCCATAAAGCACTTTTTTGGGAAGGAACATTACTTTAAATTGTTAGGACCGTGTTACCTATTCAAGAGGCAAAAAATGGCGTCTTTTTTTTGTCTTTGTAGTCAAGTTTTTCAAACTTTACTACAAAGAGGGGCAGCTGTAAACACCCCATTTTTGCCCTAGGAATGAGTAATAGTCAATAATAATCGATTTTCAATTTTTCCCAATTTTTCTAATTTAGAAAAAATAATGGAAAATATTGAAAAAAATAAAAATAAATAGGAAAACACATCAATTTTGAAAAATGATTTCAGAAATAGTAATAATAAGAGATGAATAATTTTTATAAATTTTTGAAATTTCAAAAAATACAAAAAATGAAAAAAATCGCATTGCATATATGCAATTTGCGATATAAAGAAAATCGAGAAATTGGACCAGCTCAGCTGGTTCGTGCGTGCGCTGGGAACGTGTGGGAGCCTTGGAGGTCGCGAGTTCGAATCTTCCCCCGAGCACTCGATGCAATTTTTTTCCTTTCGCCTGGAGTTGCCACGTGGCAGCGCATGATTGGCCGAAGGAAATCACGCGTGTTGCACGTGATCGTCTTCCTCACCCGGACAGACGCGAGAAGAAGCCGGAGCAAGTCCGACGAAGGTGGAATCGATCATTTTTTTTCAAATCTTCTAGATTACTGTCAAGATAAAGCCAAATCCATAAGATAAATCAAAGAAAAACAAGAGATCAACATCAAACCGCCGGGATAAAATCAAATCTAAAAACGGAAGAAATTCGGATTTATCTAAATCGGCCGATTTGAGCTTATCCAAGAGGGTTTCCGGACGCCTATAAATAGAGGAGGAGTGGAGGAAGCCAGAATAGGAATCACAATTGAGAGAAAGTGAGGAAAGAGTGCAAATCGGAGAGCATCGGAGAAGGATCCAAAACCGCGAGCACCGACCGGAGCTAAACCACCACCAGGAGGTGATCTGGGAGTGAACCACCACCACCATTGGATTCAGCACCCTCGAGAAGCTAGGATTCGACACCTCACCCGCTGCAAAAGGCCGTGGAACGCCGTGAACGAGCCTCCTCCGCCGCCGTGTCCGATCGATTCGACCTGACCCGATTTCGATCCGACCGACCCGACCCACGTACCGATCCGGATCCAGGTAAGTCGGAATTTCCGGATTTTTATTATTTTATTTAATTAATTTTGTTTATTTATTTATTCAAATTAATTAATTAATTAATTATTTGTTATTTAGTTAGTTTATTTATTTTTTGTTTATGTTTTATTTTTAATAAATAGGAAAATGTAGAAATTAGATTTTTCTAGAATTTAATAATGTAGAAAAATAATAAATAAGAAAAATAATAATAAATAGATAGATAAAAAAAATAAAAAATGTAGAAAAATAATAAAAAATATTAGGAAAAAATAACAATAAAATTTTAGATTTCAAAATAAGATAGATATTAACTTAAGATAAAAATTTTCACAAAAATCATAAAAAATCAAGAAAATCATAAAAATCATAAAAATCATAAAAAAATTCAAAAATTATAAAAGAATCATAAAAAATGAGTTTTAGCACTTAGAAAAATCCTTTTCTTCAAATAAATCCAAAATTGATGTTTTTCCTAAAAATCATTTTCAAAATCAGATTAAAGCTTAGGTTTAGAATTTTTTAGAAAAAAAATGGTAAGAACATAAAGAAAAAGAGATTTCAAAATTAAATTTCACAAACAAACTTAAAGTTTTCAGAAAAGCGAACTACGGCTTGTTTGATCCTGAATAGTAGGTACGTACGCACCCATTCGGGTCAACTCATAAAAATGAATGAAAAATCATTTTCTTGATATAATTAAAAAACATAATAAAAAGTAATAGAAACAAAATAAAAACACATTTCTAAAGAGGAACAATTTTAGAAGATTAGGTGGTAATCGTAAAGGTTTTAATAGGTTAGCCTCCGGACTTATAAACTCTGGTTTTTCCTTTTCCTCTTTTCACAAAAACGAAAAGAGGAAATAACGTCAACTAGTAGTCCAAATTAAGACTAATCCGCTCCTTTAGTCTTAATTCAATATTTCCCAACAACAGTTGGATGGCGACTCCAAAAATCAAACGAAATTCCTAACTCAAGTCGATGATCTATATTAGATGAGCATAGGGTTTAGTTTAGATCGGATTATGAATGAGAATTCAAAAATTAGACTCGACAGTAGCATATCATAAAGTTTGCCACTCACTTGTCTATGGTAATCATTGGTCCTAACCGTCATCGAGTGATTCCGACGCGTAATCCCTTTACCTTCATTATCACTGAGATCGCAGAAAACTAGAACCAAGAGTGAAACCAAAGTTCGACGATCTACTAGAGTAAGTGATGCATGAGAACCCTTCGGTCAGAGTACATGGACCTTGCTCTTTGTGAGGCATCAATAACTCCGGAGTTGACCAAGACCATTGAGGTATCTTTCTTTTCTTCAAGTAGAGTCTTCCACCTTTCCATCAAGGCCTCAAGATCATGCTCCATATGCTCCATGACCACAAAAACGCTGTCATGATCTTTATCATCCATAACCACCTCATTGACACCAACCACAAAAGAATGATCAAATGATAGGGAGATATTTATTTCCCTCAATGATGACATGGGAAATCCTTACCTATCCTCTACATTTATTTTAACTTTTTTTTTCAAGGCCACAATCTGCTAGGTTTTGCATGACATCTACATGTTGGGCATTGCATTTGTTTTTGGGAAATTGCCCTTCCCAGATCTCTTAACTAGTCATGTATCCATAATCTATTGTCACTATGTACCAAAATCAAGGATCTACTCACAAGAATCTTAATGCTAGCTTTTGCAAAAAGACTAAGCCTTCCAAAATGCAGTGGATAAGCCATCTTTTCACCATTGAAGAAACATGCAATATCCAAGAGAATCTATTGCTATTCCTTCTCTAATGCCATGTAACTTATCATTAATGTCTTTTGGACATCCTTGTGAGGAGCCTCCTTTAGCTTCCCCAATCTGATCTTCCATATTCCATCATCATGTTTGTGAAGTGAAGAACCAATGACTTCGAGAGACAATGGAAGTCCACCTATGGTGGCAACAATCTCACTGGATATTTCATGGAACTTGGGTGGCAGCTAATAATTGATCCCACCCATGCCATGTATCACAATAATTGAATGCTAGGAAATCCTTCCTAACACTTCTCAATATCTTCAATCCGCTTTTCAATCCCAACGGAGCGATCATGCACGCCGGGAACACTTGGGGTGAGCTTATTGATAGCCACGTTTTTTTATATGGTCCGTAAGATTACTTAGGTAGTGATCCTTCAAGTTCCATCTGCTGATCATGGCTGCCTCCTAAAGTGCATCCTCCCATGGCTTCATAAGAGCTTTACTGTGCTCATCGTTGTGCTTTTGTAAGGCAATGGTGTACACCTGAGATCTAAGCTTGATGTCTGTACTAACATCAACCTCAAAGAAGATGGGTAAGATCGCTTTCTTTGTGTCGCCGTTAAGGAACACGTCATAGGCTTTGTCTAATGTATAGTTAGGGGAAATATCACATGTGGTTTGGGATGAAGAAGCTTTATGTCGTTCCAGTAGGCACGGTGGGCAAGGGCCGACTTTTGCCTTTTGTTTCATTGTTGTATTTCCGTTGCCATGTCAAGTGAACAGGTTGCCCAGGCTTTATGATGATGGATTAGACTCAGACCAGGGGCCTGATTCCGCATGATTTGCGAAACCATTTTCCATGTGACTGATTGGAATTTAATCCCACTGTATCATCAGTGCTGCAAAGGTCTTTCAGTTGCCTCTTTCTGTCTTTGTACTTGTGGTTATGAGCAAGATACAAGAGTATGAACCAAACCATATCTGATGCCGATCTCAACCAATTGGGTTTGATTGTACCCTTCCTGACCATCAGAACTAGTAGAAAACACCCGATTGTAGCTAGGAGTGGTTGCAAGTGCGTTTACACCACCCCTATGAGATGAATGGGCTTGTAAAGGAGTCCTATGTTTACTGTCCTAGAACTGAACACAACCACTATTGTCAGCACTTACAAATTTTCCAGACCTTAGAGCAAGCAATGGCCATATACAATTTTATGATATATGACCCCCACCTCCGTGACCAACTGTTATCCCATAGATCTCACGACATAACTTAGCATCCTAGCATCTTATTAACCCATCACTACTTCCTGAATATACTGCAGTTGCATCCGCACTCCAAGCAATGCTTAGAACACGGCCATTAACTCTTGGTAGAGATTTACCATATGTCAACATGTCCAACCGAGACGCTATATATAATCGCACATAACCATCATCACAAGCAAGTGCAGCACATGCATTCTCTGGTACCGATTCCCCCTGATGCTCACTCGAATCAGAATCATCTTCATCTTCGCTGCTACTGTCTCCCACTCCATTTTCTAGCTTTCCATTACCAAGCTGCAACTTAGGCTCTATTATAAGATGCTGATTCTTAAGTGGAGCAATGGCCATTTGCCATATTAACACTCTAATTGATTCTAATGCAGTCTTCTGTTTTAAGTGAAACAAATCCCATTTTGAAACTGAACCATCAGTACTCGATGAGAAGAGCCACCCACATGGAAATCCTTTGGACCTAGCACAACACCACGAGCGATGAGACATTTGAATGAGGGTTTCTGTGATACGTTAACTGGCAGCGCTAACCAATGGACCCAGGAGGCACGAGCCAAATCTCGAGAGAGCCGTCATCTTGAGCAGTTGCAACCTGAGAGTCATCAACTCTGGTGACGAGTGCGATGATTGGCAAGGGTTTACAGTCGATTGAGTTCGTTTGATATGCTTCGAACGTTTTACTACACTGTGACGATAAAGAAAGAGGAGAGGAAAGGGCAGAATGGGACGTACATACGGAATTAAAGTAGGAGTGGGAAGAGAGAGTGATGAAGAGAGTGAATGAGGGAGAGAAGGACAAGGGATAGAGGATAGGGTTCCACTGGCGACAAGGAGAGATGATAAGAAAATGAAAGGAAAGAAGAAGGAAGGAAGGGAAGAAGGAAAAATGGGCGATTGGGAATGGATAAAGGGAGTCCAGTCGGAGTTTAGGGAAAAGATAAGAAGAAAAGGAAGAAGGAAGGAAGGGAGGATAGAAGAAGCATGGGACGGGGGACAACACAGACAAGCAACATGACCAGGAGCGGCTGATGTGATGGAGGTCGACCTGATCTGATCCTGCTGATGCTCATTGTTCCTAACACGGCACGCTAGGAGGGAAGTAAAAAACGAAACAAAACAGGAGCGGTTGATTTTTTTTTTTCTAATAAAATATATGTTTTACTTTACTCTATTTGAGTTTATTTTTGTATTTATTATTAATTTACATATGCATATATAGATATATATTTATCTTTATTTGTTACTATTATCCTTGTTATTACTATTTTATCATAATTTTAGAATTACGAAAATGATGTCCTTACTACCTTACTTTAGAATTAGTTGTTATTTCACTTAATTTAATATAATTTTCCTAAATTTTTAGGTCGTTACATTAGTTATATACATATATCAGTGCACTAAATTACAAACACAAAACAAGTACAATAGTTATCGGATTACTCACTCAATCATGTCACTACTAGTCGTAATAATCTAGGGGTAGCTCGGTCATCAAATCAGTGTCACCTAATAGAGAAAATAGTAATTCTATAAGTTTAAGTAGGATATCAATTACAATTGGTTAAGGTAAATTCGTTGGTTTTATTGATTTAAGTTATTTTGATGTTTTGGTCGTAACTTTTTCGTCTTAAGTTCCTTTTCCATGTATTTATAGTTATTTCAAAGGCTTTCATGTGTACTTTCCATTTTTGAAGTCATTTTGGTCATTTGGATTTTAGAAATTTGAGTTTGGTTCCGATCAGTTTTTAGATGGCCATACTTAGGGCTCATTTTGAGGTCCTTTTCCTAACTAAACCTAGGATTCAAGGAAAAATCAATTCTAATTAATTCTAAATCCATTTAGCCCCCCCCCCCCCCCCCCTTTTTTTTGTGATATGTCACATGTGTTGCTGTAAATCTTGATTTTGGATCAATGGTTTAATGCTAATCACTAGGCTTTGGTTTTACCATCCTTCATCTATATGTTTTGTTTTTATCCTAAATCAAATGGTTTAACTTTCCAACTTTTCCTAATGTTATTCTACTAATATTATATTTTGAAAATTCTAGAAATTATGAGTAAAACTGTCTCTTGGCATTGGTATCCTCATGGAAAATTAAATTATCCATTTTTCCATCTTCAACCATCTCCGACATGTGTTAATCATCACCTAAAGCTCCTAAATTTTGGGATTTGCTAAATAAATCAAAGAAAAATATCCCTTATACTCCTCAATAATGATGACCATAATAGGGAAATAAGTTTATGGTGTTATCCTTTCCATTTTCGTTGAAATTTATACTATAGGCTTACTTACATGGGAGTTACAATGCATTGTCATTTATCCTAGCTAGAGTTTACAATATATCCTTTGAAATCATTGAGCAATATGGCTAAAATACATTACTAAGACCATAAAATTAGAGAGTTTCCTAGCTATTCTAATATGCTAAGACAAAATTACAAAATAAGAAAAAGGAGTAAGTTGTAGTTGTTGCTTACTCTTGTTGGCCTCCTTATGCGCAAGCCTACTTCAACTTCCGTTCTCCCTTTTAGCTTGATGCTATTACTTGGTTTCCTCTAATATTTGGGCTCCTTAAATGTCCTCCCAAGTGGCATGGAAGGTTGCTAGGTTTAGGTGAATTGTAGTGGTTGCGTGTAGTGTTTTCTTATTAGAAGTGCTGGTGTTGAGTGTAGTTGGCAGTGGCAATTTAGTGGTGGTTGTTAAGGTCTTTTTAGAGAGTGTTTTGTGGAGTTTTCTAGTGAAAAAAAAAAAATCAAAGGATAAGGGCCTAAGCTTCACATGTAGATGGGAGCTAAATGAGGAGCTTTTGGTTGCTTAAATGATTGGTTAAACACATTGGATAATAAGGTGGTGTAGACACCTCATTTTTGCCCCTATCTAGATTTTTTTATAATAAATAAATAAATAAAAATGATAAAAAATAATAGTAATTAAAAGGCTTGATTTATGAATTAGTAAAAATAATAAAAATAATAATAAGTATTATTATGAAGAAAAAAGAGAGCAAAAAACACAAGAAAAAAAGTTCCTATTTGACTTTTTATAATAAACTAACGGATTTAGGTGTATTCAAAGGATTTATATAAAGATTTAGATAATTATTTTTTTTAACAAACTAATGGATTTAAGTGTATCTGAAGGATTTATATAAAGATTTAGATAAAAACAAGTCTAAATAGGTTAAATTAAAGGTTATTCCTTCTCATCTAAATCGGATTCGAATCAGAACAGAAGCTTATCGGGATTGATTTAATGAGTCTATACATAGAACTCAACCTCATAAACTGAAAGGAGAAGGATAATCTCATCTCTGGTTGCAAAAAATAAAACTTTACACCCACTTTCTCTCTCTAAACCTCTATGGTCGAACCACTTCATCTAGCTTCTGTTGACATCTTCCACGTAAACATCAACCACGAGTAGGATAGGAGAGAGCTTATGGCTATGTTGGTGCCACTGCTATTCCCAAACCTGACAAATCTACGAGCTCTAATGGTAGTTTCAAACCAACTCGCAACCACCGTGACTGAGTCGCGTTGACTTGTATCTAGGTAAGTATTCTTATTCTTATTATTATTAATTTAGAGAAATTAGTTTATTTTTGTTGACATCTTATTAATAAAAAATGAAAATAAATCCAATAATAATAATAATAATAATGATAGCATGAAATTAATTAGGTTAGTAACTCTATCCTAATTAATTTAATTTAGAAAAATTAGTAAATCAAATAAATAGGAGGAACCATTGTGTAGGCCTTAAGTGTTGCAGTGTAATCATCGCCTAAAGACGATTAGGTTCCATTTTTTTTTAAATAATTAGTAATACTTAATCTATAAACATAAAGATATAAAAATTTAAAAATTAAAAAGAAAACCTAAAGATTGTTTATTATCTTGAACATGGCTTTATTATGAAAAATACAAAAAAAAAAAAATGCTCTCACCTAGAAAAATGATTTTCATGAAATAAAAACACTCTAATTAGCATTTTCAAAAGTTAGGTCTTTATTAATTCAAAATTGGGAAGTAAAAGTTTAGGTTTAGAATTTTTCCTTTAAAAAATAAAAATGGTAATAAACATAAACCTAACGCGTTTTTGTAATTAAAATAAATAATCCACTAAAGTTTTACAAAAAAGAACTACGACTTGTTTGATCTTGAATAACGGGTACGTAAGCACCCTTATGAGGCAACTCTAAAAAGAATAAAAAAAATATTTTCAAATCATTATTAGCATAATCATTATATCATTTTTTTTCTAGTATTTTCTTTTTATGCTAAAAAAAAGATATCATAAATGCATAATTCAGATTTTAGAAGGATAAAGGTGGTAATTTTAGGGTTTTAATAGGAATGCCCCTGAGTCGAGAATCTCTGGTTTTTCTTTCTTCTTCTTTTTCTTTTCTAAAAAAAAAAAAAGGAGATTACGTTGACTAGTTGTTCAGACTAGAATTAATCCGCTCAATTAATTCTAATTCAATAATTTTTCCCAACTCCAATTGAGTGGCGACTCTAAATAAATAAAACTTTCTAGTTTAAGTCAAGGATTTATATTGGATGAGCATAAGATTTAATATGAATCGAATTAGGGAGATAATATAAAATTTTTAAATTAGACTTGACAGGTAGGTTGTTCAATGGATTTACTTATTGGTTAAGGGAATGTTTTAGGCCAAATCACTTGATATTTTTTGTAATGATCTTTTCCATCAGATTGTCCTTTTTGTGTTCTCTTTACCATTTTTCCCTTTCTAAATAATCCTAAAACATTGTAGTTAATTCTTTCAAAGGTATACTATTTTATTTTTTCCATTTTATTATTTACCCTAATGAACTTACTATAGATAGTCCATTTCTACACAACCAAAATCACCACTTAGAATATACAAAATATACTTCTCTCATTTGTGAGTTCACACTCTTAAATTTCTTATTTTTATCAATTCCTTTAGTAAGGATTATGGTGAGTGCACCTAGTGGCTCATTCCGTGTATCATGTTGAAGTAGCTATTAGGTCGCATGGCTGCGCGTGTGATACGTAATATCTATTCAAGTAACTTGTAAGTTGCAAAACTATCTTCAATCACCTTACACATTTCTTCCATACTTGGAAGGATCCACCACCCTTACTTGTCCCACAAGTAATATCCTAGTGATACTTAACTATTAGGCATACCACTATATCTCAAAAGCTACCTACAAAACATGAAGATACAACAACAACAACAATAATAACAAAACTATGGAAACAAAACACTAAAACAATAAAAATAACACAAACCTTAATCTTAAATTAGGATATGCATTCAACTAAAAACTCTAATTAATCATGAAAATTAGATAGTAGAGAGTTGATATAGGTAAGATTTGCAAGCATACATCAATTGTAGTTACATTATGTAGTTTTATTTTCCTATTCCCTATATTGTAGAGGGTGTTAAAAGAAATTATCTAAGTTTAAAATGTAAAAATGAGTTTAGAGAACTTCATCTTAGCCAAGTTATATATATAAAGGTTGATTGAACAAGGGATCAAGAATTTATGAAATGAAGTACTCTTTGTTTAAAACTATTGATAGTTAATTCTAGATATAGGTCTTATGGCCTAATGTAGTCAAGCCTAAGAGGGCCTAACAAAGCCAGACCCATGTAATGGGTTTGAAAGGATGTACACCTAGAGCCCCCAAAAATGCAATGCATTAAATAAGAAGAGATGTTTAATGCAAAAGTTATTATGTCAATCATGCCCTATCTTGTCAAAAAATCACACCAACTCCTTATCTTAAGAGAAGCACATCAAGCTGTAGGTATTAAAGGCTATTAACCAATCAACTTATAGATTCCCCCATGGAATTGGTAATCAAGGCATCTTATATGTCATCTTTGAACCCTTAGCTTTCAACTCTCATACATATATATATGCATTACTATTTTCATGGCTTACAAACTAACATAAGTATTAGAGTGGGGCCCCACTAGAGAAAAATCTAGCACCCATTTTAGCTGTGTTTTATTTTATAAGTTACCTAAGCCCATTATTTAGTAAAACAAAAGACACTATCAAAATTTAGCACCTATCATGTAAGTGGCATATGAAACCACTCACAAACACCATTGATATTACCTTATATAATCACTATGACATGTTTCAAGTTGAAGCAAGCTATTATTACTTCTCAAAACACTCCCTCTAACTACGACTTGCCACATTACCACCATTAGGCAATCCGGTTAAACACCTTGTTTGCAAATCCTTTGAGGCAACAGAGTAACGATGATTGGTTGGCTAGGATGGAACAAATACTACAACTAGAGCCAGGAATGTAGGGCAGGCCAGGCGGGTAAACCCATTTAACCTACAAGTTTTTGTAGGTTGGGCTAGAAAAATCAAGCCCACATAAATTATGTGCTTTTTGACCTACCTTACGTGACCTATGGGCTAATGTGGGCTAACCTAATGTGGGGCGCGTTGGCCTATGGAATTATTTAAAAAAAAATGAGGGAGCATTCTCGTTTGTTTTGCCTAGTTAGTTCTAGACCTTCTGCTTGGCTTGGCAAGTTGGCGTCCATAATTTGACTTGTTTGATTCAAAACAAAAGTGCAAAAGTTACAATTTACAAAAAAAAAAAAAAAAATCCTTCCTCTGCTTTGACTTTAAGTCCTCTTCTAATCTTCCTCTCCAGTCTCCAGTCTCTAGTCTCCAATTCCTCAGTCCTTTACTGCCATGGCCAACTTTGGTTCTTCTTTTACATTGACACAGATTACAGTCACAACTTACAATCATTACTCACCTAGACACCTCTAAGACCTCTTTTAGTCTTCTTCTCCACTCTCCAATCTCTAGTCTCCTTAGTCCTCTACCTTCGTGGCTAACTTTGGTTCTTCTTTCACATTGACACATACCACAATCACAACTCATAATCACTACTCACTCAAACCAGACTCCTACTCCCAAGTCCCAAACTCTTAACTTTGGTCTCCTACTCTTAGTTTTGACATTGCCACTCCCTCTTTGAAGTCCTAACTCTGGTCTCCTAATTCCAATGCCTACTTTTAGTGGCAGCCTCCTAAGTCCCAACTCTGAGTTCTAACGCTCCTAGTGGGAAAGGTGAAAGTGCTTCTTCTTTTTTTTTTTTTCAATTTGATTAAATATAGTTTCTTTCTTTATAGTTTATACTTGTATCCTTGAGTAGTAAAATCGGACATGTGTGATATCATATGTGGTTATGGGTCACAATATTTCTGTGCCAATTGAAAAGACGGAGAAAACTCCAAGGAACAATCTATTCCCATTATAAGTATTATAGAAGAAAAAAAGTGATATATGTAAATGCTAATGTAGAACATTTGGTGTAACTAACAATCTTGTACTTTACTCAAAGTTTGTAAAATGATCAACCACTAGAAACCATGCCCTCCTTAAGGATAAAATTGCAAGTTCAAAGTTAGTCAGAATCTATTCTTGAGGCTTATTACTTAAACAAATTGATCTTACATGATTATGTAGAATGATCAGGACTAAGGATCATCAATCCTCAATTGTGCATAATTGGACTACCCAACTAAGCTTCTAGTAAAAACCATTATTCATAGGCTTATTCAGGAATAAGAACATTTATCCTCTCTTTTCCAGAATGCACTTTTTTTTTTCCTATTCTTTCTAAATCAAAGCATATTGAAATGTTAACTGCAAGAAGAATTAGATTCTAGTCTATTTGAGAAAATCTTACATTTTCTTTTGTTGATATATTTTCATAATGGATCCTACAAGCAATGACACTACAAATACAATACAATGTATTAATATAAATGATGGGTCGGAAGTTAGTGAGTCTAATGCTAATGTACACACAGGATCTTCTCAATCTAAAGAACCTGTAGGTAAAAAGTCTCGATCAAGTACTTCTAAAGTTTGGGAAAAAATTGCAAGAATAGATGTTGGGAAAGATGGTAAAAATAGAGCTAAATGTAAAGAGTGTGGGACTGAATATGTTGTTGGTGGACATTTACAAAGAATTTTAACCTTACTTCGACATCTTGGAAAGTGTTATTTCAATTAAGTTCCTAAATATAATGATGTAGGTGATATGATAATTGATCATGTTGGTAGGTTAAGGTCAAGAAAACTAGATCCAAAAGTTGCTTGTAAGATTATGTCAATGGCTATTATTGAACATGATCTTCCATTTTCATTTGTTGAGTATAGGAGGATCACATAGTTTATAAGGTTATATAATCCTAATTATAAGCTCATTTCTAGAAAAACTACTATATCAAATGTTTGGAATTTATATTTGGCTCAAAAGGAAGTTTGAAACAAATTTTACAGAAAATTCATGGGAGAGTTTGTTTGATCTCCGATGTATAGACTGCTTCTACTAATGAAGGATATATTTGTTTGACTAGTCATTTTGTAGATGAGAAATGGAAACTTAACAATAAAATTATTCTTTTTGTAAAATGCCCCCTCCTCAGTTAGGTTTTGAGCTATCTAAGAAAATATTTGAATTTTTGAAAAATTAGGGCATAAATAAAAAGATATTCTCCCTTATAATAGATAATGCATTTGCAAATGATTGCATGTAAAATTTCTTGAAAGAGCAACTTAACTTACAAAATAGTTAGTTATGTGGTGGTGAGTTTTTCCATATTAGATGTTGTGCCCATATTCTTCATTTAATTGTTAAAGAGAGGTTAACGATAACTAATCAAGCTTTGCATAAACTAAGGGAGAGTGTGAAGTATGTTAAGGGCTTGGAGGGTAGAATGAAGCATTTTTTAGAGTATATTGATTAGATTTGCAACATTGATACCGATGATGGTTTGCACTTGGATGTAGCTAATAGATAGAATTCCACTTACCTTATGCTTGATAGCACACTAAGGTGTCAACGTGCTTTTTGTTGCCTTCAATTGAACGATTCTCATTATAAGTATTGTCCATCAACAAATGAGTGGGGAAGTGTAGAGAAGATATGCAAGTTTTTAAGCCCTTTTAATACTATTACCAATTTGATGTTAGGTTTCTCGTATCTAACTTCAAACCTTTATTTCTTGCAAGTATGGAGAATTAAATGTTTGTTGAATGAGAATTTCAATAGTGAAGATCATGTCATAAGAGAGATGTGTATTAAAATGAAACAAAAGTTTGATAAATATTGGAAGGAATATAGTATTGTGCTTGCACTTGCAGTAGTCCTTGATCCTTGAATGAAGTTTAATTTTTTAAAGTTTTGCTTTAATAAAATTGATAATCTCACTTGTGAAGAGAAGTTGGCTAACATAAAGAGCAAGCTATATAAGCTCTTTGGAGAATATAAAAAGAGCAAAATAGATCACATATCTAGAATTCTTTAAGTTGGATCATCTTCTTAAGCTCAAGACACATTTGGAGGTAGAGGTTAAGGAGCAGCAGCACGAAACTTGAAAATTGGAAAAGCTTTAGGGATTGATTTTGCAACTTTAGATATAAGTTCGATAATAAATTTATTTTTTTAATGATATTTTTTTCATATTATATATTAGTATTTAATTAGTCTTTTCCATAATGATGTAGGAGTACTACTAAGTAGAAGTACAAAGTTTTAGTAAGTCTTCTTTTGGATTTTTATCTAGATGAGTTAATAATAGATATGAACTTCTACTCAAAATTGGATGTATTATAATATTGGAAGACTCTAAGCCAAAGGTATCTTGATTTATGCATCATGGCCTCTTATGTGCTCAGCATTCCAATTATTACTATAGTATCCAAGTCAGCTTTTAGTATTGGTGCCTATGTTCTTAATAAGTACCGTAGTTCTACGCTCCTTACAAATGTGGAAGCTTTAATTTGTACATGTAATTGGTTATAAGGATTTACTTGTGAAGGTGATTTTTTTTTCTTCATTTGGTAATATTTTATTTTAATGTATTATTTTAAACTTTTAACATCAAATTATATGTGTGATTTGGTAAATTATAGATGAAGAAGAAGGTATTAGGACTACTTCATCAAAGGGGAACTGGAATTTGGTTGTTGTTGTTGATGATGATGATTGATAGATGTATAAAGAATAAGAAGTAATGATGGGTGTTTTAGTAGTTTTTCCCCCCCTTTATTATTGACTTTGTTTTCTTATGTAATTAGTGAAAAAGACTTTGTGATTATTGCTATATTTTCTTGATTATGGTTTGAGGTTGTTTTGTTCTCTATCATAAGAGAGTTAAGATTTTTTATTCAAATTTGTACTTAGTAGCTATTGGTTTTATCTGATTATTGTGTGACATATTAGTTGTCAAGTACTAAGAGTACATTATCACTTTTAAAATATATAATTTAAAAAAAAAATTATTGTGGTTACGCAGGTTGTCGGTTGGCCCTCCAAACCCACATTGGCTTGCAAGGCGAGTTAAGCCTCTTTATGGTGCAAGCTTAAGCAGGTCAGCTTGCATTGATTTATGTGGTCCATAAGTTGGGGCAAGCTAACCCATTAGGCTTGCATTTTCGGCTCTAGCTACAAGAAGTGGTTACTAAGAACTAGGGGTTACAAACATGCCTTGAATGGGAACAGTCGTAATCCGTAGCTCCACCCAAGTAATAGGCAAATGATCTTAAGTTTATCAAGTTACTCCCTCTACTATAGAACAACAACAAGAATAACACCAGTAGCTTGCTTGCTATGTCACATAGTAGTGCCCCAGCAAGGGTTAACCCCCTATCGCTTCCCGTAACTATAGGGAACTACCTAACCAATGAGTGAAGCAATCTAAGGTTAACTCCTAGAACTTCCTCTACAGCACCAATGCAAATGACTTGGATCCAGTCATCAAAAGACTCATGGAATTGTGAGAATCAAAGAAGAATAAGCCTTGGGAGGCCTTGTCCCAAGGTCATTTCCCATTCACTTAAGAGATATAAGAGGAGACACTTCCTCCCACTCTTTAAATTCCTACTTTAGAATTTTATGATGGGACCACCAACCTAGTAGATCATCTTGCATATTTGTAGTGAGGCTATCGTGTGCAAGGCCTTCCCTAGCACACTCAAGAAGGTTGCTCAAATGTGGTTCAACCATTTGTAGCTAGCATTCATCTCTTCTTTTAAATAGTTGGTTGACTATCTCCACAAACATTTCTTAGCTAGCAAGATGCTAGCTAAGACTCTATGAGCCTCAACACCATTAAATAGAGACCAAACGAGTTGTTGTTGCATGAATATATCCACTACCTCATGATGGCCTAGCTTGGTATCCCTAATGTTAACTTGAGCATTGCACTTAACACGATTATCTAGCGTATTTGCCATAACTACCCTTTTTTCTTAGTCCTCACAAAGAAGAGGCTCACCACTATAGAAAAATTCAAGGAAAATGCTGCCACTTCTCGTAGACATTAGCAACTCCACAAATGTCCTCTATTGCTTGATCTATGACTAAATAAAGGACAAATTACTTACTAAGCTAAAGCCATATGACCACCCCCCCTTTAAGTTCAACAACCAACTTATGAAGACAATAGGGATCATCACACTCCCTCTACAGCTTAAGGATGGGAAGCACATGTCTAATACTAAGGTAGATTTCCTAGTTATCACCTGCTAGTCCCCACATAATGCCATCCTCAAATGATCTACAATAAATGCTATGAAGATGACCATTAGCACATCATATATAAAGGTAAAGTTTAGAATTTGTTGAGGCAACTAGTAACTCATTTGATCTTGTTACTTACAAGCCTTGTAGTGGGGCAATACAGTCAACATCATTGAGATTGGACCTAATGAGAAGCAAGGATCTCGAGGTGCCCAAGTCGAAGAAACCAAGCTACTATGGCTTAAAAATTCCAAAGATGAGGTTACTTAGATTGGAAAATCCTTCCCTAACCACCCGAAAGACCAACTCTTTAACTTCCTTCGATGCAACTGTGACATATTTACATGGTCTCTGTTCATCATGCTAGGCATATCTTTCAAAGTAATCACACATCATCTCAAAATTAACTTGAGGCAAAGGTTGCGAAACATAAGAAACAATACTTTGCCTTTGAATGATAAGCAACCATTGAGACGGAGATCCAAAAGTTGCTTGAAGTTGATTTTATACACGAGGAACCGTACCTAACCTAGTTAGCTAACTACATGTTGGTTAAAAAGATCTAATAGGAAATGGAAATTTTGTATCGATTTCATATACCTCAATAAAGCCTACATAAAGGATTGTTTTCTACTCCTACGCATCGACTAGTTAGTTGACTCCACCTTAGGCCATGCCCTCTTAAGCTTTATAGACACCTTCTTAAACTATAAACAAATCAAGATGCATGAGCTTAACTAGGTACACACTTTGTTTATCACCAATTTAAGTACTTATTGTTACAAAGTCATACCCTTTAGTTTAAAGAACATCAGAGCAACATACCAAAGGTTGGTGATGACAATGTTTAAGGATCAAATTAGGTGAAACTTTAAGGTCTATGTAGATGACATGATTGTGAAATGCATCGAACCCATTAACCATCTCTAGGACTTATAAGAAACCTTTACACATTGCTGAAATACAACATGAAGCTTAACTCGTAGAAATGTGTGTTCGAAGTTAGGTCGAGCAAGTTCCTAAGATACATGGTCACAAGACAAGGCATCAAGGCTAACCTTAAGAAGATTTGTGCCATCCTTAATATGCAACCATCCAAAACTGTCAAAGAAATCTAAAGGCTTAAAGGAAGGATCACTACCTTAATAGGTTTGTGTCTAAAGCGGCTAAGAAGTGTTCAAAAATCTTTAAAATCTTGAATACCTCTAACTTCTAATGGATTGACTAGTGCCAAGATGCTTTTAATAAACTAAAGTCATTTTTAACCTCCCCACCTATCCTCTCAAAGCCCGTATCGAGCAAGCTACTCTACCTCTACCTCTTAGTTAGAGACTGAGCCCTCTCCTCAATACTCGTCCAAGTAGAGGGACGAGAACATCGGTTTGTCTACTATGTGAGCCACATCCTTCGAGGGCCTAAATTCGATACTCATTCATTGAGAAGTTTATGTTAGTTGTAGAGGTCTCAACTTGAAGGCTTTAATCCTATTTTGAGGCACATCAAGTGGTTGTCCTCACCAACCAATTGCTACACCAAATACTACATAAACCAAATAACTTCGATCAAATGGTACACTGTGTATTAGAGTTAAGTGCCATGGCATACAGTTTTGACCTTAATAAGCAATCAAAGTATTGGTGGACTTTATAGCCAAATGTACACTACAACAACAAGACCTAAATAGATTGAAACATAGCAGAATCTCCACATTGATGATGGCTTGTTTACTTGGTTTTAGAAGCCGGGAGGGGGGAGATGAAACTCGCAAAAGAGGTTAATGTCAAGAATCTCCAAATTTTTTTAGACTCTCAACTTGTCATCCAACAAGTAAAGGAGGGAATACTCAATCAAATGATGAGAGACTATCTAAATACTTAGGGGAAGTAAAAATGCTTAGGAGGAACTTCCCCTTTTAAGCAATACAAAAGATCCCTTGAGATGATAACGTTGAAGCCAATAGCCTCTCTAAGTTAGTCTTGACCTACTTAACCAATCTAGCTAAGAAGGTATTTATATTGTTGTTACTTGACAAGTTTATCAATGATTCTGACCAATAGATACTAAAGATACGACCCCTATCAGTAGAGCCTTATTGGATGGACCCTATTCTTGTATACATTTGAGAGGGTGTTACCCTAAAAGATGAGGTGAAAAATCTTAGGCATAAGTTAGCATGGTACACTCAACAACAATGAATTAGCTTACCTTACTTGAAGTGTCTCCAACTCAGTGAAGTCTAATACGAACCACGCCAACTCGTGACGAAACCTAATACCAATACGTTCGGAAATTTGTTGCCTAAGACACCCAAACACCTAAAGTGGAAAACCGCGACCCGTTGTCTATAAGCGAGACAAGAACCTTGTATAAAAGTGAAGACGCCACAATCGGGATGGAAAACGATTGATAAGTCGGATGAACGCCACGGAAATCAATCCGATAAGTTCGAATTAAGTTCTTGAAGAACCAAGAGAGGTGCCTCTTAAAAGTGTTTAATGGTCAATGATGTCTAATCTTTAATGTTCTAAACCCTAGGAGCTTTTATACTAGGGTTACAATTCGTGTAAAAAACAAGTCCAAAACGACGTAGTTTAGTTAAGTGACATAAAAACGCGAAACAGAATAAGTGGCCGACAGGGGATACACGGCCTGTGTACACGCCCGTGTACTTTGGCCGTGTACTTGTCTGTGCAACTTCTGGCAACATACACGCCCGATGTACTTTGACCGTGTATCTGTCTGTGCAACTTCTGGCAACATACACGCCCGTGTACTTTAGCCGTGTATCTTTCTGTGGATTTGCTTGACTCCATACACGGCCGTGCCTTTTAAGTACACGCCCTCTTCAACCCGTGTCCGGTGTGACTTGTATAAGAGCAAGGGTCTTCCTATGGTTGTTCCAATCCATTCCAACTTCATGATTGCCCCAATCCTTCCCGGCTTCATGGACATCCTTTATCAACCCGTTAAGTGCTTCCTTGAGTCGTTTCGCTCGACTTCTTGTGATCGGTCCAGGCGGCACTTCAAGAGGATCTACATTCCTTCTTCCGGCTTGACTCTCATCATGGATCTCATCATTCCCCTCCTCTTGAAAAGGATTTGTCCTCAAATCGTCACCTACATCAAAAGGACTCAGATCAGTAACATTAAATGTGGCACTTACTTGATACTCACCAGGCAAATCTATCTTGTATGCATTGTCGTTGATGCGCTCAAGAACTTGAAATGGTCCATCGCCTCTATGAAGTAGTTTAGATCGACGCTGCATGGGAAACCGCTCTTTGCGCATGTGTACCCAAACCCAATCGCCAGGTTCAAAAACAGCTTTCGACGACCCTTGTTGGCTTGTTTCACATACTGCTCTGTTCGTTGCTCAATGTTCAGCCTTGCCTTTTCATGGATCTGTTGAACAAATTCAGCCTTCTTCTTGCCATCTAAATTAACATACTCAGAAATAGGCAAAGGTGATAAATCTAAAGGAGTTAGTGGATTAAAACCATACACAATTTCGAAAGGAGAAAATTTACTAGCAGAATGCACTGTACGGTTATAAGCAAATTCAACATGCGGCAAACAATCCTCCCAACTTTTAATATTCTTTTTAATTACAGCCCTCAACAAAGTAGATAAAGTTCGATTCACTACCTCAGTTTGACCATCAGTCTGTGGATGACAAGTAGTAGAAAACAATAACTTAGTTCCTAACTTAGCCCACAAAGCCTTCCAAAAGTAGCTTAAGAACTTAGCATCCCTATCTGATACAATTGTTCTAGGCATACCATGCAACCGCACAACTTCCCTAAAGAATAAATTAGCAATATTACAAGCATCATCCGTTTTGTGACAAGGAATGAAATGTGCCATTTTAGAAAACCTATCAACAACTACAAAAACAGAATCCCGGCCATGTCTAGACCTGGGTAATCCTAACACAAAATCCATAGAAATATCTACCCAAGGCTCATGAAGGAATGGGAAGTGGGGTGTAAAGTCCTTGAGGTTGGACTCTAGATTTCACTTGCTTACATGTGACACATCGCTCACAAATTCTCTCAACATCTCGTTTCATGTGAGGCCAATAGAAGTGTTCCTGCAATATCCCTAATGTTTTTGCTACTCCAAAGTGTCCCATTAAACCTCCTCCATGAGACTCCCTGACAAGTAATTCTCTTAAAGAACACATTGGAATGCACAGTTTACTCTCCCTAAACAAGAATCCATCATGTTTATAAAATTTTCCATGCCCACTCTTCTCACATTGCACATACTCCTCACAAAAATCTCGATCAGTAGCATATAATTCCTTAATGTGCTCAAAACCAAGCAGTCTAGAACTAAGAGTAGAGATAAGAGTATACCTTCTTGAAAGTGCATCAGCAACTACATTCTCTTTACCTTGCTTGTAGTGGATGACATATGGAAATGTTTCAATAAACTCCACCCAACGAGCATGCCTTTTGTTCAGCTTGTGTTGCCCTTCAAATACTTCAAGGATTCATGATCAGTGTGGATCACGAACTCTTTTGGCCAAAGGTAGTGTTGCCACGTCTCCAAGGCTCGAACCAATGCATATAGCTCTTTGTCGTAAGTAGGGTAATTCAAGGTTTCCCCACTTAGTTTCTCGCTAAAGAATGCAATCGGTCTTCTCTCCTGCATTAGCACTGCTCCAATACCTAATCCTGAAGCATCACACTCAATTTCAAACGTTTTAGTAAAGTTAGGTAAAGCAAGTAACGGCGCCTGAGTCAGCTTATTTTTAAGCGTCTGAAAGGCCTTCTCTTGTTGCTCTCCCCAGCTGAACCCCACGTTATTCTTAATTACCTCAGTAAGTGGTGCTGCAATGGTGCTGAAATCCTTCACAAACCTCCTGTAAAAGCTCGCTAGTCCATGGAAACTCCGCACATTACTTACATTGGTTGGACTAGGCCATTCTTGGATCGCACGAACCTTTTCTTCATCAACCTGTATTCCCTGCGCACTAACAACAAAACCAAGAAACACAAGTTTGTCTGTGCAAAAAGTGCACTTCTTGATGTTAGCATATAATTGTTCCTTTCGAAGCACTTCTAAAACATCTCTCAAGTGTGACATATGATCTTCCAAACTTTTGCTATAAATAAGAATGTCGTCAAAATAGACAACCACAAATTTTCCAATAAATGTCCTCAAAACATGGTTCATAAGTCTCATAAAAGTACTAGGTGCATTAGTTAACCCGAAAGGCATTACTAACCACTCATACAATCCATATTTTGTCTTAAATGCAGTCTTCCATTCATCACCTTCTTTCATTCTAATTTGGTGATATCCACTTTTCAGATCAATTTTAGAAAAGACACTAGACCCATGTAACTCATCTAACATATCATCTAAGCGAGGAATGGGATGACGATACTTTACCGTGATGTTGTTGATGGCGCGACAGTCAACACACATTCTCCATGTCCCATCCTTCTTAGGCACCAAAATCACCGGCACTGCACATGGACTCATGCTCTCTCTCACGTACCCCTTCTCCATTAATTCATCGACCTGCCTTTAGAGTTCCTTTGTCTCCTCCGGATTGCTCCTGTAAGCTGGCTTATTTGGAATTGATGCTCTGGGTACAAGGTCAATCTGGTGCTCAATACCTCGAACAGGTGGTAATCCCTTTGGAATCTCCTCAGGAAAGACATCTTCAAAGTCCTGCACAAGAGACACAACCACACTAGGCAAAGAGTTAGATAAGTCGTTAGTAGTCGAACATGTTTCCTTAAAAACCAGCAACAATATAGGTTGCCTCATCACTAACGCTCTCCTTACTACACTCGCTCTTGCCACACAACTCTCCTTTTGCAAGGCTGCCCTCTCCTTTTCACTCACCACCAAAGTTGATTCCCCTTCAACTTGGCCTCTCACACTCTTTCCAGCCTTCCTCTCCTTTTCCTTTTGATCTTGACTTTTATATTTTTTTTTCTTCTCATTGTCTTTTGCTCTCTCACTCTCACTCTGCTTTTCACTCACCTTATGTTTTGCAAAAGACTGTTGTAGCTGCAATTGGTCCTCATACACTTGTTTAGGTGTTAAAGGTTTAAGGTTAAAAGTTTTTCCTTGGTGAACAAGCGTATACTTGTTAGAAAAGCCATCATGAACAACCTTCCTATCAAATTGCCATGGCCTCCCCAACAACACATGACATGCTTGCATTGGCACTACATCACATAACACCTCATCCTCATACCTACCAATGCGAAAACCAATCAAGGCTTGCTTACTCACCTTAGTCTCACCACTATCATTCAACCACTGCAATTTATATGGACTAGGGTGTCTAACAGTTTTGAGCCCCAACCTCTCAACAATAAAATTGCTCACTACATTGGTGCAACTCCCTCCATCAATGATCAAACTACAAATGTGATCTCCTAAATAACATCTAGTATGAAATATATTTTCTCTTTGCACCTCCTCTTCTTCCTTCACCTGCACATTCAGCGCTCGCTTCACTACTGCCACTAGCCTTCCCATTGCAGGCTCCTCATCATCACTAACATCCTCTAATGGTGGCATATCATCTTCTTCACTATCCCCCTCAGTCTCATACTCACCATCATCACGCAAAATCATCACACGCCTATTTGGACATTGACTAGCAATATGGCCTCTACCTTGACATTTAAAGCATCTAATGTCACGATTTCTAGAAGTAGAAGATTCAGGGTTACCTTGATTACCAGGAGTAGAACCCGCTTGCCTCAGCTCCCCTTTTGGTTTGGTAGGTAAAGGCTTTTCTTCCTTCTTCCATTGATTAGTCTTCCAAGTGGATGAACCATTACCCTGTTGAAATCGTGCACTACTACTACCCTTCCGCTTGTGCTGGTTCTCAACCTTTATAGCCATGTGAACCATATCCTCCAATTCTACATAATGCTGCAATTCAACCACATTTTGGATTTCTCTATTCAACCCAGCAAGGAATCTAGCCATTGTAGCCTCTCTATCCTCTTCTACATTCGCCCTAATCATAGTGACTTCCATCTCCTTGAAGTACTCATCTACACTTCGGCTTCCCTGCCTCAGAGTTTGCAACTTGTTGTGCAATTCACGATAGTAATACGCAGGTATAAACCACTTTCTCATCACTCTTTTCATCTCTTCCCAAGACTCAATAGGTGGCTCGCCACTCCTTCTTCTATTCAACATTAATTGATCCCACCACACTATAGCATAATCTGAAAATTCAATGGCAGCAAGTTTCACCTTCTTTCTCTCACTATAGTTGTGACAATCAAATACCATCTCCACCTTTTTCTCCCATTCTAAGTACGCCTCGGGATCATTCTTCCCTTGGAAAGGAGGAATCTTCATCTTTATGCTACTCAATTGATCATCATCTCTATTCCTATCTCCTCTATCTTCCCAATCTCTAGTCCCTCTATTCCGACCACTATAACCTCTATAACTCCCAACAGAAGGCTCATCAAAGTCATCACCCGACATTTCATCTCCACCCCTCGGTACTCTCCTAGAACGACTCTCCCTCTTATGCCCTTGGAATACGTTTGTGGATTGCTCTAGTCTTTGCTCCACCGTCTCATGAATTTGTTCCATTCCTTCTTGGAACATCCTCTTCATTTCTCCCCTCAACGCCTCAATTACTAACCTAGCATCAAACCTTCCCTCTCACCTTCCGGAGAATGTTGTCTCGACATAGTTCCTGCAGAAAAGATTAGTACAACACAAATATATATATGATCAAACCTCACGATACACTCCCTTACGTGTTTCGCTCAAATGATGATATCACACAGTCACTCGTGTATTCTCACAAACAACGATGATATCACTCACCAATTTCCTCTTCTCAATTCTCTTGGAACTAACCCGAACTACATCAATTTCCTTCCGTAGAATTCAAAACCAACTCTAGGGTTCGTAAAATTTTCCTCTATTTTTCTATTCGATTTTTTTTTTGTCTCTGTTTTTTTTTTTTTTTGGCTTTTGATCACGTTTCTCTTTTCTTTTCTTTTCCCTTCTTTTTTTTTTGGTCGTGATTTTTACTCTTTTTTTTTTTTTTTACAATCGACTAGTAAATACTACACTATCAAAAGACAATTAATATTGCGGAATTGAACACGATAATTGATATGAACGATTGGAGTTAGGGTTTTTGATATTACCTTCCTCAACCGAACTTGATGTTTTGACAAACCTAAGCTCTGATACCAAACTGATACGAACCACGCCAACTCGTGACGAAACCCAATACCAATACGTTCGGAAATTCGTTGCCTAAGACGCCCAAACACCTAAAGTGGAAAACCGCGACCCGTTGTCTATAAGCGAGACAAGAACCTTGGTATAAAAGTGAAGACGCCACAATCGGGATGGAAAACCGATTGATAAGTCGGGATGAACGCCACGGAAATCAATCCGATAAGTTCGAATTAAGTTCTTGAAGAACCAAGAGAGGTGCCTCTCAAAAGTGTTTAATGTTCAATGATGTCTAATCTCTAATGTTCTAAACCCTAGAAGCTTTTATATTAGGGTTACAATTCGTGTAAAAAAATAGTCCAAAACGACGTAGTTTAGTTAAGTGACATAAAAACGCGAAACAGAACAAGCTGGCCGACAGGGGATACACGGCCTGTGTACACGCCCGTGTACTTTGGCCGTGTACTTGTCTGTGCAACTTCTGGCAACATACACGCCCGTGTACTTTGACCGTGTATCTGTCTGTGCAACTTTTGGCAACATACACGCCCATGTACTTTAGTCGTGTATCTTTCTGTAGATTTGCTTGACTCCATACACGGCCGTGCCTTTTAAGTACACGCCCTCTTCAACCCGTGTCCGTGTGACTTGTATAAGAGCAAGGGTCTTCCTATGGTTGTTCCAATCCATTCCAACTTCATGATTGCCCCAATCCTTCCCGGCTTCATGGACATCCTTTATCAACCCGTTAAGTACTTCCTTGAGTCGTTTCGCTCGACTTCTTGTGATCGGTCCAGGCGGCACTTCAAGAGGATCTACATTCCTTCTTCCGGCTTGACTCTCATCATGGATCTCATCAAAGTCCAATAAGTCCTTAAGGAGCTGCATGTAAGAATATGTAGCAACCACTTTTAAAGCCATACACCGGCGATTAAAGTGCTTTGCCTTAGCTGCTACTGGTTGACCATGAAGGAAGATGTGAAGATAGCATTCTCATGGTGCCCATAGTGCCAAAAGCGTGCATTAAATGATTGACTAGCAAGCGCCAACCTCCTGTCATGATAAGTCCTTAGCCTTTATGTAATTGAGAATAGATTTACTAGGCCCCTTCCCTAAAGCTACAAGGAAGTGTTAATACATTATTGTCACCATGGACTACTTCACCAAATGGGTAAAAGCTAAGGTCGTAGCACAAATTATTGAAAAGAATGTGGAAAGCTTCATTTGGAAAACCATCATGTGTAGATTTGGAGTCCCCTACGCTTTCATTGCCGATAATGGGACCTAATTCAACAACAATAGGTTGAGGGCATATTTTGAGTAATATATATGATCCTTATTGGTGGTTAATGAAATTCATAGCTATGTGCCTTGAGTGTTGGTCTTCCATTTTTTACTCTAGTGTAAAAACTATAAGACAAAGTATAAAGGACTTAAACTTTTGAGGCCTACAAGTTTGACCTCCTTAAGAAGGACTTGATTGCTTCAGGTCTACAAGTTCAATACATAGAAGATGATATGAACCACGCCAACCCGTGACGAAACCCAATACCAATACGTTCGGAATTCGTTGCCTAAGACGCCCAAACACCTAAAGTGGAAACCGTAACCCATTGTCTATAAGCGAGACAAGAACCTTGGTATAAAAATGAAGAGGCCACAATCGGGATGGAAGACCGATTGATAAGTCAGGATGAACGCCACGGAAATCAATCCGATAAGTTCTAGTTAGTTCTTGAAGAACCAAGAGAGGTGCCTCTCAAAAGTGTTTAATGTTCAAAGATGTAAATTCTTAGTTGTTCTAAACCCTAGGAGCTTTTATACTAGGGTTACAATTCGTGAAAAACAAGTCCAAAACGACGTAGCTTAGATAAGTTGCGTAAAAACACGAAAACAGAAAAAGCTGCCCGGCAGGGGATACACGACCGTGTACTTTTCTGTGCACATTCCTGTCACATACACGACCGTATACTTCTGGTCGTGTATCTTTCTGTGGATTTGCTTGTCTCCATACACGGCCGTGCCTTTTAACCGTGTATCTAGCCGTGTATGATTCTGTGCAATCTTGGAATTCCTACACGGCCGTGCCTTGAACATACATGCCCTCTTCAACCCGTGTCCGGTGTGACTTGCATAAAAGCAAGGGTCTTCCCATGGTTGTTCCAATCCGTTCCAACTTCATGATTGCTCCAATCATTTCCGGCTTCATGGACAACCTTTATCAACCCGTTAAGTGCTTCCTTGAATCGTTTCGCTTGATTTCTTGTGATCGGTCCAGGCGGAACTTCAAGAGGATCCACATTTCTTCTTCCGGCTTGGCTCTCATCATGGATCTCATCATTCCCCTCCTCTTGAAAAGGATTTGTCCTCAAATCATTGCCTGCATCAAATGGACTCAGATCAGTAACATAAAATGTGACACTTACTGGATACTCACCTGGTAAATTTTTCTTGTAGGCATTATCATTGATTTTCTCAAGCATCGGAAATGGACCGTCTCCCCTAGGGTTTAGCTTGGATCTCCTCTGCAATGGAAAACTCTCCTTGTGAAAATGCACCCAAACCCAATCTCCAGGCTGAAAAATCTTGGGTCTCCTGTCCTTGTTCACCCTTGAAGCGACCCTGGCATTTTGTTTTACAATCCTAATCTTTACCTATGCATGTAGCTTTCTCACGAAATCTGCCTTAGAATCAGCGTCAAAACTCACAGACTTGTTAAGTGGCAATGGCAATAAATAAATAGGAACCAATGGGTTAAAACCATACACAATCTCAAATGGTGAGCAATGAGTAGTGCTATATAAAGTCCTGTTATATGCAAACTCCACAAATGGTAGACAATCCTTCCAAGTCCTAATGTTCTTCTCTATGATTGCCCCTAACAATTGAATTAAAGTCCTATTAACCACATCAATTTGCCCATCAATTTGTGGGTGACAGATAGTTGAAAACATCCGTTTAGTTCCCAACGTTTCCCACAATACTCTCAAAAAATGACTAAAAAATTTCTCATCTCGATCACTAACAATGCTTCTAGGTATACCATGCAAACGCACTACCTTTCTAAAGAACAAATCAACAATGTGTATAGCATCATCAGTTTTATGACAAGGAATGAAATGAACCGTTTTAAAAATCCTATCCACAACCACAAAATTAGAATCTCGACCATGCCTAGGCCTAGATAATCCTAACACAAAATCTATGGAAATGTTTATCCATGGCTGACGAGGAATGACACTATACTCATATAACCAATCTAAGAAGTCATCTAAACAAGGAATGAGATGACGATACTTTACCGTAAGGTTGTTGATAGCGTGGCATTCAATACGCATTCTCCATGCCCCATCCTTCTTAGGCACCAAAATCACAGGCACTGCACATGGACTCATGCCTTCTCTCACGTATCCCTTCTCCATTAACTCATCTACCTGCCTTTGGAGTTCCTTCGGAAAGACATTTTCAAAATCCTGCACAAGAGACACAACCACACTAGGCAAAGCATTAGATAATTCGTTAGTAGTCAAACATGTTTCTTTAAAAACCAGAAACAACATAGGTTGCCTCATTACTAACGCTCTCCTTACTACACTCGCTCTTGCTACACAACTCTCCTTTTGCAAGGCTGCCCTCTCCTTTTCACTCACCACCAAAGTTGATTCCCCTTCAACTTGGCCTCTCACACTCTTTCCAGCCTTCCTCTTCTTTTCCTTTTGATCTTGACTTTTATATTCCTTTTTCTTCTCATTGTCTTTTGCTCTCTCACTCTCACTCTGCTTTTCACTCACCTTGTGTTTTGCAAACGACTGTTGTAGCCGCAACTGATCCTCATACACTTATTTAGGTGTTAACGGTTTAAGATTAAAGCTTTTCCCTTGGTGAACAAGCGTATACTTGTTAGAAAAGCCATCATGAACAACCTTCATATCAAATTGTCACGGCTTCCCCAACAACACATGACATGCTTGCATTGGCACTACATCACATAACACCTCATTCTCATACTGATACACTCAGAACATATGTATATAATGGGAGCGTAAATTGCAGCAAGTGCACTGGTCGTATCAAGTAATAAAGTGGTGAAAAGTAAGGTTGTCGATCCCTCGAGGAACCAATAGAGTACTAGATCTATGGCAATTCTTATCAATATCTAGGTGATTAAAAAGGGGTTTTGAAATGTCTAATCTAAAAATTTAACTTAAAGCAACAAGAAAAATTTTATGACGAATCTATCAATTATGAACAAGGGAAATTAGAATTCACCCTAGATTTGTTAATCAAATTGCTACCAAGTTATGTCAACTAGTGGTTATAAGGTTATTCAAGTGAGTTTAGAAAATCCTTTTTAGGGATGTTGACCTTAAATCAATTAGTCGGCTTCCGCGTCTCCAATTAACCAAGGAATCAAAATTATGTTCATACACCTCCCGATGCTACAAACAACTAACGCCCTAAATCAATTAACCCTAATCCCTTAGTGATTAATTAACAAGAAACATTGCATTGCGCCCTCCATAAACTCTAATTAAACCAATTATCGCAACTCCCGTATTGATAATCAATCTAATTAAGAATTCCTAACAAATCCTAATCAATTCCCGTATCAAAAGGATTTCTAACAATTATAATCAAAGACTGATTATAATTGAAATCAAAGGAATTGCAATCATGAATAATCCTAATAATTCCTAATTACATAACATGGCTACAATTATCCTTTTAACATTCTAGAGTTTCATCCAATTTCCCACAAGGATGATTTAGAACATTATAGTATGAGTTGCATAAAAACAATTGAAATAAAGAGGTGCAATGGAATTCATATTAAACAACTAATAAATGGCATAAAAGAAAATAAAGTAAATGAAACAATGGTTATAATCTTTAAGAGCTTCAATCTTCAAAAATGACTTCTTGAATTCTTCAATTGAAAGCAAACTTCAACAAAATGACATTCTTCCTTCAAACTAAACTTTGGAAAAATCTAAAGTACCTAAGGAAATTCTAATGATTCAAAAGAAAGACA
This sequence comes from Laguncularia racemosa, assembly GCA_037954665.1. Taxonomy (NCBI): domain Eukaryota; kingdom Viridiplantae; phylum Streptophyta; class Magnoliopsida; order Myrtales; family Combretaceae; genus Laguncularia; species Laguncularia racemosa. Next base: position 1,178,068 of record JBBMOL010000166.1, read on the forward strand.
AATGATGCTAAAACAAAGAAGAAGAACAAAAGGATTCTAAACAAAAGAAAGGATGCTTAACCAAAGAAAGGATGCCTCCAAGGTTCACACAAGGGGTCTATTTATAGATCCAAAGAGGAGGGGGATAAGGTTGATCTGATGAGGATTTGAGTCAGCAAATTAATTAGGATACGATTTTGGAGAGATTCTCGCAATGGATATCCGGGGAGTAATGAAGGCCGGCTCAAGGCCGGCTTAAAGGCCGGCGGCTTTTCTTCTTTTTGAGGCCGGTTTAAAGGCCGGCTCAAGGCCGGCGGCCTTGAATGTAGGCCGGCCCAAGGACGGCGGCCTTCAGTGCAATCCTTCGCTCACTTCTTCAATTTTGTGAAAAACTCCTCCAATTAACTTGTAATTTACTTTTGGGTCCTCAAAACCTGTATTTTCACAATAAATACCATTAAGTATCATTTCTTTATATTTTCTTATAATATTAAAATAAATTTAATATAAGTCCAAAAGAAAATATAAGTATAATGTGATCTTATCAACATCCCCACACTTGAACTTTTGCTTGTCCTCAAGCAAAATAATTGATTTAAACAAGAGAAATCCATCATTGAACTTCTGGTGCCCATTGTTCTGACCATACTGAAATTTGTAACTAGTATATCTAGTTGAAATTTAGTAGTTAATCTAAATACAACAGATTTTTAATCCCAGTGTTTAACAATAGAAAACAATACTTAGTCCATAAGGAAAAACATTCATTTAAACTTCATTGGTTATTAGCAAGTATCATCTCCCTCAATTTTACTTCTCTAAACAAGATAACAAGGAGTGAAAGCATATGGTATCCATTTTTTCCTAGAATTTCTCCCCTTTTTTTTTTTGTTTTATTTGCCTTGATTGGCAGCGGAGTGAGACTTCACTCTTCTGAGGGACCAAAGCTCGCCCATGTCAACCTGACTTTCATTAAGGTACTAAATTTTTGCCTTTCCGCCCTTCTCGTTATTGTGAGTTCATTGAGTCGGCACATCCTGGGCTCATCGCCTAAGTGACCAGGTTTTAAAGGGACCCCTACGAACTCTTCCTCACACTAACATTTAAGATTGGATACTCTTAACTCACTTTCCTGAGTTATTGGAGTAAAGGCTCTTTTTTTTTTTTTTTTTTTAAGGGATCACTAAGTAAAATATTTCTTTTACCTCTTTCACTAGGTGTTAAGGTATTCTCAAAGAAATTTCAATAGAGATTTATCCCAACCAATTTTTCCTTGAAGTAAACTTGCTTGTTTTTTCAACTTAAGGACTCAATCTCAAGTTCAAAGGCTCAACATAGGGTAAACCCCGTTCTCTAGAGATTTTACTCTTAAATTTTAACTATGTAAACTAGTCACAACAATTGGCGAGTAGGGCACCAATCTAATTCAATTTCAGGATTTCATTGAAAACACTTAAGGACATAAATAAAGCATGGGATTTGTAAGCTCATGATGTGTGCAATCATTATACTTCTACATTTATAATCCCTTCCCCACACTTAAATTGGACAATGTCCTCATTGTTCCTAATATATCACAAAATTAAGGAAACGAATGTCAATGCAGAAATTGAAATACTGGTACTTCCCTGGTATAAAATTGTTCATCAGGAAGAAAATTCCTCCTAAAATGTCTGTCATCCTTGGAGTGTCTTGAATGCACCGGCAGCTCTTATCCAGCCTTGAATTAGTTTTTTTTTTTTTTTTAACGAAACTATTATAGATACTTATTAAGCATGGGCTGCCTCCCATGAAGTGCTTGTTTTATAGTCATCAGCCTGACTATCAGGGTTAGCTTACATCAAGGAGTTTAAACAACTCCTTCAACACCATCGTTTTCAGATTAGGATTCCAAGCTTCCTTCCATGGTATGGTGCCCTTCTTTTCAGCTTCCACCAATGTTTTGTAGGTAGATATCAACAAACTTACCTGCTGGATGTCTGCCCTTGACCATCCCAGGATTTCCCTATGTTCATCCAACTGGCCTTGAATCTGCTGCTGCAATTCTTTTGTCATAGGCGCTTTATTAATGTGAGGCCATGGATTTCCTAAATTCAGACACTTATAACCAAACAATTGATTAGAAAAGACATTGGGTTCAAGTGTCTGCATAGGCATTAGTGTCGGCACTGGTGGCTTCTCATAGTCGTCTGTCTTCTCAAAAGCAACAACATTTTCAGTCTGGGGTACTTGTTCACGACCTTTGTTTTCTTGCTCATCTTCATCCCCCCAATCATCTATCTCATTCAAGACAGCTTCAAGAGTGGTTTGCCCTACATCTTCCTCCACATCATTGTTAGTAATTTCACCCTCAGCAGATATGTCAGAATACATTGCTTTCTCATTAGACAAAAACACAGGATCATACATATCAAATGTTACCTGGTCATCTAGTGCTCTAAGGGTGAGCTTACCTTGTCCTACATCAATTAGAGCTTGACCTGTGGCTAGGAATGGTCTTCCTAAGATCATGGGTACCTCTCTATCTTCTTCCATTTCCAAGACTATAAAGTCAACTGGAAAGATGAATTTGTCCACTTTTACTAGGACATTCTCCACTATACCCTTTGGGTACTTGACACTTCTATCCGCAAGTTGTAAGGTAACGTGCGTCTCCTTACATTCTCCAAGTCCTAGTTTTTTGAAAATGGACAGAGGCATTAAATTTATACTTGCACCAGAATCTATAAGTACTTTATCAAAATTAAAATTACCAATAGTGCAAGGAACAGTAAAACTTCCCTGATCTCTTTGTTTTCTCGGCAAATTGGATAAATTCTTTTGTAAGATCATAGAACATTCCCCTATAAGCATCACTGGTTCATTCCCTTCAATCTTCCTCTTCTTTGTGAGTAAATCCTTCATGAACCTAGCATATGATGGCATCTGCTGAAGTGCCTCTGCAAAAGGAATGTTAATTTGCAATTTTTTAAAGACTTCTAAAAATTTAGCAAATTGTGAATCCAATTGTTGTTGCTTCAGCCTTCCTGGGAAAGGAATAGGAGGAACATATGCTTTCACTTTTGGTGAATTTTGCTTTGGCTCCTCTTCCTTTTGTTTCCCTTTATCTTTCCCCAGGTTAACCTCCTCTTCCTCAAGTTTCTTATCAACCAATTCCTTACCACTTCTTAACATAATAGCATTTACACCCATAGGATTTTGCTCAGTATTGCTAGGTAAAGACCCAGATGGTCTATTACTCAACTGTTGAGACATTTGACTAAGCTGATTTTCAAGATTCCTAATGGTGGCTTGTTGATTTTGCAACATTGTGTCAGTCTTTTGCATATAACTTATCATGAGTTCTTCCATTTTAGACTGACCTTGCTGAGAAGAGGTATTATGATTAGGATATTGTTGATGGGAAGTATTATGATTAGGACCTTTCTTTTGAAATCCAGGGGGTTTAAGTGCGTTGTTATCATTTCTCCATGAGAAATTTGGATGGTTACGCCACCCTGGATTGTAGGTGTTTGAATAGGGTCCTTGATTTCCTCTTTGGAAATTGTTGACAAAATTTACTTGCTCTCCATGGGATGAGGAGGAAAAGTTTCTAGATGGGCACTACAGAGTTGAGTGTTGTCCTGAGCATAACTCACAATAGAAAATTGATTAACATTGAAAGAAGGTGCAGAGGTGAGTTTACTTACCTGGGCGGTAAGAGCAGAAATCTGAGCTGTTAAGGTGTCCATATCATTGACAGATGCCACTCTAGACTTACCTCTTTCATGTTGCCAATTATGTGCACTAGAGGCCATTTCATCTATCAAAGCACTAGCCTCATCATATGTCTTACTCATTAATGCACCACCAGAAGCAGCATCTACCAGAGATCTTAATGTGTCATCTAAACTGAGATAGAATATCTCAATAAGGAGATTATCTGGTAATCCATGATGGGGGCATTTTCTAATTGCCTCCTTGAATCTTTCCCATGCTTCATAAAGTGATTCACCACTAAACTTACTGAAGTTTGTGATGTCATTTCTTAACCTAGCAGTTCTAGATGGTGGAAAAAATCTCCTTAAAAATTTAGATGAGAGATCTACCCAAGTGGTTACAGAGTCTTGTGGCAATGAATTGTACCAAGCCCTAGCTTTTTCTCTAAGTGAAAATGGAAAAAGTTGTAGCCTAATTACATCATCAGATACATTATTCATTTTCACTGTATTACAATATTGAAGAAATACTGCAATATGCTCATCAGGACTTTCATTTGGATATCCTCCAAATTGATTTGATTGAACCATTTGAACAAGTGCTGGTTTTAACTCGAAATTATTAGCCTGAATTGTTGGTCTTCTAATTGCAGGACCTGAAACAACAGGTACCGTGTATTCTCGAAGTGCTCTACCAACACCCTGAATCTGATTGTTGTTCTCATCTGCCATGTTCTCTTCTTCCTTTCTTCTCTGCTCTCTTCTAAGTTGTCGCAAGCTGCGTTCTATCTCAAGATTAATTGGTAGAAGTTCAGCACTTCTACTCTTGCGCATAAAAAGAACCTTAAAGAGAATGGAAAACGATCACACAATGATAAGAAAAATTAAATAAAAAAATAATTGTGCCTAAATTACCAACAGAATTACAAAATCTAATATCTATTAGTTCCCCGGCAACGGCGCCAAAAACTTGATACACTCAGAACATATATATATAATGGGAGCGTAAATTGCAGCAAGTGCACTGGTCGTATCAAGTAATAAAGTGGTGAAAAGTAAGGTTGTCGATCCCTCGAGGAACCAATAGAGTACTAGATCTATGGCAATTCTTATCAATATCTAGGTGATTAAAAAGGGGTTTTGAAATGTCTAATCTAAAAATTTAACTTAAAGCAACAAGAAAAATTTATGACGAATCTATCAATTATGAACAAGGGAAATTAGAATTCACCCTAGATTTGTTAATCAAATTGCTACCAAGTTATGTCAACTAGTGGTTATAAGGTTATTCAAGTGAGTTTAGAAAATCCTTTTTAGGGATGTTGACCTTAAATCAATTAGTCGGCTTCCGCGTCTCCAATTAACCAAGGAATCAAAATTATGTTCATACACCTCCCGATGCTACAAACAACTAACGCCCTAAATCAATTAACCCTAATCCCTTAGTGATTAATTAACAAGAAACATTGCATTGCGCCCTCCATAAACTCTAATTAAACCAATTATCGCAACTCCCGTATTGATAATCAATCTAATTAAGAATTCCTAACAAATCCTAATCAATTCCCGTATCAAAAGGATTTCTAACAATTATAATCAAAGACTGATTATAATTGAAATCAAAGGAATTGCAATCATGAATAATCCTAATAATTCCTAATTACATAACATGGCTACAATTATCCTTTTAACATTCTAGAGTTTCATCCAATTTCCCACAAGGATGATTTAGAACATTATAGTATGAGTTGCATAAAAACAATTGAAATAAAGAGGTGCAATGGAATTCATATTAAACAACTAATAAATGGCATAAAAGAAAATAAAGTAAATGAAACAATGGTTATAATCTTTAAGAGCTTCAATCTTCAAAAATGACTTCTTGAATTCTTCAATTGAAAGCAAACTTCAACAAAATGACATTCTTCCTTCAAACTAAACTTTGGAAAAATCTAAAGTACCTAAGGAAATTCTAATGATTCAAAAGAAAGACAAATGATGCTAAAACAAAGAAGAAGAACAAAAGGATTCTAAACAAAAGAAAGGATGCTTAACCAAAGAAAGGATGCCTCCAAGGTTCACACAAGGGGTCTATTTATAGATCCAAAGAGGAGGGGGATAAGGTTGATCTGATGAGGATTTGAGTCAGCAAATTAATTAGGATACGATTTTGGAGAGATTCTCGCAATGGATATCCGGGGAGTAATGAAGGCCGGCTCAAGGCCGGCTTAAAGGCCGGTGGCTTTTCTTCTTTTTGAGGCCGGTTTAAAGGCCGGCTCAAGGCCGGCGGCCTTGAATGTAGGCCGGCCCAAGGACGGCGGCCTTCAGTGCAATCCTTCGCTCACTTCTTCAATTTTGTGAAAAACTCCTCCAATTAACTTGTAATTTACTTTTGGGTCCTCAAAACCTGTATTTTCACAATAAATACCATTAAGTATCATTTCTTTATATTTTCTTATAATATTAAAATAAATTTAATATAAGTCCAAAAGAAAATATAAGTATAATGTGATCTTATCACATACCTACCAATGCGAAAACCAATCAATGCTTGCTTACTCACCTTAGTCTCACCACTATCATTCAACCACTGCAATTTATATGGACTAGGGTGTCTAACAGTTTTGAGCCCCAGCCTTTCAACAATAAAATTGCTCACTACATTGGTGCAACTTCCCCCATCAATAATCAAACTACAAATGTGATCTCCTAGATAACATCTAGTATGAAATATATTCTCTCTTTGCACCTCCTCTTCTTCCTTCACCTGCACATTCAAAGCTCGCTTCACTACTGCCACTAGCCTTCCCATTGCAGGCTCCTCATCATCACTAGCATCCTCTAATGGAGGCATATCATCTTCTTCACTATCCCCCTCAGTCTCATACTCTCCATCATCACGCAAAATCATCACACGCTTATTTGGACATTGACTAGCAATATGGCCTCTACCTTGGCATTTAAAACATCTAATGTCACGATTTCTAGAAGTAGAAGATTCAGGGTTACCTTGGTTACCAGGAGTAGAACCCGCTTGCCTCAGCTCCCCTTTTGGTTTGGTGGGTAAAGGCTTTTCTTCCTTCTTCCATTGATTAGTCTTCCAAGTGGATGGACCATTACCCTGTGGAAACCATGCATTACTACTACCTTTCCTCTTGTGCTGGTTCTCAACCTTTATAGCCATGTGAACCATATCCTCCAATTCTACATAATGCTGCAATTCAACCACATTTTGGATTTCTCTATTCAACCCAGCAAGAAACCTAGCCATTTTAGCCTCTCTATCCTCCTCTACATTCGCCCTAATCATAGTGACTTCCATCTCCTTGAAGTACTCATCTACACTTCGGCTTCCCTGCCTCAGAGTTTGCAACTTGTTGTGCAATTCACGATAGTAATACGCAGGTATAAACCGCTTTCTCATCACTCTTTTCATCTCTTCCCAAGACTCAATAGGTGGCTCGCCACTCCTTTTCCTATTCAACATTAGTTGATCCCACCACACTATAGCATAATCCGAAAATTCAATGGCAGCAAGTTTTACCTTCTTTCTCCCACTATAGTTGTGACAATCAAATACCATCTCCACCTTTTTCTCCTATTCTAAGTACGCCTCGGGATCATTCTTCCCTTGGAAAGGAGGAATCTTCATCTTTATGCTACTCAATTGATCATCCTCTCTATTCCTATCTCCTCTATCTTCCCAATCTCTAGTTCCTCTATTCCGACCACTATATCCTCTATAACTCTCAACAGAAGGCTCATCAAAGTCATCATCCGTCATTTCATCTCCACCCCTCGGTACTCTCCTAGAATGACTCTCCCTCTTACGCCCTTGGAATACGTTCGTGGATTGCTCTAGTCTTTGCTCTACCGTCTAATGAATTTGTTCCATTCCCTCTTGGAACATCCTCTTCATCTCACCCCTCAACGCCTCAATTACTAACCTAGCATCAAACCTTCCCCTCTCACCTTCAGGAGAATGTTGTCTCGACATAGTTCCTGCAGAAAAATTAGTATTAACACAAATATATATATGATTAAACCTCACGATATACTCCCTTACGTGTTTCGCTCAAATGATGATATCACACAGTCACTCGTGTATTCTCACAAACAATGATGATATCAACTCGCTAATTTCCTCTTCTCAATTCTCTTGGAACTAACCTGAACTACACTAATTTCCTTCCACATAATTCAAAACAACTCTAGGGTTCGTAAATTTTTCCTCTATTTTACTATCCGAATTTTTTTTTTTTTTTGGTCTCTGTTTTGCTTTGATCACGTTTCTCTTGTCTTTCTTTTCTTTTCTTTTTTTGTCGTGATTTTTACTCTCTTTTTTTTTAACAATCGCCTAGTCGATATTACACTATCAAAAGACAATCAATACTACGAAATTGAATATAATAATTGATATGAACGATTGGAGTTAGGGTTTTTGATATTACCTTCCTCAACCGAACTTGATGTTTTGACAAACCTAAGCTCTGATACCAAACTGATACGAATCACGCCAACCCGTGACGAAACCCAATACCAATACGTTCGGAATTCGTTGCCTAACACGCCTAAACACCTAAAGTGGAAACCGCGACCCGTTGTCTATAAGCGAGACAAGAACCTTGGTATAAAAATGAAGACGCCACAATCGGGATGGAAGACCGATTGATAAGTCGGAATGAACGCCACGGAAATCAATTCGATAAGTTCTAGTTAGTTCTTGAAGAACCAAGAGAGGTGCTTCTCAAAAGTGTTTAATGTTCAAAGATGTAAATTCTTAGTTGTTCTAAACCCTAGGAGCTTTTATACTAGGGTTACAATTCGTGAAAAACAAGTCCAAAACGACGTAGCTTAGATAAGTTGCGTAAAAACACGAAAACAGAAAAAGCTGCCCGGTAGGGGATACACGGTCGTGTACACGACTGTGTACTTTGGCCGTATACTTTTCTGTGCACATTCCGGTCACATACACGACCGTGTACTTCTGGTCGTGTATCTTTCTGTGGATTTTCTTGTCTCCATATACGGCCGTGCCTTTTAGCCGTGTATCTAGCCGTGTATGATTCTGTGCAATCTTGGAATTCCTACACGGTCGTGCCTTGAACATGCACGCCCTCTTCAACTCGTGTCCGGTGTGACTTGTATACAAGCAAGGGTCATCCCATGGTTGCTCTAATCCGTTCCAACTTCATGATTGCTCCAATCCTTTCTGGCTTCATGGACAACCTTTATCAACCCGTTAAGTGCTTCCTTGAATCGTTTCGCTTGATTTCTTGTGATTGGTCCAAGCGGCACTTTAAGAGGATCCACATTTCTTCTTCCGGCTTGGCTCTCATCATGGATCTCATCAGAAGACTTAGCTGGCCTTAGCCTACAAGTCTCAAATTGTCCCCATCCCAAAGGAAAAGTGAATGACCTTAAGGATTAGGCTTCTTTAAGCCCACAAGCCATTCAGGCTCCCTACCTTCGATGCGATGCAAGCAGCCTTATGGCCTTAGCCTTTGAGGCTAAGAAGCCTTACCCTAGTAAAGGTCTAAAGACTTAGCTTAACCAAAGGATTGAGCCCCAACATGCATCAGACATATGCAATCAAAGGTACATTTGGCCTAATCCTATGTAGCCTGTGAACTGCCAATGAAGAATGCATAATTAAAATAAAAGGGGGAGAAAAGGAAGAAGGGTAAATGAAAAGAAGGAACCAATATTATAATCAATGCCGAGCAGCCCTTGCAAAGTATAAGTTACAATGGTCAAGTGGCACACATTACAAGCAATATTGACTACAATATAATTCTACACTTCATGTCGAGGAACCAAAGCCACTCCCATAGAGAGCAACCTTACAATGATAGAAGGAAAGGAGAGGGGATTGACGGAGCTGCAAACCGAAACACATAAACATACAATAGATTGCTCCTCCACTCTCTTTAGCGGCACCAAGAACCTCTAAATGTGAATTCAAAGGCGAACTCCATCCTAACTCTCAACCTTAAAAAATTGAAGTGGGAAACAAGAGATCCTATCCATAACTCTAGTTGTAAAGTCATCCCAGCACACCTAAGAAAGGAATCTCTATACATGATGCCTCTCCCTCTTCTACTGCATCCTAACTAAGAAAAAGGAAGGAACTGGGCATATACTGCAACTATCAGGAGCCAACAACCATAGCTACTAAAGGCATCACCAGTAGGTAGAGATGCTGATTGCTCTTATAGTTTTCAGCCCTAACCAATCCCCCTTATATGGGTTTAGCTCATGATCACTAACCAATTGTTAAGGTAACTTCCCCTCTTATGATGACCTGATCAATTGTCCCTTAGGCTTACAACAACTTAATGAGTTGTCCCCTGCCTTCCTTGGCATCTTACAAAACAATTACACCACAATATTAGTATATGTGCACTATAGTTAGTTAACATGACAAAAGAGATCAAATGCCAACCTTAATAATAATAATAAAAAAAAAACAATTGCCAAACCAACTACAATCAAATTTCCTCCTAAAAGGCCCAAAACCTACCAGAAAGGGCTTTAACTCTTAGGAACACCATTACACTACTTCTTGCAACAAGATAGAAAGTTTGCGATGGCCACTTAGGCATCCACCTATTCCCTATTTAAACCACCCAAGCATGAGACATTTTATTTCAACATTAAATTCCAATGCAAGACTTCATGTCCATGTACCATCGGTTTTACAATGCCCTAATTTTTACAATTCCCTCAATGTGTTAACCTTGATTAGACATCAAGCACACATTGCAAAGTGCACGTAAGTCCCCATGGACTACATATGGATCATGAATGTGCCTTAGCTATTCGATTGCTATATGCAATTTGTCCTTGAACGTGTGATGGTGAGCATACAATAGACAATAGGAATAAAGCGACTACTTAATGCAATTCATGATATTCAAATTCCTAATTGTTAATAGGCAAAACTCATGTATGAGTTTAAGGGCTTTGTGTAATCAAGCCCGCAAACCTAATATGGGGAGCTAGGTGTTGATGTTGGAACCTATCTAAAGGCATCATGAGCTTATAGAAGTCGCGATATGGGAATGATTGGTTGATGGTGCATTAACGTGCCAAAGCGTTACATCAATCCCATGCCTTAAAAAGAGAAAAGCAATGTTGTAAACATGAATCTACTAAATCAACCCATACTTGGGGAGTTCCTCTATAAAAGCCTAGCTTTTAACTTCAAGAGGTAGGTCTAAAATTGAGACTCACACATCTCTCAAACATCACCCTTGAACCTTTAACTTTAAATTCTTACTCATAACTATTTCCACCACTTGCAAATTGACTTAAGCATCGAAGTGGCCTCAGGCAGAAAAAACTTTGATACCTATTTTAACCACATTCTGTTTTATAGGTCAGTAAAGCCTATCGTTTAACTAAACAAAGATACACCATGTAAGTGGCGCATGAAACCACTCAAAAACACCATAACTATTACCCTTTAAAACAACCATGACGCGCTCCAAGTTGAAGTAAGCCATCTTCACCCGCCAAAACGCTCTCTCTAACCATAACTTGCCATAGTACTACCACTAGGAGAATCCATCAAACACCCTACTCTAACTCCTTTAAAGGCCATAGGGTGACAATAACGGACTGGCTAAGAGGGAACAAATGCTACAACAAATGCTTGTTGCTAACAAATGGTTATGAACACATCTTAACAACCTTGAGCACAAGAGGTCACAACCTATGGCTCCATTCAAGCAATAGGTGATTGATCACAACTAATTGAGTCGCTATAAGAAAACCATAACAACGCTAGTGGTTTACTTGTCGCATCATGCCTTTCCTGACTAATGAGGCTCATGACACGACACATAACAAACCTTGAGGCATGTCGGCTTTCGAACAATCCCTTTTCACCCTAAAAGGACTTAGCTTCTCAAAGCTTACATGTACAACCCTCCGAAAAAGGACTTGCCCTCTCAAAGTCCTCAAGTTTGGTACACAACAATACTTGGTCAACCTTAGCCTACAAGTTTCATAACGTTCCCAATTTTGAAACTTAGTGGATGACTTAGAGGACTTTACCTCTTTAGGCCCACAAGACCTTTGGACTCTCCTTCTTTAAAGTAATGCGAGCAACCTTAAGGACATGGTCTCTAGGGCCTACAATTCTTTACAAGTCCTACCTAACTAAGGGATCGAAGACTTGGTTTAAGCAAAGGATTTAGCTTTAGCCTACACATCTGATGAACGCAATTAACAAAGCCTCCACCTAATCCCACTTAGGCCACGAATCAAAAATAGAAAGAGAAGGAGAAGATGTAGAAGGGTGAATGAAGCAAACACAAAGAATAAAGTCAATACCATTATATAAGCTAAATGACACTTAAATTGTAGAAATATAAAGGCTAACTAGCACACATTACAACATAAACCAATTATAACCTACTTCTACACTCCATGTTAGGAGATCCAAGCTACTCCTACAAAGGTATAGGTAAACAATAAAGATTAGTGGAAATAGGGCCTAGATCAAATAGACACCCAATAAAATGTTTACTTCACTGATATCCAAGTAAACAGTATTAAGGCCCTTTACATGTAGATATGACTATGGATGCCATCTCAGCTCTCAAACTCACAACAACGTGATGGCGGCACCAATGTCACATATTTTAACCTAATCATGATACCCTCTGCAAGCACCTAAGAGGAATGCCTCTACACACACTAACTTTACCCCTACTTTGCTTCTCATGAGGAACAAAGGTAGCTAAGGCATCTATAGACATCACTAACCTATGACCTTACCTCCTCCTCCTAATTAGGGAACTAGCTAATGCCACGAGTCAAATGTCCGAGACAACTTCCCCCCTGCGATGATCGGATGAGTTATCACTTGAGTTTACAATAACCTGCTGAGTTGTCCCTTGCTCTCTTAGATTTCTAGCAGGTAGTAAACATCCCAATGTCAGCACACTACTATTAGAAGACATTACTAAAGGGTCGAAGGCTTACCTTCATCAAAAGGCAATTTCTAAACCAACCATAACTAAATCTCCTCCTAAAAGGCCCACCACCTACAAAGTAGGGCTTTAGTTTTTAGAAATGCCATTGCACTACAACAAAAAAGAAAATTTATGATGACCACTCAAGCATTCACCCACTCCTTACTTATACCACTCAAGCATGAGGCACCTTAAACCAGCATCATATGATAGTGCAAGGATTTGTGCCCACACACCATTTGGAAAATGGCTTCAGCCGCTTGATTATTATAGCTCCCCTTACGTATTAGCATTAATCAGACACTAGGCACATAGCTTACAAGAATCCCTATAGGCGGTGCATGAGTCCCAAATGCACCTAAACCATCCAATCATTATATGCACCTTATCCCTAATTGCATGATGACATGTGTGTAATCCATTTATTGCCAACACGTTACCTAAATAAAAATAACTCCATGCCATTAAGACACCTTCATCATCATATTAGATGGCCCATGTCCATCACAATGAAAGCCCAATCCTCTTTAAGACTACACATAATATAATAATTACAGCACTTCTATGGGCCATACACGCCAAACACACTTAATGAGCAGAGAGAGCAAATTAATGTGAGAATATGCAAAACCACAAACACGTTAATGCAACCTTCACACTTCTATTGATTTACCAAGATTTACAATGCATCAGTTGACATACTAACCTAGATTACTAACAAAAACAAAAAAAAGAGGAAAGAAAGAAAGAAAAGAAAAAACAATAATAACAATAAAACAACAAAGGACAATCAAGACGATGGTCCCATTGTCCTTTAGTTTGTCTCCTCTTATGCAGTTAGCACTCCCTAATATCAATCAAGAATGTCTGGAAGCTCAGAAACATACACGGCCGGATACACGATCAGAAGGCACGGCCATGTATTGTGTTAGATAACTTCCAGAAATATACACGGCTGGATACACGGTCAGAAGGCATGGTCGTGTGTTGTGTCAGGAACCTTCCAGAAACATACACGGGCGGATACACGGACAGAAGGCACGGTCGTGTATTGTGTCAGGTAGCTACCAGAAACATACACGGACTGATACACGACTAGAAGGCATGGCCGTGTAACACGGCCATGAATATTTAGATATTTGTTTCGTGACTTAGTTTGTAAATATGGCATGTATATTTTGTATTGTATATTTTGGTAGAGGAAGATTTGTTTTCCTAGTTTGTAAGATATAATTGCTTGGAAAGATATCCTCCTAATGTATATATATACTTGAACATGAATTATGAAAAGGCATTTAGCCAAAGTTTCTCAAAAGTTTTTATGGTATCAGAGCCACACAACTGAGTATTGCGTAGAATCCATAGTTCTTTTTTTTAGTCTTGGAATTGCTGGTTTGTTCTTGGTTTTTTTTTTTTTTTTTTTTTGGCTTTAGGTTGATTAATTCCAATCAACAATTTTTTATAATTAAGTTGTGAGTGACAATTCGGTTTAGAATGTCTTCTGAGAAAACACATGAAATCTTAGCTATTAGATTTACAGGAAAGAATTATGCAGCATGGGAGTTTCAGTTCAAGATGTTTTTGAAAGGGAAGGAGCTTTGGGGTCATATTGATGGGTCTTCTCCAGCTCCTACAGAGTCGAAAGATCGTGGTCAATGGGAGGCAAAGGATGCACGGATTGTTTCTTGGATTTTGGGATCTATTGAGGCTCATATGGTGAACAATTTACGATCCTTTGGCACGGCAAAAGAAATGTGGGAATACTTGAAGCACGTCTACAATCAAGATAATACTGCAAGACGTTTCTAATTGGAACTTGATATGAGTAATTATAGTCAAGGTAATCTCTCAATTGAACAATATTATTCTAGCTTCCTTAATTTATGGAGCGAATATTCTGGTATTATCTATGTTAAGGTGTCAAATGAGAGTTTGGCTAGTCTTCAGGCTGTTCATGAAGTGAGTCGTCGTGATCAGTTTTTGATGAAGCTCAGACCTGAATTTGAAACCGCTCGGGCTGGATTGTTGAATAGAGATCCAGTACCTTGTTTGGATGTATGTTTTGGTGAATTGCTGCGCAAGGAACAAAGATTGGCGACACAAGTCGCTATTGGTGCAACTAGTGGATCATCTGGAATAGTTAATGTTGCATATGCTGCTCAGACCTAAGGAAAGGGGAAAATGCAGTGTTATAGCTGCAAAGAATTTAGTCATATTGCCCGGCATTGTAGTAAGAAGTTCTGTAATTATTGCAAGCAAAAAGGACATATTATTAAGGAGTGTCCTACAAGGCCTCAAAACAGAAGGCCACAAGCTTTTCATGCTGCGGTATCCGACTCTTGCAATCTTGGTTCGACATCCACAATTGCTGGCAATAATCAATTTGTTCTCACACCAGATATGGTTCAACAGATGATTCTCTCTGCCTTCTTTGCTCTTAGGCTTCAAGGGAAAGGTAAGACTACTAATTCTATTCCTTGGTTTGTTGATTCTGGCGCCACAAATCATATGACTGGCACATCTGATTTATTGCATAATCAAAATCCATATACTGGTACTCAACACATTCAGGTTGCTGATGGAAATAATATTCCTATTACGACAGTGGGTGATATTAACTCCTCCTTTCGACATGTCTTGGTTTCTCCTAAATTATCTACTAACTTACTTTCTGTTGGGCAAATGGTGGATAATAACTATGATGTCCACTTTTCTCGTGATGGTTGTACTGTGTAGGATCAAGTGTCGGGGAAGGTGATAGCGAAGGGGCCTAAAGTAGGTAGGTTATTTCCATTACAATTTACCGTTCCTCAGACTTTGTCATTAGCTTCTTCAGTTGTTGACAATAAGGTTGGCATCTGGCATAGACGCTTAGGTCATCCAAATGTTGTTTTGAATCATTTGTTGCAAAGAGGTGTTCTCGGTTCCATAAATAAGAGCTTATTAGTTTATTGTTCTTCTTGTAAACTGAGCAAAAGTAAGACATTGCCTTTTCCTGTTTTGGGTAGTCGTGCCAATAAATATTTTGACATTATTCATAGTGATGTTTGGGGAATTGCACCAATTATTTCACATGATCAGTATAAATATTTTGTGACATTTATTGACGATTACAGTCGATTTACATGGATTTATTTTTTGCATTCCAAAGCAGACGTGTTTACTGTGTTTCAAACCTTTGTGACATATATTGAGACTCAGTTTTCCACTTGTATTAAAATCTTACGGTCTGATAATGGTGGTGAATATATTTCTCATGAGTTTCAAGCATTTCTTCATAACAAGGGTATTGTTTCACAACGCTCATGTCTTTTATACACCTCAGCAGAATGGAGTTGCCGAACGAAAAAATCGACATTTGTTAGATGTGGTGCGCACATTGTTGTTAGAATCTTCTGTTCTAGCTAAGTTTTGGACCAAAGCTTTATCTACTGTTGTTTATCTGATTAATCGCTTACCATCTCAACAATTGAAGTTTGATTCTCCCTATCAACGAGTGTTTGGTAAACATCCTAATTATCATATGCTACATACTTTCGGATGTGTTTGTTTTGTTCATTTACCTACCCATGAACGTCATAAGTTGTCAGCCCAGTCTGTTCGATGTGGCTTTATGGGTTACAGTCCTAATCATAAAGGTTTTGTGTGTTATGATTCGATTAATAATCGATGGCATATCTCTCGGGATGTGATTTTCTTTGAACATGAATACTATTTTCAACAACATCTTTCGACATCTGATACCGTTGTACTTCCTCACTTTGATGACTCTTATTTTGATAAACGGTTCAAGCCTGGACTTGTCCTTTCCGACCCTGCTCCTGAAAATGCCTCAATGATTCTTTGACGATCAACTCGCCACACTCGTCCTCTAGATAGATATGGCTATTCTGCAATTGTAACTAATGCTACCATTCCTACTTTTATTCTCAGGCTGCTAAACAGCCTTGCTGGATAAAAGCCATGCAAGAGGAACTTCAAGCACTTCAAGACAATCACACTTGGGATATTGTTTCATGTCCTGCTGGTGTTAAACCCATTGGTTGTAAATGGGTTTATTCTCTTAAGATTCGATCTGATGGTTCCCTTGACAGATATAAGGCAAGGTTGGTAGCTCTTGGCAATCGACAGGAATATGGAATTGATTATGAAGAGACCTTTGCACCTGTGGCTAAGATGACAACTGTTTGGCTTATTCTATCTATTGTTGCATCTAAAGGATGGTTCTTAAGGTAGATGGATGTTAAGAATGCATTTTTGCATGGAGACCACAAGGAAGATATCTATATGACTCCTCCTCCAGGATTGTTTTCCACACTCTCACATGATGTTTGTAAGCTCAAACGGTCACTATACGGTTTAAAACAGGCTCCATGGGCCTGGTTTGAGAAGTTTCATAATACTCTTCTTAGCTTCTCTTTTATTCAAAGTCAGTATGATTCTTCATTATTCCTGTGCAAGACTGACAAGGGAATTGTCTTATTGTTAGTCTATGTTGATGATATTGTTATCACAGGATCTGATACTCAATTAATGTCTCAGTTACAAGAGCGCCTTCAAGGTTCTTTTCATATGAAGGATTTGGGATCGTTAACTTATTTCTTAGGTCTTGAGGTTCACTCTTCTTCTGCTGGTATTTTTCTTCATCAACATAAATATACTGAGGAACTTATTGCTTTAGCTGGTCTCCAAGAGGGACGTTTTGTCGATACTCCTTTGGAAGTGAATATTAAATATCAACAACATGATGGTGACTTTCTATCTGATCCATCTCTATATCGACAACTTGTTGGAAGTCTCAATTATCTGACTATTACACATCCTAATATTTCATTTGCTATACAACAAGTTAGTCAATTTATGCAGGCACCTACACATCTTCATTTAGCAGCAGTTCGCCGTATTGTTCAGTATTTAAAAGGAACTTCTCCATCGTGGTTTGTTCTTTTCTGTAGAGTCTCCTATTCACTTAACCACATATAGTGATGCTGATTAGGCTGGTTGTTCTGATACACGTCGCTCTAATACTGGTTGGTGTATGTTTCTTGGTAACTCTTTAATTTCTTGGAAGAGTAAGAAACAAGATCGTATGTCTAAGTCTTCTACTGAGTTCGAATATCATGCTATGTTGTCTGCTTGCTCTAAGCTCATTTGGCTTCGAGGTTTGTTGGCTGAGGTTGGTTTTCCTCAACTTGGGTCTACCTCTCTTCATGTCGATAATTCTAGTGCTGTTCAGATTACTGCTAATCCTGTTTTTCATGAGCATACGAAACATATTGAAGTGGACCGTCATTCTATTCGAGAAGCTTATGATAATGGTGTTATTTCTCTTCCTCATATATCTTCTGATCTTCAAACGGCTGATATATTTACTAAGGCTCTTTCTCGGCAGCGTCATCAGTTTCTTGTTGGCAAATTGATTCTTCTTGATCATCCGCATCAATTTGAGGGGGGATATCAATCAAGAATGTTTGGAAGCTCAGAAACATACACAGCCGGATACACGGTCAGAAGGCACAGCTGTGTATTGTGTCAGATAACTTCCAGAAACATACACGGCTAGATACACGGTCAAAAGGCATGGCCGTGTGTTGTGTCAGGAACCTCCCAGAAACATACACGACCGGATACACGGACAGAAGGTACGGCCGTGTATTGTGTCAGGTAGCTACCAGAAACATACATGGACTGATACACGACTAGAAGGCACGGCCGTGTTACACGGCCGTAAATATTTAGATATTTGTTTCATGACTTAGTTTGTAAATATGGCATGTATATTTTGTATTGTATATTTTGGTAGAGGAAATTCGTTTTCCTAGTTTGTAAGATATAGTTGCTTGGAAAGATATCCTCCTAATGTATATATATACTTGAACATGAATTATGAAAAGGCATTTAGCCAAAGTTTCTCAAAAGTTGTTACCTAACTAACCCCATCCTCCTCTTCTTAAGCTACAAGGGACACCTCCCCAAATTTAGTGATGTGCTCAAGGGATCCAATTACAAGTACACAATTGCAATCGAAGAATCAATTAAACAAAAACCCACAATATAGCGTGATTCCAAGTGCCTCGAATATGATGTGTTCTGATACCAAAATTATGATGATGTGCCTAACCAATTGGATGGCAAACACATCAATCATAAAGCATGAACAACAACTCCCTCAACAAAACGGTGTGTCAAATTACTTCAAAATGGAAGTCTAATTCACGAATTTGAACTCTAAATGGAAGTAAGAACAAACAAGTGTATAAACTTCAATGGAACCACACGCAAATGAACTAAAATTCAATCTCAATTTGAAATGAGCAAATCTAAAAATATATAACCCTAATTCACAAGATAAGAACAAGTAACCAACAAATTGTACCTAGATATTACTCACTAAACACAATTTGTAAAACAACAAGAGTTAGATCGATATGACTCACAATCCACTCTAGTTGATTCTCACCACAATTTCATAAAGAACTTGATAAGAGATCTATTGCAATTGAAGGAAACCCCTCACAGCAACAAGTGTATAATTTTCTCAAAAATGTCAAAAGCTCCCCCAAAAACCCTAGTTAGCAAGTATTTATACTTGCTTCAATTAGGGTAAAAATAACACAAAATTACAAGGAAGTCACTTAAGTGGCTAGTTCCAAAATCACAAAATACAAGTACAAAATAAAATGGCTAGTTCTCATAAGCAACAATTACAAATACAAATGGTTTTTAAGTGGTCGGTTCTTCACTTTCAATTGAACAAATTGTGGACTAGTTCTTCTTTGACTTATGTAGGTCCATGAATAACCCACAAACCAAGCTTTAGTGAGTTTATCTACCATCCTATAAGATAAGTATACCTACTAGAATGCACAACTAATATTTAATAGAAAAGAAGTTACTAAACAAATATTCTTTGGATAGGATTGTTTAAAGAGGATCTTCATCGCCAAATTTTGCAACCCTTTGGCTCTTGCCCCGGTGATAGGTCCTGTAGAATTTTAATTCCTATCATCTTCTCAGGCTTCAAGAAGATTTGCTCTCAAATCTAATAGGTCTTCATAAACATCATCGGGTAGATAGAGTGACAAGTCCGTAACATTAAATGTATCAAAGACTTTGCATCCTCCTAGCAGGTTATCTGTAAAAATATCACTGTAGTCACTCAGTGCCTAAGATACCACAAGGGGTAGTTGCTATTGCCCCTCCATCTTTAGGATATATCTCATCTGCAATACATATAATGATTTATCATCCGCTATGGCCTTCCCTAACTCTAACTATCCCACCAATAATATCTTCTTCTTCCCTGTTTCACTTCTATGTCTCTGAACCTCTTGGTCCTCTGATGGTTTACTCATCTGCCTCTGAACCTTTTGAACATCTAATGGTTGACACATTTGCTTCTAAACCGTTTGGTCCTTTGAGGTTGACATAGCTGATTATGAATCTCTAAGACTTTTGATGGTTAACTCATTTGCTTATGAACCTCTTGGTCCTTTGAAAGTTAATTTATTTGTCTTTGAACCTCTTGGACCTCTGATGGTGACATAGGGTTCAATACTATACGTTTACCCTCCTACTTGAACATATAAGTATTTTTATAGCCATCATGTAAAACCCACTCGTCATACAACCAAGGCCTGCCAAGTAATACATGGGATGCACATATAGAAAGAATATCACATTTAATTTCATCATGATATTTATCCCCTATATTGAAAGGTAGCCCTCTAGGTCACATGGAGACTCCCCTACTCACTCAACCAATGTAATTTGTAGGGTTTTGGATGTGGGGTGGTTACAAGTTTCAATTTCGATACTAATGAGACAACCGCAACATTAGTATAACTACCACCATCAATAATAATAACACATAAATTTCCTTGTACCCTACATGAAGTGTGAAACAAGTTTTCCCTCTACTCATCGTCAATGGTTGGAAAAGAAGTTAAGGCTCAACGCAGTATATTAGTAGACAAATACAAATCACTTGACATGGTTGCTTACTAACTTCAACAAGCTAACAACACACATCCACAATCACGCAACACACACACTCCCACAGTTCACTTACGGCAACAACAAATTGAAGTAATAATTAAGCACTTCCCAATAGTAAGTAAATAATTCTAACTAAGCAAAGTGTTTAAGCATCAATACATAATAACTTCCACACTTTAATGCTTGCTTTTTGAAATTCAAATTTAACTACTACAACTCCCTTCAATCACAGCACATACACACACTTACAACCCACATGCAGCACCCTTCACTACAACACAAACAACACAACACGTTGCAACACCCTTCACAATACAAACTCACTTCACTACATGATGAGATCCATGATAAGAGCCAAGTCGGAAGAAGAAATGTGGATCCTCTTGAAGTGCCGCCTGGACCGATCACAAGAAATCGAGCAAAATGATTCAAGGAAGCACTTAACAAGTTGATAAAGGTTGTCCATGAAGCCGGAAGAGGATTGGAGCAATCATGAAGTTGGAACGGATTGGAACAACCATAGGAAGATCCTTGCCTTTGTACAAGTTATACTTGAAACGGGTTGAAGAGGGCGTGTACTTTTAAGGCACGGCCGTGTAGGAGTCAAGCAAATCTACAGAAAGATACACGGCCAAAGTACACGGGCGTGTATGTTGCCAGAAGTTGCACAGAAAGATACACGGCCAAAGTACACGGGCGTGTATGTTGCCAGAAGTTGCACAGAAAGGTACACGGCCAAAGTACACGGGCGTGTATCCCCTGCCGGCCTGCTTGTTCTGTTTTCGCGTTTTTACGCCACTTATCTAAACTACATCGTTTTAGACTTATTTTACACGAATTGTAACCCTAATATAAAAGCTCCTAGGGTTTAGAACAACTGAGAATTTTACATCTTTGAACATTAAACACTTTTGAGAGGCACCTCTCTTGGTTCTTCTAGAACTAACTAAAACTTATCGGATTGATTTCCGTGGCGTTCATCCCGACTTATCAATCGGTCTTTCATCCGATTGTGGCGTCTTCATTTTATACCAAGGTTCTTGTCTCGCTTATAGACAACGGGTCGCAGTTTCCACTTTAGGTGTTTGGGCGTCTTAGGCAATGAATTCCGAACGTATTGGTATTGGGTTTCGTCAAGGGTTGGCGTGGTTCGTATCAGTTTGGTATCAGAGCTTAGGTTTGTTCAAAACATCAAGTTCGGTTGAGGAAGGTAATATCAAAAACCCTAACTCCAATCGTTCATATCAATTATCGTTTTCAATTTCGTAGTATTGATTGTCTTTTGATAGTGTAATATCGCCTAGCTGATTGTTAAAAAACAAAAAAAGAGTAAAAATCACGACAAAAAAAAAAGAAGAGAAAAGAAAAGAAAAGAAAAACATGATCAAAAGCAAAACAGAGACAAAAAAAAAATTCGATAGAAAAATAGAGGAAAAATTTACGAACCCTAGAGTTGTTTTGAATTCTACGGAAGGAAATTGGTGTAGTTTAGGTTAGTTCCAAGAGAATTGAGAAGAGGAAATTTGGCGAGTTGATATCATCATTATTTGTGAGAATACACGAGTGACTGTGTGATATCATCATTTGAGCGAAACACTTAAGGGAGTGTATCGTGAGGTTTAATTATATATATATTTGTGTTAGTACTAATCTTTTCTGCAAGGACTATGTCGAGACAACATTCTCCTGAAGGTGAGAGGGGAATGTTTGATGCTAGGTTAGTAATTGAGGCGTTGAGGGGTGAAATGAAGAGGATGTTCCAAGAAGGAATGGAACAAATTCATGAGACGGTGGAGCAAAGACTAGAGCAATCCACAAACGTATTCCAAGGGCGTAAGAGGGAGAGTC
Organism: Laguncularia racemosa; assembly: GCA_037954665.1. NCBI lineage: Eukaryota > Viridiplantae > Streptophyta > Magnoliopsida > Myrtales > Combretaceae > Laguncularia > Laguncularia racemosa. The sequence goes on from JBBMOL010000166.1 coordinate 1,200,575, forward strand.
ATTCTAGGAGAGTACCGAGGGTGGAGATGAAATGTCGGATGATGATTTTGATGAGCCTTCTGTCGGGAGTTGTAGAGGATATAGTAGTCGGAATAGAGGAACTAGGGATTGGGAAGATAGAGGAGATAGGAATAGAGAGGATGATCAATTGAGTAGCATAAAGATGAAGATTCCTCCTTTCCAAAGGAAGAATGATCCCGAGGCGTACTTAGAGTGGGAGAAAAAGGTGGAGATGGTGTTTGATTGTCACAACTATAGTGGGAGAAAGAAAGTAAAACTTGCTGCCATTGAATTTTCGGATTATGCTATAGTGTGGTGGGATCAATTAATGTTGAATAGGAGAAGGAGTGGCGAGCCACCTATTGAGTCTTGGGAAGAGATGAAAAGAGTGATGAAGAAGCGGTTTGTACCTGCGTATTACTATCGTGAATTGCACAACAAGTTGCAAACTCTGAGGTAGGGAAGCCGAAGTGTAGATGAGTATTTCAAAGAGATGGAAGTCACTATGATTAGGGCGAATGTAGAAGAGGATAGAGATGCTACAATGGCTAGATTTCTTGCTGGGTTGAATAGAGAAATCCAAAATATTGTTGAATTGCAGCATTATGTAAAATTGGAGGATATGGTCCACATGGCTATAAAGGTTGAGAACCATCACAAGAGGAGAGGTAGTAGTAATGCACGGTTGCAACAGGGTAATGGTTCATCCACTTGGAAGACTAATCAATGGAAGAAAGAAGAAAAGCCTTTACCCACCAAACCAAAAGGGGAGCTGAGGCAAGCGGGTTCTACTCCTGGTAATCAAGGTAACCATGAATCTTCTACTTCTAGAAATCGTGCATTAGATGTTTTAAATGTCAAGGTAGAGGCCATATTGCTAGTTAATGTCCAAATAGGCGTGTGATGATTTTGCATGATGATGGAGAGTATGAGACTGAGGGGGATAGTGAAGAAGAGGATATGCCTCCATTAGAAGATGCTAGTGATGATGAGGAGCCTACAATGGGAAGGCTAGTGGCAGTAGTGAAGAGAGCTTTAAATGTGCAGGTGAAGGAAGAAAAGGAGGTGCAAAGGGAGAATATATTTCATACTAGATGTTATCTAGGAGATCACATTTGTAGTTTGATTATTGATGGGGGAAGTTGCACCAATGTAGTGAGTAATTTTATTGTTGAGAGGCTGGGGCTCAAAACTGTTAGACACCCTAGTCCATATAAATTGCAATGGTTGAATGATAGTGGTGAGACTAAGGTGAGTAAGCAAGCCTTGATTGGGTTTCGCATTGGTAGGTATGAGGATGAGGTGTTATGTGATGTAGTGCCAATGCAAGCATGTCATGTTTTGTTGGGGAGGCCATGGAAATTTGATAGGAAGGTTGTGCATGATGGCTTTTCTAACAAGTATACGCTTGTTCACCAAGAGAAGAGCTTTAATCTTAAACCGTTAACACCTAAGCAGGTGTATGAGGACCAGTTGCAGCTACAACAGTCGTTTGCAAAACATAAGGTGAGTGAAAAGCAGAGTGAGAGCGAGAGAGCAAAAGACAATGAGAAGAAAAAGGAATATAAAAGTCAAGATCAAAAGGAAAAGGAGAGGAAGGCTAGAAAGAGTGTGAGAGGCCAAGTTGAAGGGGGATCAACTTTGGTGGTGAGTGAAAAGGAGAGGGCAGCCTTGCAAAAGGAGAGTTGTGTGGCAAGAGCGAGTGTAGTAAGGAGAGCGTTAGTCATGAGGCAACCTATGTTGTTGCTGGTTTTTAAGGAAACATGTTTGACTACTAACGATTTATCCAATGCTTTGCCTAGTGTGGTTGTGTCTTTTGTGCAGGACTTTGAAGATGTCTTTCTTGAGGAGATTCCAAAGGGATTACCACCTATTCGTGGTATTGAGCACCAGATTGACCTTGTACCAGGAGCATCGATTCCAAACAAGCCAGCTTATAGGAGCAACCCGGAGGAAACAAAGGAACTCCAAAGGCAGGTCGAAGAATTAATGGAGAAGGGGTACGTGAGAGAGAGCATGAGTCTATGTGCAGTGCCTAAGAAGGATGGGACATGGAAGATGTATGTTGACTGCCGTGCCATCAACAACATCACGGTAAAGTATCGTCATCCCATTCATCGTTTAGATGACTTCTTAGATTGGTTATATGGGTATAGTTTCATTCCTCATGAGCCTTGGATAGACATGTCCATAGATTTTGTGTTAGGATTATCTAAGCCTAGGCATGGTCGAGATTCTATTTTTGTGGTTGTGGATAGGATTTCTAAAATGGTTCATTTCAGTCCTTGTCATAAAACTGATGATGCTATACACATTGTTGATTTGTTCTTTAGAGAGGTAGTGCGTCTGCATGGTATACCTAGTAGCATTGTTAGTGATCGGGATGTAAAGATTTCGAGTCATTGTTGGAGAGTATTGTGGGAAAAGTGGGGAACTAAACTAATGTTTTCAACTATCTGTCACCTACAAACTGATGGGCAAATTGAGGTGGTTAACAGGACTTTAATTCAATTGTTAGGGGCAATCATAGAGAAGAACATTAGGACTTGGAAGGATTGCCTACCATTTGTGGAGTTTGCATGTAATAGGGCTTTAAATAGCATTATTCATTGTTCACCATTTGAGATTGTGTGTGGTTTTAACCCACTAGATCCTATTTATATCTTGCCATTGCAACCTAACAAGTTTGTGAGTTTTGAGGCTGATTCTAAGGCAGATTTCTTGAGAAGGCTAAACATTGAGCGAAGAACTGAGCAGTATGTGAAACAAGCCAACAAGGGTTGTCGACAAGCTGTTTTTGAACCTGGAGATTGGATTTGGGTTCACATGCATAAAGAGTGGATTCTCGTACAGTGTAGATCTAAAATACTTCCTAAAGGCGATGGACCAATTCAAAGTCTTGAGCGCATCAATGATAATGCATACAAGAAAGATCTACCAGGTGAGTATCCAATAAGTGTCATGTTTAATGTTACTGATCTAAGTCCATTTGATGCAGGCAATGATTTGAGGACAAATCCTTTTCAAGAGGAGGGGAATGATGAGATCCATGATGAGAGCCAAGCCGGAAGAAGAAATGTAGATCCTCTTGAAGTGCCGCCTGGACCGATCACAAGAAATCGAGCAAAACGATTCAAGGAAGCACTTAATGGGTTGATAAAGGTTGTCCATGAAGCCGGAAAGGATTGGAGCAATCATGAAGTTGGAACGGATTGGAACAACCATGGGAAGATCCTTGCCTTTGTACAAGTTATACTGGACACGGGTTGAAGAGGGCGTGTACTTTCAAGGCACGGCCGTGTAGGAGTCAAGTAAATCCATAGAAAGATACACGGCCAAAGTACACGGGCGTGTATGTTGCCAGAAGTTGCATAGAAAGATACACAGCCAAAGTACACGAGCGTGTATGTTGCCAGAAGTTGCACAGAAAGGTACACGGCCAAAGTACACGGGCGTGTACACAGCCGTGTATCCCCTACCGGCCAGCTTGTTCTGTTTTCGCGTTTTTACGCCACTTATCTAAACTACGTCGTTTTTAACTTATTTTACATGAATTGTAACCCTAGTATAAAAGCTCCTAGGGTTTAGAACAACTAAGAATTTTACATCTTTGAACATTAAACACTTTTGAGAGGCACCTCTCTTGGTTCTTCTAGAATTAACTAGAACTTATCGGATTGATTTCCGTGGCGTTCATCCCGACTTATCAATCGGTCTTTCATCCCGATTGTGGCGTCTTCATTTTATACCAAGGTTCTTGTCTCGCTTATAGACAACGGGTCGCGGTTTCCACTTTAGGTGTTTGGGCATCTTAGGCAACGAATTCCGAACGTATTGGTATTGGGTTTCGTCACAGGTTGGCGTGGTTCGTATCACTACACACACACACCTCAACCATGGTGCAAGCTTCAAACATAACTTACACTTACACTCACGGTGCAACACTTCTTCAATCCACAATAAACTCACTTCACAACACAATCATGGCACAACAATTCAAATGCTACTCTTAATGAAGCTTCTCCACAAATGGTAAGAAACAATTCAAATATTTAAATTGCATTCAATCAATACTACACAATAACTCTTCAAACTTAATGAATGTCTTTGAATTCAAATAATTTCCCTATTCTCCACACACAACAAATCTGGAAATGCAATTTTATAATCCTCGATTCCGAAACCACAAACAAGAAATTCACTTCTCTTTTGCCTCAAAGTATGTATCTCCAATTCTGAAACAAGCACAAGGAAAACATACCTCCTAATTCCCCTTCTCTTCATGGCATGTTCAAGAATAAAAGGATTACTAAAAGACCTCCACTTCCACTTCAACAATCACAAATATAATGCAATAAAAACCACAATAAACTACGACAATTTCACTTCAACAATTCGGATCAAGAAGTAAAATTTAAGAACCCTAAATTTCAATTGAAGTTCACGCAAACCCTACTCCATAACCTATGCTCTAATACCAAAAATGATGATGTGCTCAAGGGATCCAATTACAAGTACACAATTGCAATTAAAGAATCAATAAAACAAAAACCCACAATATGGCGTGATTCCAAGTGCCTTAAATATGATGTGCTTTGATACCAAAATTATGATAATGTGCCTAACCAATTGGATGGCAAACATATCAATCACAAGGTGTGAACAACCAACTCCCTCAACAAAATGGCGTGTCAAATTCACAAGTTTGAACTCTAAATGGAAGTAAGAACAAACAAGTGTATAAACTTCAATGGAACCACACGCAAATGAACTAGAATTCAATCTCAATTTGAAATGATCAAATCTGAAAATATATAACCCTAATTCACGTGATAAGAACAAGTAACCAACAAATTGTACCTAGATATTACTCACTAAACACAATTTGAAAAACAATAAGAGTTAGATCAATATGACTCACAATCCACTCTAGTTGATTCTCACCACAATTTCACAAAAAAAAATTGATAAGAGATCTATTGCAATTGAAGGAAACCCCTCACGGCAACAAGTGTATAATTTTCTCAAAAATGTCAAAGCTCCCCAAAAACCCTAGTTAGCAAGTATTTATACTTGCTCCAATTAGGATAAAAATAACACAAAATTACAAGGATGCTACTTAAGTGGCCGGTTCCAAAATCACAAAATACAAGTACAAAATAAAATGACTGGTTCCCATAAGCAACAATTACAAGTACAAATGGCCTTCAAGTGGCCGGTTCTTCTTTTACTTATGTACGTCTATGAATAACCCACAAACCAAGCTTTAGCGAGTTTATCTACCATCCTGTAAAAACTGATAAGTATACTTACTAGAATGCACAACAAATATATAATAGAAAAGAAGTTACTAAACAAATGTTCTTTGGGTAGGCTTGTTCAAAGAGGACCCTTATTGCCGAATTTTACAACCCTTTAGCTCTTGCCCTGGTGATAGGTCCTGTAGAATTTTGATTCCTATCACTTAGCCCCCCTCCTCTTCAACCGCCACCTTAATGAAGGCATCTGACACCAATAGGTTTAGGTTAAGATGCACTATTAAGCTCTCTTAACTCCTTCTACAAGGAAGTCAATCTACTACATCCTCCACATGGAACTTTTTTTAAAGTCCTTGGTTGTCTTTTGTCAAATGGATTGGATAAGATCACAACCCTCCCTCTATTATCAGACCTACTAAAGAAAAGCCTTGACTCGAGCAACACGGCCTTCATGTTAGCAAGCTATTGCTCTATCTTAGAGCACCTCTTTTGCAATCTCTTCTCTTCGACTTTCATTGGTCCCTTTGTTTTTTAGCGACACAAAGGTCCCTTTCTATCTTCTACCATTTCTCATTGGCTACCTAGATCTCCTATTTCCTCTCTTTAGCCAATTTTTGAGTCTCATGAGCCTAAAGCCTTGCAATCTTCACCTCTTTGTGAGCAACCTCAACCTCTACACAGGTAACCCGAACTTTGGCCTCCATGTCCTTCCTCATAATAAGTTCTTGATCTTTAGGGAGCATTGATCCAAGGAAAAACTCCTTAAACCGTGAAGGACCTTTCAACATTGAATCACTTGTATGGAAAAGCCATTGTGGTACAAATATAGCTGCCTACCCATCTTTTACTACAATTGATGACTAAAGACCACTCTCATGGCTTTCCCTAATATCTATGCGACTCCTCCCTACACCCTTATAATAGCTCCAATTAACACCTCCATCATATTTATCCTCCTTTTAGAGCCACCTCTATGGGTCCCTTCAACCAATACACTTTGAGTCATCCTTCATGATGTATCCCTCACCTTGACCTCTAGTGGAATTTGCATTAGCTCATCTCCAATCACCAGTGTACCCTAAGCTTTCCTCTTGCAAGACCCTACCAACACATCTATCCCTCTTTAGGCCTTTTCATAGTTATATTATATATTCACCTCAATAAAGCATCAGTATTAACACTCCCTGACAACATCTATCCCCTTGCACAAAATAATAGTAATAATAATAATGATACCATATATTAGCCTTCGGAAAGACAAAACGCCTTCTAACACATTCGGCGAACCTCACTACATTACCCCCTATCCCCCCTTTAGCATGGAAAGTGGTTTTAGTGAGATACCTTCCCCTTCCTTGGATGGCTCCTCTCCAAGTAAGAGCTTGTTCTAATACACACTTACAATTACATCAACCTCTAATTTGCTACCCCTCAGGTGTTCCATGATCCTATCATATGCCATTTTATTATTTGGCCCAAGCCTGGTATCATCCCTCATGATGGATTCAACTCATTTGGTCTAATATCAAATGTCACCTCACAATGGATGACAATAAATTTTCTCTTCCACCCCTTCTATGTCTCCGGTAGGCTTGAAAACAAATTACAGTACCCATCTCGAGTCAACAAGTAACACCGCCCTTAGTCCGAGCTCACTTCCATAGTATAAAACTGATGTAACACAATTGGAGTTAACTCCACATTCAAATCCTCACATAAAGACTTGAATGCCACTAGCACCCTATATACATTCACTATAATCATGCTTAGGTGCAATTAGTGGTAGTTGAAAAAGTCCCACTAGAACCATGAGAATGGCAGCCATAAACCCTTCACAAAAAATGTTGTGGATAGACAAACTCCTTCATAGAGCCCTTACATAAGAGGGGTGTTGTCATTGGGAATCTTTAGGTCCCAACCTTTAGGAAGAGGATTAAAGAACTTCTTATGACTCATAGGGATACGTCTCATGCCCTCAATTGTCAAGATATTCATCCCTTCCTTTTGGAGCAATCGGCCTGATCGCCTCTTCATATCTCTTCACCATTGCCATCACTAGACTTCTGTAGGGGTGGGGTGGGGGAAGGGAGGGAGCAAACCCTATAGCTACTACCACTTTGCCTTTTCTTTTTTTCTAAAATTTACCAATTATCAACATTCGATTGATCAATAATAGAAGGAGTATCCTCTATTCATACCTTTAAAGAAATGCAGGGTAAAATGAAATAGGAAAAGGAAAAAAAGAAGAAGCAAAAGAAGAGAGAAAGAATTCTTTAATAGGAAAAATAGAGGGATGCAAAAGTGTTGAAAGAATTCCCCTCATGAGTATTTATAGATGAATGATAAACAGAAGTAATGATTGCTATGCTACCTAAATGCATAATTAATGCAACTGCATGATGGTAAGCCACCAAGCTAGAGACATGTGGAAATCTAGGGAAGGGAAATAGGCTTATATGATTGTACCTAGCAACACCAACTACACATGTTGTATGAACACTAACCCTACCCTATTACGCATATGTGAGCATTAAATGCATGCAGTATGACCAAAGTTCAAAATGCGCATGTGCAGAAGTTCAAAAGCCAAAAGGCCCCAAAATTAAATAACCTCGTCTAGGCAAACACCATAGATGAACAGGCCTTGAAGATGAGCAATGTCATCTAAGAAATGCCCTAGGTGAATAAGGCCAAGGATAAACAGCTTCGTCCAAGCAACATCTTAAACGAAAAGGCCTTAAAATCAAAAGCTTCATCTAAGTAACACAGTGGTCGAACAGGCCCTAACATAAACAACTTTGTTTAGGAAACACCCTAAACAAACAAGCCTTAAAAATGAATTGCCTCGTCCAAGCAACGCTTCGGATGAATAAGTCTTAAAGATAAATAGCCTTGTCTGAGTAATGCTCTAAATGAATAGGCCTTAAAGATGAGTCCCTTCGTTCGAGCAACATCATTGATGAATAGACCTAAGGATAAACAGTCTTATCTAAGCAATGTCTTAAATGAACAAGCCCTAGATTCAAAAGCCTTGTCCAAGCAACACCTTAGATGGATAAGCCCTAAGATAAACAACCTTGTTTGAGCAAAATCTGGGACGGATAGGCCCTAACATCAAATAACCCCATCACTTCAAATAAAAAGCCCTAATATCAAAAGCATCATCTAAGTAATGCCTTGGACGAACAAGCTTTAAAAAAGAACAGCCCCGTTCGAGTAACGTCCTAGATGAATAAATCTTATAATTAGAAGCATCATCTAAACAACACCCTAAATGAACAGGTCCTAAGATAAACAACCTCATCTGAGCAAAACCTTGGACAGACAAGCCCCAACATCAAATAGCTTTGTCACCCTGGATGAATAAGCCTTAAAAGGCTTTGACCGATCAATTCCTCAAGCAAATAAGCAAATCTTAACAATACAAGGCCCCAATGAACGAGTCCTAGAATAAGATGGCCTCGCACCAAATAAAGCCTTTGATACTAAAGCACAAGCCACCTTAAGCTTAGTTCCAAGAATAGATTTTTACCATAGCCTCAACCCCGTCGTAGTAACCTACTCTCTCCATTGACTGATTGTTAGAGAGAGGTTTGGAGGGAGATGGAGTGATATGTGGGCCTAAAGGCCTTATGTGGTTAAGCCTACAAGTCTAACATGGGGAGCTAGGTGTTGATGCTAAAACCTATCAAAAGACATCATGAGCCTAAAGAAGCTGCGATACTGGATTGACCAGCTGACGGTGTAGTGATGTGCCAAGGTGTCACATCAACCCCATGCCTTAAAAGGGGACAAGTAATGCCCTAGACTTAAAGCTACTAAGATGGCCCAAATTTAGGGAGTTCCTCTATGAAAGCCTAGTTTCTAACTTTAAGAGGTAGGTCCAAAACCTAGTCTCACACATCTCTTAGATATCACCCTTAAATCCTTAACTTTGAGTTCTTGTGTGTGACTATTTCTACCACTTGCAAACTAATTTAAGTATTAGAGTGGCCTTACCAAGAAAACTTTAGCACCTAGTCTAACCATATTTTGTTTTGCAGGTCACCAAAGGCCATCATTTATCTAGACAGAAATACACCATCAACACTAACCTTTCAAAAGCTTGCACAGCATTAAGATAGGTAAAATTTTCTTAGCAGAAGGCCTATAACCCTAAAACTAAAGCTTGGCCCCATAGGTACTCGCTTGCAACTCCCCTAATGTAATGGCACCCCCAACACTTAGTCCATTTTCACACAGTAGCAATTATGCATCAAGAAGGGAAATAGATGAGAGACTAAGTTAACCTAATGTTCATGAGTACATGAGCATTCACTTGAAGCCTAAATTGCGTAGTCGAATTTATGAACAAAACAAAATTGGACAAGCAGAATGAAGGTACACCATGAAGCAACAAAAAGAGTGGTTCATTAATAATTTAAGAGATTACGAATCTTTAGGAGCCAGCATATCAGCTCAGACTTAAAAACTGTAAAGTAAAAAAAAAAAGGGAAAAAAGGAAAAACAAAAGGGGGGGGGGGGGGGGGGCGCATCACAAGCCTTATGCAGGTAGTTGATCGTCAATTTGCTAGTTGATTGGTTGGCCATTGGTTAGATGGTCATTTAGTTAGTCACTTGCTGGCTAGTCATCGACTCTTGCCTTTGCCTCTAGGTTCACTAAGTCATTCCCCTCTTTTTTACCCCTTAGTTGAAGGCTTAGGGTATTGATCAAGGATGGAGAGATCAAGGTCGGGAAACACTTTAAGGAGGTAGTGCATGGCCTTCTTGATCCCTTCAATAAGGAAGTTAGTTTAGCATTCCATCCATTCATTGCTTTCCTTGAAGTCCTTTATCTCCCCATCCCAGATGGCTCAAACCAAGGGATAATCCTCTCTCATCTCCCTAATGGCTTGAATTGTTGCTTAACCTTAAAGAGCTCGGAATAGATACCAGTCATTTATTCTTAAAATTTAACCACCTGCTTTTGCCAACCCTCCTCCTCCTCTAGCAGCCACTTCTGCAATTGTTCCTTTAAAAGCATTTTCTCCTCAAAAATCCTCTCTACATTAGCTTTGTGTGCCTCAACCTATTGAAGAGCCTTGAAGCGAGTAATCATAGCTTCAACATAAGTCGCCTCAGCTCAACCCTTTGCCTATCAAACCTTTTAGTCGTTGGTAGCCAAGACTTTCTTTAGTGTGGCCTTGGTGAGCTCATCATGTTTCTTCACCTACACAACACTGAGACTCTCTAGCAACACCCCCGACTGCAAAGCTGAAACATACGTTAGAGTATAAGAAATTCTTGCAAGAAATGAGGTATGACAAAACCAAAGAAACCTTAAAGGGAACAAAGAGAAAAAGACTTTACCTCCATGAAGCTTTTGTAGAGTTTCCTCTCCAAGGATGTTAGGGATTCGGCCATTCCTCACTCCGGTGCTATCTCCTAGTCTTATGTTAACAATGATTAGAGAAAGAAATCCTTACACCTATGGGCCTCCCTTGCCATTGAGTGATGTGACCTAAAGTACCAATTAAGCATATAGATGGTGGGAAGTAGTAGACTATAGCAGACCCCCATAAGCTCCTAGCCCTTAGGAGACTCAACAGGTGGTTGATCGATTGGTGTCACAACAGCACTTGTTCCCTCCTTAGATTCTATACTAGTCGATGGGCCAAGCACAACCTCCATTGCAAGCACCTTGGCCACTTCAACAACTGGTACCAAATTACCCCAATCAATAGCTTCACTGCACTACACCTTTAGCAAATTCTCTACTAGCTAAACCTAAATCACTATGACTAACTCTACCTTCTATTTCTTAGTTAGAGGTGCAGCATCCTTTTTGTCCCTTGCCTTCCCCTTATTCCTCTTGGCCTAAGCACTAAGCAAGGCATCTATGTTAACATCACTAGAAGCCATCTCTTCTCCTACAAAGCAACCAAGTACAATTAGAATGATAAATGAGAATAACAGACCTTATTAATCTAAGGCCAACCCAAGATTCCCTATAAAGGACTCAACACAACAAATAAATTTAGTTAGTACCTTTGTTCTCCCCTCTACCCTCATTGATTGGCAGCCTTTGATTAGATTCGCATCGAGTAAGGGTGGAGTGGGCTCAATGTTTAGGTCCTCGCATAGAGACTTGAATGCCACAAGGATTATGTAGGTGTTTAAGACAAGGATGCTTTAGTGCTAATCATAGTTGAAAAAATCCCTTCGGAATCTACTAAAGGGAATTCTTAAGCTCAATGTGAAGTACATTGCAAATAAACATTACTCTTTCTCTTACGTCTCACACACTTACATCTCTTCCTTTGGCAAACTCGCCACCTACCCCTCTAGTATGGGAGTAAACTACTTTAAGTAGTGTTTTAACTCCACTTCTCTCAAATTGCTTCACAAAGAAACTACAAATTGTACGTAGGGATCTTCCTTCATGCAGTTTCTTATCTAGATAGGTATTCTTCCCATGAAGCCTCCATAGCCTTACCATCGGATCACCACCTCCACTACCACCAATCACTATCTTTGTTGTTGTTTAAGGAGGAGTGGTTACCATAGTCACTTTTCCTTTTCCTAACAACTAATTCAAAAGAAGACTCTATATTTACCTAAATAGGGAAAATAGAAGAAGAAGGTTTCAAAGGAGAAATCGCAAGAAGAAAGTGTTAGTGAGGAAGAAAGCCTATGTAAAAGTTATTCATGAGAGTAAAGGTGGCAAAACTTCACTCTACACAAATATATATAAGTATACTAAG